>CM044321.1:4884285-6105357 GCA_024291935.2 Okapia johnstoni | reverse complement strand
TAGAGTACCCTAAGTGGACTCTGCATCAAATATTCATTTTGATGCTCCTTTGAACAATCAAATATAACTCCTGCTGCTCTTTCAAATATTAATATTCATTTTATTTATAAGATCTAAAAAATTGGATACTTTATGAAAACCAAGATGAGTTAGCTTCATGGAGATGTTTGCTAGGCCAGCAAAGTGGATATAAGTTAGTGGAGGTCAGTCAGGTTTGTGGAGTGACTCTCAGCAAAGACCTCATAAGTCATTAGTTTCTAAATGGTTTAATTTATTTAAACTAATACAAGTTTTATTTAGGCAGCCTGTCAGATATGTGAACATTTTTCCTCTATTTTTTTTTCTTCTCTACAAATAAAAAGGCTAGGTCTTTAACCTTACCAGTTTCTGTTGTAGAATCACATAGCAGCTACCTAAGATAGTTTTGAAAGAGATTCTCTAATCTAATTCAACAGAGGTGGTGGTAGACACACAGCTGAAATTAAACTCAACTACATCAAGTCTAACTTAAGATACATGTTAAGAAATTGCAACCAAATGAAGGAAGCTGCTTTCTGTGCTTGAAGTCAAGGCGATTTTATGTGTTCCTTAAGTAGAAAAAGGGCAGAGATATGTAGCCTAAGACCCACTAAGAATTATGTCACCTTGTCTGTGACCTGAAGTGCATCTGGTTTTGCATAAGGTCTTAGCAGTTTCCAGATTCACAGGTACACTAGTGATGGGGAATCACCTGTTATATGAGAGTTTTTGCAGCCATAGGTTAATTTCATATTAAAATGAGCTATTGGTGTGAAGTCAACTTTTAATTTACCATATCAACACCTTTTTATTCGACTTGCTCACTTCTCTTCACAGTTCTTACCTTGCAACAGAATTTCATTTTCAGACGGATTTAAAATCACACCAAATCCCATTTGCACAGATGGATAGGCAGACAGAGAAAGTAGGCAGCTTATGAATGCCAGAAGGCTGAACTGAGACACAGCCATCACCCTCAGTGAGACGGTGGGGCAAAGGTGGCCCACAGACATAGCTTCCTTACCTGGGGACCACGGCACTTCCCTCTCCTTTGGAGTGTTGGGTTAGGGGGACGGTTCATTTTGATTCTTCCCTATGAGCTTAATTTTGATTGACAATTTTATCTGCAACATAACTTCTGCAGGGCTTCCCTGGTGGCTCAGATGGTTAAAAAAAAAAAAAAGTCTGCCTACAATGTAAGAGGCCTGGGTTTGATCACTGGGTCAGGAAAATCCCCTGGGGAAGGAAATGGCAACCCACTCCAGGATTCTTGCCTGGAAAATCCCATGGACAGAGGAGCCTGGTGGGCTACAGTCCATGGAGTCATAGAATCAAACACAACTGAGCAACTAACCCATTTAATTTTTGCAGTGAGACCTACTCAAACCTTTCTCTGACCTTTAAAATGTTTTATATAAACCTCTTCAAATCAACATGTTGTAACAATCTGACCCTTTTATTTGCTTTTCTTTCCTACTAAATGCTGCTTAGGACGTAGATAACATTTCCCAAAGCTCTACTGTTCATGGTAGGTTTACATTCTTGAAGTCTGTATACATTTTATGCGGACCATTTTTTAAAGTTTTTATTGGAGTTGTTACATTGTTGTTCCTGTTTTATGTTTTGATTTTCTGGCCTCTAGGCATATGGGATGTTAGCTCCCTGATCAGGGATTGAACCCGCACCCCCTGTGTTGGAAGACAAAGTCTTAACCACTGGATTCGCCAAGAAAGTCCCTGTATATATTTTAATTACAACAAAATAGAAGAGTGTTTGGCATGGCAGAAGCAATTGTGGAAAGTCTTGATGAAGGAACCCAGTATACAAAGACAGTGTCAGTTTTTACAACAGAAATAAATCCACTCTCACCCTCCAATTTTTTTTTTTTTTTGCGTAGGATAACAAGCCTACTGTTTTCACACTCTAATGCAAAGCTGTCTTTAATGGCACTTTTGAATCATCCCCAAAGTATTAGCTATTCAGACACTTTGTGTTGTGTCTGCTTCTGAAACTGCCAATGGCAGGATGCTGAGATTGTTTCCTGCTTCATCTGTTCCATAAAACAGCAAGAAACATGTTTCCTCACTGACGAAAATCACTTGAATTTATGACAGGTCATTTGCACTACAACTTGTATCTTTTTAACAATGATAAAGTTCATTTGTTCAAGGCTAGGTAATGTTTTTTAAACGTGTATTTGTAATTTTATTTGATTTTCCATCTTAAACCTGATTTAATGTAGTTTTAGTTACGTTTATAACTGTTTCATGCTACTGAGCAGAGCCGGGCTTCCTTAGTGGCTCAGTGGTAAAGAACCTGCCTGCAATGCAGGAGCCCCAGGTTTGATCCCTGGGTCCTGGGTTAGGAAGATCCCCTGGAGGAGGGCATGGCAACCCACTCCAGTATTTTTGCCTGGAGAATCCCATGGACAGAGGAGCTTGGCGGGGCTACAGCCCATGGGGCCTCACTGAGTCAGACACGACTGAATCAAATCAGCACACACGCACACATATGTATATCTGTCTCCCGGAGTTTGCTCAGACTCATGTCCACTGAGTCGATGAAGCTATCCATATATATACATGTTTATTACTTCCTTCATCAAAGAAAAGACATGCTCTTTAAAGTCCCTTTTTCTTTTTGTATTGCTTTCCAGTAGTTATAAATCGTGTGTAAATTATTAATCAAGATCTGACATGAAATAAAGTTACGTTTTGTTGGGCAAAAAGGAAACTAGTCTTTTGAGAACGCATGGTGGGGAAAAATAGAGGTTATGCTACTACAGCTGTGTACAGCACACATTCTATTTGGGGTGTGCATTTCTGGAGGGAAAGTGCATATCTGGCTGTATTAACTCTAGCAGGTTCTGTTTTTCCCTAATCTCCACAAAAGCCTCAATCTAGATATCGCACTCTATCATTTGCCTAAGATCCCAGACAGAAGTTGCCCGTAGTGTGAGAGTACAGAGAATTATAGGTTATGAATAAGTACCCTGGGTTTGCTTTTGTTCATAGCGATCGCTTTGTCACAGTAAACATGGCTAAAATAAACATAGCGACTAGTTGTACGCTGACTTTACACAATCGAACATTTCTCAAAGCAATTTGAGGACCGAGTGAGGAAAAGCAAAATGTTACTTTTCCTACTGATTATATGACTAAAAACTGAAGAACAAGCATATTAATATTCTGTGTTAAATTGTGTAAAAATTGCCACTTTTTTATGTTAAAAACAGCAAACTATTGGTATTGTCACATGGCTCAACTTTAAGTAAATATGATTAATGTGTAGTTTCCCTGAAGGAATTGTTTTGCATCTCCTGCCTTGGCAGGCGAGTTCTTTACCACTAGGGCCACCCGAGAGCCCACTGTTTTGAGGAAAGCCACCTTATTAAACTAGATCTCAAATTCACACACGTTTCCCTTTTACCCTCCTGCTCCAACACTGCATCAGAGCTCTGTTGAGCCAATGGTTTTCCTTCAGGAATCAGTAAGTTCACCTCTGTCTTACGAGTGTGTTGCTTAGTCATTTTAGAAAACTGTCATTTGACCAGCGTGTACCTGTTGTTCTAGTTCTAGCAGAATGGTTGAATTTCAGAAGCAAGAAGACGTGGTCTAAATAAAGAAATTATAGTTTAAAATTAGCAAGTTTCTGCTGAAAGGAAAATTAAAAACAGGACAAACTGCTCAAGACCACTGAATGAGTAAGAGATTTCAAAGAGAAGAGAAATTTCTTCAACCCTTATATTCACTGGATAGGAACAAAGGAGAAAAAGAAATCTAGCGTCAAGTTCAGCAGGAGAATTTTGCCCATCATTTTCAGACGAGAGCCTTTACCTTAGACCTACTACGTGCTAGCAGTTTTAATGATTGACCGGCATTAACCCATCTTCACAGCAACCCCGCAGTAAGGCTCTGTCATTTTTCCCACTTTGTGCCTGCCCGCGTGCTCAGCCGCTTCAGTCATGTCAGACTCTTTGTGAACCCGTGGACTGTGGCCAGCCAGACTTCTCTGTCCACAGGATTCTCCAGGCAAGAATACTGGAGATGTTGCCACGCCCTCCTTCAGGGGATCTTCCCACCCCAGGGATTGAACTCGAGTCTCCTGTACTGCCTGCATTGCAGGAAGATTCTTAATGGCTGAGCCACCGGGGAAGCCCGATTGCCACTTTGCAGATAGGCATAAAGAGGTTGCTTAGCCTGCCCGAGATTTCTTGGCTACTATGGGGTGGTTGTTGTTGCTGTTGTTTAATCACCAAGTTGTGTGTGATTCTTCGGCAATCACGCGGACTGTAGTCCCCCAGGCTCCTCCGTCCATGGGATTTCCCAGGCAAGAACACTGGAGTGGGTTGCCATTTCTTGAGCAGGATTTATTAATAATTAGGCATGCTGTGTCTCAAGTGCGGCTGATGCTGTGGTTTCCTGGGAGTATCATGAATATCCATTGATGGTTGGCTTCAGTCATAAAGAACTATTTGTACTTCTCTGGGGGTGCATCAGTGACCTCAAGCCCCCATTTCTTCGACATACCTTTTCTACATTTAACCATTGGGAGCTTAATTACCATCTTTCACACCTGAATCAAGCATTACCTCTTTCAGAAGACTTTCCTGGCTCTTGGCGTAGAAATACAGAATGAACAGTCTCTTCCTTGGGCTATCATTGTGCCTGTACACACGTTCAATTTAGAGATTTTTTTTTTTAATTTCTTCCCATACAATAATAAACATTGTATTTTCTATCTCTGGTACACGCATAAATGAAAGTTGAATAGAAATAACCATGAGTTTCTCGAGGTGATTCTTTATTCAGGAAATTTGAGAACTTATGAGAAAAATGCATTCAGGTACACTGCGCTGTGATAAAGCCGTGGACATTTCCTTCCCTGAAGATGACGCTTCCGCACTGGCCCCTCCCAAAAGTCTCTGAGTGTGAGTGCTCCTGCTTATTCCATCCCTCCTAACTCTTTCCTTCCAGGCTTCTGTCCTTGCTCTTGCACTTTAATTCTGAAAGATGTTTCTGAACATATGCCTTATTTGTTTTATCTGTCTCAGTCCAGATTCTGAACTTTTTGCTAAAGAATCTGGCCTGATGATTCTGATTGTTCCTTTTATCAGCCAGTTTGGACCAACGGTCTTCCTTGTCAATGGACTTTGATTTCAATTAATTTTGTCAAAGTGCCATAGCAGAAAGAGCCTGGGAATCAACCATTGACAGAGATTAGCAATGCAAATATAGAGGTCATAGCAGACTTTCTTTTGAGCAGAAAAAACAAAACAATGAACTCATTAAAAAGGCCTTGTGAAAAATTCAAGTTTTGAGAACTTTGACATGGAAAGGTTTAAATATGTAGTAGAACTAATTCCTTTATTCTGCTGGAAGACATGTTAAAGAAAATATTCTAATACTCAAAGGCATTCTAAATGGTTATTGTGATCAATTTAGCATTCTTTCCAGCATCTCTAGCTCAGATATCCTACAGACATGGAATAATTTTGCATGACACAGGAAAATTCCTATATGCCATAATCTTAATCCAAAAATTTCTGGCCCACAGATGTTGGGAAAATGATTCAGTATAGAGGCATTTAGTATTATGTTCTATTCTACCCTGCCACTCAGAGAAGTTGTTAATATTTTTCAGTGTCAATTTCTTATTCACTAACTATATATATATATACACATATATATATGTATATATATGAAAGTGAAAGTGCTAGTCACTCAGTGGTGTCCAACTCTTTGTGACCCCATGGACTGTAGCCCACCAGGCTCCTCTGTCCATGGAATTCTTCAGGTAAGAATACTGAAGTTGGTAGCCATTCCTTCTTGAGGAGATCTTCCCAACCCAGGGGCTGAACCCAGGCCTCCTGTGTTGCAGGCACATTCTTTACCATTATATATATATATATATATATGTGTGTGTGTGTGTATATATATATATATATATATACATACATATATATATACATACACATACATACATACATATATATATACCATATATATATATATATATATATCTTATATATATGTATATATTCATGGGGGTGCATGTCTCATTCCCAGTATATGCCACTTTTTAAAAATATTTACAATGACAAGGAGATAAATTCCTTTCTTATTGTAAACATTTAAAAAATTTTCAAATACTTGCAATAAGATAATTCTCAAAGAATCCCATGATATAACTTAAAGAAATGTGGAAACGCTTGCTTCTACAGCACTGTGATGAGAGTCAGAATTTATCTCCTTGTATAGATTGTTCTATGCAAATGAACTCGTGAATCTACATTCATTGCCCACTCTTTCAAATTGTATATAACCTTATCTTCTCTACCTGGCATGTATCAGCAAAACTGATACTTCATCAAAATTTTTATCCAGAGGGAATTCCCTGGTGGTCAAGTGGTTACTATTCTACCTCCCAATGCAGGGGGTATGGGTTCTATCCCTGGTTGGGCAACTTAAATCCCATATGCCACAGGGCCAAAAGCCAAAACTTAAATCAGAAGCAATACTGTAACAAATTCAATAAAGATTTTAAAAATGATCCACATCAAAAAAAAATTTTTTTTCAAAATTAACTGTCAAGAAAGCGACAAGAAAGAAAAGTAAACTTCCCTGGTAACTCAGACAATAAAGAATCCACTTGCCGATGCAGGAGACATGGATTTGATTCCTGGTTCAGGAAGATCCCTTGAGAAGGGAATGGAAACCCACTCCAGTATTCTTGCCTGGAGATTCCATGGACAGAGGAGTCTGGTGGGCTACAGTCCATTGGGTCACAAAGAATTGGACATGACTGAGGAACTAACACTTTTACTTTTCAAGCTTTTATTAAGCAACCTGTGAAGACATGGTCTATTTTACCATAAAAATAAAACCTTATAATCTTGGAAGTATAGTTTACAAAAAATTTTATAGCATGACAATATTTCTATAGATAATTAGAATAATGAAATCCGCTAAATATTTAGTGTTTTTTTTTTTAAATCTTATCTATGTTACAGCCATGCTGTAGGAGTCAATATCTTTTATGAAGATTCTGATATGACTTTCAGAAAGATTGTGAGTCACAGAGTATCCAGGCATTAATTTCAAATTTATTGTTTAAATCTATTACCTACTCTTTTGGCTTAAGTAAATTAAAATGACAGACTTTTAAATCAGTTGTACTTCCATAAATACAGAAGCAAAAATATCAAAGTACAAATTCCTTGAATCTACCTGCTACAATGCAAAAAGCCTACTGAAGGAGTTTAGGAAAAAGAGGCAATTCAGTAGCTTCATGGGCTTCCCAGGTGGTTCAGTGGGTAAAGAATCTGCCTGCCAATGCAAGAAACTTAAAAGATGTGGGTTCAATCCCCGAGTGGGGAAGATCCCTTGGAGGAGGAAATGGCAACTCTCTCCAGTATTTGTGCCTGGGAAATCCCATGGACAGGCTGTAGTCCATGGGGTTGCAAAGTAGTTGGACATGACTGTAGTGACTCAGCACACACACACAGTAAGTTCATGATGTACTCATTAAAAAAACACACATTTATTTTAAAAAATATAACTTCTGCTACTTAGCAGCAGTTTCAACTCAAGAGATCTCTGTGTCAAAGTGCCCCTCTTATACTTGAGAGCTCTAACTCAGGGAGGTAAGCTATGTCATCTGTATGAGTCCTCTGGGCATATAGGTGTCATTCAAGTCCTGTTTAGGAATTTTTAGCATCAATTAAAAGAAAGCATCAATTAGAAGAAAGACAATACCTCGGAGAGTATTTGGTCAGTTGGCTTATTTAGACACGGCTAAAATTGTATTCTGAAATTTTATACCCTTAAAAGCATCATTGTCATTTTCTTTAGATTACACTTTGTGTGTGTATATATATATATATTCCTCATGCAAATTCAACTTGCTAAATGCTGAGATGTTTGTTCAATCACATAGTTGGGTGCACTATATTTATTGGAAAATACACAAATGGATTTATAGGGTAATTTATTTTATAAATATGTATTTATGGCCATGTGTGTCCATCTGCAATGGAAAATGTATACTTTCTCCAGTAGCTCAGCGGGTGAAGAATCCACCTGCAATGCAGGAGACCCTGGTTCGATTCCTAGGTAGGGAAGATCTGCTGGAAAAGGGATAGGCTACCCATTCCAGTATTCTTGGGCTTCCCTGGTGGTTCAGACAGTAAAGAATCCTCCTGCATTGCAGGAGACCTGGGTTTGATCCCTGGGTTGGGAAGATCCCCTGGAGAAGGGCATGGCAACCCAATCTAGTAGTCTTGCCTGGAGAAGCCCCATGAACAGAGGAACCTGGTGGGCTACAGTCCATGGCGTCACAAAGAGTCAGACAGGACTGAGCGACCAAGCATGGCACAGTACTTCCTAGCTAATGATGACCTTCAACACTAGTTCACTTTGCTGTGCCTTGAAATTCCCTTATCTGCTAACTAGTCAGCAAATGACAAGCTTGAAGCTTTATTGTGATATTTAAATGAGATCGTATACCTAAAGTGACTAGTACACTGCATGAAAAATATTAGACAAGAAATAGATCTTAGTTCTCTGATTTGTTTCTCCTGTGATTTTAAATGTTATTTCCACACTACTCTCTGAAATAGGAGTCATCACTTGATATCTTGAAGGCCAAACATTTTTCTCAGCTTTCACTCTTCTCACTGGGTTCTCTGTTTTTGTTTTGACAACCACTGACCACTCATTCCCATCTAATAGTTTTTCCTACAAGGCTAAATCAAAATATAATTGAACATTGCACAGCATAGAGTGTAGTATTTTCGGGTAGATCGTCTTGCTTGCAGTGTACCAGCTGAGCGATATAAGAAGTGTTGTTTAAGCTTCCAGAACCTCATTTTTTTTATTCTAGAAAGTGGGAATAATAATTTCCATGAGACAGGTTTGTAGAGCAAATTAGACAAAGACCCTGGCACGTCAGCACAACATATGCATTTAATTTAATTTTTTATAATAGATAAAATAATGAAATTGGTGATAAAATCTGCCATTCACTGGTGCCTTCTTTCTGCCCATATTCTCAGATTAGTATTTTTTTAAATGATCTGAATAAAATGTACTTAATGGAGATTGAATATCTAACTGATTTATCAGACAGACTTTGACAAGCTTTTTAAATATTAGCTAACAATGAGACTATAAGGTCTGAAGTTCCTTTGATAGGCCTTTAACCTCAAATTCTGCTCACTGGAGTGTTTCACTGGTTAAAAAGAAGAAGAAAAAGCACCTCATTGGATGAAGAATTCATTCTCTTTCTCTGTGAGGTGATAAATGAAGATACCACCGGGGATGTCTGAGGCACAAATTTTAACTTACAGGTGAATAAAAATACCTAGAATGTGTGCTGGATCCTGTAAATTCATCGTGGTGGCCTCCTGTGAGACTTGTAACCCAGTCAGTGCAGTTTCTCTGTGATTCTGTTCTGTATCCTCCTGCCCCCATTTCCTTACTAAACCAGCAGAGCATGTGCTATCCAGGTGGCGATAAATGAAGTAATGGAAAAACTTTCAGAAAATGTCTAGAGAAAGCTCCATGGAGAACCCAGAGGGTAATTAAAATATTTAGAACCTGGTCATGGCTCAGTGGTAAAGAATCTGCCTGCCAATGCAGGAGACGCGGGAGGCAGGGGTTCAATCCCTGGATCAGGAAGATCCTCTGGAGTAATGACAACTCACTCCAGTATTCTTCCCTGGAAAATCCCACAGACAGAGGAGCCTAGTGGGCGACAGTTCATGGGGTCTCAAAGAGTCGGACACAACTGGGTGACTGAGCACAGACACATGCATATATCCTAGATAAAATACCGTTCTTTGTAAGTGATAGCACTTATAGGAAGTCAGAAACAGCCAGGGTATAAGACTGATGAAAGAGACATTGACCTGGGGAGGATATAAAGCTGGAAGGTAGGGTATAAGACTGCCTCACTTAACAGTTTCTATGCATCTTAATCTTTCATGGTGTGTATTTTTGGTATGACTTTGAACTAAAGTATTCTTATAGTTCATTGGAGCAGTATCGATTTAGGAAGACTTTATGCATTTTGAGAGGAAAAGAGAAGACTTCCCGAATGTTCTTTGTCAATTTCAGAAAAGGATCAAATTAAAGAACTGAAGCAGCATATGCTGCTGCCCTTTTAGAAGTTCTTCCACCTGCAGAAGCATCTCCTATTGATAGAGATGATTCAGCAACCTTAATTTGGGTATAAAAAAGCATTCATAAAATAAATAAAGATAACATTTTCTCACTGAAAACTTTATTATTAAAAATAACAACAACAAAAACTCCTGTTTTGCAAAGAGCTGTTTCTACCACATATATATGTACATGTATGTAGATGTATATATATGTATGTGTGCATACTATTTAGATGTAGATGGATAGATACGTGTGTGCTCAGTTGCTAGAGTCACGTCCAACCCTTTGTGGCCCATAGACTGTAGCCCAGCAGGCTCCTCTGTCAATGGGATTTTCCAGGTAAGAATCCTGGAGTGAGTTACCATTTCCTACTCTAGGGGATTTTCCAGACCCAAGGATAGAACTGCTGCCTCTTATTTCTCCTGCACTGGCAGGCAGATTCTTGACCACTGTGCCACCCAAGAGGATAGATAAATAGATAGATACTGAGTTGGCCGAAAAGTTTGTTTCAAATTTTGGTAAGAGGTTATGGAAAAAATCCAAATGAATTTTATGGCCAACCCCTACAGATAGTGTTAGGGACTAACACTATCAGATGTGTCTGGCTTTTGAGACCCCATGGACTGTAGCCCACCAGGCTCTTTATTCCGTGGGATTCCCTAGGCAAGAATACTGGAGTGGGTTGTTATTTCCTTCTCCAGAAAATGTATATAATTTTTGTGTTACTTTATTTGGTTTTGAAAACATCACCCAAAAGTTTTCTAGGTCAGTATGTTTTTAATATCAAATGAAAGGTAAGATATTTCTAGAAGTATCGGGAAAGGAAAAATTCCAAACTGGAATATTCCATTTAGACCAGACCCAAGTTGGAAGGTTGAGTTGCTAAGATGGGTATTGCAATATATCCTGGGGACAGCATCCTGCTGCCAATTAGGGAGCAGTTTCCCTGCAGTGCCAGGCAGTTCCTACACCCACGGCTGCTGTCATGTGGCCCAGCCTGGCCTCACTCCTGAGAAGGTGCTCCAACAACAACACGTTGACAAAGACTCTGTGGACAGACGTCATGCATGCTTCCTTGGATGATAAGCGTTGTATTCCCATCCTGGAGCTTGTTCAGGGATAGGAGGCTGGGAAGAAAAGGAGGAGGCCATGGCACCCCAGCCATGCTTCCAGCTCAGCCTGTGTACAAAGAGTCTACATTGACCAGGGAAATCTGAAGAAGAGAGTCCCACCCAGATGACTGCAGTGACGCTCTTGGAATCCTACTCCACTGTGCCATTAATCCCACAGGAAACGCACTGTGACTTTGACATGCTGTACTACAGCTTGGGCACAAAAGTATTTTAGCATGCTTTGAAGACTTGATATTCTCATGGTACCTGGCACTTAGACAACCTTTCAGCAAAATAAAAAGTAATAAGATCCTGGGGTTAAATAAATGAAAGTACTTCTCTTAAAAAATCCAGATTTTCATACCTTATTGACGTTTGAGAAAAGGGACCAAAAGATTGACCAGTTTTCAAGAAAAGGCACCCATTCCCCAAATACAATTTTCTGAGATGATTTCTTAACTTTTTATGAGAAATATATTTACAAAACATGTAAGATATGTTTTTCAAAAGCTCATTACACATCACAATGCACGGAAGCCAATCCCAGTCTCCCAATTCATCCCACCCCCACCCCCCACCACTGTGTCCAGA
Organism: Okapia johnstoni; assembly: GCA_024291935.2. Taxonomy (NCBI): domain Eukaryota; kingdom Metazoa; phylum Chordata; class Mammalia; order Artiodactyla; family Giraffidae; genus Okapia; species Okapia johnstoni. Next base: position 6,093,470 of record CM044321.1, on the reverse strand, counting down.
CATTTCCCTATGCCTGCTTCTCTATTCATGCCCTGGAGATAGGCTGCACGGCTAGTGGGAAGCTGCTGTACAGCACGAGGAGCTCAGCTTGGTGCTCTGCGATGACCTAAAGGGGTGGGATGGAGGTCCAAGAGTGAGGGGACATAGATATACCACAGCTGATTGACTTTGTTGTACTGCAGAAACTAAGATAACATTGTATACTAACTATGCCCCAATTTTTTAAAAACAGTTCATTTAGATATATGCATTCCTGTGTATACACATGTGCATATTTGTGTGTTTATAGAATGTTTGCCTTCTAGTATTAAATATCAATGGCAAAATTTGAAAAATGGTTTAAAAAGCAAAATAAGAAAAAAAAAAGTTATCTCTTTAACTGGTTTTATGTACTTCCAGAAGAATACATTGGTACTTTGCAATAATTAATTTTAATACTAAATAGGGTGTTACAAGTTTGCAACTGCCTGTTTGGCTAAGATGAGTCTCAACATTACACCCAGTAATGTTGATTAAGGTAAAACTACAGATTTATTTTCAGATAGAAAATGCATATGATTTCTGGTAGCTTTGCATAGACCTTTTATATAACAATTGGCTTGCTGGCAAATCTAAGTCTTAATCTATAAAACAATTCAGAGTAATGGAAACATTTATTGGCATTTACCTGGGCACCATTAGAACAATATATGAGTGCAAGTGAAAATCAGTTTTGTAGCACTTATTATGCAATAATCAATAAGAATCTTCCCAATAAATGTATGTTCATACTAACTATTAACAAGAAATGTTGTTTATTCCATTAACTCAGGCAACGTTTGGCTTTATAAAGCATTGAGATAGTTAGAAGCAAAAGCAGGAAAAAACAAACAAAAAAACTATGATCCACTGCATATAGCATGCACAGCATTTAGTTATGCCTTAAGATCCCCATGATATTCCTCAGTGTGTAACAACAGGAAAGAGAAAAATGTTTTTCTGAAAGTCTCTTTTCCCATACAGGACTCTGAGTTTTCTTTCTTTCTTAATAAGTGGACAGGTATGTACACACCCAACGTGAAGATAGCTTTACAAAATGGTGCTCCCACGAACGTCTTTCAAAAGAAAACCCCTCAGTTAAGCCCCGGTGTGTCAGGCAGAGTGTTTCGAAATGTCTCTGCTTGAATCGCTACCTGCACAGCTGTGCTCACCTATATCTCTCTTACAACATCTGGTGATTTCCGTGCAGAGCCTTCGGCATTGGTGGGCAGGTTTATGAGGATGGTGTTCTGGAGTAACCACACAGAGTGATCCCTGGCTCATTTATTTTTACCCCTCCTCTGATTCTCCTTCTCAGCAAGTATAACTTTATGCTAGGATAACTTCATGCAAATAACATTCATTCTTCATTGAGTTTATAGGTAGAAGGAATTGAGGAAAAGGAGAGTTTGAATGGACATCCCCCCCAGGTTTTAAAAAAAATCTTTAATTAAAGGTTGTTTAGCAATGCGCATGAAAAGGGGTTCTTTTATACACACATATATGTATATATATACAAAAATCTTACTGAAAAAAAGGGGAGAGAAAAATTGTAAATATACCCATGAATATAACTATTCCATGAAGTTTATATTGTATGGTGCCGGCCAATGACATTTCTAAGCATCATTTCTTTTCATCTTGAGGAATAATTTGATTCTTGACAACAATCTTTCTCCTTATCCCTTATTCCTTTACCCCATCTTAGTCTATGGAACCAACCAGCTGGAATTAATGGGCAAACAAAAAGGAAAGTGCACTGGTGTGTGTCCCTGTGTAGATTCTAGTGACTCCATTCACATAATCACCCTGGTAGATGCTGCCTCATTATGAATATAAATGCACTTGTCGTAGAATGAAAGTTACACGTTAGTGGAATAATCTTCATTGGTATGCACTTGCCAGGATTATGATATTTGAAACCACAACAATCGCCTTCACTGCCTTCTTGTCCTCAGAAAGCGAAAAGAAGTGGGTAAAGAAAAAGACGTTTTGTTTCCTTATACAGTTGAGCTCTTTCCTCATACAGTTTGAAATGTTGGGAATGTTTTGTAGCAATATTCAAATACTGTGACATCACGCAGACACTGCAACATTTTACACTCGGACACACAACATCCATATTTTTTTTTATAGGACGTGCCATATATCATACCCTTTCCAGAGAGATCCACACTGGGAACATCCCAGTTAAGAATTAAATGATATAGAATTGAACCCCATTTTTTTCAGCCCATTTCTTATCGCTCAAAAGGTTAACTATTTAGAGGAACACAGATCAGGCTTGCGTAATAGCTTGTTCTTATTGCTCCTCTTTTAACAAAAGCATGTTCAGAAACAGGAAAAGGGGAGAAAAACTTTAATGAAGAAAATCTGCTGAGAAAAGACCAGAGAGCCAATAAAAAGCCTCACTTAATTGACAAGCAGCTGCCTTAGTTTTGAAAGCATTTATTCAAGAATTTTTTTTTTTCGGCCCTCCGAGTAAGCTGGAGAGGAGCTCTACAGACTCATATTTTCTGCGGTAAATCAAGGTGCAGAGACATTAACCATGAGAACGATTTTAAATCATCCATTTCATGAATTAAATATGGGAAATAATACCCCATTGTTGAAAAGGTTCCAAAAAAAGAAAACGGAGACTGCAGCTTTGTTTGAATTGAAAAGGAAGTTCTGGAACTGACCTTGTAATTTGCTTTTGTGAATGTGGGGTTCATGCTGCTCTCTCATTTGAGATATTAACCCCCCTCGCTACCAAAGACAAGCCTTGAAGCTCTTAGAATTTAAATTCAGGAAAGTAAGGGAACCATCAAAGTTTCTTAAAGATTGTTGCTAAGACAAAAAGCTAAAAAGCTGAATTGTTATAAAAATTATATATTTTTTGTTCAACCACAAGGTTATCATTGTTTTTGTTAAACACTTGGGATTTAAGATACAGAAATTTTCTTATTTTAACTGCAATCACATATTCTTCTTAAGGACATATATTTCTCAATTTTTTCAGAAAGTTGTTCATTAAAGCAAAATTTAGTCATAATGTTTCAGAAATAGTAAGTGTGATTCTTTGGAAAATGATATTAAAATTCAATAGTTCTCATTTACAACTTTTTCCATAATAGTGTTTAGCAGTATATAGTAAAAATGATAGATGACGCTTCTCGGCTCTTAAAAGAATCAGCTAATTAATGCAGGAAAAATATTTTTTCTATGTTGTGTTTGTATATACATAGATATAAAAACTATATAATGTAGATGACATATATTTACATGTGATAAATTGAAAAGAAAGCTCAATTTTTTACTTTTCGGTGCAATGAGTCACAATTAATTTGTCAAATCATAGAAGTATAAAAAAAACTTGGTTTGGTTGATTTAGGCTTGGTTAGAGATTAATATATAAGTGATAAAATGGTAAGAAAGACAAAATTTAAAAAATAAATTAATTCATACTTTATTTATCTATTTGAATTTATCTAATTGAAGAACACTAAAAAATCTCACCAGTGCTAGATCCAAGCCGATTATTCTGTATGTGGATTAATGGGTTAGTTTTCTTTAAAGGCTGTTCTATAAGGCAACTTATGTCCCCTCCAAAAAAAAGCAGAGCCTTATAAATATTTGCATAGTTATTGAAATGGAAAAATAAACTGGAGGAAGTGGCATGTATCACATGTGTTGTCTTAACCTTCAACATCGTGTCTTCATTTTGAAATACGTAAACGTTTAAGAAGAAGTCAAATAACAGAACCTAGAGATCTGCTTCCAAAATAAAACAAGAAGTAGTTGCTTGAGAATAACTCCATGGCCTATAGCATTTTGTTTAACGTGACTGCAGCAATCTCTATGGAAACAAAAGAGAGCTGCCTCTGAATCACATAATTTAATCTGTTTTAGAAAGGGTACGAGAAATATTCAGTTATTTAAGGAAATGCCAGCATCCTTTTTCCTCTCACTCTGGGCCACCGACATCATCGTTTTATCAATTTAATTACCCCTAACTGCACTCGGTAATGCCCCTTCCTCTCCTCAGTAAGCGACTGATGTATGCCATCTGTCTATCCAAAGGAATAACAATTGTGTGATTATTTAACCGAGCTTAGTATATTTTCTTAGTTAAAATGGTGGCATTTCTGGAATACTGTACTTACTTTCTCCCTGGCCAGAGAAATAGGTGGAAAGTGAATAAAAACTGGACATGAATTTGAGCAAACTCGGGGAGACCGTGAAAGACAGGGAAGCCTGTAGTGCTGCAGTCCATGGGGTCACAAAGAGTCAGATGCAACTCAGCGACTGAACAATGAACCTCAAGAAGTTTGCTCAGCTGGGAGGAGCTTCTTGGTTTGGATGCTAAGTATGTTTTCACCTGTGGATCTCAGGATGCTCTTGAACAACACGTGCACACCCCCCCACACACACACACTACCACACACACACACAACACACACACACACCCCTACACACACACACCCCACACACACACACCCCACACACACACCCCACACACCCACACCCCCCTATACCCAACACACATTCACCCCCACACACACCCCACCACACACACCACACCCCCACACACCCACACACACCCCTACACACACACACCCCCCTAACACACACACACCACACACACACACACACCCCCCCCCCACACACACACCCAAACACACACACACACACCACACCACACACACACACACACCCCCACACACACACACACCCACACAACACCCCCACAACCCCCCAACCCACCACACACCCCCACACCACCACACACCACCAACACACACACACACACTCCCACAGGTAGCCCTTCTCCAGAGCGACACACCCAGGCAAAGCCGGTATCCCTTCCCTCCTACCCTGTGCTGCAGGCACCCAGGACCCCAGCGTTCCCTGACACAAGGTCCAAGCCCACTTCCAGACCCAGAGTCTCTGTCCTAAATCCATCCTCTCAAGGGCAGACCATGTCAGGTCTGCTCTTCGCAGCCCTATCGTCCCAAGAGTGTCTACACACCGCTGGGGTGGGGTGTGTCTGTCACGGTGCAGAGGAGAGCAGCAGGTGGGAAGAGACGGTGAAGGGAAGATCTCCGGATGGGGCCATCTGACTCACTGCCCTGTTCCTGTCACGTTCCTGGGAGAACTCCCAGGAGTCCCTGCGTGCAGCTTGTGTGACCAACCCTCTGGATCCCAACAAGGACCTCCCTGTCAAGGTGGGGTGGTGGAGCACCTCTTACAGAGTGGGAGCATTTAATGCAGAACTTAGGCTTGCTTGGCTGACAAATGTGTGTGGTGGGTCAGATCTAGGGAGCTTAACAAAATGCCACCCCAAACATCACCCCAGATCAATGACTTCAGAATATTTTGGGGTAGGAGGATTCTTCTTGGCAGCTTAGTGGAGAAAGACTGATTTAAAAAGCTGGCAAAGTCATTCCTTGCAACTACCCACACACTGAGGAGGGAAAAAAAAAATCGTAACTCATACCTACTTTAGTCCCCTGACATTAGAACCTGAAGAACAGATTAATAAACTTACATTTTTTGTTATAAGAGATCCACTGACCAATGTAAACCAGATATTTTTTCACACTGTGGTAAATTTGAACCTATTAAGAAAAGGGAAATAGCATTAATATTGAACATGGCTTGCTTAATTTAATTTCACAATAGAAGACAGCACTTTAAAACAAAAGACACCCACAGTGAACCAGCCCTCGCATTGTTCTGTAAAAGCCACCATTCCATTTGGGAAAAAAAAGAAAACAGTTCACACTATTTCTCAGCAAGTGAGACTCCTAAGGAGAAAAAAAAAAAGGATCATCATCTCAATGACTAATTAATTTTCAAAAATATTGTTATGCAGACAACTGCTCCACTGTAATGCTATGCTCAGCCTCAAATTGGGAAATTTCCTGGCAATAGAAAAGTTAGCAATTGCAGTAAAGGGAAAAAATGTAAAATATTCAGTTTATGAAGTAATATCCTTAACACAATGCTAATCGGTGGCTATGTAAATGAAAAATATGAATTTACTTTTTAGCACGTTCAAAACACTGGTACAGGAAAATGAGTATTTTTGGTAACTTATGAATCGCAACCAGATTATTTTTCCTGGACTCGTGTCTTCCCTAATTGAGTTATTTGCATTTGGAAGTCACTTTGAATCATCATATGCTCTGTGATCCTTTGTGAAGAAGATAACAAACAATCTATTTGGAACATATTCAGTCATCCCAATTAGGAGCAGCCAAGAACTTCCTCAGAAAACATGAGGCCAGGTGACTTTGTTGAAAAGCGTCTCTTGCTCTGGCCTGTGGAAAATAAAGTTGATGATCTAATCATACTTCTTCCTTTCAAATATCAATTATGTCAACATGAATAATTATTTTTCCCGAATAATGATCTCATGAGTTAATATCCATGTTAAGGTTTTAATCTGTGTTGGCAAAATGATGGGTTTCAGGGCCTCCTTTCCTGGAGATATTATAAGATGGATTTCATGAAAGTCTTGGTTCATTACTGCTTACATCAAGCAGATTATCCCCCAGATGTAGAAATGAGGAATCCCTGTGATGTCATTCACAGTGAATTTTGGTCATATACGAGTCTTGAATTTCCTGTGTGTGCGTGTGTGTGTGTGTGTGTGTGGTTAGTTGCTCTGTCGTGTCCAATTTTTTGTGATCCCATTGACTGTAGCCCACCAGGCTCCTCTGTCCAGGGAATTCTCCAGGCGAGAATACTAGAGTGGGTTGCCATTTCCTTCTCCAGGGAATCTTCCTGACCCAGGGATCAGATCAAAGGATCAAACCCAGGTCTCCTGCATTGCAGGGATATATTTTACCATCAGAGCTACCTGGGAAGCCCTGAATTTCCCAGAATTGATTGATATTTCACTTGCTTAATTTTTCTATGACAATGCTGAACTTGAAACTTTTACTTCCTAATCTTTTGGACAGGCATATAGTTCTGCCTTTATTTAAAGTTCGTGTTCAGTTCACTAATTTTGTCATTAAAATTTCTGGTTCTTTAGCTCCTAATTATGGGCTTCCCTAGTGGCTCTGTGGTGAAGAATTCACCTGCAGAAGACACAGGAAACTCAGGTTCTACCCCTGGGTTGGGAAGATCTCCTGGAGAAGGAAATGGCAACCCACTCCAGTATGTTTGCCTGGAGAGTCTAATGGACAAAGGATCCTGGAGGGCTACAGTCCATGGGGCCACAAAGAGTTGGACACGACTGGAGGGACTGAGCAGACAGCTCCCAATTAGGCCAATTAAATGTTACAGACATTACAATTGTCTGCAGAGCCTCTTTCACTGCTGAACCGCTTTTTAAATTTTCTTTTTCCTCTTGTTCAGTTATTTCTCCCTCCTTCCCTTCCTTCTTTTTTTCCTGTTGACCTTTAATTTTCATTCGTCCTACTTGATTTATGGTATGTTTCCTTTCTCTATTGAAACTCCTAGAAAAGGACAGCTTTTCTATATTGTTCATAAGTGTATCATCATCATCTATAGTTGTGTTTGGTACATAAAAATAAAAATTTTAAAAAGCCGTTTGTAGAAATGATTGAAAGAAAATTTATAGATAATCTTTCTGCGTACAATGATATGCTAAATGCAGATCATAAAGACTAATGTTACACATGACAATAAATGTAAAAACATACAATATTCAATTTTTTACTAGGTAAATCTATTTGGGCAAGCAAAAAGTAATCTGAAAATATCACAAAAACCTGTAAGCATAGGGACATTCCTCAAATATTATTTATAATGCTGAGTTTTTAGAAAATATTGTTAAACAATTGTTAATTGTTAAACTACATCAGGATATCAACTTTGGTAAAGGATCTTTTTGCATCCATCAAAATTATACTTATAGAGGAGTTAAAATAATGTAGAACGGGGCCTGCTTTTCTGGTTATGTGAAGAAGACAGAGCATATGAATTTATTTACTAGATGACTGCAAATATTAGCAAAAGTTTGCAAGAGAAAGAGGTTTGATAGCATTAAAGAAAAAAGTAGATGGAGGATTTTTGTATGTATGTGTTTTTGTCATTTTTTAAGAGACCACAGAATTTTTGAGTAATTTTTCCATGTATTTTATATATATATATATATATATATATATATATATATATATATATATATACACACAAATTTTTCAAGTGTAAAAATTAAGTGAAAAAATTTATTTTAAAAGTGGAATGGAAATAATGACTATTCTAGTGATGTTTGTGTGTATGCTCAGTCATGTCCATCTCATGGACTGTAGCCTGCCAGACTCCTCTGTCCATTGGATTCTCCAGACAAGAATGCTGGAGTGGGTTGCCATTTCCTATTTCAAGAGATCTTCCTGACCCAGAGATCGAATCCCCTTCTCCTGCATCTCTTACATTGGCAGGCGGATTCTTTACCACTGGGCCACTGGGAATACAGTAAAAGAATTGTTCAAATTCAAGGTGAAGTTGGATCTTCCAAGAAATGGAGGAAAGTAAAATGAAGATCAGTAAATTTGAACATAGCCTCTTAGTCACTTTGGATTTAAAAGTGAAAGGAAAGTCACATCTATAAAACTAAACCCCTAAAAATTTAGACCAGCAGTCTCCACACTTTAAGCGTTTTGCTTGTTTAGTTATATTTTCTTTTAAAGCATAAATAGCAATTCAGTTTTTCAGATAAGAATTTGGAGGCCTTAAAAAAGGCTATATTTGCAATGTTTCCAAATTTAGTAGGTGTAAAGAAGAAAATTAATTCTACATGTTAATTAAACCAAAGTCTAGGTTATTGACCATTATTGTCTAATATCCTTCCTCTTAATCCACATGTAACAGGGAAAAGGATTGGGTCAGGTATGTGTGAACAGAGGAGCAATGTCATCATTCTGTTCCAGTGTCTCAGAGGTTGATAGCAGAGGCTGCTTTTACTAAACCAGGACTTGAAAACTCACCTGCCATGACTTGGCACCAAGATCAGAGAGACTCCTCATTCCTCCAGAACAGGCAATGAACTTTCATTATTCACATGCTACTTCTCATCAAATCCTGATAAGAATATAAGCTTTCATGTTTCTATTGAAAGTAACCACAAAGAATCCATCTCCAACTACTTTTAGTTTGTTTTAACAATGACTTGGTTTTATCCGTGCCCTATGTTCCCCTAAATCATTGTGGTTTTTCTGTAGCCCTTCGACAAGAATATATCAAGAAGAAAAATGGCAAGAGATGAGATTGCGAAAAAAAAAAAAAAAAAAAGATCAGAGGTTCATTCATAAAGAACTATAAATGCCCTTTCAAAGTAGTTGGTCTCAATCATGGAGAAATCAAGAAAAACCAGTGACTCACAGGCAGTGGGAGGTGAGAGAGGCAATGCCCATGTTTCATGAGACCTTCTGTCACCACATTAAGAAACACAGGGTGGGTAGGAGGGGTACAAAGGGAGAAGCCAAGGAGGAAGAAACATCTCAGGGTTCTAGCAACAGAATAAACCGTGACAAGCTGCTCACACGCTGTGTGTCACAAAATCCCCCCGCTTGAATCATCAATTTCATGACTTTCTTAGGTACTGTACCTACTTCTTTTAAAGCAATCCTCATTTTTCTCTCATGTATATATATATATAAGACCAGCAGAAAGTCACTAGATAAATAACTAAATAAATTGTAAACTTCTTTAAGTTTGAACAAGTTTCCTGGCACTCCAGTGGTTAAGACTGTGCTCTCTGTGCAGGGCCATGGGTTCAATACCTGGTCGGGGAACTAAGATACTGCACACTGCTCAGTGTGGCCTAAAGCATTAAAAAAAAAAGATAAAATAAAATTCTAGAATTGTATACTTTTTAGAATGCTTCTTTTTTAAGAAAAGAAGATGAAGGTATCTTAAGATACGCCAAATGGCTGGTTGCATTAGATACTAAGGTAATATCAAATACATGATGCAACTTCGATGCATATCTGTCCATTATCTATCTATCTATACTTCCACTAGAGATTTTCAGGTTTATCACAGATTAAATCACTGTGGTTTACTTTTCAAATACACATAAAGAATTTCAATTACTTGTGAAATTCAAGTTCTTACCTTAGCACTTAAAAACCATTGTATGCCACTGCCCCATAATACAAAACCCTCTATGAAAGCACATCAGTCTCCCTGAGTTTACTAAAAAGCCACACTCATTCATTTTTCCATTTTCCTTTCTCTCCGTATCTACACCTTTCAGTATAATTCCTAAATTCCAAAGTGTTCTTAGTTCCAGTGTTCTATTTTATGTTTCTGGTACCTCATATTCTGGCTCCCGTGGAGAACTGCACCCATAGTCTGCACATGTTGGAGTCATGGGAAGCTATCACAAAGCACTTGTATTGTGCTTCTTATTGTGCTTTTAAAGTTTGCAGTATGGAAATTTCTGTCCCTGGGTGGAAATTCAGGTTGATGGCTTTCCAACACTTACGTGGCAAAAGTTCCTTTGATCACTGTAAAAAACGTTCACAAATATCTTAGGCTTCCCTGGTGACTCAGTGGTAAAGAATCTGCCTTTCAATGCAGGAGACTTGGGTTCGAACCCTGATCTGGAAAGATCCCACATGCCGTGCAGCAACTAAGCTCAAGTGCCACTACTGAGCCTGTGCTCTAGAGCCCACATGCTCTGCAACAGGAGAAGCCACTGCAATGAGAAGCCTGTGCACTGCCGCTGGAGAGGAGCCCCCACTCCTTGCATCTAGAGAAAAGCCCTCATTGCAACGAAGACGCAGTACAACCAAAAATCAATAAGATAAATAACATTATATGAAAAAGTCTCAAATAGGTTCTTAGAATTTTTGCTCCCATGAACTAGCCAGTTTTTAGATTTTTTTCCCTGTTGAAGATACTGCACTTCTCCAACTCCAGCTTTCTCTGGGCTGGCTCCCTGAAGCCTGGGGTAGATTAGATGACTGACGTGTGAAGAGTTGGGCAGCTCTATGTAAGGTGGGAGGGAAGAAAGAATGGAGCATGGTAAAAATAATGAAAGGGCAACCCACTAGCTAGAATTCTGTTGCAAAGATCTGGCTATGAGTAAAGGTCAACACCAACAGCAGGGAGGCAGCAAGAGATAGAATGTTAAAGCAGAAAGATACTCAATGGACCAAGGATTGCAACTCATTTATTCTTACAAGGTTATGATGTGGCCTGTCTATCGAAAAGAGTAGGTAGTGTCAGGCTGGGGCTGCACCCAGTTACTAAGATTCCCAGTCATGTATTACTTCCACATGGTTTTAATTAAAATGTGTCCAATTGGAACTTCCCTGGTGACTGAGTGGTAAAGAATCTGCCTACAATGCAGGAGACCCCAGTTCGATCCCTGGGTCAGGAAAATCCCCCGAAGAAGGGATTGGCAACCCACTGCAGTATTCTTGCCTGGAGAATCCCATTGACAGAGGATCCTGGTGGGCTACAGTCCATGGGGTCACAAAGAGTCGGACACGACTGAGCAACTAACACACACACACAACTGAAACTAGGGCTTCCCTGGTGGCTCAGTCAGTTAAGAATCTGCCTGCAATGCAGGAGACTGCCTACAATATAGGAGACCTGGGTTCAATCCCTGGGTTGCAACATTCCCTGGAGAAGAAAACAGTAACCCACTCCAATATTCTTGCCTGAAAATCCCATGGACAGAGGAGCCTAGCAGGCTATAGTTGAAAGGGTCACAAAGAGTTGGACAAGGCTGAGAGACTAAACCACCATCATTTGAAACAGCTTAGAACCGGTTTTACTTCTAACATATTACTCTCCCAAGCATTATCAAAACATGTTGATGCACAGTTACCAAAAAAGAAATGCTAGAGGCCCATTTATATGATAAAATGTAGTAATATAACATAGGTATATTTATTTACCTATGGCAAACGGAAGACATTTAGTTTCCAGTTCAGTTTCCTTTTTATTTAAGTATCTATCGGTTAACTAAAACAATATATTGCCATCATGAAAAAAGAAAGTAAACCACAGTACCTAGATATAACCCTGGGAGGTAGTTCTGTTTTTATTTTTTTTCCTATTTTTTTTTCAATTTTCTCAGCAGTCTGTTTCCATCCTTTGTGAAATTTTGGCAGTTGGAAAACAAAGTTCTGAGGAAGAAGGATGAGTGGGTACTTTGCTTTGAGCAGTGCTTTTGAAATGGGTAGTTAAGGTTTTTGAGAAGTTATTTACAGGAATAGATTGGATAAAATAGCAACATACAAGCCAGAAGTGGCAGCCACAGCAGCTTCCTTTCTCACTCTCAGTGGTGGGGAAACACTTAGGATAATTGCTAGACAAGTGCTGAACTCGGTGGGAGGTGAAAGATTAACTTTCAGTCCACCCCACTCTCTGTATTTTGTATTTTGGTAATTATACCACATTTTTAATATTTCTTTTGACTGCAATTTTTCTTCTTGAAGTAGTGCTTTTTAAGATTCCTAAAACTTAAAAAAGTTATAAATTCAGTGTATGTTGAATCAGAATCTGAATGTAACAAACTTACTCAACAAATATGCTTAATGCACTCGAATGCTTTTTAGGTAAAAATTCATCGCATGGAATAATTGTATATTAGATATTTGTTGAATAAATAAATAAAGATTTACACATAATGTACCAAATAATTAAAAGAGATCTCTTGATTTTACAAGTAAAAACATTTGTTCTTAGAAAAATTTGGTTATACTTATAAGGGAAAAAAATCTATTTAAGATCCTATGCTTTTCCGCTTCAACTACGGTTTAGTTTGCTTGATAGTATTGCACACATTTCCCACCATTCAAGGACAATATAAGAACTGATTTGAATCTCATGTTTATATTCTGACACTGCTAATTATATCAAAATCACATCAGTGTGAGGTAACATGGGATTTTCGTAAGTTGTAGTTTAGAAGACAAGGCAAGTTTGGTCCTAATACCGAAGCTGTGGCAGTTGTAAGCTGTGGAACTATTGGAAATGGAAGGAATCCAACATCTGGAATTGGAACAGAAAGTTGGAATGGTTTGCCAATGGTGTTTCATTCAAAATGTTTGAATATAGAGACAAGGACACACATTATCATACGTATTATTTTAGTCCAGCTGGGATCAGAGGCTCACAATGTACAACTCCTTTGGCAGAAGTGCATTTAGTTCATAAATTCCTTCTACATTCACTCATATCATGTATAACAGTGCACCTCCCAGCGCGGGACGTGCTTCAGCTCTCTCAATTGCAGCAGCCTGGAACAATCACCCATCCTTTCTCCGAGACCCTCACCTGGAAAGGCTGTAGCATTTTTACCAAACATGTTAGAGAGAGCTCTTAGAAGACCCTGTCCCCACGGAGAGCAACTGAGAAAGCTGGATATAAAATGAACAAACAAAATAAAATGGAAAAGATTAGGCAGCTGCTGATGAAATTCCCAAAGCCTGTGCAAGTGGAAGAGAATACTCCTGCCAGTGCAGGAGGTGCAAGAAATGCAGGTTTGATCCCTGCGTAGGGAAGATTCCCTGCAGCAGGCAACGGCAACCCACTTCAGTACTCTTGCCTGGGAAATTCCATGGCAGGCAATGGTCTTCAATATTTTTGCCTGGAAAATTCCAGGAACAGGGAGTCTGATGGGCCACAGTCCATGGGGTCGTAAAGAGTCAGAGATGGCTGAGCACAAGCACAATTAAATCAAGCATAAGGTCTTGGTGGGGGAGGGTATGGTTTCAAAGAAGTTGGGCCTTCTTTAAACTGATTTCTCCTATGGTCACATATAATTTTTTGGCAAAAAATGAGTCGAGAAACCTTCAGGCAAAGATGAGAAACCTTTAGGCATAGGGTTGTGTTCAAGTTCAGAGAATACATAAGAGCTTTTGATAATCTAAGATTGATGGAGCAACAAAAATTGTAGCATGGGGAGATCAAGGTAGCTAGGAATTAAGAAGCTGATATCTTGGTGAGTAATGGTGGTTTAGTCGATAAGTCATGTCTGACTCTCGTGACCCTTTGGACTGCAGGTCTCCAGGCTCCTCTTGCCATAGGATTTTCCAAGCAAGAATGCTGGAATGGGTTGCCACTTTCTTCTCCAGGGCATCTTCCTGACCCAGGGATCAAACCCAGGTCTCTTACACTACAGGCAGATTCTTTACCAACTGAGCTATCAAGGAAACCCCAGGTAAGTAAGGAGTAAGTAAGGAGGTATACAAATGTAAGTGCTAGATTCTGCAGGTTCCTACACAAGGTGTTTATTAAATTGTTAAGCTCTGTTGGGCAAGAAGCTAAGTGTTTTTGTTTTGTTTTGTTGGCCACACTGCCGTAGCATGTGGAATCTTAGTTCCTCAACCAGGAATCAAACCGGGTCTCCTGCAGTGGAAGGGCAAATTCTTAACCACTGGGCCACCAAGTAAGTCCTGGAGCTAAAAAGGGAAAGCAAAACACAAGTTAAAATGACCCAGTAGTCTGTAAAACAGGTTACCAGTTGCAACTAAAGCTGGTAGAGGTGACCTGGTTCAGCACTTGTACTGTTAGTCATGTCTAGCAGAAGGATGAACATGTGTATAGAGAGGGATGTAGATACTAGCATCAGAAGCTACCGTTAATGATGCTCATGGCCACAACATTCATAACTACTAAATCTGACCACTGCAAATGTCTATGAGTCAGATGCAACTTGAGTCACTGAGCACACATGCACACAAATGTCCTGAACTAAGAAAAACGGATGAATAAGTTATGTGATGTATATTCACAGCGATAACGATCACAGTGAACGAAGAATGAAATGAAGGCATCTCAGAGGTCGACTCAAAAAAATATTTTATGTAGGTTCAAAACTAACACAATTTAGAGTGTTAGATGTAAATATAAGGATAATTTCTGGGACCAAAATTGCCAGGGGGAAGGATAAGACAGGGGCTGATGATCATCTTCTGTTCCTTGGTCTGGGTGATAATTATAGGAAGACACTTTGTTGACTTTTACACTTACTATTTGTAGATACTGTATTTAGGTTTTACTTCAGTAAAACTTTTATTAAAAAATGTATTAGTGAAAATTTCTCTTGAATGATAGAGATAGATGATACAAAAATGTCATTCCTAATATATATCTCTGAGGTGTGTATTCTGGCTTTCTGCTAGTGGCTTCTCATCTCTTATTGTTCAGGTTTTAAGCTAGGTTGCCTGTGATCGCTCCTTTGGAGTTGGCAAAATGCAGGAGATACTCGGCGACCCTACTTAGCTTGCAGTGTAAACTACGAGAAAGAAACTGCAGGAATGAAGACAAATGGAGACTTGTTAGGGGCACTCCAGAGCAGCGGATAAAGACAACGCCAGAGAGGGGATGGGGAAACTGCTGGACTGGGAACAGTACTGATGGGAAATGGAGCTTGAGATAAAAGCAAAACAACATTTATAAAAGGAGAGTCTCTGCACATGGAGACTGAAATATCCCTATAGTTAAAAGGAGTAACAGAGTCGTATCCCTGGTGGCTCAATCAGTAAAGAAACTGCCTGCAATGCAGGAGACCAGGCTTCAATCCCTGGGTTGGGAAGATCCCTTGGAGAAGGGAATGGCAACCCACTGCAGGATTTTTGCCTGGAGAATTCCATGGACAGAGGAGCCTGGGGGGCTACAGTCCACGGGGTCACAGAGAGTCGGACAGAACTGAGCAAGTAACACACAGAACAGAGCAGCAGCATCACTGAGATGCTGAAAATCCAGGAACCAGAGGACCTTGAGATTAGGACAAGAGTTTGCAATGACAGATGCTGTTTATACCACGTGTCCAGGTAGAAATGCAAACAATCTGTTTGGATATCGATATTGATGAGAGAATTACTGAGTGACCAATGTTAGAATGTAACCAGATGACCACCGCTAAACCAGATATTTCACCAACATTCTTGCCATTATATAGGACCCTAACATCTGGATGAAGTTACAGGGAGAAAAATAAGGAACAGGAAACCCTGATATAGAAACTCTGAGATTGACTGAACTTCATTTGATCGATTAAGATGATGTTTTCTACTCATTGGTGGAATGCAGCTGTCAACAGAGAAACAATCTTGAGATAAAAAACAACAGAGGCCTTACCTGGTGGCTCAGTGGTAAAGAATCTGTCTTCCAATTCAGGAGACGCAACTTTGATCCCTGTGTCAGGAAGATCCCCTGGAGAAGAAAATGGCATCTCACTCCAGTATTCTTCCCTGGAGAATCCCATGGACAGAAGAGTCTGGTGGGCTACAGTTCATTGGGGTTGCAAAAGAGTTGGGCATGACTCACAACTCAGCGACTAACAACAACAGATCAATATCTTATGCTCTGAATCATATAGAATTTTATATGAAGGAAGAATATGTTGCAGAATGGTAGACAAGTCTAGGTGTGTGAAAAGCAAGGAGTAGAATATGTGGACTTAGGAATTAAAAAAAGAGCCTAGACATCTATATGGTGACAATTACGAAAAGATTATTTTAAGATTCAGGTATTTAAAGCAAATCTCCCCCCTAATGTTCTTTCCAGTGCACACACTGGCTAAAGTTAAATAACAGCAACACTGTGCACCAAGCTGAGAAGGACCAATAAGTAAAGATGTATCTCAGATACATAAAATGTATGTATGTTTAGCCTAATTGGGAAGAAAATATATAGATACAGATCACCATAATGCATAGTAGTAGGTAAGTGATACAGGGGTTATACCACACAGACATTGAAAACAATGAGCAAGTCATGGGGGGGCTTCAAAAATAGGGAACTTTCCTGTGAGCTCAGCTTTGTATTTCTACTTGATGAATATATAACATTTTCATGAAAAGGCTGGAGGTTGCTTTTGCATATATAATAAGTTACAGAATAGGAGAAATAGTTATGGATGCATCATAGTGTGGTCAGAAAACCACAGCTCATATCTGGGAACAGAGATTTCAGGAAGGATAAAATTATAACATAACACATATAAAAATTATGACATAATATGGAAATCTTAATTGCCATCTTGGAGTGGTTTATCTACATGCTATTGGTAACAAAAAGTCAGCTAAAGCTCAGCCAGGCTGTCAATAAGTATTATTGAGGAGCTACTATGTACAATTAGCAGGAAAGTAGCAAGATGAGTTTTTGAAATTAATTTAGCAACTGTATTTGTGAATTCAAGAAGGACTACAATAAAGATATTGTGACATTCTGGCAAAGTGATAGAGTCTGGAATATGGTGAGGATGATTGTCATGAGGAAAAAGTGAAAAATGGAAAAAACCTTATGAAGAGAAAATGAGCCGTGATCGTTGTTTGATTGGATGCTTATGGTTAGTATGAGAGAAGTAAAGATGAAACCATAAATATTGAACAGTGGTGACCAAGATAACTAGGACACTATCAACAGAAACTGAGAACCCATGAAAGGAAGCAAATGGTTAGCAGAGAATTCAATATCGCTTTGAGCAATTTGAGCATGGATCTCTGAAGAAGAACTAAAATTTGGAAGAATGACATTGATATGGATCATCTAGCAATAAGTACAGGGAAAACCATGCTAATATAGAAAGATAAACGGCTGTAGAAATAAACTGGTAGGATGTTTTTATCTAGGGAGCTTCAGGTCCTGGCTCTGGGTACCAACTGGATAAGTAGACAAAAGACAAGCTAGAGTCCTGAATATTATATGAGGGCCACAGCAGTATAAAAAGCAGGTGCTGCTATTATGAGTTCTCAATGTTAAGGACAATTGAAACTCAGAAAAAAAAAAAAAACCCAACTTTGAATTTAATACATTTGGTTTTATTTATTTTCTTCCAACATGTGAAAAGCATTAAAAGAAAATTATATGGAGAAGAAATAGTGATTTTGCACATTTTTGGTGCATATTTTCTCTTGTGATCTGACTAAAAGGAAGAGGCAGAAAACTGTTGTTTTTCTGAATTAACAGAAATTTTACTGTGGGAAACAGTAAAAACTCTTTCATATGTAAGGGTTGTTTTTCATAAAAGAAAGGAATTGATTTGCTCTTAAGTAGTGTTCATTGTTTTACACGATAAGACACATGCATACAGTAAGAGAACAATTCTTGTGTACTTGATATAAGGACTTTAAACTTTAAAATGAGCAGTGCTGGCTGAACTCACAGAAAAGGATACATTCAATTGTGCTTTGCTTCTTTGCAAATTTCATTATGGGTGAAGTTAAATCGTTCTTTGTACAAAGAACAATCTTGATTATTCCCTTTGGGGAGGTCATCCAGAAGAGAAAGATGCAAAGAAGCAAAGGAATTTTGATAATGTACAACTTCATCAAGAAAGAGGCGGTGTGCTCGATTTCATAGGAATGTAGTACAAAACCACGGTCATCAAAGAATTGTTTGGAGAAGGCAATGGCACCCCACTCCAGTACTCGTGCCTGGGAAAACCCATGGACGGAGGAGCCTGGTAGGCTGCAGTCCATGGGGTCGCGAAGAGTCAGACACGACTGAGCGACTTCACTTTCACTTTTCACTTTCATGCACTGGAGAAGGAAATGGCAACCCACTCCGATATTCTTGCCTGGAGAATCCCAGGGATGGGGGAGCCTGGTGGGCTGCCGCCTATGGGGTCGCACAGAGTCGGACACGACTGAAGCGACTTAGCAGCAGCAGGAGCAAAGAATTATTGTCAGTGAAATACCTTACAGGAAGAGGATAACATTCAAAAGCAAATCCACGCACATAAGGAATTTTATTAAATGAGAAATAAAATTTTTCATATCATGAAGGGACTGATGGATGGATTCTTAAAATGGAGCTGGCAACACTGGTTCTTCTTGAGGAAGAAGTAAGGGTATGTTACTTTGTTAATCTCACACACTGAATTTCAGCTAGATGATACCTGTTTTATATCTATCTGTCCATCTGAGATTTACTTTTCCAATTTCAGGTTAAACTGTGTAAGCGTTATACAAAACCCGTAGGACTTGAATGAAAATGTTAAACTAGAAATAATTATCAACTTAAGAAAAACTGTGCCACAAAACACGGCATAAACTCAGCGTAAGAGAAATACCCGTCCAGGAAAAGTATTCGCAACACAAATAACAAATAGTTTGCACATAGCATAGATTAAAAAACAGTATCACTGAGAAAAATAATGCATATAAGCAAATAGAATATGGGCAAAATATATGAATACTTAAATCACAAAAAAGTCATGAAAATGGCTTCTAAATATCTGAAAATGTATTAAACAAAATTAGCACAGATCTCATTCAGATTGGCAAAGATTTATACAATCATGCTGTAAAATGTTATTGAGAATGTAAGAATTTTGATGTTCTCATCTGCAACAGAAATGAATATTATATACCAGTGATTCTCGGAAAAAACAGTAAGTAATATCTATTTTTTTAATGCATATACACCTGGATTTGGCAACTCTATTTTAAAAAATCTATCCCACAAAGATATTCGTATGAGTGCAAATTTATTTGTATGAGAATCTTCTGTGATAGTATCCTAAAAAATAATGAAAATGGAATAATAATAATAGAATAGTGGTGTAATCATACGTACAAACACCAAGAATTTAGAGGCGCATACAGTTCCAATTAATAAGACCAAAGGTACACTTCTAAACAGCAATAGCAAAGAATTGTGGAACAGTTCAGAATAAGGTTGAGTATTAAGGAGAATGGTACTAGGGGAGAGAGTGGGTGGTATTAGAGGAGTTTGGGAATTTAGATCACGTGGCCGGGAATGACCTGCTTTAGAAGTGATCAGGTCGAATGATTGCAAGTGCTGTGTGGATAAATAAAGGAAAGAAAGGGTATTGGGAGCATATGAGGGAAGAGATTAAATTTAACTAAGACAATAGTGAGATATTGGGGCAAATGCTAGTTGATTCTCAAGCCCTGTGGATGTTGGAGGGACTGACCACTTCAGGTGAGGGAAGGGCAAGGTCAAAGGCCCTGACCAGTTTAGGGGGAGCGAGGGGTCAGTGTGGCTGCCCCTGTGAGAACAAGGAGCTGAGCTGTTAGGAGAGCCACCGGGATGGGAACTGGACCAGACTGAGCTGGTCTTGTAGACAACCGGGAGAATTTCCTGAGGCACACACGAAGCTGATGGAGAACTTTTAAATAGTTGCTTAGTCGCTCAGTTGTCTGACTCTTTTGCGACCCCATGGACTGTAGCCCGAAAGGCTCCTCTGTCCATTGGATTCTCCAGGCAAGAGTACTGGAGCGGACCGTCATTTCCTTCTCCAGGGGATCTTCCCGACCGAGGGATTGAACGCACATCTCTGGCATTGGCAGGCAGATTCTTTACTGCTGATTAGACTTTTATTCCTGTGTTGAAATAAAGCTTTAGGGACGCAAGAGGCTCCTGTACTAATCGAGGTAAGAAATGAAAGTGACCAGGGTTAGGGTGAGAGAAGTGATCAGATTCTGGACATCACTGGGGAGGCAAAGCCAAGAGAATATTTTGATGGCTGAGCAGTGGATGTGAAATCAAGAAGTCAGCTAGCAGTTGAATATGAAAACAAAGGAATCGCCGTTTACTGAGAGAGAAGGCTTTAAGGACAGAGCAGGGCACGGTTTACAGACGATGCTTGTCCTGCCAAAGCAGTGCAGGTGCAGGCTGCTCAGTCTAGTCCAACTCTTTGCAACCCCATGGCATATAGAGTCCATGGGATTCTCCAGGCTAGAATACTGGAGTGGGCAACCTTTCCCTTCTCCAGGGGATCTTCCCAACCCACGGATCGAACTGGGGTCTCCTGCATCGCAGGCGAATTCTTTACCGACTGAGCTATCAGGGAATCCCACCAAAGCAGTGAATGATGAATGAAATATAGGTCCCATTCTCTCTAAAACATGCATTTTGCTCTTGATTATTTTTGCTGGAGTGCCTTATATATATATATATATATTTTTTTTTTTTCTCCCCTATGGTAATGCAGTATGCACTTGGTCTATATGCAGCCAAAATTTTGGTCTGCATCCAAGCAAGGAATGCTTGTAATTCACAAACAGGCATAGATACTTGAGTGGCGTCCTTGAGTGAAAGTTTACAGAGGAAAATCAAGAGCTTAGCTTTGACACAGGAAATTTGAGCTATCAATTAGATATGTATGTCAAGCTGTCCACTAGGCCCTGGGATTCACTCCCACAGAGAGGAGAGGTTAATAATATAAATTATATAAATTTAGAGTTTCTCAGAATAAAGTCTTAGGATGTATGAGATTACCAAGAACTGAAAGACGATCATGGTTAATCTCTGTGACTCAAATTTTCGAATCTAGGAAATGAGGAAAACAACAAAGGATATTGAGAAAGAGAGGTCACTGAGCATACAAAACAAAAGTTTGCATGAAGAAATTCTGCAAGACAACATGGGCTCTCATTTAAGTGGTATTTAAAAGTGTTAACCTTAAAATAAATCAAGTGAGCTGTGAATGGATTTTGACCTTTGGCAAAATCACTTTATGAGACTTACCTTGAGAGCCAGGTCATGTGAAACTTATCTGTACATTACCTGTATTTTTATATATTTACAAGACATATGCCTTATGTTTTTAATGTAGAATCAGAATAAAAAATATTAGGACAAATACTAAAATTTTCAACTTCGTAATATGAACGAGTATCAGATAGGTTTCTTTTGATCAGATTTTATGCTTACGTATATGTGTGTACATGCACAGAGATACACATTTGCTTTGAAACAATGGGTTGTGCCATTCTAATGCTGACAATCTACACAACATATTGAACTAAACTTAGCGATGCTTTGTGATCTAAAGTAAGCATGGAGATTTGATGGAAGAATACATAACCAGACATTTCTGCGCAAAATGTTGTGCTCAACAGATCTTTTCATTTCTCCAAAGAACCAGAGTCAACATTATGTACAAAACACAGGAGAAATCATTCCATTGAGAGAGACTTTGAAACCTAAATAATTCTTGAGGAAAATCACAATCAAAAGTGAAAAAAAAAAAAGGAAATTAATCCTGTCCATAGTTGTCTCCCCAGAAGAAAAGGTTTATTCAGACTGATTCTAGTAAATACTAATTTATCATCATTGCTACACACTTCTGTAACCTCCCTCCAAATAACTACATGAAGAATGTTTTATACACATAAAGATATATTAAGGGAATGTTTATTTTTCCTGACAGAATGGTTATAAATCTCATATCTATACTTATGGAAAGTAGTTTATCCATAAATCATGGCTACTAAGACCCAAGATATATTAAGTAAGAAAAAATGGAGTTCCACCACTTGCAGAAAATGCAGAAGGAAGGATATTTTCTGTTTAAAATGTGCATTGATGTAGGAAGCACATATTCAGGTGGGTATTTTTATTTTAGTAACTATAGAGATGTAAATTAAACTTTTATTTATCCTTTAATTACATATTTTTAGAAAACATGTATTTGATGTCACCCTGATTTGTCAGCTTAGAAAATGTTAATGTCAAAAATGTCCCCTGCTGCCAATGGTATGTGGGCTTCTCTGGCAACTCAGCGGTAAAGAGGAGATCCAGGTTCGATCCCTCGGTGGAGAAGTTACCCTGGAGAAGGAAATAGCGACCCACTCCAGTATTTTTGCTTGGGAAATTCCATGGACAGAGGAGCTTGGTGGACTACAGTCCACGGGGTTGCAAAGAGTTGGACATGACTTAGAGACTAAAACAGCAGCACCACCCAAGGTATTTACAGACACCCTGTTTACAATAAAATCAAGATTACTAACTTTATCAGTTTCTGACCACAAACTCTTTGAGGAAAGGGAAGTTATTAATACTACTACAGGCTAAGGGCTTCCCAGGTGGCACTAGTGGTAAAGAACCCTCCTCCTGCCAATGCAGGAGGCACAGGTTCAGTTCCTGCGTTGGGATCCCCTGGAGGAAGGCATGGCAACTCACCCCAGTAATCTTGCCTGGAGAATCCCATGGACAGAGGAGCTTAGTGGGTACAGTCCATAGGGTCACAAAGAATTGAACGGACATGGCTGAAGTGGTTTAGCACTTAGTTCAATGTGATAAAACAGGGTTTCAAATATCATAAGGGATTCTCTGAAATTTTCAACCCTTGACACAGGTGTTACAACCAGGTCCCTTGGCTCCAGGTAGAATTACTGCCTCTATATTATATGTCTTGTGATATTTCACCAAAGCATTGTTGGGATATATATTTTAATCACAGACTTAAACCTTGCAGCTGACTTTGAGTGGCATTTGTCTGATTTCTAAAGTCAATCTCATCCCCCCCCCCCCCCCCAAATTAAGACTTCTCACCAATGATGCTATTTTAAAATCTGAAGGAAAAAAAAACCAAAAACTGAAAACAATTAAGTAGGAAGAGACTTGGAGTTATCTGGACACATAAAAGCAGGGCAGAATAAAATATTGACTTTCGAAGCTGAAATATGGAGAGGACCACAAACTTGTGAACTTGTGTGTTCTTATACATTTGCTAAAAAAAAGCCCAAAACAATAAAAAGGTACAGTTGCCTTTTGTAATGGTCCATGTTTACTGTGCAGTTCCCTACACTTTCCAGAATAAAGCATTACACTAAATGATGCTCAAGTGACCCTGTACACTTAATTTATCTACATTAGTGACTAACTTACAACCAGGAAGTGATTTAGAGTTTGACAAGAATAAAGACCGGGAGGCACTCTATATATCAAGCCGCTAAAGCTCTAAATAATGCAATTTCCCATTCTTTGAGAAACTATGTAGCCACTACTCTTTTTGATCATATAAGTAATATGAAAATCCCCAAACTGTAATAAGCATATATTAATTTCCTAGATTAACACTATACAGATACAAACATCATTAGCAATTTAGTGTGCTTGTCTTTTAAAATCTTGTTATTTGAATGGTTCCCAGTTCACATCAAAGCCCCTTTATCCTAATACATTGCTCATTTCCTCTGTTTCTCCTCATATATTTGTTTCTGTTTACCAATCATATTATCTGGAAATAACAATTTTTAAATGTCCAATTGCTCCAACTGTTTTCTTAATGAAACCCTATTTGGGGCTCTTCATGGGTCATTTATATTCCCACAGTAAAATTACTGCACAAATCCACATGCAAAGTTATGCTAAAAAGCTAAATAATGAGGGATTTTTTTTTTTTTTTATAATTAATGAAAGAGACATTTGAAATGATGCAGTATTGATAAATACAGTCACTTAATTATTTTTTCTTTGAAAACAATGTTTAAGGAAAGGAAAATGTTTGTTTCAATAGGTCATTTTTAATATCTAAAATATTACTTTCAAATAATCCTTTGTTATACTTCAAATAAACAACATATGAGATATTCTGTCAAATGGACTTCTTTATGAAGGTGCTTTTTATTTGCAAATCAAGTTTATTAGGTGTCATGTGATTGTTATGGCAGGGTTATTTTTTATTCTTTAAAACATAATTAAAAGCCCCAGTAAGTTGTTAGCACATAAGTTAAATTCATTTTAGATTGCCAGACAATCTAAGGTCCTTGCATTCTCCTCATGCATTCTCTTATATTTCTTATATCTAACTAAGAACTTAGTCACACAAAAGACAGTAAAATTAAAAACATTTCATTTTTATTGATAAAGATAGTTACAAATTAAATGTAGGTTATATGTTAATAAATAAGTTCCAAGTTAAACTGTATAAAAAAATAGATCTTTGCATTTGTAAATGTACATTTAAAAGTCCTGAAGAAAAAATAAATATTGCAAATATTTCCCATATTTAGTGTAGTTATAGCTATAACTGCACAGCATCATTTTGTGTTTATTGGGTTAAAAGATGGTGTATAGTGATAATTAAAGAGTACTTATGAAGCCTGAATAATTGAACATCCAGCTGTTGTGTTTGGCTTTTGATATGGGTGGAGGGAAAGGGGAGATGGTGCAGTTGCAAAATTACAAAGGAGAATTTACAGATGGCGGAAACCCAGCCTCCGCCCTTTGGGCATTTCTAGGACATCTGGCAAGCCATATGAATCTAGACAAGATTAAGGGGAAGATGTGAGATGCTCAAACACCAATGCCTTCTGGTACAGCCAGACTTCTAAATATTGGCGAGAATTTAGACAAGGGTGCTCGTCTCTACTTGGCAGGGGAATATCATCTGTGACAAACTGGGGGATCTTTGAGGGCAAGGACTGGTCTTATTTCATATTTTCTCATAAGCACTGAGAGCTACAATTATAATGGGACATTGTGGTCATTTATCTTCATCCATTAAATTTATTTTGAATGACCAGCAGGGTGCCTGACATATAAAAAATGTTCAAATATTTCATTTAAATGATTAGATCATTTTAATATAGAAACTATCGTATCTAAAGGTGATTCTGATACAACTAATTTATGATTTCATACAAATATTGATGCTAAGAATGGTTTTCTATACTCATTTGTTTATCCAAGAAAGAGGCAAAAAGTGAGAGACCTGAGTATCCTGGAAGAATCGATGTGTAGGACAGAAAACTCCAGGCGAAAGCGAAATGATGGCAATGATGAATGGACATTTTGCTTTCTTAAGTCTCTGTACTGTGTGTGCTCAGCTGCTCAGTCATGTATGACTCTTTGAGACCCCCCGGATGGTAGCCCATCAGCCTCCCCTGTCCTTGGAATTCTCCAGGCAAGAATATTGGAGTGGGTTGCTACTTCCTTCTCAGGGGATCTTCTCAACCCAGGGATGGAACTCACATCTCCTATGGCTCCTACATTAGCAGTGGACTCTACCTCTGTGCCACCTGGGAAGCCCATTCTTTATATTAGGTTTGCTAAATTCCCTTGGGAAGGAGCTGTATCGCCAAGTAACTTCAAATCTAGGGAAGTCAAATATCCTATTTTCTGAGCTCATCTTCCTTTAGGTGAACAGCAGTTATCCCATCCTTAAGGAGTGAGCAGACAGTGGGCAGGGCACAGGATTTGTGGTGAGGAGAATTTTAAGCCAATATTTCCACATATTGGCTCTAAAACTACCAGCATTTTTGTCTGCCAACCATTGTGACCCTGTAGGTACTTTAGTTATCTCAGCCTTAGTTATTGTTATTGCTTTTCATTGGCTTGTTTATTGTTATTATAATGAAATGCCTCTCATAGTGTTACTTTGAGGATTGCATATTTTAAAGCACTTATATGAGGTAAAAGTTAAAACAAACTTTAGAAGTAGTTTCAACTACAGAGTGAAACTGGAGCTTTAAAAAGGAGACCATTAAGTCTGTTTTGCTAGTTGGACATTCAAACTTGCTTTCAGAATCCCTTATCATAGGATCTGTGTTTGGAGAAATTGTGTCCTGAAAATATCCCTTAATTCATCTCTGAGCATAGGACGAGTGTCCTTATCGTGATAGGAAGGAGGCAGAAAATCTATCAGAGAGGCAAAAAGAAAAAGACAAAATGAAACATAAAAATGCTGACGGCCAAATTAAAGATGATGGTGTGGTACTTTATAATGATTTCTTAGATAAGTGTGCATCCGTGCTGGGTCACTTAAGTCATATTTGACTCTTTGCAGCTTCATGGCCTGTAGACTGCCAGGCTCCTTTGTCCATGGAACTCTACAGGCAAGAATACTGGAGTGGGTTGCCACATTCTTCTCCAGGGTATCTTCCCAACCCAGGGATACAACCGGCATCCTCTCCATTGCAGCCAATTCTTTACCTCCATCTGGGAAGCTCTAGATTAAGCATGTGTGTGTGTATACTTAGTCACTTCAGTTGTGTCCGATTGTTTGCAAACCCATGGACTGTAGCCCACCGGGCTCCTCTGTCCATGGAATTCTCCAAGCAAGATTACTGGAGTGGGTTGCAATTTCCTTCCCCAGGGGATCTTCCCGATCCAAGGATCAAACTAGCATCTCCTGCATTGGCAGACAGATTCTGCACCACTAGTACCTCCTGGAAAGCCCTAGATTAAGTTCAGTTAAGTTTAATACCTCAGTCATGTTTGAGTCCTTGCAACCCCATGGACTGCAGCATGCCAGGCTTCCCTATCCATCACCAACTCCTGGAGCTTGCTCAAACTCATGCCCATTGAGTTAGTGATGCCACCCAACCATCTCATCCTCTGTTGTCCCCTTCTCCTCCTGCCTTAAATCTTTCCCAGCATCAAGGTCTTTTCCAATGAGTCAGTTCTTTGCATTAGGTAGCCAAAGGATTGGAGTTTTAGCTTCAACATCAGTCCTTCCAATGAATATTCAGAACTGATTTCCTTTAGGATTGACTGGTTGGATCTCCTTGCAGTCCAAGAGACTCTCAAGAGTCTTCTCCAACACCACAGTTTGAAAGCATCAGTTTTTTGGTGCTCAGATTTCTTTATAGTCCAACTTTCACATCCATACATGACTACTGGAAAAACCATAGCTTTGACTAGGCAGTCCTTTGTCAGAAAGTAATGTCTCTGCTTTTTAATATACTGTCAAAGTTGGACCTAGCTTTCCTTCCAAGGAATAAGCATCTTTTAATTTCATGGCTGCAGTCACCATCTGCAGTGATTTTGGAACCCCCCAAAATAAAGTCTGCCACTGTTTCCATTGTTTCCCCATCTATTTGCCATGAAGTGATGGGACCGGATGCCACAGTCTTAGTTTTCTGAATGTTGAGTTTTAAACCAACTTTTTCACTTTCCTCCTTTACTTTCATCAAGTGGCTCTTTAGTTCTTCTTTGATTTCTTCCATAAGGGTGGTGTCATCTGTATATCTGAGGTTATTGATATTTCTCCAGAAATCTTGATTCCAGGTTGTACTTCATCCAGCCTGGCATTTTGTATGATTAAGTACACCTCCCATCTATTAGATTCTTACCAGCTGCCAGGATCTATAAGTAGTGTTTTGAATGTATTATTTGGGTTAATACTGACAAAGCCTGTGAAGTAGTATCTTTGCTTCCATTTCTTCCACATGAGGAAAACAAGTTTTAGTGAGGTTAAAATCATGCATTTAGTTAGTAAACATGTCAATATCACTAAAATATACCATGAGTCACTCAGCTGTTTCAGCCAAAATATGCGGAGCCAGCCATACCTCTTTTTTTGTTTTTTTAATAACTCTATCCGCAAAGTTTATCCCAGATCAACTCCTGGCTCATCACTCTCTCAGTTCACACTCAGGTCCCAACCATCATCATCTCTAGCATGGATCAGAAGAACCCTCCAAATATTCTGATTACTTGTATATAAATATCCTCATTCCGACAGTGCATCCACAGGGGTCTTTTAAAATAAACCAGACCAGGTTTTTACCTGACTCGAACACTCCCATGACTTTATAGAATAAAACATGCACGTGTGCTAAGTCTCTTCAGTCATGTCTGACTCTGTGCGACCCCATGGACTGTTGCCCACCAGGCTCCTCTGTCCATGGGATTCTCCAGACAAGAATACTGGAGTGGGTTGCCGTCTTTTCCTCCAAGGGATCTTCCCAAGCCAGAGATCGAACCCATTTCTCTTACTGTCTCCTGCATTGGCAGGCTGGTTCTTTCTCACTAGAGCTACCTGGGAAGCCAGAGCATAAAGCATCAGCCCTTATTCTAACCTTGCTGTTGTTGTTCAGTTGCTAAGTTGTATCCAGCTGTTTGTGACCCCATGGACTTCAGAACACCAGGCTTCCTTGTCTTTCACTGCCTCCTGGAATTTGCTCGAACTTGTGTCCACTGATTTGATGATGCTTTCTGACTGTTTCATTGTATTCTCACCTATAAGAATAAAGGCCAGATCCTTAATACCTCTCTTATCTCTGCTCTCTCCTCTCTTTCCACTCTTTGAGTCATAATGGCTTCTTGTACTTTGGACATGGCAAACACGCTTAGACCTGGGGACCTTGGGAAGTACAAGACCCTCTAGCTATAACACTACTCTCTCAGATGGGCGTGTCATTTCCTTCTAGACTCCAGTTTGTTCTTTTAAATCTCTTTAATCAGACCTGAGTATCCTAATGAAAGCAGAAATCTGGGCACTTCTTTAACCCCCCTCCTTGTATTTCTATCCTCTCTGCGCTTGGTGGTCAGAGGAGGAAAGCAGGTATGCAATCAGGACGCTGTGAGCTGTCCCCAGGGTCCTCTCCTTGATTCAGCAAGGCCTTGGGGAAGGTGGTCCAGACTCCATGACACCATGAATCCTGGGTCTTTACCTACAAGGTACTAGCCCCAGTCTTGACCCAGGTAAATGTGACCACATGTAGGACAGAATACTTCTCTGGGGATCCTTGGAAATCCAGACAACCTACACCCCTCGGCAGAAGAGCTAGCTTTCTGACATTTCATCCAAACCCTTCCAGAAACTTCCCTCTCAACTTCTTTCTGCCAACGCCTCAGCTTTCATTCCTGTCATCACCCTCCTTTCTCCAGAGTCTTTGGAACCTAGAGAGGGCTCCTGGAGACCTCCACACCCTCCTACCCAAATGCTTATTTTTCCCCTAGTCTGGGACTCTATGTCCCTCTCTGTATCTGAGTCAGCTTTTTTCCTGAAGGACTTGTTCTGGCTTCTCTCTCTCATCTCCATCTTTCACCTCAACACCTATCGCCCCTCCTTACACTCTGCCTCTCCCCTGGATATTCCAGAGTCTATGCCCTGCTGAGCCCTAAGCTCTAAGACTCTTCCGACTGTCTCATCTGTTCCTTCACTTAGCACCTGCACCTCCCTTTCCCCATGGACCCCAGAACCCGCCTGCACCCTCTCTCAGCCCCTCGCCATCCCCAACGAACTCTTCCCATATCCTGAATTATTTTAAGTACAATTATTCAGTTTGCTGAAGTACTAAATACATTAAGTGCCCAACTGTGCGGAATTCTGTTAAATGTAACGAGGTTGCCCTGGCATACTCTCTCATGAAAAGCTTTTTTTCACATATTATTTCTTCCAGACAGAAAAATACTTCTTTCAGTTCATGTGTGCTCACAGGGCAGCTAGAAGCAGGTAGGGGCAGGGGGAGAGATGATCGTTTATCAGTACACTTGCATATATATGGAGATATCTACTTAAACAGACCATTAACGATTGCACTTCCCAATCAATATAGGCCATGAAATCTTACTGCTAGCAGCTGCTGGGTCCAATTAAAAAATGTAGTTTCCTTTGTCATTATTGATCTTGAGACCTGTTATTTTGGTTCAGGATCAGTGACTATATTTGAAACAGGAACTAGGGCATCGTGCCTTCTCGCTTGAATGATACAGTTTCTCCATAGGAAATGTGCTTATTACTTCCCAGAGATAATCACAATGAAATCTGGAATGTATATAGTACATATATGAAAAGCTGGTCAATATGCCAGCGCCCATTTCACTTAGAAACAGGTTAGGTTACAAAAGATAGTTTATCTCTTTCCCTGATTCCTCAATCACATATAACTAAAAACAGCTTAAGCATGGGCCCCCATGGTTTGTCTTCAAAATAGGCATGGCTGCCCGTCCTTCAGAACATTGAAGCCAACAATAGTATTTTCACATCTCCATTAGGCATCTTTAATCAGTATAAACTTTTGATCAGTTTGATCTACACTAAAAACCTTAGAGAAGGAAGCCATCAACAAAATGAAAAAAGAACCTACTGAACTGGAGAAGATATTTGCAAATGATCTGTCTGATAAGGGGCTAAAATATCCTAAATATATAAAGAGCCTATGCAACTCAATGTCAAAAAAAAAAAGAAGAGAAAAGCAAACAACCCAGATAAAAATGGGCAGAGGATCTTAATAGACATTTTTCCAAAGAAGACAAAAAGATGATGTTCAACACCTCTAGTTATCAGAAATGCAAACCAGAAGCTCAGTGAGATAGTACCTCACAACTATCAGAATGACTGTAGTCAAGTAGCAAGAAATAACAAGTGTTGCGGAGGATGTCAAGAAAAGGGAACCCTCATACACTGTTGGTAGGAAGGTAAACTGATGAAGCCACTATGGAAAACATTATGGAGGTTCCTTAGAAAAAAAAAAAAGAATAGAATGACCATATAGTCCTGCAATTCCACTCCTGGTATTTATCCAAAGAAAACAAAAACACCGATTTGAAAAGATTTATGCACCCCAATGTTCATAGCAGCATTATTTACAATTACCAAGACATGGAAGAAACCAAAGATGGGGAAAATATACACAATGGAATATTACTCATCCATAAGAGAGAATGAAACCTTGCCATTTGGGACAGCATGGATAAACCTGGAGGATATTAAACTTGGTGAAATAAGTCAGAAACACAAAATCGGTAATGTTTCTACTTATATGTGGAATCTAAAAACAAAACAAATGGATAAATATAACAAAACAGAAATAGACTCACAGATACAGAGAACTAGTGTTTACTGGAGAGGGAAAGGAGCAAAATAAGTGAAGAGGGTTAAGAGGTGCAAACTATCAGCTATGAAATAAATGTCATAGAAATATGGTGTACAGCACAGAGAATATAGTCAGTATTTTATAATAACTTTGTGTAATCCATAAAAAATATTGAAGCACTATGCTATACCCCTGAAACAAATACTAAAAGTCAACACTGCTTCAGATTTTTTAAAAGAAGAAATTGACTCAGAAAATAATCAAGCTTATACAATGTTTGACATTTTTGTGTAGATTTTGATTATGTCCATAGATCCCTTAAATAGCAAATTGTGTATATAAAACAAATAAAAATAGTCCATCTGCTCTTTGGTTTCTCTAATGGCTTAGCTAGCTTTCCTTGGTTTGACTGAAGTATTTCCAATCGTATCACATAATTAAAATCCTAGAATAAATGGAAAATAAGAGAAAATTTCTAAAAGGTTATTTTTCCTTTTTTTGTTGCTCAAATAACTTAAATATTGCAAAATGAAAATTCCTTAAATATTTGGAAGAAACAAACCTCCTAAAAAGAGAGAGACTACCCAGAGATTTTTGTGTACTAAATTTGTTTTATATTGCTAGACTTATTGAAAAGCAAATTTGACTGATGGTATTGAAATTATATTAAAGGTACTAACTGAATAATGCATTTTGCCTATTTGAGTCATAACACTGTATAGAGATTTTGATGTGTTCCTCACATGAGTCTCATTTTTTTCTGTGCTAGCTATTTAAACCTATACGATTTAGTACTGTAAATCTCCTACTGGAATAAAATTATCCTGAAAACATTTGCCAATACATCATTGAAAATGGCATTTTAATGGATAAGAATGGATTTATAATGAAATATGCATTATATTTGATGCTGAGGAAACAGCTTCAAATAGGTCTCATCATATTTTGAATATTGTGTGTACGTGTGACTTCATCACTAACAGACTATAAGAAATCATAAAGCAAACACACCCTTCTATTTCAGATAGAAAAGGTCACAGCTGAGCGTTGATCAAATTACTCCCTCGAGATTTGCCAACGATAACTCTTGTCTCTGATGCTTTAATACGGAAAATGAAGTAGGCTTGTCTGTCTCTCCCCTCTGTCTTTGCAATTTACGCTTTGCACTTTGCAGTCCCGTTCTTAACAGTATCTGTTTTCACTTGGAAAGCTGTCCATTATAGTCCTCTTAAGGATGTGTCATGAAGCTTCCAGTATCAGAACCTCCTGCTAAAGGGAATTCTTTCCCTTCGCAATATGTTCAGGCCTCTGCCTTTCACAATATGCTCAATCCCCTTCATAGAATAAATTAAAAAAAATATATTTTGTGTTAAACTGAACACAGTTTATACTTAACATTGATGATCACTAACGAGATATCACAAATTGCAGCCCTTGAAGATACACATCACAGCGCAGCCCAGTTACTCCTGGAAACCATCACTATTAGCGAAAGTTACAGCATTGTTATAACATTTGGCAGCCACATTCAAGGCTTTCTTTGGGTGATGAATTTACACACGTCTTTTTTTTCTGGACCAGGGACAGATTGCTGGCTGTCCCCCATTCAGGCCTCTCTTTCTGCATTTTGTTAGATCTATATATATAATAGATCTGCCTAGAATTGCATTTGTATTTCTTAACTTCTTTATTTTTTTTTTCATCTGCCTGGAATTGCATTTATATTTCTTAACTTCTTTATTTTTTTTTCATCTTTTCAATAGCTATTTATTGATTACTATATGCCAGCTACTGTGGTTTCTAGGACTGCAAATACAAATAAGAAACTCTCCCTGAATCAAAAGGCTGAAAGACCATTTGAGAAGATACAAACAAAGGATGGGGCTTCCCAGGTGGTGCAGTGGTAAAGAATCTGCCCGCCAAGGCAGGAGAGGAAAGAGACGCGGGTTCAGTTCCTGGGTCAGGAAGATCCCCTTGAGGAGGAAATGGCAACACACTCTAGCATTCTTGCCTGGAGAATTCTATGGACAGAGGGGCTGGTGGGCCACAGTCCATAGGGTCACAAAGAGTCAGACACGACTGAGCCGCTGAGCATGCAGGCACAGTTGTTTAAAAAATTTAGGATAGCTGTTGTGAGTTGAGTGTTCCCCTAAACAATGTTGAAGTTCTAATATGAAGTCAGACTGTGAGCCAATTTGGAAATGGGGACTTCTATGATGATGAGTTAAAATGGGGTCGTTTGGGTGGGCTAGTGTCTTTATAAAAATGTGAAAGATTTTATTAAACTATAGTTGACATACAGTATTGTGTTCCTGTCAAGCATACTGCACAATTATTTGACATTTGAACACAATATGGAATGATCACCATGATAAGTCTGATAACCATCTGTCTCCATACAAATTTGGTACAATGTTACTGGCTATGTTCCTTATGCTGTATATTATGCCCCTGTGGCTCATTCATTTTATAACTGGAGGTTTGCATCTCCTAATCCAAATAAAAGGAAATTTGGACACAAAGACAGACAGGCACACAGGGAGAATGCTAGCTACATGGAGATAGAGGCAAAGATCTGAGTGATGCTTCTACAAACCAAGGAATGTCAGAGACCTCCAGCAGCCACTGGGAGCTCAGAGATATGACCTGGGAATGGAATCTCAGTCTCAGAAGGAACCAACTTTGCCAGCACCTTAAACTTGAACTTGTGGTTTCTAGATCTGAGACAATAAATTCCACTTGTTTAAGCCATCCAGTCTGTGGCACTTTGTCACAGCAGCCCCCAGAAACTAACGCAGTAGTTCTACATTTATTCTTTAAATTTTAACAATGAAATTTACTATTATATCCCATGATGGCCTCCTCCTAAGTGAATCTTTGCTCAAATGTAAATACTTCTCAAGGCAGTTGTTCTGTACAATACATCTACATTCATTCTTTAATGAATGGATATTGCAAATTTATACTCATTTTTCCAAAGTATCCCACTGATTTTTCAAGTGAATATTGGATCAGGATAAATTAATATAGGAGAAGGCAATGGCACCCCACTCCAGTACTCTTGCCTGGAAAATCCCATGGACAGAGGAGCCTGGTAGGCTACAGTCCATGGGGTCACTAAGAGTCGGACACGACTGAGCAACTTCACTTTCACTTTTCCCTTTCATGCACTGGAGAAGGAAATGGCAACCCACTCCAGTGTTCTCGCCTGGAGAATCCCAGGAACGGCGGAGCCTGGTGGGCTGCTGTCTATGGGATCGCACAGAGTCAGACACGACTGAAGCGACTTAGCAGCAGCAAACTAATATAATTCAAAAAAAATGACAAGCAGGCTATTTATACTATCTCTCAGATGTTGGAGTTTCAAAAGTAGTATTATTTCAATATTCCAAGAGTTGAA
The DNA here is from genome assembly GCA_024291935.2 of Okapia johnstoni. Taxonomy (NCBI): domain Eukaryota; kingdom Metazoa; phylum Chordata; class Mammalia; order Artiodactyla; family Giraffidae; genus Okapia; species Okapia johnstoni. The sequence goes on along the minus strand of CM044321.1, from coordinate 6,058,823 downwards.
CTTAGGAGGATAATAAAGAGAATATTCTATATTCTCTGAGTTATTTTTGAGACAATTTATTTTGTATAATTGTGTTTTACAAGTTTATAGTACATGCAATAATTTAAAACAGTTAAAAACAAAACACAAACATATTCTCCTGATAACCATGAATTGTGATTTCATTATAACCCTGCATTACTGTGTATTATTATTAAATATTAAATGATCAATTCAATGAATATGCTAAATATAAATCAAAGTACAAGCTAGGGAAATATGCTGAAGAATTAATATATCAATTAATAATTCACTTAAGCATTTTAAAATGCATAGGAATTAGCTACTTAGCTTTTCCCTAAATGCTTATATTAACCTGCATTAGATGTTTAGTAAACCACTCCCAGTGCTTTTGATCTGTACTGTTTTACTCTTCTGAATACATTTAAGTCTCAAACTAAACTAGGTTTCTAAAGTAACACCAGGGAAGAAAAGGGTTTAAATAGCCTACCAAGTAATATTTTTAAAATCTTTGATCAGACTAGCTCAATATCTCTATGCACTTCCATTTCAAAACTGCATAGAACTGTCAAGAAGGATAAGATTACATATCAGATATTGTCATACTTCTGCCCTGTCTGGTGATGAGATCTTATCAAGGTGAAGCTCTTCAATTTCTTTCTCTCTCTCTCTCTTTTTTATTGTAAGTGGGAAATGCATTACAAGGTCTTTGGGTCATAAGCAATGTTTCATAAAAAAAATAAAAAAATAGGAGAGAAATAGTTTCTAGGGATTTTTTTTCTCAGGCTGTTCAAACACCACATCTTTTCTTTAAAATCAAATTAAAGCAGTATGACCAACACATGCACAAAGGCATCGCAAAGACGAGAATCATTTGGTTTTTGGGGGGTTGTTGCTATTCAGCTGAAAGGACAACTGTTCAGTATCAATATGTTACATATGATCATGGACTGAGTGGAAACATGCTGTAATCAATCTTATCTCACACCATCACATTATGGAATAAATCTGGTGATTTGTTTTAGATTCATTCATTCATGTTCATTTAGAAGGATGAGAGGACTTGAAAAGTCAGTCACATAGAGGTGTTTCTCCAAGTAGCACAGAGATATAATTGTTTAGTTGGCAAAGAGTTTTTCATTTTATCTATAAATCCCAGAATCACAGACAAAGCCAGAAATCTGGGCATCAAGTCTGCAAGTTCCTGCTTCTAATGCCACTTATTTCTTAACACAAGAATCAACTGATTTCATTGGAGGGAGCTCTATGATTCTGAAAGAAAGTGAAGAGGGGCTTTTACCCCAGGTCAGAAAGCTTGGACTTAATCATATGAATTTTTTAAAGCCATTCAAAGGGTTTAAACAGGAGAATGACTGGAGGAAAAACGGAGGTCAGATGCTTCTGTTGGAATCATCAAGGATGGCTTCAATGTGAGTGAAAGAGCAAGCAGAATGCACTGAATAAAATGATTAAAAAGAAACATTCAAAATTATACCCTTTGCTATGGTAACACTATATCATAGCCACCTGCACCTGGATTTTTTCATTCTTAGTACATATTCTGTTTTTTGTTTGTTTGTGTTTTAGCTTTTTTATTCACTCTTTCCAAATGTGTCCTACCTCCTCTAAGTCTAATCATATGATCCTAAAAAATGTTTTGTAGGGTCATATAAAGACAAAAAAAAACCAAACCTTTTTGACCTGGATTCCATCTTATCCTCAATTTCTTACTCCCAGTGAAAGTTATGGATTATATTGATCCCTTCTCTGTCACAGGTATGCACTTCCAAATCCTCAGCTCTGATTCTGCTTTTTCTATTGTAACAGACTATGAATGTATAAGGGCTTCCCAGGCAACAGTAGTGGTAAAAAACCCACCTGTCAATGCAGGAGACATAGAGATGCAGGTTTAATCCCAGATTTTGGAAGATCAGCTGGAGCAGGGCAGGGCTACCTACTTTAGTCTTCTTGCCTGGAGAATCCTATGGACAGAGAAGCCTGGTGGGCTAAAGGCCATGGTGTCTCAAAGAGTCGGACACGACTGGAGAAACTTAGCATGCACACATGCACGAACGTGTGAGAGAGTAAATTACTAGGCAGGTTGATAAGAAGTTCAGGTTCCCCAAGGAAGAGAAAGGGGTCTGGGGCTCTCAAGGAGGAGATAGGAGTCTGGAATTCTCAAGGAGGAGAAAAGGGCAAACTTTTATTTTTTTTTTCCTCTACATTCCTTAGTATTAGTCACAAGAAACTTTTTTTTCTTTAAACCTGGAACAGATGATTACACAACAAACATCTCAGTTTAAACTTCGTACTAGGGATTACATAACCACAATGTATCCTGGTTGAGGACAGCTTCTCCTTCCTGAAAAACTTCTGATAATCCTGACACCTTAGAATGCATATTATGGAAGTGGGTCTGGTAGGATCTTTCTATGGTTAAGTTCCAATCCTGTTATCCTAAAATGTAACTTGTGGGAGTAGTCTAGTAAAATTTTCATAAACTTGAGACATTCCTTTGCTTTATTGTAACAGTTAATTACAAAGTATATAACTCCCTTGCTCACACTAGTAATGAGGGCACTCTCCTTCCCCTCCTGATGTCTGTGTCAGAAGCTTTCTCTGTCCCTCTTCATACTTTACTAAAATTCTGCTACACAAAAGCTCTTGAGTGATCAAGCTTGGTCCCTGGTCTCAAAACTAAATCTTCTTCGGAGATCACGAATCATTCACTGTAAACTATCACGTGTAAACCTCTTCCAAGTGCTTCCAGTTCCAATTCATTTCTAACGTTGTTGCCAAGACTTGCATATATTTTTCTGTAACTCATACTTATTATCCATTGCCCTGCATGAAAATCTCTTATCATGTCCTAAATGTCCATTTGTCAACAATGGCGTTTACAATGGATCCAGGTATTATGAGCCTTGGTCTATTGTCTCAAACCTCATCCATTCCCAGAGCATGTTGCTGGCTTGCATGCTTAGCTGCTCAGCCGTGTCTGACTCTTAACGACCCCATGGACTGTAGCCCGCCAGGATCCTCTGTCCATGGGGTTTTCCAGGCAACGATCCTGGAGTGGGTTGCCATTTCCTTCTCCAGGGGATCTTCCCAACCCAATGATCAGACCCAGGTCTCCTGAGCTGCAGGCAGATTCTTTACCGTGTGAGCCACCAGGTGGTATCTTTATTCCAATGCTCTCTTCCTACTATTTCTTCCAGCTAGCCTGCCCTTTCCTTCTTCCTCCACTTTGTAAAATTAATCCTACATAGGAAAACTCAAAAGTCATTTCTCACATGAAGCCTTTCCAGTAAGTAACAGGCAGAATTATGCCTCCCCACCCCACCCTGACTCCCTGCGCAAGTATGTGCTAATCACAAAATATGTGAATTCACTGGGGTCCACGGCAAAGGAGAACTAATGCTGCTAGTCATTTGTTCTTGAGATGGGGAGATTATTATTCCAGTGAGGCTGATGTAATCACACGTGCCAATCTGATTGGGAAACAGAAAACAGAGACTTAAAGAGATGATAAGTCAAGAAAGTCTTGGCCTAATGTTTTGATCTTTAATAGGGAGAAATGAGGTCACAGGAAAAGGAATATGAGAAACCCTTGAAGATGGAAAAGGCAAAGAAACGAATTCTCCTCCCAGAGCCTCCAGAAAGAATGCAGCTTTACTGACACTTTGATTTTAGCCCTGTAAAGTCAATTTCAGAACTGTGACTTCCAAAACTGTATGATAAATTTGATTTGTTGTTGTTACGGTTTTTAGTCGCTAAGTGTGTGGAGATTTCCTATAGCTGTAATAGCAGAGGGAAGATTGCACTCGTGGTAAAGAACCCACCTGCCAATATAGGATACATAAGAGACAAAGCTTCAATCTTTGGGTCGGGAAGATTCCCTGGAGGAGGGCACAACAACCCACTCCAGTATTCCTGCCTGGAGAATCCCATAGACAGAGGAGCCTGGTGGACTACAGTTCGTGGGGTCACAAAGAGTTGGACACGACTTAGCAACTTAACACACACACACACACATACAGGAAGACTAACGTCTTTCCCTTTAAGGAGAGAAAAAAGTATTCACACAGAAATTATACTATATGCCTATCACATTTATAGGTGCTTTTCCGTGTCCCTTTATTTCATTTTTGCAACCCAGAGCGGTGAAGATTATTATTCCCACCTTAAAGATAAATATTGCTCAGATTGCTTTGGGCTTCCCTGGTTGCTCAGGGAGTAAGGAATCCTCCTGAAATGTGGGAGACCTAGGTTCAATCCCTGGGTTGAGAAGACCCTTGGAGAAGGGAGTGGCTATCCACTCCAGTATTCTGGCCTAGAGAATTCCATGGACAGAGGAGCCTGGCAGACTGTAGTCCATGGGGTTGCAAACAGCTTGGCACGACTGAGCAACTTTCACTTTCAGAATGCTTTAGCACTTTATCATTTTCATAAAATTAGGTGATAGAGTCAGTGATGGGTACAGATGAGAGGTGGAGAATGGGGCCGATCTGAGTTGACCGGACTCTGAATGCGACACTATTTCCTGCAGACCATCCCGCTTCAAGACCATATCACACATTTCCCACGTATATTCTCTTATTCAGGGATCACAACTCTGGAGGCTGAGATAAGTTCAGTGACCTGCTCAGGATAGCACAGCTGGTTGTTCTGATTCCAAACAAATGGTCTTCCCACTGTTCCATCGCCAGCATGCAGTACTAATATCTAAAAAAAACCTGGCTTGGCAGTTTAGCTGTGGCACAGCTACCCATTTCTGGCACAACTACACAGGGAGGTACAAAGCGCAGATCTGTTTCTCATCATCTTTGATGGAAAGTGGTTGAAAAAAACACCATTGGCATTAATTCCTCCCTTCTCCATCATGAAGCAATAGTTGGACTTTGAAAATTTTTTAAAGCAGGCAAACTAATTTAATGGTTGCCCTAGTTTATTCCACTGGCTGTGAAACATTTTAACACAGCTGCTGAAACGTTTTGGCAACGTGCGACTGTATGTCCTTGCTTTGGGTATAACACATTACAGATGTATCAGAAGGTCTTATCTGTTTTCTCCAAAAATAACTCTCACAAACTTTTTGAAAAGAGGAAGACACCTATAAAAATTTGATCATATTAGTATTAAAAAACAAAACATAGGTGGAATAATTCTCTCTCCTAGTCCCGCTCTTTGACCCATAACGTTTTTCTTCTCATCTTTCTTGACATTCTCCTGTGCTATGGATTATCACAGGTACTGAAAAATTATACCCATTGATTTGAAAAGATTATTATCTTAGCTCAAACTAGTAAAGAGAGATAATCAGTTCAGATCAGTCACTCAGTAATGTCTGACTCTTTGCGACCCCATGGGTTGCAGCATGCCAGGCTTCCCTGTCCATCACCAACTCCTGGAGCTTGCTCAGACTCATGTCAATTGAGTCGGTGATGCCATCCAACTATCTCATCCTCTGTTGTCCTCTTCTACTCCCTTCAATCTTTCCAAGCATCAGGGTCTTTTCCAATGAGTCAGTTCTTCAATCAGGTAGCCAAAGTATTGGAGTTTCAGCTTCAGCATCAGTCCTTCCAATGAATATTCAGGACTGAGTTCCTTTAGGATGGACTGGTTTATCTCCTTGCAGTTTAAGGGACTCTCAAAAGTCTTCTCCAACACCACTGTTCAAAAGCATCAATTCTTTAGGGCTCAGCTTTCTTTATGGTCCAATTTTCACATCCATACATGACTAGTGGAAAAACTATAGCTTTGACTAGATGGACCTTTGTCAGCAAAGTAATGTCTCTGCTTTTTAATATACTGTCAAGGTTGGACATAGCTTTTCTTCCAAGGAGCAAGCATCTTTTTGGCTGCAGTCACCATCTTCAGTGATTTTGGAGCCCCCCAAAATAAAGTCTGTCACTGTTTCCATTGCTTCCCCATCTATTTGCCATAAAGTGATGGGACCAGCAATATATGAACTGTGAACTTCCAGATGTTCGAGCTGGTTTTAGAAAAGGCAGAGGAACCAGAGATCAAATTGCCAACATTTGCTGGATCGTCAAAAAAGCAAGAGAGTTCCAGAAAAACATCTATTTCTGCTTTATTGACTATGCCAAAGCCTTTGACTGTGTGGATCACAATAAACTGTGGAAAATTCTGAAAGAGATGGGAATACCAGACCACCTGACCTGCCTCTTGAGAAACCTGTATGCAGGTCAGGAAGCAACAGTTAGAACTGGACATGGAACAACAGACTGGTTCCAAATGGGAAAAGGAGTATGTCAAGGCTGTATATTGTCACCCTGCTTATTTAACTTATGTGCAGAGTACATCATGAGAAATGCTGGGCTGGAAGAAGCACAAGCTGGAATCAAGATTGCCGGCAGAAATATCAATAACCTCAGATATGCAGATGACACCATCCTTATGGCAGAAAGTGAAGAAGAACTAAAGAGCCTCTTGATGAAAGTGAAAGAGAAGAGTGAAAAAGTTGGCCTAAAGCTCAACGTTCAGAAAACTAAGATCATGGCATCTGGTCCCATCACTTCATGGGAAATAGATGGGGAAACAGTGGAAACAGTGTCAGACTTTATTTTTTGGGGCTCCAAAATCACTGCTGATGGTGATTGCAGCCATGAAATTAAAAGACGCTTACTCCTTGGAAGGAAGGTTATGACCAACCTAGATAGCATATTTAAAAGCAGAGACATTCCTTTGCCAACAAAGGTCCTTCTAGTCAAAGCTATGGTTTTTCCAGTGGTCATGTATGGATGTGAGAGTTGGACGGTGAAGAAAGCTGAGCACTGCAGAATTGATGGTTTTGAACTGTGGTGTTGGAGAAGACTCTTGAGAGTCCCTTTGACTGCTGGGAGATCCAACCAGTCCATCCTAAAGGAGATCAGTCCTGGGTGTTCTTTGGAAGGACTGATGTTGTAGCTGAAGCTCCAGTACTTTAGCCACCTCATGCGAACAGTTGACTCCTTGGAAAAGACCCTAATGTTGGGAAGGATTGAGGGCAGGAGGAGAAGGGGACGACAGAGGATGAGATGGTTGGATGGCATCACTGACTCAATGGACATGGGTTTGGGTAATCTCTGGGAGCTGGTGATGAACAGGGAGGCCTGGCGTGCTGCGATTCATGGGGTCACAAAGAGTTGGACACGACTGAGCGACTGAACTGAACTGAACTGATGGGACCAGATGCCATAATCTTTGCTTTTTGAATGTTGAGTTTCAAGCCAGATTTTTCACTTTCCTCTTCACTTTCATCAAGAGGCTCTTCAGTTCCTCCTTGCTTTCAGCCATGAGGGTGGTGTCATCTGCATATTTGAGGTTATTAATATTTCTCCCAGAAATCTTGATTCTAGCTTGTGCTTCATCCAGCCCGACATTCTTCATGATGTACTCTGCGTATAAGTTAATAAGCAGGGTGACAATATATAGCCTTGATGTACTCCTTTCCCAATTTGGAACTAGTCTGTTGTTCCATGTCTGGTTCTAACTGTTGCTCCTTAACTGGCCGACAGATTTCTCAGAAGGCAGTAAGAGAGACAATAGGTATTCTTAAAATTAACAGAAAAAGAAGAAAGGTGTTAAGTCTTGAAAATTGTATTGCTTTTGAGGATATAATACCTAGATGAAAAGATATCCTGCGTTTCCAAGAGTGAAAGAAAGGAAATTCTATATTTTTGAATGAGCTAAAGTGTTGAAAAATGGAAACCCGGAACTGTAGATTGCAACTGGTACGTGTTCTCCCTAGCTCAATGCCACTGCCATTAAATTATCCAAGATCTTAAGTTGTGCCTACCCTTAGGAGTTCTACTGAAAATCTTTCTGAAGCTTATATATGTAATATATTTATATTGTATATGTAGGCAGTGACTTCATGAGGAACCACGTTCGTGAAGCACAAATCTGCATTTGTGCTCAATCGCTTCATTTATGTCCAACTCTTTGAGACCTTTGGACTGTAGCCCACAAGTCATCTCTGTCCATGGGATTCTCCAGGCAATAATACCGGAGTGGGTTGCCATTTCCTCCTCTAGGGGATCTTCACGACTCGGGGATCGAATCCTAGTCTCCTGCAGCTGTTGCACTGCAGGCAGATTCTTAACCCCTGGGCCACAGGGAAAGCCCCATATTAGATAGTCTGAATATCAACTAGAAGAGAACTTTTGTGATGAGTTCCCAAAATGAGAGAAAATGAAATTATGCAAATATTGGACTGAATGGCATATCCATTAAACCCAACTCACATTTCTTTTGAGCCTTCAGAGAAAGATCAGCCTCAATGTCTGATGATCTTATTCACTTGAGATGATTAGTGGAACTCTGAAACAAACAGCGCTATTTAAAGATCAGGTTTATGTACATATTAAGTTGGTGTAACAAAGTGTATTTTTTCCTTCCTCTGCATCCTTGAAATAAATAAATCAACAAAAATAAGCTAAAGATTCAGATGACATTGGGATTCATAGAATTTTGAAAGAATCTTTCTTCTCCTTTTTAAAATAAAGTTTCTGTTTTTAAAAAGAAAAAAAATACTTTTTGGTCACATTGTGTGGCATGCAGGATGTTAGTTCCCTGACCAAGGGTCAACCCTGTGCCCCCTGCATCGGAAGTGTAGAGACTTAGCCACCGGTCCACCAGGGAAGTCCCATGAAAAGAACCATTCTTCTCATTTCTACACAAACCACGGCACCATTAGACCACTTTGAGAATGAAAAATGTCTTGAGGAAAGTACCTCAGTTTGAACCTTCGTCACTTTCCCAGGAGCCCCTGATCCTTGTAGCCCCAAGTCCTGTTGGGTTTTTCTCTGACTTAGAAACACATAAATAAGGTGAATGGGAGGGTAGAAGTTGTATCTATGGATCATAGACATGTTTAGGAAGGTAGGTGAAAAAGCTGTTATTCATAGCTATAGGGTACAATCCAAATATAGAGTAAAAAGTCAGACTGAATCAAATCAGCTCTTAGTGATTGCCTTTGAATGTTAACAAAATATTCTAAAATGCTATTCAATTTGACTCTAAAGTAATCGAAACACTTTTAGTTTTTCTACAAATAAAGCGTCAGTTGTCTCATTCCCAAATAACAAAGAATAAATGGAGAAAAAACTATCAATACCCTAGAGTTTATTGTAATGTATTTGCATCTCCATAAATAAAACACAAGGAAAAGATCTCAGGTATTTTCCTTAAATAAAATGCTGTAAGAGCCACACTGGGGAGTTAATGTCTATAGAGGTAGTTAACCTACATTGAGAATTTTCTGTGTAACAGGACGTGTCCACATTTGTTACGCGTGTTTAAATCTTCTAATCCTCTTTAAGGTAAATAGTATTATTCACCGATTTTTTTCCATAGGGGAAAAAAAACGAAATAATGAAAAACAAAATAACTTGTCCAAAGCCCAACATTTGGTAAGTAGTAATGCTGGAATTTTAAATCAACCAGCCTGGCTCATAAAGTTCCTTATTTAGCTGCTTCTAAGGGCCTTTGAGGAGAAGGCAATGGCACCCCACTCCAGTACTCTTGCCTGGAAAATCCCATGGACGGAGGAGCCTGGTAGGCTACAGTCCATGGGGTCGCTAAGAGTCGGACACGACTGAGCGACTTCACTTTCACTTTTCCCTTTCATGTACTGGAGAAGGAAATGGCAACCCACTCCAGTATTCTTGCCTGGAGAATCCCAGGGACAGCGGAGCCTGATGGGCTGCCATCTATGGGGTCGCACAGAATCGGACACGACTGAAGCAACTTAGCAGCAGCAGCAGCAAGGGCCTTTGAAGTGAAAGTCTCTGTTGTGTCGTCCTCTTTGAGACCCCATGGCCTACACAGTCCAAGGAATTATCCAGGCCAGAATACTGGAGTAGGTAGCCGTTCCCTTCTCCAGGGGATCTTCCCAACCCAGGGATCGAACCCAGGTCTCCCACATTGCAGGCAGATTGTTTACTAGCTGAGCCACAAGGGAAGCCCAAGAATGCTGGAGTGGGTAGCCTATCTCTTCTCCAGAAGATCTTCCTGACCCAGGAATTGAACTGGGGTCTCCTTTATTGCAGGTGGATTCTTTACCAACTGAGCCATCAGGGAAACCATATAAGGGCCTTTAGCTTATGGTTAAAAAAATAATAATAAAGCAAAATCTGTGTGATGGATAACAGTAATTGCACTTTAATTTTTTTAATGAATGTTTGCATATATATTGCTGTTGTTCAGTCACTAAGTCACGTCCAACTTTTTGCAACCCCATGAACTGCAGCATGCCAGGCTTCCCTGTCTATCACTATCTCCCAGAGTTTGCTCAAACTCATGTCCACTGAGTCAGGGATGCTATCCAACCATTTCATCCTCTGTCGTCCGCTTTTCCTCTTGCCCTCAATCTTTCCCAGCATCAGAGTCTTTTCCAATGAGTCAGCTCTTTGCATCAGGTGGCCAAAGTATTGGAGCTTCAGCTTCAGCATTATTCTTTCCAATGAATAGTCAAGGTTGATTTCCTTTAGGATTGACTGGTTTGATTTCCTTGCTGTCCGAGGGACTGTCAAGAATCTTCTCCAGTACCATAGTTTGAAAGCATCAATTCTTTGGTGCTCAGCCTTCTTTATGGTCCAACTCCCACATCTGTGCACGACTACTGGAAAAACCATAGCTTTGACTATATGGACCTTTGTCAGCAAAGTGATGTCTCTGCTTTTTAATACATTGTAACTAAAATTAATATCCATCCTGACAATGTTTTAAAACTATTTTAAGCATATAGATTCAAAAGAAAAAAGAAGAGCATAACAGAATCCATGTAACTTCCAGCCAACTTCAATAATTCTGGAATTATAGCCAATATTGTTTCAGCTGTACCCACTTCCCACCCCCAGATTGTTTGGAAGGAATACTCAGACATCTGATCATATTTGAAGATATAGTTAGCGGGAAGTTTCTACACAGACCCAGGTGTGGATTATCTGGATGCAAGAATAGAGGTTGGCAGACAATTGTAAAGAACAAAAGAGGCAGGAATGGGGCTTCTGGTAGGATTTGGAAGCTTGTAGATCAGAGGGCATTTGGCAAAGCTAAACATGACTGTGGCCAAGGGGATCTGCTGGAGATTCCAAGACAACTGGAAGGGACAATGTATAGGCAAGTTGCTCAGCCATGACAAAAGCAGTGCTAAAGCTCCACCAACAAGTAAAAGTGAGCATTCAGCAGACTATTTGGGTTAACAAGGACACTAAGCCTCACTTCTCATCAGCGCAGTCTTCTTACCCATGGATGACCCCCCCCCCCTCCATGAATCTTCAAGTTAGCAGAGGGCGTCGCAAGATGAATGGGCTGAACTGTGACCAAGCTTCAGAAGCTGAATCTGGCTGAAGTCGAGGGGCATAATGAACTCCGTGGACATCTCGCCAGGCTTGGCATTTTTGCTTAATGCCCCTTGCACTGCCAGAAAGAAAGGTGGTAATCGTCCTCTCTAAAATTCTCTCTGACTTAGAACAAAATGAACTTTAGTGCAAGGAAAGGTTTCACCTTTTAATGTTTCTGACACAAATTTGAGTGTTATACAGCAGGAAGTGTTTGACACTGTAATTTAAAATGACACAGGGAAGTGAGCTGTGAGATGTGCCTGAATGTGATATTCCCCTTGGACCTCACCATCCCAACATCCTCCTCTGAAGCTGTCACATTGTGTGAGGTGCTAAATGGAGATGAAGGTGGGTGAACATATTTTCACAGCAGGTTAAGTATATAGAGTTCTGGGAATGCGGATCATGCTTAAAAGAAGCCTTGGCAATCTATCCATCTGTCTATCCAGGCATCTATTGTTCCTGGATTACCGTGTGCACCCAGGACACCTGGAAGGAGAAACCTGGTATAGATTTAGCTACTTTTGAACAGAAAGGGTAAATAACATGTATTATTTTGAGAATTTGGGTTTGAAATAGGGACAGTGTGTGTTTTTTTTTTTTTGGCTGTGCCACGTGGAATGAGGAATCTTAGTTCAATAACCATGGATTGAACCCATACCCTCTGAGATGGAAGCATGGAGTCTTAACCACTGAACCACCAAGGAAGTCCCTGGACATTGTTCCTAAGGCTAGAACATGCTTTCTAAATTCATGGCAACATAATCATTTTCCATGTGAAATGGAAACTATCAAAACTCAATATTTAAAAAAATCAAACACTTCAACTATAGAATATAAAGAGGATTAAAAAGTGAAATGATAATGATATTAAACTATGCTAATACGATATTGATAATTATATAGCAAGATATTAATAATCACCACTATTGTTCATTGACAGAGAGCTACCACATTTAGTCTGGTAGAAATAGAATAGAACTCTAGAATAGAACAGAATCGACATTTTTAAATTAATACTTATTTTGAAGAGAGAAAGGAAATCTAACTCAGGAAAATATTTCTGTGAAATGCTTTGGAGAACTGATGCTTCATATTCCAAACCTGTATTTCTTTCAGAAAAGGGAAGTATAATAAAACAAGACACTCAGATTTTAAAACCATTGGAGGATTAATTTGAGCAAAATCCAGTTGATGATTAATTAATGATGATGGTGATTACAATGATAATGGGACAGTGCTGGAAGCCACCTGAATTTGGAAGGTGTGAAAAATTCACCACTTGTGGGGAAAAAAAATGTATTTTTCTGTAGCTGTTTTTAAACTCCAGATCTTGTTGTTCATATACTAATTACCCAATTAATTATGTAGCTAATAAATATTAGAGGATCAAATGTATTTTACTGCTTTAAAAATTAAGGCAATACTGTAGTACTACCTAATCGTATTAACCTTCTTGGGGAAAATATTGCTGAATTGAGTACTATAAAAACCTGGCACAGTGGGAATAAATCATCTCATACTGTTCACAGAAGACTGGGTTCATTATCCATGCTAAGAATACAAGGGAAAATGTCTTTGAAATGTAAGCTACACATGGGTTTGTTTTTAGTTGTGATCTCACATGGGTTACTATGTGATCTTTGGGAATTTCAGTGATGCAAAATGTACTACTTGCTTTTGAAAGGCACTGCTGGGGCTAAGATAAATGAATTTTCATATAAATACCTGGGGAGCTCTGAAACTTATGTTAACAAGCAGAAATGCATTATTAACAGCTATATAGCTCTCCAAGACTCAAGAAGTTGCTACTAATTGGAGCGTTAAATGTGCATTGGGTTGAACAAATCTTGGTGCAAAAAAAACCCTTGTTCTAATTTAACAATCAGATACTGTGCAATAATGCACATTAACATCATAATGAAAATTTATCTTAATTTACTACAATATGTCCAGTGGTTACATTACAGAGTGCAAAATACAGAGAAAATAAATAATTGGTTTACTGATAATTTCATTATAGTTGTTTCATTTTATATGTTTTGTTAACTTCCACGGGAAAATAGTCCAGGATTTGCACACTGTTGAAAACTTTTTGATGGCAGGACTTTCATGCTACAAAATATTTTTCATCAAAACTCTTTTATCCTTTTCATTCATATTGCAAATCAATGACAAGCAGCCAAGAGACAACATTCATCGATTGACTGACAAGTGGTGATTTGCAATCTGGTCGTTTCTAAATCTGCTTTTGCATGTGTTTTTAAATTGCATGATCTGTGAAGCTATTACGCATTAAGTAACAAAGAAACAAATTCAAGGCATTTTGATGCTCACTTTTTAAAAATATGGGTAGTATTGATTTGGAGCTTGTCAACAACTTGAGCTGTCATGAAATGTGTCTTCTCCATACTGGGAAGTTTTTTGACTAGCCTGGAAAGATGGTCATGATTCAAGAGTTTCTTCCCAAAGCTCCCTATTATACCATTTTCATGCTTTATTCTCTTACTTATTTAACACAATGTATTTAAGAAGAACTAAAGAACAAGACTTCCAACATTGATGGAATAAAAGTGTGTTCAAGTTTCAACAGAACAAAGTTCTTCTGGGACTAAATTCAGTACAAGGCTCATGTACCTCAAAGTCAATTCAAAGAATCCTATTACTGAAATCACCAGAAAGACGTAATTATAGCATTGTCCTGTGGTCTGAACCCTGAGGCCAATTTCATAGTGAGACTCCATAGAAATATGAAATCGGATGTAAAATTCACCTTTTCAAGAGCAATTTCATTATTCTACTGGCAGAGAAAAGGGTTTTTTTTTTTTTTTTTTTTGGCCATTATAGTATCTTACCTTAATTAGCAAAAATGACCTGTTTTATCATAATGAAGATTTCTAATATGAATACTTTATTAAATCAAGGGATAGATGAAAATTGTAAATCCCATCTCATTTCTATATATCTAATCTGAAAAGATAATATGACTGTAGTTCAATAAAATACATTTTAGTCGTTTAAATGTATTTTCTTTCTCTTTGATGGCAGCACCGCTGGAAGAACAATTAGTTTTATGAGAGACAGAGAGGATGATATTATCAAGCTATTTTTGTAATAGCCATGAGGTTATGCCAGGCCTTCTCAGTGAGGGATCTCTGTCTCCAGCATGGGTGTGATTTAGTAGATCCACCCTAACCTGAAGAAGAGCCATGCATGGCTTGCTACAGCTAGACCCAGCCCAGAGAAAGTACGACCATTATCTAGGAAAAATTATTTTGTCCTGTCCCTCAATCATGAATGTCATCTAGAAAAAGAATCATTTTGTTAAAATAGTCCTTGCCCCAGTGTCCAATTTGTAAAGCACAGTATCTTTGTAATATCCACAACTGTTTTACCTAGTAGCTCTGGCTTTTTTGTGGCGTTCCTGGTCTCGCATCCATTGTACTTGATTTCAGATGCAGGCAGGGGGTCAAGGGGTAAGCCAGTGTGAGGAACCAGACACACTGAACAGCTTGCAACATGATGCTCTGTTTTACATTAGGAAAGACGGCTTCTCAGAAGCGGTACCTGCATTGCCACACCCTCCCTTGTCCTGCCTGCTCTTTTGAATTAACCTTATAGCCGTCTGGCTCACGACCAAGCCCCTCAGACGCTGCACAAAGGTTGAGGATCACTTCTCGCTTCCCGTGCTGTCCTTGGCTCCATGTGTCCTAAAAGCACTGGAGGTGAGTCTCATGGGGACAGAGGGCACTGCGGAGGCGCCCGAGGCATCTCTCCCTGGTTTTCCCACCCTCCCCTGACCTCACTGTCCGACGAGGCCGCAGAGAGCAGCTTTGCTCTCCGGCTTCATGTCGAAATTATTCAGCGCCTTCAAAGAGATCTCAGGACCTTTTAAAACTGAGACATGCTACTCCGTGTTATTCCTGTTCACCAAGAACAGAATAAAGTTCCTCTACAGATACTGGGTGCATAATATTTTTACATAATTTCATGTACGGGCTCCCTAACTACATAGTCGCTTCATAGAAACACTGGAACATGGGAATGAGGAATATAAGCTCTTGGGGAACTGAAATGAATACCCAATTTAATTTCTCCTGATACAACACAGGAGGCCCTCTTTTCGCTGTAGTCCACTGAGGTCGTTTTTCTACAGTAGAGTCAAATAAGCACATACTGTGTTTATGGTTTATAGAACAAATGTGTTTAGTATTAGTTTTGATAGTCTCTCAAGAAGAGAAATGTTGGAACTCTGCATACAACCTCTCAAAAGAATTTTTGCCATTGATGTTCCCCCCAAGGATGATCAGATCACTGCTTATTTGAATAAGCACCTAATTTCGTAGTGGCTTGCATTTACGACCCACGTGGCTCCAAAATACCTGTCTCTCAAAGCAGAATCCCACTGGACCCGGCAGCTGGTTTCCGAGGAGAGGCAGGCCTAGTCGGGGGTGATGGAGGGCAGGCAGCATCGTGCCTCGCATCTGACGGCGCCCTGTGGGAATAACTGCGTGGAGCGAAGTGCTCGAATGAATCAGCCAGTGTTTACACTGCTATTTCTCTTTCTTTCTCCCTTTCCTTTCACTCGCCTTCAACCTTACTCCCATTCTATCTCAGTTGCTTTTTCTAAGAGCACGGAATCAATTGACGTATTTATGTAGTGTAATGTTACCCTTCCCATGTTTGAACATCAATCACAATTCCCTCTCTGCTGAATACTGTCCAACAATTAGGTGGTAAATGAAAAATAATTTCCAACTCACAAGGCTGAGGTGTGTGATTGTGATTGTCTTCATTCATTATTTAGTGTATTGTACTCATCCTATAAATGAGATACAATTAAACTGTTTTTCAGGTAAGGAAGCAGAGAATGTAAGCAAATTTCTGAAGTCCTTCAGTGGAACAATCAATATTTATATTTTGTTTGTCTGAAAAATATGTGTGCTCTTATTGTGTTTTTTTAAAAAAAGTGTTCATTGTGAATTATTGATAAATTAATTCAATAGTAACAATGGTACACTTTTTTAGAATATACCTGAGTTCTATTGCCAGGTATGTCTGATGTTAGCTTTGTGGTTAAAATATAAACTTATTTTTGCCTTCCTTTGATTTAAATTCTCCAAGTGGTGACAAATAGTAAACAAATGAATCAAACAATAGTGAATCAGATCATAAGTGCTATGAAAAAATGAAAGAGGAGACCGGTACTAAATTCTGGTGCACGTGATGTGTTATCGAGGTGAAATGATGGGAAAATGAGTGAACACAAAGCAGCAAGGCAGGAGCCATCTTTGGAATGACTGCTTCCTAAAGAGCAGTGGCCAGGACACATTCCCTAGACAGCTTGTGGTGTTTGGGCAACAGCATGAAAAGACAAGACGCTTGCTCCTTGGAAGAAAAACTATGACAAACCTAGACAGCATATTAAAAAGCAGAGACATTACTTTGCCAACAAAGGTCTGTATAGTCAAAGCTATGGTTTTTCCAGTAGTCATGTATGGATGTGAGAGTTGGACCATAAAGAAAGCTGATTGCTGAAGATTGATGCCTTTGAACAGTGGTATTGGAGAAGACTCTTGAGAATCCCCTGGACTGCAAGGAGATCCAACCAGTCCACCCTAAAGGAAACTAGTCCTGAATATTCATTGGAAGGACTGATGCTGAAGCTAAAACTCCAATATTTTGGCCACCTGATGCAAAGAACTGACTCATTGGAAAATACCCTGATGCAGGCAAAGATTGAGGACAGAAGCAGAAGGGGATGACAGAGGATGAGATGGTTGGAGGGCATCACCGACGTGATGCACATGAGTTTGAGTAAGCTCTGGGTGTTTGTGATGGACAGGGAGGCCTGGCGTGCTTCAGTCCATGGGGTCGCAAAGAGACACGACTGAGCTGAACTGACAAAGAGACAGTGGATGGAAAATTATGCTCAAAGAAGAAAGTGGCAGGAGACAGGTTCTTCAGAAAGAGTACTGGAGTGACTTTTGCTTTTTTGCTAAATGAGCAGGGAGGCTGTTGGAGGCCCAGAGTAGAAGGATGAGAGCCCTTGCATTTTGAAAGAATAGTTCTGGGGACCTGCTGAGAACTGACTGCTGTGAACTCAAGGTAAAACCAGGGAAAAGAAGCAGGATGCTAACAGCACAGGCAAGATAAGGTGGTGTCCTGGACCAGGGCAAAACAAAAGGGCCGATGAAACAGAGGTAACATGAACATACTAAGGGGGAGATATTGGAAGACTTGTCCCCCGTGAATGCTTAAATCATCCTGAACTGTGGAAGAAATAACAATGAAGAATGAGATAGTCATCCAGGTAACGCATTTTGAAGGGATGGGAGAAAGTGGGCCAGAGGACCATAGGTAATAGTTTAACCAGACAAGTAGTGAGTAGTCAAGTAGTGAACAGTCCAATGGCATGCGTTCCTGAGGGAAGAGCTTAGAGAAGGCTGCGGGACTGTTTGCCTTCTCTTTAATTTTTCAGTTCGGTGACAGGGGTTTTTCAGACCCCAGCAGGTCCTCCATCTCTAACGCAATTTTAAGAGGGCCTTTCTGTCCAGATGAATAGTTCATATAGGACTTTCCCAGGTGGCTCAGGGGTAATTGTGGCTCAGCTGGTAAAGAATCTGCCTGTGATGCAGAAGACCTGGGTTTGATCCCTGGGTTAGGAAGATCCCTTGGAGAAGGAAAAGGCTACCCACTCCAGTATTCTGGCCTGGAGAATTCCATGGACTACAGTCCATTGGGCTGCAGAGAGTCAGACATGACTGAGCGACTTTTACTTTCACTTTACTTTTCCATTTCAGCGGTAAAGAATCCTCCTGCCATTGCAGGAGATGCAAGAGACTCGGGTTTGATCTCTGGGCTGAAAGATCTCCTGGTGTAGGAAATGGCAATCCACCCAATTATTCCTGCCTGGAAAATGCTATGGACGGAGCAGCTGGACAGGTTGCAGTCCATGGGTCACAGAGACTTGGGTATGACTAAGTACACAGGAACAGGTCTTATACCATGATTTTCCTTTTGTCTGAAATCTATTTTCCATTCACTTTTCATTCTTCTTGGCAAAATTCCTACCTCATATTCTTTGTATTTCCTGCAGGTCCACTCTCTTTGGTTTATAGTACAGAGATATATATTCTCTCTCAGAAATGTCTTTCTTGTGGCATTTACTTCCTACTGGGCTCCTTTCTCGCCAGTCTATTATACTTATTTTCACTGCAGCTAGCATGCCCTTTCTACCTGCACAAGCTCTATTTTCTGCAAAAGAAAAAAAAAAAAACTTCTTTTGGTTTCTTAATTATTTATTTGGGTAATAATAAATCAGAGAATGCCAATTTGACAGCAATTTCTGCTGATGGATTGAGAAGTAAACATGCCGTTTAGATTTCTTTGGCCATTTTCCTACAAAACCTTGTCCTCTTTAAAAGTCTGCCATAGCTCTCTTTGTATTACAAATTCAGGTCGGTTGCAGTTGCAGTTTTCCTCAAGTTCATTGCAGGTAGCCTGAATTGTCTTCTTTTCCTTACATTTACTTTACTTTGCCGCTTCCCAATACTCTTCAAAAAGATATAAACATTTACATTTCCACTCAAAATGAAACTTCAGAATTTATATCCACTGGGGTCATTTACTTTGTAGGAAAATATCATAAATTGTGTTTTACGAGAAAGTGAAAGGGAACCAGGGGATTCTTATTTTCTAACTTGTTTTGTGTTGGGTTTCCCTGGTGGCTCAGATGGTAAAGAATTTGCCTGAAATGCAGGAGATGAGGATTCATTCCCTGGGTTGGGAAGATCCCCTGGAGAAGGAAATAGCAATCCACTCCAGTCTTCTTGCTGGAGAATTTTACCAACAGAGGCCTGATGGGCTATGGTCTATGGGATCTCGAAGAGTCTGACATGACTGAGCAACTAACACACTTTTTGTTCTGGGACAAATTTTTCTACAACTCTTGGACTTGGTTTCTGCATGTATGAAATGTGGTGATACTGGCAGAACAGGCCTCCAGTCCCCAAAGTCACATGGGAGATAGAGGGCTGCTGATCACCTCTGTGACAACAAACCAAGAACATGTTAAGAACATACAAGGCCTAGCACTTGTCTTAAAAGACAGAGCACAGCTTATCTTGGACTACATTCGTCCAGTGGATCTCCTTGGCCAGCGTGGTGGTATGAACATGCAGCCTCCTTCTACCTGTGTGCAGGCAGACACAGTGACCTCCATCCCTAACTTGCATCTACTATTTGCTCCACTCCACAAATCCTATACTCTCTCCAAGGCAGGATATCTAGATATTAGTCAACAAAAATGTATCATTGTCAGGTCATTGCTTATTAGCAAATGAATCATACTACTGTCAAATGTTAATAGGGGAAACTGGATAAAGGTCACCTGTATACTCTGTGTTATCTTTGGAAGTTTTCTGTGAATTTAAAATTGTTTAAACATTTGTAAATGTTTATTTTAAAGCAACAACAAAAATTTTGGCAGGAAACCTAGGGATCCTTGATTAGGTCCATCAGGCAAACTTCCAAGCCTCACAGGTCAAAAAAACTCCTTGGTCCAAGCCAGAGATAAACTCCTGACTGGTACAATGCCATCTTATGAACTGAGCTATCTATTTCAGCCTTTATTCTCACAGATTAAATTGTCCCAACAATATCAGCTTTCCTAATGGCCAGATATGGAGGTAAAATCTGCCCCAGTAGAAGACCTCTCTGGTACCAAGAACACTGATGAACTTGACTTGAATCTGAGAGCCAAGTTCTGCTTGCACCCTGAGTTTAGATCTAGGAAATGCATCAGTGAAGAGATCAGAGCATCAGAGAGTGTATTCAGTCCAAAAGGCTACAGGGGATCAAGGCACAGGGATGCATGGCCATTGAAGGAGAAGATGAGTGCATGTCCTTCTACTCTGCCATCTTGAACCTCCATGCCGCATGCTTAGGAAGGAAGCTTCTATGTGTAGCTCATGTTTAAGGAGGCATGGTGCTTCACCTCTTTGAGCATAAAGTATCTAAATACATCATTTGGGATTCCTCTGCACAGGAAGTTTGTCTTTCTTTCCAATTATTTATACATGCAATCGCTTATTTTAATAGTATGCACTCTTGGATATTTATGGTATACTTTGGGTTGTAATCAGATATTACTTTAGATGTTCTTACTCGGAATGTTCTGTATATATCTCATTAAGGCTTTTATTTTTTTCATTTTACTTCTGTGTTCCTTTGACATATATCATAATTACAGGGCTTTTTTTTTTTAATACTTTCACACATTTTGACACTATAAGACCCTTCAGGCTCATCATGTGTATTTCCTGTCCCAGTTGTAGAATCAGCCATTTCATCAAGCAGACCAGGTGCTTTGTGTTGGAGAATGATATTAGAACAGATGATCTGATCACTAGCTGTGCTCCTTCTTCTAAGGTGCTTTTGTTCCTGTATACTAGAAGAAGGCCAGATGGAGTATTTTTCTCTGTTTCTTGTTCTTAAGTGATCTCATAGACAATACTCTTTTGAAAGTAATAGCAAAAATATGTAAGGTAGTTACAGCATATGGATAAAAGAAACAAATATCAGAAATATTATAAGGAACAGGAGGGGCGAGTTTAGAACACTATGTCACCCATGAAACAGTAAAGCATGTATAGTATATAGCTTAGCTCTATCATTCAGTCATGTCCAACTCTTTGTGACTTCATGCACTGTAGCCCCCAACTCTCCTCTGTCCAAGGGATTTCCTAGCAAGCATACTGGAGTGAGTTGCCATTTCCTTCTCCAGGGGATCTTCCTGACCCAGGGATAGAACTCAACTCCTCAACTCGAAACTGCTGCATTGGCAGGTAGATTCTTTACCACTGTGCCACCCAGTGTAGATATATATTAAGAACTTAAAGGCAACAACAACAGAACTAAGGGCATATAATTCATATGTTAAGAAAGAATGTAACTGAAATAATCAATTAAACCTGAGAAGACCAAGGAAGGAAAAACAGTAACAAAGAACAAGTACAATGAATAAAAAACAGTTACAAACAGGGCACATTTTAAGTCAACTGTATCCAAAATCCTTTCTAATGTAATACTCTAACCACAATAACTGAACATCAGAATAGATAAAAACAAAGCCAAAATGAAGACACAGCTATATGCATCCATAAAAAAGTCATTAATGAATGACTATGGAGTTATTTCCAGACTATAGTGTTCAACAGAGTAAAATAAAACACAAAGAGTATAATATGTTGTCTTTAAAAAGACAGGGATTTAAAAATATACATATATCTAAAAATAAACATAGAAAGGATAACCGGAAAGTGAAATGATCAGTTTCTTACTGAGATGGAGGTGAGGAAGAAACGTGGAAATCGGAGGGGATGAGCGCTAAAACAAGAGAACGAGAGTTTGAGACTTCATTTCTCCATTTCTCATTGAGAAACAGCAGATTTGCATAATCTCCAAAATATCTTCCCCAAATATGCATAAACTATAAAAGGGAGGAGAGATAAAATAGTAAATTTACAGTGGAGAAACCCAGCAGAAACTACTGTTTCAAGAGATCAAAATGGGAAAACCAAAATGCTCTAGAATTTTAAGTTGTTTTTTTTTAAGTTCTATCCTCAATCTGTGATAGCTGATTGTTTCTGAGATGGTGAAGACAGAAGAATGCATTTAGCGCTGGAGGGATCTGGATAAAATCCTAGGCGTGCCACTCAGGAGCTCTGTGTCACCGGGACTATTGATCTGTCCCTAAGAGACTTGCTTCAGCTGTCTTTAGAAATACTGGACTGGGTTGCCATGCCCTTCTCCAGGGTATCTTCCTGAACCTGGGTCTTTTGCATCTCCCGCATTGGCAGGCGAGTTCTTTTCCACTAGCGCTGCATGGGCTTCCCTTGGTCCAGCTATCCTAAACGTGAAGTCCTGAGACCAGGCTCAAAGGGTCCTTGGCTAACATTAGAGGAGATAATGTGAGTCCTTGTTTCCTTGTGCAATCTGGCAGTATTACAAGTGTTTACTACATGCCAATGTGTCAATACTTCACATATACTTAGTCATTTCGTTCATAATTGTTGGCTGAGCCAGGTACTGTCATTGGCACCTGCATTTAACAGATAAAGATACTGAAGTTCAGAGAATGTAAGTGGCTTGACTTAGCTACAGAACAATTCTGAGGATGAGGAGCAGTGTATAGAGATGGAGATTCCAATAAGTGCACAAAGTTTGTGCTCTGAATTGCCAGGAGACTGGAACATAACTGGTGCTCATTAAAGCTTACAATTTGAAGCAGTAGAATGGTTATGAACAAGAGTTTCTGGAGAGAGAATGGCTGGGTTTCCATCCCAGTTCAGCCACTCATTCACTTTGTGACTATGGCGAGTAACTTAATTGTTCTGGGCTTAGTTTGTTTATCTGAAAGAGCAGGATGAGAAAGAATACCAACTAAAAAGGGATGTTATAGAATTAACTGATTTAAACATATATTGAGAGATACTAAGAACTTGCCTCCCTGATTCTGTTATCAGTAGCACAATGTACATTTAATTGTTGCCTGAGATGATCTTCAGTCTTAGTTGGGCAAACATTTCTTATTTTCAGCTTTCTGGGTACATTTTGGGACTCTATGTTCTGGCTCCCTTGGAGGAGAAAAGTGAAAAGTGAAAGCTGTTCAATCATGTTCAACTC
The DNA here is from genome assembly GCA_024291935.2 of Okapia johnstoni. Lineage (NCBI taxonomy): Eukaryota > Metazoa > Chordata > Mammalia > Artiodactyla > Giraffidae > Okapia > Okapia johnstoni. Next base: position 6,035,784 of record CM044321.1, on the reverse strand, counting down.
TTTGCGACCCCATGAATTGTACAGTCCATGGAATTCTCCAGGCCAGAATGCCGGAGTGGGTAGCCTTTCCCTTCTCCAGGGGATCTTCCCAACCCAGGGATAGAACCCAGGTCTCCTGCATTGCAGGTGGATTCTTTACCAGCTGAGTCACAAGGGAAGTCCTTGGTGAAGAGTTCATAACTAATTCTGATCAATGAGCTACATGCCAAGCATTGGTCTGCAGTATTTAATTGCCAATAAAAAACCTTTTTTTTTCTCCCCTGTGATGTACTAACGAGCTGCAAGATTTACCTGAAATCTTGAGTGACTAAAATGTATAGTACTGCCCGCTTTCACAAGAATTAAAACTTCTTTTTAAAAATGAAATTTCAGGGTTGTTTTGCCACCCTAACAAACCTCTCTCTACTGAATCATTGCCTGGCTGAATTGTTCAACTGGGCAAAAACCAGCCTAACCCGAACGATATATTTAACAAAACAGGGAAAAAATAAACCTCACTGTAAGAAAGCAACATTGCTAAAAGTTGCTTCAGCGAACAGAAGAGCAGCTACAATCTGCACATTATGCTTTAAGAGACCACATTCATTTACAATGCAATCGCCCATTTGAAAACCACAAATGTGTAGCTGGGTGACTATGGGGACAAATATGTAAACTAAGCTTGCACACAATTTCCATTGAATTTCAAGGAGCATAAACAGTGTAGCGTGATGCAAAAATTCAGGGAATCAGGAAGCCAAGGTGTATAAACATAACTTGGAAAACATAACTGAAGCCCTGATAATCAGATCTGTGCCTCTCAGAGCAGGAATCTTGTCTGTGGCTGATTTATTTTTTTCTTCTTTACTTTATATCTGTATGAAGTCACTGACACCGGGAAGTCCAGATGCAAATTGAAATTCACAAATGTAAAACTGTCACATTAATAAACTACACATTTATATTTTAGCCCAAGCATATTGTTTGAATTAGAATACAGTTGCAAATACAGGGAGTTAACTTATAACTTCCGTTTGACTGAACACGCAGACACAGAGACATTGATCTTCATGAGATTTTAGAGGTATATAGAAAAACGGGTTTGCTCCAGAACAACTTGAAGTTACTCTAGACTCAATCCAAAGTTGCTTTCTATTAGAAGGCTCTGTATGTTGTAACAAGTCAGCCTAATAATATTTTTAATGAGTACAGTGAAATACTAATCTCAAATAATTGGGACTATGGCCACAGCTGTGAGAAATTATATATTTACACGTATGTGTCTCCTATCAGGTCAGTTACATGAAACATAATGAAAGCTACTCTACCATGGGTATATAGAAGCCATATAAAAACCATGCAACAGTAGGGGATTAGAAGTCTGCAAATGAAGAATCCAACTTTCTTCAACATTAAACATATATCTTATTTAATTTTTTGGTGCATCTTAGGAGCTTTGGAAGTTCTTTCTCATTCCAGTTTAGATCTTTCTTAGTATTATTTCCCAAAAATTCTACCTGAGTGATTCTTGAATTCCCTTGGTCAATAGATGGTGATAACACCACACTTTAGGTCTGAAAACTTCAATCCTCTTTATGGACCTACCATTAATTAACTGAATGTCTGTGAGTTTATTGAAACCTCTTGAGATTTCAATTTCTTTCTCTATAAAGTGAAGGTACAGACAAAATGATTGCCAAAGGGCTCATCAAGCTGTGATTCTGTTAAACTTCATTCCAGGTTCTTTGGTTTGATGTTCAAATGTCTGATTTCTGGACCATGTTGGTTTCCATTCACAATCAGCCTTCTCTTTCCACCAGATGTACCTTTGATTCAATGTGCCCTTGGTCAGAATTTGAAGATTAAAAAGTGATTTGCAGAAGGTATTTTGCCAAGCCTAACTTAGGAAATAATCTTAGGAACATACTTAGTGATCTGACCAGAGAAGACTGGGATCCTGTGAGTCATACGAAAGCATCACGTCCCACACCCCATTGAGTCAGCAGTTCAGAAGGGGATGGGCAGAGCTGAGGGATGCAGAGAGGAAACCGAGTGTGTCTGTGACTGTCCTTGTCATCACTAGATGGTAAAAGAAGGATGCTCCCTTAGGAGAAGGATCAGAAACTGGTATCAGAAACACACAGTAAACCCCTTATTATTTCTTGTGCAGAGTACCAGTTTTCCTTCTGACTGTGTCTTAGAACATATATAATTCCCAATTTATAGTGTGGTTTTAGTTATCCTCAATTAATCATCATATTCTCCTTTCCAGTTGCACATTTATCATGACTAGTATCTGTCCTCTGGTTCTTGCCATCATCAGAACTGACTTCTTCATCAAATTTTGTTAAAACTACAAACAGATCATCCTAATCATTTTTCTTCCTTTTTAGCTATCCTTGATTTCATTGATACTCACAGTGCTAAAACTCAACACACATTATGTTATTTTCCCAAGTAAAACATCAACTGTTTTTTTCACTTAAAATTCATGTAAAACTACCATTGAAGTTGTTTCTGTGTATCTTTTCATCTTCATTTTTTTAACCTCTACCTCCCCACACCCATGGTCATGTCATAATGGACTAGATGAATTCCCCTCCTTCCCATCAACATACTCGACTGATAACTTGCCCGGGACTTTGGTCATCCTGGTCTCTCTATTTCCAAATATCCTCTCTTCCTTGTTACATACCTCTTATCGAAGACTAAACTACAAATGCTGACCTCTTTGCTAAGAGTCTTTTTCTGTTTATCTGAGTTTTTTTTTTTCTTTTTCCTCTGTTATAGCCAATGTCCTAGCCACACACAGGTCTATAACAGTATCTTTATTTTTATAGCACATATGTGTCTATTACATCTAATCTATAAATCCTCAGAGATAAGAAACTATTCTTGAAAAAACAAACAAACAATGTTTTCTTCATTCCTAGCATCCAGCAAAGTACCTGAAACATATTACAGTTTCATATACAGACACATATTCAACATTGTTGAATGTTGTTTATAAATGTATTATTACTTCAGGAAACTCTAAGTTACATAGTTAATTCAGACTGAGGATATGTGAGAATATAAGTCATATTCTGGATAAACTGGGGCATCTTTTGTGGCTCAAACAGTAAAGAGTCTGTCTGCAATGCGGGAGACCTGGGTTTGATTCCTGGGTTGGAAATGCCCGCTGGAGAAGGGAATAGCTACCCGCTCCAGTGTTCTTGCCTGGAGAGTTCTATGGACAGAGGAGCCTGGCAAGTTACCGTCTAAAGGGTCACCAAGAGTTGAACACAACTGAGCAACTAACACTTCCACTTTTCATGGATTAACTAGGAAACTGTCATTACACGGAGTAGTTCCTGATTACACATATTTTTCTGAGCATGTTCCCTGTTACATTTGCCGTAGATGAGATATGCACATGGACTTGCCTTTAATCAGGATATATATTGTAGCAAAGATGAGATATGTGTCATTTGCCCTGTGGAGGGCCTGAGGAATTGTAAGAAATTGTGTTAAAATCCTGGCTTTCTACATACGATTTTTGTGTTCCTAATTAAGCCAAAACCTCACTAAGTTTTTGTTTTTCTATCCAGCATCTAATAATATCCAAATGGTAATAATGTCATAAAAATTCATAAAAGTAAACATTAACAGGAGGTTTATCAATTTTTAGTGACTAAAAAATAGTAAACACTACTTTTATAAATAATCATAACAAGTTAGAGTGAAGTGTGTGTCCTAAATAAGAAACAGGTAGGACTCAAAGGGGTTGAAATAACAATATGCAATCATTTTGCTTGTCATTTGCCCTTTCTTCTGCTTGCTGTTCTGGGCTTCCGTGGTAGCTCTGCGGTAAAGAATCCACCTGCCAATGCAGAAGACACTGGTTTGATTCCTGGGTCAGGAAGATCCTCTGGAGAAGGAAATGACAACCCACTCCAGTATTTTTGCCTGAGAAATCCCATAGCAGGCTACAGTCCCTGAGGCTGAAAAAGAGTCAGACATGATTTAGTGACTGAACAACAAATACAACTTACTACTTTAATCCTTACATTCCTTCTACTGATTCCACAGAGAGCTGACTTTTCCTGGGAACACATTTGTACTTACCTTTATGATTATGTTATTATTCCATGTGAAAAATCTCTAAATAACTTTATGAAGGGGTCACTAAGTAATAAACTTTTTAAAAGATAAAGCAAGTCACAGACTTAGTTTATATATGAAGTATATCTTTCACAGCCTTTGACATTTAATAGGTATTCAATAATTATTTGTTTTAGCAAATTGCCTTAACTCTTTTCAAGGGCTAAAAAAAGAATCCTCCAAGAATGTCTCTCTATAGATAAATTAATTTGCAGTACATAATTACATTTTATGTTGGATTATGTTTCCTATGAGTCTATGGACATTGTTTTAATATAATTCTTTATATTTCCAATGAGACTTTTATGCTCACTTTTGTGAAAGAGTTAGTTATTATTGCACATCCAATCCAAATAGAGAGTATTCTATTCCAACAACTATACATATAGAACTATATATAATGTGTTTTGAGTGAATTAATGCTAAATTACCATTACATCTCCTAAAGATGGGCTTCCTTGTTAGCTCAGTTGGTAAAAAATCAGCCTGCAATGCAGGAGACCCTGGTTCGATTCCTGGGTTGGGAAGATCCACTGAAGAAGGGGTAGGCTACCCACTCCAGTATTCTTGGGCTTCCCTTGTGGCTCAGCTGGTAAAGAATCTGCCTGCAATGTGGGAGACCTGGGTTCGATCCCTGGGTTGGGAAGATACCCTGGAGAAAGGAAAGGCTACCCACACCAGTATTCTGGCTTGAAGAATTCCATGGGGTCGCAAAGAGTCAGACAGAACTGAGTGACTTTCACTTTCCTCCCAAGGATCATTAATTGGAGTCTGTGAATTCTAATAAGCTCTCTTTTTTACACAAGAAATCAAATTCATAGATAAGCAAATGTGAATAACTCATCACCTACCACCTTGATGCATATTTTTAATTATAAAAGAGCCAATTTTTATGTTCAGAGATAAATTTAATTATGATAAGCTACACTTTAAAATATGTGAGAGATGTTATAGCTTGATCCCAATAGAAGATCTGGTTCTCAAAATCTGGTTCAGGCCATTATAAATTCGCTCTGTGACCCTGAGCCCCTCCAACTTTCCGGTGTGTGTCCACTCATCAGTGGGCTGGAATTAAAAGACACACTGCTCACCAGGGCAATTGTCAGAATGCATTAACATTTGGAACATGTTTTTAGACATCTGTCTTAAGATGATTTTAGTGTGCAAAAATGTCATTATGACTGTGAAATACTTTATTCAATTCTATTAACCCTGCATCTTGATTTTGTCTTATACTTTTTTTCATGAAGACTCAATTTTCTATGAAGACTCGACATTCCACTCATTTCTTAGTAAAAAGCCCCATTTGCCTATTCTTTACTCCATTCCAAGTGGACATTATTTATTTAATAATGTACATTTCTCTCTTAATTACAGGTGAGCGTGGAGGAGGAGTGGGTATCAGCCTTGGGAGAGTTGACATGCTTTAATTGCATTAGCTGCTATGGAAGCTCAAATTTTTAGAAGAGATCATTGAAACCCTCCTTAATCAGGTTTGGTTTAAGGATCAGGAGGCAGAGTTGACCTCCTTCCCCACCGAAAAACTCCTAACTTTATCACTTTTATAGTAGTGTCCTTCCTTACTCTATGTGCTATGGCTGAACTTTCGCTACTGTGGACTGGTACTTCCAGGTAGATGGTTTTTGTTTTCCTTTTGTTCTGTTAAGAGTGCTGCCTATATCATGAGGAAAGTCAAAGTGAAAGTGTTAGTCTCTCAGTCGTGTCCGACTCTTTGCGACCTCACGGACTGAGGCCCTCCATGCCTGTCTATCCATGGAATTCTCTAGGCAAGAATACTAGAGTGGGCTGCCATTTCCTCCTCCAGGGGATATTCCCAACCCTGGGATCAAACCTGGGTCTCCTGCATTGCAGGCAGATTCTTTACTGTCTGAGCCACCAAGGAACATACAATGTTAAATATTTTATGTTTAAATATGTAACTATTATAAATACTGTCATTGAATGTAGCTGGTGCTCCCTGAGCACATGACTTAGCCTCTTTTATGGCTGCATCATAACTCATAAATAATCAGTTCTGTTTAAACAAAATATACTTACCTACTACATGTAGTTTTAGCAATACATAGAAAAGCTGTTAAAATATTCTTCATCAGATATGTTATCCATATAAACTAAGTGCTGATTTATAACATACACATTATGGTGCAAATTGATTTTGTTTACCTTTGGTATAAAATACTGTTTCCACTCATCTGGAGAGTAACTGCTATCGGTTGTATGACATTGATATTTTGCCACTTCCAACAGAGTCATTTAATAGACCAATTTTTGTGAACAGCTTTTTCTGATTTCTCCCTGAGAATAATATTTGTGTTAACTTAGTGTCTAGCTTTACAGTCTTCCAGGTAATTCGCTGCCTTGTACTTGTTTTTGAGACAAAAACTGTTAATTTGAAGTGTGTCTGAATGATTCTGTTCTCTTCCTTCTACTCTTAGGGGGGAAAAAATAAGTTGATTCTATAAATTGTGTGCTAAACTTGTAATGAAAAAAAAAAGAAAACAATTACTAAGGATAGTACATTTTAAAAATGAGGTCAATGATATTAGCATGCAGTCTTATAAACGTTAATGACCGACCACCTATTAGGAACTAGGTGCAGATGGATCAGGAATTCAAATAAATCTATTTTTCTCATGTTCACAGTACATTTGTTCACATTTTCTAGTTTTGCTTTGCTGCTTATAAGAAACTGTTATATTCAGGGCTTCCCTGGTGGCTCAGCTGGGAAAGAATCCACCTGGAATGTGGGAGACCTGGGTTTGATCCTTGGGTTGGGAAGATCCCCTGGAGAAATGAACATCTACCCACTCCAGTATTCTGGCCTGGAGAATTCCCCCTGTATAGTCCATGGGGTCACAAAGAGTTGGACATGACTGAACCACTTTCAGTTCCATAGTTTATGAGAAACTAGTATATTTATATATCACTCAATGCAAATAGAGATTCACACTTCATTTTTCCCTAGAATTTATTGTTTTCATGTTCATGATGTTTTACAAGGTTGCAACATATTACAATTTTCATCATTACTTTTATGTGTTGCTCATTCATGTTTGAGCCACTCATCCAGTCCTCCTCTACCTGAGTCCGATCTCCCAAGTCATCAGTTAGGTTCTTCTTCCAAGTTCTACAGGAGATAGAGGACACCCTGAACTACCTAGATCAGGAGCACAGGGGACTTGCTGACTCTCTGGGGAAAAAAAGATTTCATTATCTTCTAGCAAGAGAATTGTGGAGAAGGTAAAACAAATTTTGGATGTTGCAGGATTTATAAAATCACACTGTGATGATTGTAAATGACAGAGTTCCTTGAGAAGCTAAGTGGGAGGTGGCAGGTGAGTTACGTGCCTTTATCAAGAAAGAGAACCAGTTCAGTTCAGTTCAGTTAGTCACTCAGTCGTATCCGACTCTTTGCGACCCCATGGATTGCAGCACACCAGGCTTCCCTGTCCATTGCCAACTCCCAGAGCTTGCTCAAACTCATGTCCATTGAGTCAGTGATGCCATCCAACCATCTCATCCTCTGCCTTCCTCTTCTCCTCTTGCCTTCAATCTTTCCCAGCATCAAGGTCTTTTCCTGTGAGTCAGTTTTTTGCATCAGATGGCCAAAGTATTGGAGTTTCAGCTTTAGAATCAATCCTTCCAATGAATATTCAGGACTGATCTTCTTTAGGATGGACTGGGTGAGTCTCCTTGCAGTCCAAGAAACTCTCAAGAGTCTTCTCCAACACCACAGTTCAAAAGCATCAATTCTTTGGCACTCAGCTTTCTTTATAGTCTAACTTTCACATCCATACATGACTACTGGAAAAACCATAGCTTTGACTAGATGGACCTTTGTTGGCAAAGTAATGTCTCTGCTTTTTAATATGCTGTCTAGGTTAGTCTATTCTTCCAAGGAGCAAGCATCTTTTAATTTCATGGCTGCAGTAACCATCTGCAATGATTTTGGAGCCCCCCACAATAAAGTCTGTCACTGTTTCCATTGTCTCCCTATCTATTTGCCATGAAGGGATGGGACCGGATGCCATGATCTTAGTTTTCTGAATGTTGAGTTTTAAGCCAACATTTTCACTCTCCTCTTGCACTTTCATCAAGAGGCTCTTTAGTTACAGACTGGTTCCAAATCAGGAAAGGAGTACATCAAGGCTGTATATTGCCACCCTGCTTATTTAACTTATATACAGAGTACATAATGCAAAATGTAGGGCTGGATGAAGCACAGTCTGAAATCAAGATTGCTGGGAGAAATATCAATAACCTCAGATGCCAGGTGACATGACCCTTATGGTAGAAAGCAAAGGAGAGACCCAGAGAGGATGCTAAATGTGCCTCCTTTATGTGTGCCTGAATCCCTATGTTGTTCACCTGAAACTACCGTGATGTTGTTAATCAACTATGCCCCAATACAAAATAAAAAATGATTTAAAAAAATCTGTATGGTTTAGTTCCATTTATGAAAACTGTAAGACAGAAAGCAAATCAGTGGTTTCCCAGAGGACAGGGATGGTAAGAAATGGAGACATAAAGGGGCAAAAGGAAGCTTTGGGGATGATGAACATAGTGATCATCTTGTTCGCAATGATGTTTTCATGCATGTAGACTATGTAAAACTCATTTTGTATACTTTAAATACACATAGTTTATTGTACATTAAATTCCAATAAAACTGTAGAAAAAAATACAATAGCTTTTTCTGGACTCCATGCAATTAAAAAAAATTACCTTCCTCCTGGGATTTTAGACCATTATACTCAATGATATTTTTTCATTTGCCAAGTTTTCTCAATATTAACACATGCATTAAGTATGACCTCCCGGATTGCAGCAGATGCAGCATTGCTAATGCCTTGCTTTTCTGTGAGAGCACACAGAATATACTCCACTGGTAACTTTGAAGCAGATTGTGCATGAGATGGATTATCTTAGATCCCAGCAAGCTGATGCCCCCCAGTCTTGGGCTGGATCACTCTCCCCTGCCATATTTCTTCCTCAATAGGATGTGGAGACATTTCATTTCCTTTTCCTCTGAAGCAGCAGTGAGAATAACCTAAGATTTCCTTCAGCAACCTTCAGAGTTGCTTTTTATTTATAGCAAGCAAAGAAATAGGTAGAGACACTATTTGTGACAAATGACAACAATTATGTCCAGTTTTCTCCAATGAAATGTAAAATGTATATTCAGTACTGACTTGCCTGCATCTACATGTTGCTCCAAAATTGTGAATCTCACCCTCCCAGTCAGTCTTCAGCTGCCTACAGCAGTAGCAGGACCCCTCTTTCTAGGAGGGTCATTACTCCCTGGACTGCACCGTGATTGCCAAAGTTACCTGCAGCAATTTCAGAGCAAAGTGAAGGACTTTATTGTTTGGAACTTTGGAGAGTCTATTTCCAATAATTTGACTTTCCCATAACCTTCAAAAGTCTGCAAGTCCTTGAAGGACTTGCTCTGTGGAAGCCGGTGAGGAGAACAGTCCAGAAGAAATGCTGAGAAAGCTGTGTCACCATGTAACATACATCAGAGAAGATGAGACCTCTGTTTAAATACCGAAGTGAAAAAGTCAGGTAGTTCAAATGAAAGACAATAGAAGTATTTTTAGACAATCAGCTAAGGTTATTTAAGGTAGTTAAGAAAGGAATACAGGCTTCATCTGTGCTTTAACATAGGTGTTTTATATAGTACATAGAAGCTAAAAGCTTTTCACAAATAAATACTATTACTTGGAGGAACCTTACAGAAAAGCCATGTTCAAAAACTCAAAATTTTCTCCCCAGAGAAGGAAATGGCACCCCACTCCAGTACTCTGCCTGGAGAATCCCATGGACAGAGGAGCCTGGTGGTCTACAGTCCACGGGGTCACAAAGTGTTGGACACAACTTAGTGCCTAAACAACAAATAACCTTCAGAAACAAATGACCCCACCTGATCATGTGACCTATAATTAAATAAGCAGGGGAAATAAAAATTACAGTGATGGATACATAAAAATATTTAGCTAGCATACTGATATCCATTTTAGTCTTGTAAAGACAGAGCTTTCATGCATAGGAAAATGTGATTAATAGTATACTCCCTTGTGGCTCAGATGGTAACGAGTCTGCCTGCAATGCAGGAAACCTGGGTTTGATATCCTGGAGAAGGAAATGGAAACCCACTCCAGTAATCTTGCCTGGAAAATTCCATGGATGGAGGAGCCTGGCAGGTACAGTCCATGGGGTTACAAAGAGTCGGACATGACTGAGCAACTTCACTTTCACTTTTCACTTTTCATACATTAGACGTTGAATTTCTCTGTTGGAAATATGGCATACATCACTCATGTAATTCCCTATTTAAAACTGCAAGGTAGATATCGCAGCCTATCAACTGTTGTCATTCAGTTGCAAAGTCTTGTCTGACTCTTTGTGACCTATGAATCCAGCACACCTGGCTTCCCTGTCTTTCACTATTTCCGGGACTTTGCTCAAACTCATGTCCATTGAGTCAGTGATGCCATGCAACCATCAATAAGAATGCCAAATGTACAGACTTTAAAAGAAGTTGCTTCATCTCACCAGGTTGGGCTTGAGCCTGTTTCTTTGTGTGGCTCTCAGAGTCACTCTCTGGTCCGTGTTCTTCAGTCTTAGCTTCTCATCACTAGGCTCCACGCTTGGTTGTCAGACTTGCACTGCCCTATTGTTATCCTCCTCTTAAACGTGTCTCTCTAAATGACATGTTAGTCGCTCAGTCATATCCGACTATTTGCATTCCCATGGACTGTAGCCTGCCAGCCTCCTCTGTTCATGAATTCTCCAGGCAAGAATACTGAAAGTGCTTAGAATGAGGGCAGGTTTCTACGATGGTCCCTGAAATCCAGCCCTGGTGCCGCCTCCCCTACAAAAGCTCCCCTTTGGCGTGGGTGGGATCGTGAGGGCTAAGCATCCTCTTAATTCCTTGTTTTTAGCAAGAGCCACTTCAGTGATGACATGACATTGCAGAAGTCCCTAGTGTAACCTATGTGGTGAGGTTGCCCAGTGACTTTGAAGAAGTATGGCTCTCTGGTGAGAGGGTCACGTTGCCGGGACCTGGGGGTGGCCTCCAGGAGCTGAGAGTGATGCCCTATAGAGAACTCACAAGCTGAATGGGGCCTTGGCTCTGAACTCACCAGCAGCTAAATTCAGCCAGCCTGTGAGAGGACATTGAGCCAGAGATGAGACCCCAGTGCCAGCTCACATCTTGCTTACAGGTTTTCTGTCTGGAGAAACACAGAACTGAGACCCCAGATCACCCCCAGCCCCATTCCTAAGTCACAGAAAGTGTGATGATTGTAATTTTGTTTTTGATTTGAAATGCTAACTTTGCAATTGTTTTTACCCAGTGATAGAAAGCTAATAGAACAAATTTCCCTCTTTTCCCTCTAGTCTTTCCTCATCTCTCCCTCCCTCCCAGCCTCCTTTCCTTCCTTTTAAAAATACATATAATGTCTAGAGAAATGGTGGGCAGGATAGAACACTTTCAGTTCAGTTCAGTTCAGTCACTCAGTCATGTCAGACTCTTTGCAACCCCATGCACTACAGCACTCCAGGCCTCCCTGTCCATTGCCAACTCCCAGAGTTTACTCAAACTCTTGTCCATTGAGTTGGTGATGCCATCCAATCATCTCATCCTCTGTCATCCCCTTCTCCTCCTGCCTTCAATCTTTCCTAGCATCAGGGTCTTTTCAATGAGTCAGTTCTTCGCATCAGGTGGCCAAAATATTGGAGTTTCAGCTTCAGCTTCAGTCCTTCCAATAAATATTCAGGGCCTGGACTGGTTGGGTCTCCTTGGAGTTCAAGGGACTCTCAAGAGTCTTCTCCAACACCACAGTTCAAAAGCATCAATTTTTTGGCGCTCAGCTTTCTTTATAGATGCACAAATACTTTTTACCAAGGATGTAAGAGAGGTAAGAGATGCAGGTTTGATCCCTGGGTCAGGAAGATCCTCTGGAGGAGGAAATGGCTAACCACTCCAGTATTCTTGTCTGGAGAATCCCATGGACCGAGGAGCCTGGTGGGATTTGGTCCAAAGGGTCGCAAAGAGTTGGACATGACTGAAGTGACTTAACATGTCACTCAGGGTGAAAATCTGTTTGGACAAATCAAAGAAATCTTTGATTTGTGTGGATTGATACTAATGTTTGGATTACAAAATACGTGGAGGACCTACTTGAATCCTCAGCTTGTCCTTGCGCATATGTACATTACTCATAAATTGAAGGGACTCCGACTGTGAGCGTGAGGACAGGAAGAACATTCGACGTAGGTGTGTCTTGATGCCACTGAATTCGTGGGAAGGAATTGCCATTGTCAGTTGCAGCAGCAACTGGTAGAAGAGGCAGGAAGACAGAGAGTGAGAGGCAAAGACAGGAAGATTCAAACAATGGGAAGCATTCAACGTGGATCTGAAAGTGTCAGGTTCCAGGACTCAATTATTTTTATCTCCGTTACCTGGAGGAGGGAAGGTTTCCTGAGGATATTGTTCCACTATCAGAGACCTCAGAACAGCATCTGCATCTCAGAGATAAACTTATACAGAAGAAATATGTGTCTAGGGAGCATTGTTCATTTGTTGGGACTGCTTGAGCTTGAAATGGATTTCAGAAAATGTGGTCCCTTCCTTCCTTTGTAATTAGAAATAATTTATACATGGCTGTTAAAATACATGAAAATCACACTTTTAATTGCCATCTATTTTAACCAATAGACATAAAGTATGATGCTGAATTCTGCACTCTTGTCTTTCCATTCTCGATCTCTCCTATATATATATCATGAGTGAAAGGAGATAATTATTTAAATACACCCTGGGGAATACTTTCTATAACACTTTTATGTTTGGGGTTTTCTGTGCTTTCCTATTGAGACTTTCAACTGCTGATGAAAACAGACAGAAATTGCCTCCTTGGTGTTCCTTCTGAATGCTGTGAGCAGTTAAGATCAAAGTTTGACATTCTGAGCTGTTTAATTCTCTCAAGGGAAAGAGTTGTTTTCAGTTGAGAGTCTTCTGAAATAAACCTCCACATCCCAAGGCTTTCTGAAACAAATCTAGAGTCTTTATCAGATTATTTTTAGATACCTTAGCACTCATACAGAGATAATGAATAAATTGTTTAAATAAGGGCCTCAAGCAAGGATTACAGCCCAGTGTTTGTATGTGTTATGTGTTTAGAAGACATCAGAAAAGCAGATATCGTACTGCAGGAGTGCATTCTTTAACCAATAGATATATTTCTAAGAAGGTTTCCCTGGTGGCTCTGTGTTCGAGAATCCACCTGCCAATGCAGGAGATGCAAGAGACACAGGCTCGATCCCTGAGTCAGAAAGATCCCCTTGAGGAAAAAATGGCAACCCATTCCAGTATTCTTGCCTAGGAAATTCCATGGACAGAGGAGCCTGGGGGTCTATAGTCTATGGGATGCACAAAGTGTCGGACACAACTTAGCAGCTAAAACCAACAACATACTCCTAAGAAGGGTATAATTTTTATGTATATATTTACACCTTTTTTTCCCCATTGATACACGATTATACCGTCTTCCTTTTGACTTGATGAGTTTAAATTTCCAGAAATCACATGTAATGTTGTATCATATTTGCATACTGCTTTCACATATTACTATAGTTATTTACAGATTGGGAAACTAAAATTCAGCATAGTGAAATCACTAATCCATCATATAAAAGGTGTGGAAGGATAAATAGAAAATTAAATAATTAGTTTGCCTTTTGTTGGTTATGGACTGACAAACACTACTGCTCAGAAGCAGGGAATGTACTTAAGCCAAGTACTTTTTTCAAATATTGGTAGTTGGGTTGCTAAGCTGTGTCCGACTCTCGCAAACCCATGGGCTGAATCCTTTTAGCCTCCTCTGTCCATGGGATTCTCCAGTCAACAATACTGGAATACTGAAGCCATTTCCTTCTCCAGGGGATATTTTCAAGTATTAGGAGAGTAAATAATAGAGAAGGAAGTCTCCCCCAGTTGCGCTAGTGATAAAGATCCCACCTGCCAGGGCAGGAGACATAAGAGACACAGATTAAATTCCTAAATTAGGAATAATCTCTGGAGAAGGAAATTTCAATCTAGGCCTGATGACATCTGAACGTATTGATTTAACCACTAAAGTGTCTCTTTCATAGATTAAGTCATAGAAAATTGCCAATATTCAGTGATGTTCACATATAAAAACAGCAATTTCCTATGATTTGAATGATTATTATTAGAATTTTTATTACTATCATTTCCCAGTGTTAAAAGACAATTTGCTGTTTAATCTGTCTCCATATGATAACATTTAAATGTGAAGCATAAAAAAATTAATGTATTTTTCATTCAATTTATCTTCAGTTTATTTAATTACAGTAAGTTTGTTGTGGGTCATAGGATTAGACAATTCAAGCTGTATATCAGAACTCAGTTTTGTATATTGTAGCATCTTCTGTTGGTGGCATAGTCTCAGATTCCTGTGTGTAATTTTCTCTTCTTAACATCAACAAAAGTAAAATAAAGACCAAGGTTTAAATTTAAACATAATATAAATTCTTAAAGTTTCATATTTAAAACAGGGGAGTCTCTGATTGCAAGTCTTAAGAGTTGTTTCTTAGACTTCTGTTCATGCTTTCATCTTAAATGTTTTGCCAATGCTTTTCAAGTAGAATTAAAACTTTTTCAGAAGAATTATCATCAAAAAACCTTCTTTCATAAAAGGAAAGAATCAGTCATGCGTCATTGCTGCTGCTATTAAGTCATTAATTCATATCCAGCTCTTCATGACCCCATGGACTGTAACCCATCAGGCTCCTCTGTCCCTTTGATTTCCTGGGCGAGAATCCTGGAGTGGGCTGCCATTTCCTTCTCCAGGGGATCTTCCTCCCCCAGGGATGGAACCGACATGTACTGCAGAGTAGGCAGATTCTTTACCACTGAGCCACTTGGGAAGCCCCCATGAGACATTAATATATCTCTATTGTGGATTCAGATTTTGTATATTTTTCTCAGAGTAGTAAAAGATGAAGTAATTTTCAAATTCTTGAAAAGGAAGTGGTTTTCAAAATATTAAATAATAAAATGAAAATTAATTTAAACAACATATTAAAATTTGTCAATGCATGAAATAGTGTAATACAAAAATTTTTGCCTTGACTTAATTTTATGCTGTGTCTAATATTAATAGATATCTTCTTATTAATGTCAAATAAAATATGTAAAATAAAAAATGTCTTGTTAATGTTAAATAAAATAGTATTTTGAAGTAAATATTATTTTAAAAATCTATGATGGTTATTTTTGATTGCATGAAAATATATATAAATAATATTTTATTTAAACAATAGATATGTGATGGCTATTTAGTCCTACCTTCCCTAAGCTATAGGACAAGAGAGAAATAACAGAACCAATTAATGTATTTGTCATGGTGAACTGAAGCAGGGAAGTTAAAGGATCAGCACTTGTCTGTTACAGAATATCATTGTGCAATTATAATATGTGGATTTAAGAGGGAGTCATTGTTATTTTAGTGATATAATCCAAAGACATAATGCACAATTTACACTATATTGTAAAAATCATTCATTAAATTTGGTCTCCAACATTTAATGTTACACAGGAAAGAAACTTCAAGTGACAGAATCAGCAATGGATAAGAAAGGAAGAATTTGTACTCCTTTACTTTATGGCAATAGAGGATGATAAAAATTTTGAAGGGTGGTAATTATTTATAGTGGGGAAGATAAGACTAAGAAAGTATTTAATATAATATGATTGCAAGTAGATAAAAATATTAAAGTGATTTGTCAAACTATTTTTTTAAATTGAAGCTTTATTTGTATTCACCAAAAATACATGTGCAGAGATATTCATCCATGTCTCTTATTTTTAAAATATATGTGATTCTCAAAGTTCACAATTCTTACCAGAAACTGTATAATTAAAAATAGTCAAGGGTAGTTGGATATTAGTTAGAATTGTGCTTTGGTTTTCTCAATAGCAAATTACATGAAATTTAATTGCTGAGAGAGGAAAAGCAAAAGAAACAAGGAACTAGCAAAAAGTAACCAATACCATAGTCATTTTTAATGGAGTATTAGCTGTTCTTTTAAAACAAATTTTGCAATGCCCAAAGTTTATTCCACAATTGAATAACTTTTAACTATCAATTAATGTTAATCATGAGTGCATACAGATGTATTTATTTTTAATTCAATGTTATTAAGAACAAAGCAAATATCCTTCTAAAACAACATGGTCTTTTATTTAAAGAACTATTCCTTTAAAGTTTTCCAATAAAATACAATATATTCATGATTTAAGAATGTAAAAACTAGAGTACCAATTCATTGAAACCTATAGAAAAGGCATGAAAGTTGTCAAGATGCTTAAAATCTAATGTAAGGGTAAAAATTATGTATGCAAAAGTTAAACAGCAATGTAAGAAAATAATTATTCAATGCTTATGAATGTTGAAAATACTTTTAGATAACATGCATTTAATGCTAAAATTTTGAAATTCTACCAATGTCTTATTATAATTATACAATATGGAAAAAATAAATCAGAAGACAGGTAGAAAATTTTATGCACAAGTGTGATGGTTTTATTTACACATACATAGTTTTTGTTTTTTGGTTTTTTTACTAAGTATTTTTCTTTTTAAAAAAATGTATTTACTTTAATTGGAGGCTAATTACTTTACAATATCGTAGTGGTTTTTGGTCAATATATGGCACTGTGTTTTTATAAAACCGTTTTCCTTTTCCTCAAGGCCAACTCCGTCTTTCTTCCCAGAAACATTGTGTTACACTGTCCTTGCTGTTAAGAAATCTTGCTCGCCCTCCCACACTATTGTCCAAAGCTGTTCTGTTCCCTGTGACTCACTTCTGGGCATTCCAAACTACAGAGTCCTTTAGTAGTCTTGTAAAAATCACCCTTGTAAGAGATAACCCAGGCTTCCTGCGTGAGCATGGGAGTGTCAAAGCCACCTGCAAACAGAAGTCCCTGGTAACGCAATCTTCAATAGCAGAGGAAAGGCACAAAGCTGGCTGGAGGCGTCCATTTAACTTTCTAGCTGCTGTTTCACTGGGCTCAATGGGATCTGTCAGAAAGCTTGAAGGCAAGTGGTTCTGCCTGTCAGTTTATAACAGTTTGAAGAAAATGAACTTCTCGGAAATTGAGCCCAACTAGTGATCACTTCTGATTTACACTTTGTTGCGGCAGGCCACGACTATGCACTGTTGCTTTTCGTATCCGCATCATTTCATCAAGAAGCTTACTCAAAGGAAAGAAATATTCCAAGTTCTGTAGCACAGCTCTTTCTAATAAAGAACTATCATAATTTTGTTACAAAGAGAAACACACCCACACTGAAATACTTCCCTTCAGATATTAAGACAGGATATTCTAAGACTGTATCAATATTTTTACTTTAACTAGTTGATGCCATGTTTATGTACCATGCCAGGATGATCAAGATGAAGTTGTCCAAAAACCAAGGTGCCATTGAACTATCTAACAAATACAATGAAATCTTCATTGCCATTAGAAATCAAGTTTATATGACTTGGGGTTGACATAGTAATCTAGTGTTTTGTTTTTGTTGTATTTTTCCTTTGACTACATTCCTTCTTTCTTTTAGGCTGGCATTCCTTCGGCAAGTTTCTTATTTCTAAACAGCCGAAAGTGTTTGACAAAATGTACTTTGAGAAAAAATAATATAGCAGTGAGAAAAAAAAAAAGAGCAGAAACTTGCAGATGAAAAACATCATTAAATGATTAAGACATTGTTTATCCAGAACTTCCAAGAAATAGAGTTTTAGATATATCAAATCTACATATGCTCAAATCTTGAACTTTTAGCCATCCGTTCTTTAAAGATAATAATTCCGTTATATACATGTATATTGGATCTTCCCGACCCAGGGATGCAACCTGAGTCGCCTGCATTTTAGGCAGATTCTTTACTGTCTAAGCCACCAGGGAAGCCTATATATATGTATATATCAAAAACCTGTTTTTCACTGCCCCTTCTTTTATACAAATGCACTAAATCCTATATATCAATATCTACATGAATACTAGTTAGTTTCTAGATAGAGTTGAAATCTGTGATCTGATGTCTGAGAAGAGCAAGGTGGTTTGCCTCTACAATTAACATGATGCAGTCGAGCTCTTCAGATTATGCTCTTCATGGCTTGTGACACTTCAGTCCCAACAGAAGCCATCTATGTATATAAAAGTTAGTGTTCAATGATATTCAATATTTTCATATTTTTTATTTTGCCTTGAAGCTTCTGCTTACTCCCTTTCCTTATTTGGTTACTCCTATTCATGGGTTTTCTCCCATGACTTTTCCACTAGCTAAAGGCTGATTTTGATAGACATTCTTAACCAACAGGAATGTCCATTGTCTTAGACAAGTGAATGAATCAGTCACATTGAATTCTCAATAGCTGCACACCTACAGAGATTCTTAGCTATAGTGATCATCCTACATGTGTAGAAAGTTTTCCCTTGTTATTAGAATGGAGCTTTGCTGGAAGTTTGGATGTAGTAATTATACACCTAGTTTGAAAACTAGAGTCATGGGGGTAAATTTCTGCTGCTTGGAAATATGATGACATTTGTTTTTTTTGAGGAGGAGGAAACATAACAAGAAAGCATGGATATTTGGAACACTGGTTCTCAGCACCTTCACCATGGCAGCGCGGAAGCTCCTAGTTAAATAATCAGCTCTCTTGGCACCTTGGCTCTTGCACAAACGTCCATCTCCCTCCTTCACTTCCCCTGGGAGTGGAGCCCATGTCTGGCAACTGCACAATTGGCTGTCCCTCCCTGGATGTCCTTCAAACAGATGACGTGCTTGCTGGGACTGTGCTTCTTTTGTACAGTCCCTAGAAAAGAAATGTCTCACAGAACAGAACAAAGGACAGCTAATGATAAGAAGGGAAGACAGAGTATGTTCAAAATCCTGGAACACATTCTTGCTAAGACTCATAATATTGACAGTTCTCTTTTCCTTTAACTAGTGGGTTCTTCAAATATACCAGAAAGAGTCACAGAAATTAGCCACAATATTCACTGAGAATACATAATGAATATAGCACAGTAGACCTTATGGCATTATTTGTTCATCTATACATAATTTTGCAATCATATATACTTTAAAATATACAATATTCTATATCTAATATTATCTGTTCCCAGCTAAGTGATTGCAAACCAACTTTTGAATATTATTCGTTGCCTTTCCTGCATGAATTATTCTTCACCCAGGATTGCCCTAATACTTTCTCAGGTGCTTTGAAGAGTTCTTAGGGTGGAAATGAGTCCTGTGTTATAGAAACATGATCAACTCGAGGAGGCAGAACTTAACAAAACATATTATAGACAATAGATTTTGAGCCTAGGGAAATGAAACAATGGTGAAGGTGCCAGAAATGATGCTATGATCTCAGCAGTTAGGATAACCAAGGAACGTGTTTTAAAAAGAAGCCTTTTTTGCTTGTTTGCTTTGTTTTCTTTTCAAAAATACATTTCAGGAAGTTGTTGGAATGGATGTTAGGGAAAAGGCCCGTTTGAAAATGGGAAGCATAGATTGATCTCATACCATGAGAAGTGTTTCAATTGTTTCTTCCAGAATTTGCTTTCATATTAAATAAAATTCAGAAAAAATTAATCTTGAACACAATTAGTAATCATTTTCATAGCTTTCCTTTTAGAAACTCAATAAACGATGTCAAGACTAGACTATGACTGTAAAATACAGAGAATGGGGGAAATGAACATGCACACAGATGAACAGATAAACTGGTCATAATTTGGGGCTTGGGTCATGTCAGCAATGGTGGTGACAGTGTGCAGAGGAGACATTGGGAGTAACCAGCAGCTGGCAACCAGCAGCTGGAAAAGAGAGTTGAATTTAGCTACCTCTCTGAGTTGGGTTTTTTCCCTTCTCTTTTTTACTGTAACAGGTCAATTCTGGAGATTTTTCCAGGTCAACATCTCCTCAAAGAATCTCCCTCTTTTCTTAACTTGAAAATAAATGGAATTTCCCACTCCAGCATAGGTTATTATTGATCTGTTTATAAAAATAATATACTGTTCAAAGAAAAAAATCCATAAAAAATAATTTTATAATATTCTTAAAGGGATGAAAACATCAAACAAACCCACTAGTTCAACCTAGAGGTTCAGGGCTGGAGGCTAACAAGAAAATATAACTATATTCTTGTTTATGCGCTACTCACTTCACTCAGGTCCAGAATCAAGAGCAGCTTCTAATAAAACTTTTATTTATTAAACTTAAAATGGAGATTCAGATCACATCCCTTCTTTTTACCACAATTATAAATCTTTTGTTTTATAGGACATTTTAAAAACTTTTTATTTTGTATTGGATTATAGCTAATTAACGATGTTGCGATAGTTTCAGGTGGAGAACAAAGGGACTCAGCCACACATATACATGTATATACATGTGTATATACACATACACATATCCATTCTCCTCCAAACTCCCCTCCCATCCAGGCTGCCCCATAACATTATCATTTATACCATATTTATAGTCTTTATACAGTAGCAATAATAATGTTTGTGAAATTTTTTACATTGACATTATAAAATACCAATATTTTGTTCAATTGGAAAGAAATATTTTTGTCTTTTTTTCTCACTGTGCTAAGTCGCTTCAGTTGTGTCTGACAATGTGATGTTATAGATTGTAGCCAGCCAGGCTCGTCTGTCCATGGGATTCTCAAGGCAAGAATACTGGAGTGGGCTGCCATGCCCTCCTCCAGGGGATCTTCCCAACCCAGGGATTGAACACGTGTCTTTTATGTCTCCTGCATTGGCAAGCAGTTTCGTTACTACCAGTGCCACCTCGGAAGTCCTTCTTTTCTCATCAGTTTCTAACAAAGATGAAAGAAGTAAAATAGCAATATTTAGGCGCATAAATAAGTATTTTTTATTTTAAATTATCAACCATAAGATAAATCTGCATGCGTTTGGAATCACCATAATATATTTGCCCATGGATTTATGTCCAGGCTCCTTGGTATCCGTGTGGTTGTTTAAAATTCAGGTCACTCATCAGACATCTTAATACGAATGTTGCCATCTGAGAAAGAATACCTTGTAGGAAGCACTGGAGCCCCAGGTGTCTCAAGCTCTTTCCTTGTCAGTATTCCCCGAACCCCGTCAACCTCAGATTCACCAGACCTTTCTGGAAATGTAAGGCCAATCCTCACAGTATCCCTGCATCCCAGAGTATGATGCTAATACAAGAAAGCCCATTCAAATGAAGATCACACAAATAAGAAGCCAGGCAGCTCTGACCCTCATGCCAGCCTGATGTCAATGTCCACGCTCATTTACAATACAGGACACTTCTGAGCTTCACTCAACATCTCACAGAGGAGACGTTTTTAAGGCTTAGGGGTTTTTAAAGTCTACCTGATGCCGTGAATGGTAATAATCATTTTATTTAACTCTCTTGCCTCTGGTCTGCATCTTTTTGTAGAAGCCACCGAGAACAGGCAGTTTAACTTAAAAAAAAAAAAAAGGTTTTGATGAAAAATACAGGTCAAACTTCAATTCTCCAATTAGTAAAAAATCATGGTAATAGTAAGATATAAATCTGATTGTCTTACATAAGACAAATTAATTTAGTTATATTTGTTTTCACCTACTCATTATACTGTGCAGAATTATGTAGTGAAAAACCCAGATAAATTTTTCTCACTCAGCAGCACAAATGTTAAAAATAATCAACGCTAAGGACTTCCCTGGAGGTCCAGCAGTTAAGACTCCAGCCTCCCCCAACCCAAAAAAAAAAAGGACTCCAGCCTTGTGCCAATGCAGGGGCACAAGTTTGATCCTGGGTTGGAGAACTAAGATCTTGCATGCTGCACAGATATGGCCAATACAATAAAATAGTCTACTGATTAAAAAGATAAAGAAATAAAAATAAGCAAAACTAATAAAACAAAGGCATTACTATTGTGTTAACCCTTGAACAACTGGAAGGTCTGGAGCCCCAGGTCTCTCAGCAGTGGAAAAATCCAGGTTTAACAGATAGTTGTTCTATATCAGGGGCTTCCCCAATGGCTCAGCAGTAAAGAATCTGTGGGTTTTACCCTGGGTTGGGGAGATCCCCTGGAGAAGGAAACGGCAACCCACTCCAGTATTCTTGCCTGGAGAATCCCATGGACAGAGGAGCCTGGGGGGCTACAGTCCATGGGGTTGAAAAAGAGGTGGCCATGACTGAGTTAGCATGCACACATACTATATCCATGGTTCAAAATACATAGATTCAACCAACTGTGGTTTCTGTAGTTCTATAGTATTTATGATTGAAAAAAGAAATCCATATATATGTGGGCCTGCCCAGGTAAAACTGTCTTGTTCATGAGTCAACTGTATTTTGACCCTGTTTCAAATTTGACTGAACAAGGGAATTAAATAATACATTAAAATCTTGTGACTTCTTTGAAAAGTGTGTGTCTCTTCTGTGTTTATGTAAGACAGTTATGCCTGTTATGCTCTTTATTACTTGATGCTAACTGCTGTGTATAGCTGAATCAAAGACAAGGGTTTTTATTTTCTTGAGACTTTCATTATACAATATTCTTAATTATTCTGTTACAAACCATGGGAATTGGTGGGGGCTGGGCTTTAATCTGAGATAACCTCAGTTTTATTTATTTATCATTTTTAGGAGGAGGAAATATTTATTATTACTTGCAGCAAGTAAGGAGAACACCGGGGAGCCTTCCTAAAGCAGTTTCTTCCTGAACAGCAAAATTGGGGAAGTTTTGAGCTCAGGGTGCATGCATATTCATGAAGGGGCTTGAGCAGAGGAAAATTCAGTGTAGAATTGGGGCAAAGATCAATAGAGTCCAAGGTTTAGTTGATTAAAGTCAAGAGGGTCAACATCATTGATCATCCGCCACTTGGGGAGGGCATTAGGCCCTGCGGAATTCACTGAGTATGGTAATCACTAGATCCAGTCATGTTGGTGCAAATGGCATTATTTCATTCTTTTTTATGGTTGAGCAGTATTCCATTATATATATGTACCACATCTTTATCCATTCATCTCCAACAGATGATACTGTAATCCAATGAAACAGAATAGAAGAGGCTTGGAAAGGACTCAGATTTAGAGGTTTCACCTTGTATTTTAATATCTTATTTAACAAAATAGATTCTTCCCTTTTCTCTTCCTTTCTCAAGTTAAGTCTCATCATTATCTCCTGGTCATCACCGAACGGTCGCTCACTAACCTTCTGTAATTCATTCAATTAACTAACATATTGAGTCAGGATCACTGTAGAGATAACAATTGGGGATGATTTTTTTAAACTGCCATTAGCTCCACTCACTGTACAGAATAGATATTTGCATCTTTCTGCCATGTTTCTCTTGGAAGGCGGTCTCCCCAATCACACCTCGGATTTGAGTCTCTGCTTGCACAGACCTTTCAGAATTGAAGCTTTGACCATTGAGACATTTGAAATGTGCTCATATTGAGACAAGGAAACACATAAATTCAGAAATTGTTTCTAAAGGTAAGAACTCATTCTCCTTTCTCAATCTTCTTAGTATAGACAGGATATTTAAGGTTTCCTGGTCAATCTTCTGCTGGATCACATGTGTTTTGTTACTCTGAGCTGAGCTCAACAAGATGTTCATTACAAAATGAGTCAAGAGGCAAGTTTGCCAAAATTTCTTTTTTTCTTCTTCTTCCCACCTGGACTGAATTTTAAGAATGCCTGAGAAAAATCATGCTTTAAAATTGAAATTGTGTCTAAATTGGTTATTTGAGCTAAAATCCTGTGCAAAGCACATGTAATGTAAATTTTTCATAACCAAAGCCTTTAATTAATACCATTTTTCCTACCAATATAGAGAGAAAAAAAAACTATTTCCCATTTGTACATAAGATGCACACATACAAAATTAAAACTAAGGGAAGAATTATAAAAAAATTCTAAAATATGAATTCCACAGAGTATCACAAACAATCTATTGCTTTAAAAATAAGCTGCTTCTAGTCCAATATTGACTGGGAAAATCAATGATTTCCATAAAGTTAAAATATTTTAAGCAGTTTTCAAAAGGGATCTATGACAAACCTAGACAGCATATTAAAAGGCAGAGACATCACTTTGCCAACAAATGTCCATCTAGTCAAAGCTATGGTTTTTCCAGTAGTCATGTACAGATGTGAGAGTTGGACCATAAAGAAGCCTGAGGGCTGAAGAATTGGTGCTTTCCAATTGTGGTGCTGGAGAAGACTCTTGAGAATCCCTTGAACAGCAAGGAGATCAAATCAGTCCATCCTAAAGGAAATCAACTCTGAATACCCATTGGAAGGACTGACGTTGGAGCTGAAACTCCAATACTTCGGCCACCTGATGTGAAGAGCTGACTCTCTAGAAAAGATCCTGATGCTCAGAAAGATTGAGGGCAAAAGTGGAAAAGGGCAACAGAACGTGAGATGGTTAGATGGCGTCACCGACTCAACGACGTGAATTTGAGCAAACTCCGGGAGAGTGAAGGGCAGAGAGCCTGGTGTACTGCAGTCCATGGGGCTGTAAATATTTGGACATGATTTAGTGACTAAACAAAACAACAAAAGGGCTCTATCAGAAAGATGGACATTAAGGAATATATGTTCTCTCGGTTCAGTTCAGTCACTCAGTCGTGTCCGATTCTGCAACCCCATGGACTGCAGCACGCCAGGCCATCACCAACTCCTGGAGTTTACTCAGACTCTTATCCATTGAGTCAATCATGCCACCCAACCATCTCATCCTCTGTCATCCCCTTCTCCTTCTGCCTTCAATCTTTCCCAGCATCAGGGTCTTTTCCTCTAGTACATCGGATTTTATATTTATTTAATTTATTTAATTAAATTTATCTATTTAATTTGTATGTTTCATTTCTCCTTATTTATTTTTATTGTTTTTTTTCTCCTTGACATTTTCTTAAAAAAAGAAAAGAAAACTCTACAAATGGTATGAACTACAAGCATCACAAAGAGTTATGTAAAATATGTAAAATATGTAAAATATGTAAAATACATCAATGCAATGCGGTAAAAATTAAATACTTACACTTAAAAATTGTCTCATACTCTTAAAACAAATGGCAAAAAATGATCTGAAGTAACAATATAATGATAAGAATATACCTTTCTTTCTTTATAAGCATACCCCAATCAGGGAATTTGGAAACAAATATTAGGAAGAAATTATATAGTTAGCAAAAAATGCCTATGTAGCTAATGCTTGTTGGGAAGTGAGCTCTCAGGCATAATCTAGTTCAGAGACAGAGTTGTTCTCTTATGAAAGAGAAATATTATTGTAAGAGAACACATCAGATGATGTAAAAGTTTATAGCAGGTGCTCAAAAAGGTCAGATAATTCTGAATAAAATTACTTTTATGAAAATAAGTTTTAAATACACAAATATAAAACCTAATTCATGTACAGAGTAAAGCTCCTATATATAATAAAGAATTAGGAACTCTTTGCCAGGGCTTCCATTTGAAAAATTGTGCTTATAATCGATTGCTATTTCTCCGGTTGAAAGCAGTGTGATCTAGATAGAAATTCCAAAGCAAAATGGATTTTGTTCTGCTATTTTTACAATAATCTTAAAAGCTGTGCAAATTATATAATTTTCAAAATACAGGAAAAATTTTGATGATGAAACAAACGATTATCTATGCTGAAAACAATGGGAGACATAAACATATTTTATAATTAACTCATTTAAAATTGATTTTTCTGTTTTTCCTGTAAGTAAACACAAGTTAATTTCTCAAGTTGACTTATTTTTATTCAATATAAAATGCTTGATTCTATGACATAAACTACAGAAAAAATGGTGCTTAAAATATTATTATTGCTATTGATAAAATTCTTAGTTTCTTTTTACTGGGGCATAAATCCATAAATTTATGAATCCATAAATCCGACTCAATGGACATGAGTTTGAGTAAGGTCCGGTAGTTGGTGTTGGACAGGGAGGCCTGGCGTGCAGGAGTCCATGGGTTCGCAAAGAGTCGGACACGGCTGAGTGACTGAACTGAAATCCATAAATTGGAGACTGGTCTTATAAAATAATGAATACACACAATTAAAAGTAATTTTAAAATATATTTTAGTATATTCAAATATACTGCTACAAAATTGGCAAATGAATTCGGATATTAAAAATACTGACTTCACCTCTCATTTTAAAGAAAGGACTTTAATGGAGAGCATAGGACTTCAGTTTTAGTTTTCTCTGTAATAGTCATTAGCAGACAACATTTTGGTCAATCTGTCTTGATTTAGTTTCTTTAAATGTATAACAAAGTTGTGAACTCTGTAAGCTAGCAATAAACTTAAAGACTAGGGACTCTGAATTTCCTGTGGTATATTCAAAACCATTTGATTCCACTGAGTAGTCTAAACAGTCTCATTGCAACAATTTTGATCCCACTAACTTGTTGGCAAATTTTATGTATAAATATTCAGAAGATGTAAACTTTCATACCCTCACAGTGTTACAATTACTTGTGTGCAACCTAATGGGTACAGGGGATTTTATTTTAGTCTTCGTATTCAAAAGAAAGGAAATGAGTATCTTAGTTTAAGACTTCTGAGTCAGAAACCAAGTGGGTGGAAGCACACGAAGAGAGTCGTTGATAATCTTTCAGGGTCACCGCCCTGATTCATCTCTGGACACTGTCTTTGTTGCGAAGGGCCAATTAGCACAGTTGTTTTAAGGGCTATAGAGGTTCTTATGTCCCTCAGCATAAGCAGAGCTGTTGAGGGCCGTTTTATTTTTTTCTGTAATATTGTCCATACTATAGCACAGGGCACTTGCTTGAAAACATTTCTGTAAACAATACTTCATGTCACAAGTTTCTTAGAAATAAAAACTAAACTTTAAACTTTCTTTCATTAATTACCACTGAATTAGAAAGTATCGGTTTAAATCACTAAGATCAAAATGAATTTTACATAAAAGATAGTCTTTCTTCTTAAAATCCATCAAAAATGGCAAAAGACATAGCTCATAAATTAAGCATTAATTTCATTGGAAAGTATCTTATATATTTTTTTTCAAAAGAATCATATCTGGATTAGAACCATATTGTTTATAATGGGTTGCTGCAGTTATCCAAGAAATACAGAACGAGGACATTCAGGTATTTTCAAAAGAAATCATATGGTATCAAATAAAATCATTTAAATATTGTTTTCATGTCTGATGACTTCAGATTTCTTTTGTTAAGCAGAAGAAAATGGCCTTTGCTTTTTATTCATCCATGATAGACTTTCTGAGCATTTGTTTAAAAACAAAAACAAACCTAAAGATGGAAAATTCAGCCAGGTACATCACTGCTGAAGAGCTAGGCTCAGCTTTGAGGGAACACTGTCAGGTAGCTGAAGTGAGAATTAAAATTGCTGAGTTCCTGAAGCCTACACATTTGTATACACTCTTTCAAAGCTGCCAATGGTGGCAAATACTTTTTGACTTTGTGATATAATAAATTGCTTTAATTTCAGAAACCTAAAAAGCAAATAAGACTTTTATACTAATAAGAAAGAGCCTTAACAGGTGTCATTTTGTTTGAATAAATGCATGGGAAAAATCAGCACAAATATGAATATATATTGGATTCATTTCTGCTTTAAGTGGGAAGTACAATAACATAATTAATAGTAATTTCCTGTTAAGCAGCTGGGGGTACTTTTTGTATATCAATACAATTTTAATTGAAGCACAATAATTTCTACTTTGGCAGAAACACACTGGGAACATCGCAGTTTTATGATGAACAAAGGGACTCTGAAACGTATTTAAGTCCTCAATGAAAGCCTGATGTTAATTTTTTTATTCCCTTTAACGTAGACCTTTGATGCTAAATCTGCATCCCACAGACATTTTTTAAGTAATGATATCAAACACAAAAAAATAAATATTTAAAGTTGATTTACATTGTAGCTAAAACATGTAAAGATGTATATGGTGAATTTGTCATCAGTGATTGCAATAGTATAGGGGAATGGCTTTGGCTGTATGAACATCCATGCAAATTTAACTTGGTCAACACTTAATAGATTTCATCTTACTTGGTATACTATTAATCAAAAGCCCTTGTGACATCTTGGTTGCTTCCGTTTTTGTTATTATGCATAAAGCTACTGTAACATCCATGTGTAAGTTTTTTGTGTGGCCATGTTTTGAACTCTTTTGGGTAAATACTAAAAACATGATTGTTGGATGGGAGGGTAAGAGCATGTTTAGTTTTGTAAGAAACTGCCAGATTGTCTTCCAAAGTGGCTTACCATTTTGAGTTTCTGTCAACAATGTGTAAAAACTCCTGTTGTTCCACATCTTCATCAACATTTTGTGTTGTCCATTTTTCTGGATTTTGTTGTTTTAATTTGCCTCCACTGTTGAGAGATGAGGAGGGCTATAATTTCATAGGCTTGATAGCCATCTCTGGATCTTCTCTTGTGAGATGCGTGTTAAGGTTAAGGTCATTGACCATTTTTCTTATCTGGTTATTTACTTATTATTAAGCTTGAAGAATTATTTGTAAATTTTGGAGTATAATCCTTTATCAGATTGTCTCTGGCAAATACTTTCTTCTAGTCTGTGACTTCCATTTTTATTCTCTTGACAATATCTTGTGCAGAGCAGAAATGTTTAATTTTATTAAAATTCAGCTCATCAACTATTTCTTTCACAGGCTGTGACTTTGATACTATATCTGAAATGCCATCTTAAAACCTAGGTCACCTATGTTTTAAAAAAGAAGTTGATTGTGCAAATATAGAGAGAGTTTGGGAATACATTTTAGACCAACAGCTTAGAGAGTGAACATTATTCCTCTAATATGGAGAAAAGTTAGCATATACAAAGCATTAGGATATGTTTGGTGCAATTACTGAGGAATTTTCAGCACTGCAGTTGGAAAAATGTCTTCACTCCCAGTGAATTCCTTTTAATGAGGAAATAAAATCCTCTTTAGATGTTCCAATGCAGTACTATGATTGTAATTTTCCAACTACAAGTTCACAGATTAAAAAAAAAAACACAATGGCATCAATATTTGTTCAAAAATAGCAATGTTTTTCTTATCACAACACTATACATTATAATTTGAGTCACAGACTTATTTCCTATTAGACGTGAAGGATCTTAGTGATAAGTAAATCCAATTTTTTTAAGCTGTAGATCTAAAATCTGAATTCACATAACTAGTTAAGAACAGATCTAGAACAATAACTTGATCCAATGTTGATCAAATGTCATTTCAAAATAGACTCCAAACATTTTGCCTTTCTCAGAATAACATATTTTTGCTTTTTAAAATTTTTTGTACATTTTTCCTAGTTAACATCTGCATAGACTACTGTTTATGCATTTATTTTCAACTTAAATTGTACAGGTAATCTAGTGCAAGGCAGTGTTTTTTGTCAGTTGCGGTTGCTGTTTTAATATGCTTAGCATTAGAAGGGGGCTTCCCTAGTGGCTCAAGAATCCACCTGCAATGCTGGAGAAGTGGGTTGGATCCCTGGTTCAGGAAGATCCCCTGGAGGAGGGCATGGCAACTACTCCAGTATTCTAGCCTGGAGAATCCCATGGACAGAGGAGCCTGGTGGGCTACAGTCCATGCGGTCACAGAGTCGGACATGACTGAAATGACTTAGCACGCAGCACATCACTAGGAGAGACTAGATAATGAAATCCTCTGAGGTAAAAATAGAAAAGGCCTGTCAGCTCACTTAATCTCTTCAAAAATGCAGGGCTTTTTTTCCCACTTCTTAAGTTATCCTTTTGGATAGATGATCAATCTAATTTTAATGTGATTCCAGTTTGGCATTACACATATTTTCACAAACTCATTTCTAAAGCCTCCTAACCTATCAGTTACAAACATTTCCTGAGTAGATGTTTTGGTTCTAAATTCCTTTCTTACTAATTTCACCTCCTTCCTCAACTAGTATATCAGCTTAATCCATGAAATCAGTGGAACTTTCACTTACGACTTCTCGGTTTAGTTATCTTTTCTCTTCTATAATCTTTGAGTCTCTGTATGTTATTAAAGCAGCTAAAGCATTCAAACCTTCAGGTTTCTTTTTTTTGAGGGGGGGAGGGAGAAATAAAAAATATGATCTATATTGGGTAAATAAAAGTTCTATTCACTTCCTAAAAATTTTATACTGACTATAACATTATTGATAAATTAGCCTACTCATTTTCTATAAAGTGATAGATTAAGAAACATTAAATGCACATGAGAAATTATAGATCAGGGACAACAAAGTACAAACTGATGAATCCAGAATGTAGGCCAACTTCTAACTGGAGATCTTTAAAGAAAACCCTGTGATTTATTGTATCTGCTGTTATTATATCCTATCTGCCAGGGAACTTATATGCCATGGTTCAGGCTTGCATATTTGACTGGTGATTTTGCGTTTCTGTGGTCGGATATTCCTGTAATCGAGGAAATAATAGAAGGTGACGAGATGAAGTGATGTATTGCTATTTTGCCACAATAACTTGAGGGGTTTGACTGAAATCCAACGCTCTGTCTGTTTTGCCTGATACTCCAAACAACTTTGCTTTTATGACAAGAAAGAATTCAGCGGAAACACTGGAACAAATTGTACACATTCACAGACGAGAAACAAATAATAGAACTTGGACCACCTTTGGTGTAAAAGCAGATTTGGAATTCTGACCGTTGCTTTGGGACAGATGAACAGATTCTACATGGCCCATCCACAGCTAGTAGGTAGCTGAGACTGAGGGGCTCTGCCACAGTCTGATCGTGCTTAGACACAGACACCGCTTAATTAAGAGTAGCCAGCGGCTGTGGAATGTTTCTACCACAGTAATTCTTCAACAAATATATGACGGGGAGATACGGTATTGTTAGTCACTCAGTCACGTCCGCCTCTTTGTGATCCCATAGACTGTAGCCCACCAGGCTCCTCTGTCTATGGAATCCTCAGGCAAGAATACTGGAATGGGTTGCCATTCCCTTCTCCAGGGAATCTTCCCAACCCAGGGATCGAACCTGGGTCTCCCACATTGCAGGCAGACTCTTTACCATCTGAACCAACAGGGAAGCCAGGAAAAATACATTACACACCAGGGAAGTATACTAAACACACACAGACACACACACAAGAAAATTTTTAAAATCCTCTATCTGTGCCTTAAGAATCGAAGTAACAAGGCATATCACAGAAAGGATGATGGGGCAGCACTTTACAGAATGGAGAGTTAGATATCGTTCTTATATTTATTTTTTCTTATTCTTTTAAAAAAGTTAGTTCACAGCGGTGTTTTATAATATACTTAAGAGAATAGTAGAGTTGTATATGCATATTTTCAAATATGTTTAGCTTAAAAATTGAGTGGAATCAAAAAGAAAACAGTTTATTCCTTTGTATCATCCCTTCAAATCCATGCTTCCCTGTAAAGCTGTTGGGAATGATGTGTCTCTGGCCACTCTATCTGGCATGTTGCTCAAGACTGTGTTTGCAGAGAGCAAACCTGAAGGGTAACGTGATGTCTCCCTCTGGGACAAAAAGCAAGTTTGCTTACTGCTTACTATAAACCAATACTTCTGGGCTTCCCTGGTGGCTTAGTGGTAAAGAATCCACCTGCCAATGCAGGAGACTCGGGTTCAATTGCCTGGTCCAGGAGAATCCCACATGCCAAGGAGCAGCTAAGCTCTAGAGCCACAACTATTGAGCCAATGCTTTAAAGCCCAGGAGCTTCAACTACTGAACCTACAAGCTGCAACTACTGAAGTCTATGCACTCTAGAGCCTGTGCTCTGCAACAGGAGAAGCTCAAGCACTGCATAGTCCCCTTGCTTAGCAACTAGAGAAAAGCCCGTTCAAGAACGAAGACTCAGCACACACAAGGAAGAAACAAGTAAAATTAAGAAAAGCAACACTTCCACAAACTCATTGATCTTCCTTAGTGAAGCAACCATCAGTATGTTCTGGCCACCACTTGGGCTCTCCACGTGGGTTGAGGTGCAGGGTAAGGGGATCAAACACTCTATACTCTTGATGGTTCCAGTGCTAGGAGTAATAAAGTCCCCTGGTCTTCTCCCAGCATTCTGTAAAGACTATCAGAGGAATGTATCCATTTGTAACTAAGGCAAATTTGAGTCAGAGATTCTGATATTTTTGGTGATGGGAATAGGAGGCTGAAAGAGGCATGGGTTTCAGGACAATAAGGGAGGAAGATTCAGTGGGTCTTGACTTTGGGATAAGAGAAGACAACCCTGGAATCTGGTAGCTAATACTTGGCCTGAGCACCTGGTGAAGGGACCAGAAGTAGGAGCTGCTAACTAATGAACCTGTAAATGATGCTGAGTTGGGAAAGGGAACATCAGAACAAGCCATTAAATCAGTGACTTGGTTACCGCTCACTTCCTCCGAGTACAATGGAGACTTTCCTAACAAAGGATCGGCAATGCCTAAGACCTCTCCTCTGAAAGGCAGTGTGACTGGGGCTCCTGCCTGAGTCAAAGAGCCCCCACACATGAAATGAAATGACCCGTCTCAGAAGAGAGGACTTTATCTTTGGATTCGTGATCAACCAAAAACATCAAACATCAGAATGTTGTTCAGAGCAGCAGGTGGTTGCACAAAACTGAAAATAAATGTAGGATCTTACAGACCGGGAGCCACTCTTTCCATTCATGCCCAGAGTATCTTGCTGCCCTCTACTCTACTTCAGCTGATTTAAGGGAAAAAAGATGATATCTTTGGGATCTAGGTCTTTTTGTCTGTAAGGGAGATCACCTAGAGAAACTTAGAGAAACTTGGGAAAGGGCAAGACCCATCACTGATGTCTCTGTTGGATTCCATGTGTCTGGTCCAAAGGGGAGTGGGCATACAGGTGAGCCACAGCACCAAAAACTTCGGGCAGAACCCTGGAGGCATCATGAGGTCATGGAGAAAGGGACCTCTGAATTTGGATGTTCACTGAGCACAAGGCAGTGACCAGTCAAATTAAACCCTGGAGTCCAGGGAGGAAGAAGGGCATGCTGTCCTCTCCTGTGGACCCATCAGACCACCACCCCACTCAGCCTGTGCTCTCCAGCCTCCAGGGCCCCCGGTCAGCCTTCATGGGGCACAGAGGACCCCAAAGCAACTGACAGTGTTTGGACAAGGCTCAGAGTGAAAAGGGAGGAAAATGGCCTGCGGCCTCCTTTACAATAATACACAGCTCCAAAGTGACCGTGAGAAAACCCACACCGAAAGATAGTCTACAAAAGAGCAAATCCATATTCACGAACAGAGTCAAGGACACGGGAAACACGGCAAGACTGAGTGGCTGTCACGGACGTGAGGAGACTCAGGAGACACAAAAACAAAATATAGTTCAGGCTCTCAGATTGGATCTTGGAGCAGAAAATGAACGCGAGTGGAAAAGTGGTGAAATATGAATCAATGTTTTGCTTTAGTTAACGGTATACTACCGAGATTAATTTCTTATTTTTGATAAATGCTCTGCAATGACATGAACTGTTAATATAAGGAGAATTTTAGTGAAGGACATATGGAGACCAATTTGCATCTCGTTTCTAATGTATCAAAATAATAATGAGATAGTAAACTTTTCATAAGTGCCCAATACTTTAAAAAAAACTTAAACCAAAATTATAGAAAATTTGTAAAAACAATCAATGCAACATAATTTAAACCAAAGGGGTAGGATAAGTAGCACGATAGGTTGTATGACCTGGAAAATAGCTACAAAGAAAATAACCAGAAGGTAGCACTTAAAATTGATGCATATTGAAAGGAGACAGTAAGATACAATGAGAAAAGCTAACAGGGAATATTCTGTAGCCCCAGAAGAAGGAAAAATAGAATGTGAAGTAGCTTCAAGCTTTGGACAATTAATGGATGAGGGTTTTCAAAAGTAAATGAATATCGATTCACAGATTCGAGAAGCCCTATGAACCCTGACACTGATTACATTTTTTAAAAATGGGAAATTTGTATTTAGAAACATAGTAAAACCGTAGAGAGAGGAAAGGGGCGAGGGAGGAAGAACAACAGAGAGAGAGAATATGAAAAGTAGCCAAGGCAAAAAGATGACCTTCAAAAAAACAAAATAAGCCTTACAACAAATTGCACAACAGGAACAGTCACATTGGAGATGAACAGCTGAAAGAGATTAATTAGCTCCCGACTTAGGATTCCATACCCAACAAAGTGTCTTCTATGAATGAAGGAAAAACTTAGTTTAGACCAAGGAGAAATGAGATAATTTACCTGCAGTAGATGCATGCTAGTGGGAAACCTGAGGTGTTTCCCTGAAGTAGAAGAAACATAATCTGAGGTTAAATTTTAGAGACGCAAATAAAAGTAGAGTAAACGGAAAATGAAAAACTGCGTTTGTAAATCTAACTGAATAAGAGCTGCAGAATATAATAATAATGCTTTATGAGTTTTGAAATATTACAAAGGATAAAATACAGACCAACAATAAACACATGTAGAGCCAAAAACAAATATAATTAGTGCTGTAAGTTCTTTATACTCTCTGTGAAGAAGGCAGAAGTAAAACCTTAATTTAGTTTCTGGTAAGTTTAAGAAGCATATTTTTATTTCTAGTAATAAAATAGCAAGTAAGTGCTTGTATGATAGTGTGTGTTTGTGCAGTGTTTGGACAGAGAGAAAAAAAGAAAGTGATGAACTATAGTCATCAAGTGGAAAACTGTCAGAAAGAAATCCATTTAAATCCGTAAGTTTTATGCTGAATATATATGGGTAAAACCTTGCAATTTTTGAGTGACTGCATTCAGACCGAATTAAATGAAACAAAAGTATATATTGTTTACATGAGGCATCTGAAATATAAGGATGTGGATGTGGTGAACAAAATACTAAAGAAAGTCATATCATAAAAACAATAATAAAAGCTGAGGAAGTGACACTAACATATTTCCTGCATTGCAGGGGGATTCTTTACCAGCTCAGCTACCAGGGAAGCCCGGAGATTATAAAGAAGGATACGGTATTTTAAAATATTCATTTGCCAGGGAAACATAATAGTTCCCTATTCATATGCACCTAAAAAGCAACATCAGAATATTCAAAATAAAATGGGCAGCTCTGAAGTAAGCAAAGGTGTTGGGTGGGTTTAACCCACCTCTAACTGAACATACTAGGAAAAAGAGTGAAAAATTAAATAAAGGTACAGGACAGTCCCCATCTAATAGAGTAACCTCTAAGCTAATAGTGGGTGTTTAAAATTAAATTTAAATGAATTAAATCTAAAATTATACTTTCTAAGCTACTGTAGCCATATTTCAAACTCCCCTTAGGATATGTACTGCTGCTGCTGCTAAATCGCTTCAGTCGTGTCCGACTCTGTGCGACCCCAGAGATGGCAGCCCACCAGGCTCACCCGTCCCTGGGATTCTCCAGGCAAGAACACTGGAGTGGGTTGCCATTTCCTTCTCCAATGCGTGAAAGTGAAAAGTGAAAGTGAAGTCACTCAGTCATGTCCGACTCCTAGCGACTCCATGGACTTCAGCCTACCAGGCTCCTCCGTCCATGGGATTTTCCAGGCAAGAGTACTGGAGTGGGGTGCCATTGCCTTCTCCAAGGACATGTACTAAGGATTACCATACTAGACAATTTAGAACACAGAAATTGTACATCAACACAGAGATACTATTGAACAGTGCTGAGAAATTACTTGAAATGAGTGTTGCAAAATGTCTGACATGATGATATAATGAACACTACACTCAGCAACTTAAAATATGCATTCTTTTCAGGAAAATACTTTGCAGTTTCAAAAATTGATGAGAAGATACCCAGGACAAGCAAAGTCACAACATTTAAATAACTAAGATTGTTGAATTAGACAAGGCTGTGATCCATGTGATCAGTTTAGTTAGTTTTCTGTAATTGTGGTTTTCATTCTGTCTGCTCTCTGATGAATGAGGATAAGAAGTTTATGAAAGCTTCCTGATGAGGGGGACAGGCTGTGGGGAAAACTGGGTCTTGCCCTGGTGGGCAAGGCCATACTCAGTAAATCTTTAATCCAATTTTCTGATAATGGGTGGGACTGTGTTCCCTCCGTATAGTTGGCCAAAGATCCCACATGCTGCAACTAAAACCTGTGCAACCAAATAAATAGTAATTTATAAAAAATAATGAAGACTGAAAACTAATGAGCTAACCATCCATGTAAAGAAGTTATCAAAAGAAAACCTTAAAACAGAAAAAAAAAGATGATTCAAGTATAAATCTATGAAATAGACAGTAATTACATAGTTGAAAATACTGAGACAAAAATATGTCCTTCAAAGTAATAACCACCATTGGCAAATTTCTGAGAAAGGCAATGAAAACACAAGAGAAAGCACATATAAAACGTGGGACATCATCACAGAATTGCCAGGTAAGTACAACTTCACAGCGAAAAGAATGAATAAATTAGGTAAACTGGAAAAGTATTTGAAAAATATGCAACTCATAAAATCAAACAAATAGGACATAGAAAATCTAAATGGCCATGTAATTATTTAAGGAAATGAAACATGAATTAATATTAACTTTCTCATATCCAGATAGTTTCGCTGAGAAATTCTACTAAATACATAAAGCAGAAATAACCAAATGCTACGGTTTCTTTCAGAAACCAGAAAATGAGGAATCAATTCTAATTTTTAAAAGGTCAGAATAACCATTATTCCACACTTAATAAGGACATCAAGCTTACAGAAAAGTAAAGGCCAAACTCACTCATGAATATGATTTTTAAAAATGAAGAGAAAATACAACAGATGAATTCCAGAAATATATAACTGGAATAATGCATCATGGCAAGTTGCTTTATTCTCAACAATTCAAGGGTAGTTTAACCTTCAAAAATTCTATCAATTGAGTTTTTCTTATCATTAGAATAAAAGAGAAGGTTCATATGGTAATCATAACATATGAAGAAAAGCATACATATCTGATGAAATATTTTAACAGACCCAGGAAAAATTGAAGCTTATTAGTTTCATTTTAAAAAATCTTAAAATACAAACATAATAATAATGAGATGCCAAAAGTGTTCTTTGTGAGGTAATTGACATGACAGGTATACTTAATATCACAATGAGATCAATTTTGTCCTGATCAGTGAACTAAGATAAATAAAATGAACTATTCATGGACAATATAATTTGTTTTTGTTGTTCAGTTGCTAAGTCATGCCTGTCTCTTTGTGACCCCATGGACTGCAGCTTGCCAGGCCTCCCTGTCCCTCACTATCTCCCAGAGTTTGCCCAAGTTCATGTCCATTGAGTTGGTGATGCCATCCAACCATCTCATCCTCTGCTGCCCTCTTCTCCTCTTGCCTTCAATCTTTCCCAGCATCAGAGTCTTTTCCAATCAGTTGTCTGTTTACATCAAGTGGCCAAAGTATTGGAGCTTCAGTTTCAGCATCAGTCCTTCCAATGATTATTCAGGGTTGGTTTCCTTTAGGATTGACTAGTTTGATCTCCTTGCTGTCCAAGGGACTCTCAATAGTCTTCTTTAGTGTCCCAATTCGAAGACATCAATTCAAACAATATAATTTCCTACCTCTCGAATCCCAAAGCAACTAGAGGAAATTATTAGAATTAATAAGTAGTTTTAGCAGTTTTTTAGAAACTCATTAATATCTGAACAACACTTCCATTTCTATATGGAAACAATAAAGAGTTAGTAAATGCAAAATTTTCAGGAGATTCCACTTATATGATCAATAAAATATAAACAGCTAGGAATAGGCCTAATAAAGTTTGTGTGGCATTTATACTCAGAAAGAAGTATTAGTCCTTGACAGCGATTGCTGACAGCCTAAATAAGAGGCAGAAGATGTCATGCTCATGGAAGGGAGATGATTTTTTAAATACATCAATTCTTCTAATATATTATGTAAATTAAACTAAACTCCAACTGGTATTTTGATGAGCCCTGACTAGCTACTTCTAAAATGCATATGGAGTTCAAAGAAAATCCTAAAGGAGATTAAACTGGAAGAACTTTCTCTACTGAGTATTAATATTTATTATAATACTATGATAATTAGGAGAGTATGGTACTTGTGCGAAGACAGACAAGTGAACCAATAGGACAAAGATTCAGATATGCTCCTGTATATTGATTGATGGCAAATATGCACTGCAAAGTAGTGAGGAGAAAGAACAAACTTTTAAGTATATGGGAGAACTCATTACCTGTGCCGAAAAATAAACTAAAAAGTGTTTTTTTTTTCCTTTTACACTATATTAAAAAATCTAGTCTAGTGAGTTGTAGTTCTAAATACGGGATAATAAGCTCCTGATGTCAGGGAAAATGAGATTTGTCAAATGAGACAGAAAAAACAAAACATTAATCTAAATGAAAAGATAGATCAACTTCACCACTTTAACATTAAGAACTTTTGGCCATTGAAAGACACCATTTAGGGAGCTCCGCTGGGTGCTCTGTGATGACCTACAAGGGTGGGATGGAAAGGTGGGAGGGAGGCTCAAGAGGAAGAGGATCTAGATATACATGCAGCTGATTCACGTGGCTGTACAGCAGAAACTAACACGGCATTGTAGAGCAATTATAGTCCAATTAAAAGTTAAATAATAGAATGTGAGAAAAATGAAAAATCACACAGTGAAAGAAGGTATTATAAACAACTGGCAGGCTGCTCATATTCAGAATACAGAAAGAATGCCTAACTATCAATAAGAAGACAGATAAATCAAAACAAGTGCACACGCAATTCCAACAGGCACTTCAGAAAAGAGGCAATCCAATTGGTCAGTATGCATTCAAGAAGCTGTTCAACCACAATAGTCATGAGGGAAATTCAAACGAAAACCACAATGAGGCATTGCTACACACCGGTCAGAACGTTTGAGTGTGTATGTGTGCTCACTCGTGTCTGACTCTTTGTGACTCCATGGACTGTAGCCCACCAGGCTCCTCTGTCCCTGGAATTCTCCAGCAAGAATACTGGAGTAGGTAGCCATTCCCTTCTCCAAGGGATCTTCCTGATCCAGGGATCAAACCTTCATTCTTTACCATCTGAGCCACTAGCCCACATCTATAGATATGAATATAGATATATAATAAAGTCAATAGATTACATCTATATATGTCTTGAATATAAATCAGTGTATTTAATGTATATGTATATATGTACACATTATTTTCTTTAGCATTTAAAATTAAATTTCTCATAATAATTGCTAATCAAAGATCATACAGAGTAGTTGGGGGGTTGTATTTTCAAGTGCAACATGAACTGATTTTCCCAAATATGTGTAAGTGAAAGTTGCTCAGTCATGTCAGACTCTTTTGCGATCCCATGGACTGTAGCTTGCCAGACTCCTTTGTCCATGGAATTGTCCAGGCCAGAATGCTGGAGTGGGTAGCTGTTCCCTTCTCCAGGAGATCTTCCCAACCTAGAGATCGAACCCAGGTCTCCCACATTGCAGGCGGATTCTTTACCAGCTGAGCCACCAGGGAAGCCTGTAAAGGGCTTAATATGTAAAGGTCTTATATATATTGAAAGTTCATAACAATTTAATTGGAGTCAGGAGAACAATTTGAAACTGCTTGTGTTCTGCAATAGGCAATGTCATGAATTCCTTGTTTGTGTCTCACTGAGCCCTATATCCGTGAGCTCATAAAAACCTCTATGAATCACCATGGCTGCTTCCAGAATCTTATGTGAATCAAGGTCACACATTGCCTTTACTCGGGAGGTCTAGGAAGATGTGTGCACATGTCAGTCATATTGAGCTCAATAGAAGCTGGACCTTAATTATATTCAGTGGTCCCCAGGAGCCCCCAGAAGAAGGCTCCCTGAAAATACTCACAGAAATCCACACTAAAGGTTAACCTAGCACTTCAAAAACCAAATGCCTTTAACACTTTTTGTCCATCTCCATTCACATGTTTCAGTGAAAACATAAAACATGAAGTTATAGGCATTGATGAGGAAACACAATTCTCTTTCTTACCCATTAAAATAACTGCTAATAATTCAACAATGTAGAATTAAACAATATATGTATACTTCTTAGCAGCCAGGAGGAAAGGAAAGGTTGATCTTATTCTCTTTGAATTTTTCTAGCAGATTTTGACCTTCCATATATTACTTCCATGGTGACCTAAATGGTTAAGAATCTTCCTGAAACACAGGAGACCTGGTTTTGATCTCTGTGTAGGGTCATTCCACCCCAGTGTTCTACTTGGAGAATCCCATGGAGAGAGGAGCCTGGCAGGCTATAGTCCATGGGGTCGCAAAGAGTCAGACACTACTGAGTGACTTTCACTTTCACTTTTTCATATCGCCCTTCATCAGTGTAAGCAAGAATATTTATTTTCAAACAAAGTCTATCTCCATTAAAGTTCTCACTACCTAGGAGAAGGCAAGATGTAGATTTTTTTTTCAAGCTCCAAACTTTTTCAAGTGAATGGAAATTAAATTTGAAGTAATTTATATATTGCATGTTTATTTGCAGCCTACCATGTTCCAGCTGCTTACACAAATTCGTGTGGCTCATCATGAAAAAAAAAATTGAGCAAATTCAGACCCGAAAAAATAAACTTTTGAAAGCAAGTTGAAGCTGGAGAAAAGTTAGACATTAGGTGCTAGATGTGGGTTTGTTAGGTGTGGGCTGAAATCTTGACTCTCTGCTTCCTACAGATTGAAGCTAAAGAGAAACATACATACATGACTCATAATATCCAATGGGAGCAAAACAACAGTTTGTTCTGGAGAACAAAAGCTATTGCTGTTCATTTTTTTTTTTCAGGTAAGCAATTTTCCCCATGCCCTTCCCTGGTGCTCAGATGGTAAAGAATCTGCCTGCCATGTGGGAGACCTGGGACCAATCCCTGGGTGAGGAAGATCCCCTGGAGAAGAGAATGGCAACCCATTCCAGTATTCTTGGCTAGAGGATCCCATGGACAAAGGTACAGTCCACGGGGTCACAAAGTGTCGGACACCACTGAACAACTAACATTTTCTTCAGAAAAATAAAACAAAGATATGGATATGAGTGTAGATGTGGTTATGTGTATACATTCAACGTAGCAGGTGTCCACAAAAATGTTAGTCATACAAACAATATAACTGGGAATGCAAAATGATGCAGCAGATATGGAAACTAGTACGGCTATTCCTCAAGAAATTTAACATTGAATCACCATGTGAGCCAGCAATTCCACTTCTGGATATAGAACGAAAATAAGTTTAGACAGGGACTCATCACAGCTATATTCACAAAAACCAAAAGGTAGAAGCAACCTAAGTGTCTGTCAATAGATAAATGGATAGAATATGTTTTATGCACACAATGGAATGTAATCCAACCTTCAAAAGGAAGGTGACTCTGACACATGTTATATAAAGGATGAACGCTGCAGACATTATGCTAAGCGAAATAAGCCAGACATAAGAATTCACGTACTGTACGACTCCTCTTATGTGATGTATCTAAAAGAGTCAAATGCATAGAGCTAGAAAGCAGACCAGTAGAACGGTGGTTGCCAGGCCCTGGGAGCAGGGCTGTGTGTTCAGTGGCTTCAGCCATGTCTGACTTCAGTCACATTGAGACCCTATGCACTGTAGCCCGCCAGGCTCCTCTGTCCATGGGATTCTCCAAGCAAGAATACTGGAGTGGGTTGCCATGCCCTCCTCCAGGGGATCTTCCCCACCCAGGGATCGAGCTCAAGTGTCTTATGTCTCCTGCCTTGGCAGGTGGGTTCCTTACTACCAGTGCCTCCTGGGAAGCCCCATGATATGTATATTTAACCAAAAGAAAAGAAACAATGAATTTTGCAATGCTGTTTCTTATGACATCCTTAAGGTTTAAACAAATGGTATAATGTTCAAAATGTCACTCACTGGAATTATCTCTATAACATAATGTGATCTACCTATTATTATAATAAAATGGTAAAATTTAGTATAAATAAATTATAATAAAGTATAATAAAAATAAAGTGTAATAAAGTGGTAAAATTTGGATGTTAGTTGTTTTCAAGTTTGTAGGTGAATGTATGTTCTAGTGTGTTTATTGCTTATTGAAGTAGTTTATTAAAGAATGCATGTCTGAGCTCCATTGTGTGGGGGCAGAGGCACCTCAGTGACACACCAGAATACTGTGGAAAAACTGAAAGATTGATTTATTTTTCTAGGTATCATGGTTGCATCATCTTGAGGCTTTTAGCACCAAAAATATCAATATAGACAGTCCAAGTTCATTCTTTAGTAAGTTAGCAGAAATGACATCCTTGGACCATCATGTACCAACTGTCATCCAAAAGCAACTTTGAAGTTTAAGGGTATCAGATTTCTAGCTGAATCACAAAGCCAAGACCCCTTTTAATTTAATACAAAAACTTTCCATGAAGAAACTGAAAGATAACGGCTCATTCACAATCTATACAACTCTTTGATTCGAGCAAAGGGAAGATATTTTTCTCTCCAAAGCACTAAAACTTGGATGACCTGAAATACAGAGATGGCTTCAAAGCTGTAGCAGCATCTTTTAAGTAATAAGTAACAGTCCGCCATAACAAAGTGAAAGAAACAAACAGAAAACCAAAGAAACTTCATATGCAACCTCTCATGTTCCCCAAAGAGAAGAAAACCAAAGCTACACTTCAAGACTGATAACTTGAGCCACCTCCTTATGCATGTGCTTTGATGAATGCTATGGATCCTAAGAACTGTCCAAGAGATTAGGTAAAATGTTTCCCCCAGCAAACAGAATGTAATTCTTCCCCTAAGTCACAATAGAACCTAAAAGGTTCTGTGATTCTTGAACACCAATTTCTCCTAACCCCTTTTCTTGGGACCCTGTGTCATCTGCCATACGGTAAACCCCATCGTCCTGATAAGACAACTATATTGCACGATTTTCAATACCTCTTCAATGTAAATTGTATATTAAAATACTCTTATTTCTTCATTCATTTTCTCTTGATCCCAGAATAGATTTTAGGAAACTGTTAAGATCATTCCTACAAATTGCTCCCTACTCATCCCGTGAGATGTATATGTACGTGATCAGTATAACCAGTAGTTATAGTTGACAGTGGAACTCAATTTTCCATCCATATCTAGACCCCAATCTGTGGCACCTGCCATGGGAGGCAGATACTTTTGGTCTGTTAGGTATGACCTACTCATTAGACATCCTGGTGCCCATCCACTTGCTTCTAGACTTGCGGAAACATTCATAAGTAATACAGAGGCATTGTCTTCAAAGGACAGGAGCCCGTGAAGGGGCTCTGAGCTTGGGATGTATCATATACTTGACGACAGTTTCTTTTCTTCATACAAGCTTACCATCACATGAGCTGTCTCTTTTAATATAAAAGCCTTCCACTTATGAATGCCTTGGCTCTGATAAATATATGCTATGGCGTTACTCCCCTACCTGTCCATCCAGGGTGTGGTGTTTTATTCCTGCATTTCAGAATAGGGCTGTGGAATGAAAAGTATGCCTTAATACTGGGTAATAGTATTATTTCACACAAGCAACATTAATACTGATTAGTCACAGTGTCCTAAAAGCAATGTCAATATTTGCATTGGCGTAAATAAACTCTCTTTATTGGTGCACCAGAGTACCACTCCCATCCACTATAGCTTTGGTTACAATTACTGCTTCCAATGTAGGTCGAGTTTCCCACATTA
This sequence comes from Okapia johnstoni, assembly GCA_024291935.2. NCBI lineage: Eukaryota > Metazoa > Chordata > Mammalia > Artiodactyla > Giraffidae > Okapia > Okapia johnstoni. The sequence continues at coordinate 5,991,864 of CM044321.1, read as the reverse complement.
CCACACTTCCTATTCTAGGATGCAAGCTGATTAGCTGAGATAATTTTCCAGATTTTATTACAGCCAAATAATACTTCTTTTTGATCATCACATGATCAGCTTCCTTCTTCTGCCCTCTTTTGATATAATACTAGCACTGGAGTCATAGGTTTATTAAGAAGAGAAAGCGAGGGAAATTTTCCCTAAGTTTTTATATTCACATTGCCAGGTGAGGTTAGCCCCAGATGTCTGCTGTTTTAGTTTGTGTACCTGATATGCTAGGTAATAGCAATTCAGAATTCAGGGCCTCTAGAGTCCCAAAGGAAGGTGATCTGACCACCTCTTCTGACTGGACTGCAAACACTCCCAAGTGATTTTGTTGTTGTTCAGGCACTAAGTCGTGTCCAGCTCTTTGCAACCTCATGGACAGCAACATGCCTTGTCCTCCACTACTCCCAGAATTTGCTCAAAATCCTGTCCGTTGAGTCAGTGATGCTATCTAACCATCTCATTCTCTGCCTTTCCCTTCTCCTCACCCCCAACCCACCCCCTCAGCTGCCAGGAGGGAAAAACCCTTCCAATATTTGGGTCTTGGACTTTCAGGCTGCAAAATTGAGATGACAAAATTTTGTTGTTTAAGCTACTCAGTTTGTGGTACTTTGCTAGGACCACCCCCGCAAAGTAATACAATCTCCACATGTTGTCATCTCAGCCGTGTGATTTTCAGATGGCATGCTTGTCTATGGCTGATTACATTCTCATAAAGAGATGTAATAGTCTGCACCCAGCTCTAGTTTATACTGCTTACATTCCTCCTTTTATTAAGCTGTTATGTTCTCCAAGACCCTTATCACTGCATGACCTACTACTGTTCTTTAATATTTGCCTACAGAAGAAAAAAATTCATGTTTCAGGGTAAAATTGAAGGGATGATATTTGGGCTTCCCTGTTAAATGTTTACCTGTTTTATAAAAAAACAAGGATGGGGTACAGATGTATTAAATCTTCTTGGAGAAGATTTATGAAACCTGCAAATTTTGTTTATTGCTGAAATAATACAAAACACTACACTTAACAGTTAGATTTTGGCATGCTTTTTACTCATGATGGATTTGTATTTTTAAGTTCTTGACATGATATAAACTTCTTTTGGGGGAAAATATAAGTTTCAGGTTGATTCTGATAATATGTATACTCCTTAGATTGTCCAGCTTTTTCTTTTTTCTGACTAGTGATGTTATCCACTTTGCCAAGTATTCTGTAATGTGAGGTGACATAATTTCTCTGTGGTTAAAAATGTAGTTAGTAGGGAGTTCACTGGCAGGCCAGTGGTTAGAACGCAGTGCTTTCGCTGCCGAGGAACCAAAGGACTGAATCCCAACCAGAGTTTGCTCAAACTCAAGTCTATTGAGTCAGTGATGCCATTCAACCATCTCATCCTCTGTGGCCTCCTTCTCCTACTGCCCTAAATCTTTCCTAGCATCAGGGTCTTTTCCAATGAGTTGGCTATTTGAATCAGATGGCAAAAGTATTGGAGCTTCACTGGTAGGCAGTTATTTTTCACTGTGCTTCCTGGAAGCTTCATAAACATATATACATATATAAGAATACATATTTATACATATATATATATATATGTCTGTATTCTATAAAATTATTGTTAGCAGTGATATCCCTCCGCTAATTAAGAAAAATTCTTAAAAACTTTGGATATCATATGGCTTCTCCAACCAATATTATTTAGTTAAAAAAACTTGCTTTTTAAAAAATTTTAGCTTTCCTCTTAAAGAATCTTACTGTCATAACCGATGTGAACCCATGCAAACACAGTCTTAAGCTTTTAACTTTGCATAATTATACTGTCGAGTTCCACATGGCTTAATTGCAATTATGACATGTTCTGGAAATACTTATAATGGTTTGTGTAACCAAACAATTTACATTGGAATTTTTTTCCAGAAGCAGATATGTTTAATTCATTTATCAAAACAGTTCAATTAAGATTTTTCCCACAACAATTTTTTGTTAAAGTTTTATTTAGAAAGTTTCCTAGAAAAATAATGTTTCCAGTGAAACATATTTACTTAGCATGAAGAATTTAAGTAATGTAAAACATGATAGATCGAATTGCCAACATTCATTGGATCATAGAAAAGAAAGATAATTCCAGAAAAAAAACATCTACTTCTACTTCAATGACTATGCTAAAGCCTTTGACTGCGTGGATCACAACAAACTGGAAAATTCTTCAAGGGATGGGAATACCAGACCACCTTACCTGCCTCCTGAGAAATCTATATGCAGTTAAAACCAGACATGGAACAACATACTGGTTCCAAATTGTGAAAGGAGTACGTCAAGGCTGTATATTGTCACCCTGCTTATTTAACTTATATGCAGAGTACATCATGAGAAATGCCAGGCTGGATGAAGCTCAAGCTGGAATAAAGAATGCCAGGAGAAATATCAATAACCTCAGATATGCAGTTGCCACCACCCTTATGGCAGAAAGTGAAGAGGAACTAAAGAGCCTCTTGATGAAAGTGAATGAGGAGAGTGAAAATTCAACATTCAAAAAACTAAGATCATGACATCTGATCCCATCACTTCATGGCAAGTACATGGGGAAACAATGGAAACAGTGACAGTCTTTATTTCTTGGGCTCCAAAATCTCTGCAGATGGTGACTGTAACCATGAAATTAAAAGACACTTTCTCTTTGGAAGAAAAGCTATGACCAACCTAGACAGCATATTAAAAAGGAGGGACATTACTTTGCCAACAAAGTCAAAGCTATGGTTTTTCCAGTAGGCATGTATGAATGTGAGAGTTAGACCATAAATAAAGCTGAGTGCTGAAGAATTGATGCTTCTGAACTGTGGTGTTGGAGAAGACTCTTGAGAGTCCCTTGGATTGCAAGGAGATCAAACCAGTCCATCCTAAAGGAGATCAGTCCTGAATATTCACTGGAAGGACTAATGGTGAAGCTGAAGCTCCAATACTTTGTCCACCAGATGCAAAGAACTGACTCATTGGAAAAGACCCTGATGCTGGGAAAGATTGAAGGCGGGAGGAGATGGGGACGACAGAGAATGAGATGGTTGGATGGCATCACGGACTCAACAGACATGAGTTTGAGCAAGCTCTGGGGTTTGGTGATGGACAGGGAAGCCTGGCATGTTGCAGTCCATCAGGTGGCAGAGTTGGACTGACCTGAAACACTGTAGAAGATAAAGAAGGAAAACAAAAACTTCCTAATGTCTCCATCAGAATTACAGAGGTTAACATTAGTTGCAAGTGATTCTAAAGATATTTATATAAATATATAGCAATATATAAAATTGACAAAGTTGACAAACACTTAAGATTATCCTGTAAATGTTAGCATATCATGCATGGTTTTAAAAATATTGAATTGTGCTGTTAATTTTTCTTGAAATAGATATAAACATAAAAGTAAAGTATAAAAATTACTGACATATAAGGTTTCTGGCATGAGTTATTGTTTCTGATGTTAAGATAATTTTTTAAAGACATCAAAAGTTTAGGATTGTTTAAAAAATTTTAATTGAGAAAATAAGATTAGGTTTGTTGTGGTGTTTATTATTCTCTCATCTCTGTATTAAGCTTTCTGCCAATTAAAAACATCAGTATTCATATATTCGATTTCATCCCCATAGTTCAAAACTGTCCATTATACCATATCTCAGTTCTCTAGATCTGTAACACTGTTATTCAATTCAGTAATAATAGTTCTGGTGGTTATTTCATATTACTTTATATTTAACTGATGGAACACCATGTATGATTTTTTCTCAGTTCCTGACTTGTTTTTATTTAACTTTTCTTTGACCAGATTTCACTGATAAGAATTGTTTCTTTTTCTTGTTGCCAAATTTGTTCAAATTGGATGATGTTATCCAGTGCCTCTATGCATGATGAACTTGGCAGAATATTAAGTTCTTGTTTCACAGCTACTTTTGCAGATCTGGGAGGGAATACCATCGTTGTGGAGTCGGTGATGGACAGGGAGGCCCGGCGTGCTGCGATTCATGGGGTCGCAAAGAGTCGGACATGACTGAGCGACTGAACCGACTGACCATCCCTTTGCTGTCCATTCTGTCTGAGGCAGCTTGGTTTCTCTGCCCTTTAGATGTTTTATCATTACTAACTTGGTGTGAAAAGAGCTGTGAAAAAATAAGAAGCAAATATTTACACTTTAGATCTTAGAGTACATTTAATTGTCTCGATAATTATATCTGTGGTGTAATTTCCACTTGCCTGATAATAGGTCAAAATCAATTTAAAGCTTGTATTTTTAGAAGTGTCTACTACACTTTCTTTTTTATCAGGAAATTTGCATGTCTTAAAATTTTTTCTACTCGATTTTTTTATTTCCTTCAAGGTGCTACTAATTTTACTTCTGTTGTTTTAATTTTGCTGATTCATATATCGATTTGTTGCTTTTTTTTTCTTTTCAACATCATTTCCTGTCCTTTTCCCTTGATCCCTGTATAAATAGGTCCTCACACTATCAACACTGTCAGCATCACATATTTATAAACATCTTGAGTTTGTTAGCCTGGGACCGCCATATAAGTATCTATTACTTTTTTTCGTATATCCAATAGTTTCCTGTTGCTTGTGACATACAACACATTTTGTAAAATATTACTGACTCATCAATATCTGATTTTATAAGAAATGTTTGTTTGTGGATTGACAGAGTATGTAAACAATCTTCCCTTGTTTGTCCTTGTTGTAGCCACCAAATAGCAGGCTTCCCTTTTCATGTAGTTGAGCAGAAGATAGGAAGGAGAAGGTAGCTTCTTTTTTTTAACCCAAATTGACAATGAAGCTAGTAAATTCTATAATTCAAGACTAGTTTTATTTTATAATCTGAATAATTAGTTTGAGGTCTTTGTTGCTCAAACCATGAGATGACCTTGAGGATGGAGTTCTGGCTAATGGAGCAGCAAGGCTAGAGAAGCCGTCTGTGCTGCTGTACACCGCTTCAGCGCCTGGATGGCCATCTCCAGACTCGGTTAGTACAAGAGAGAAGTGTCTATCTTGTTTAAATTGATATTAAGTTTTATATTGCCTGTGTGTGTGTGTGTTAGTCGCTCAGTCGTATCTGACTCTGCAGATCCATGGACTGTAGCTCGCCAGACTCCTCTGTCCATGGACTTCTTTTCCAGGCAAGAATACTGGAGTGAGTAGCCATTCCTTTCTCCAGAAGATTGAACCCAGGTCTCTCACATGGCGGGCAGATTCTTTACTATGTGAGCCACCAGGGAAGCCCTTATATTGCTTAGAGCCACATCTAATCCTAAATTATACATTATTTAATTTGGATGACATATAGGATTTCTTTTAAATCTTGCATTATCCAGTTATTCCACTTATGAGGACATAGGTATACAGCAATTGGGGGGAAAAAAAATCAAAGTTAAATGAATTTGTTTCTGATTCTTCTCTTAAAACAATCAGTATTTATACTTTTGATCTCAAAAGCCAGAAGCGGTAAGAAATCTTTAATAATGTCAGTATTTTAAATAAGAGAAAAAGCAATGCCAAAATTAGTGAGGCAATGCCAAAATCTGTTACACTCATGTTAGAAAATATGACAAATGAGCACATAAAAGTCACATGTCAGACGATGATGATTGCAGGCTTCTTTGTAAAGACAATAAAATGTAGTGTTATGGGTACTGAGCTTATTAAAAGATAAAATAGATTTTTTAAAAAGCTTTCCTCTTATCATAATTTATTGTTTTAGTATGTAGGCTTTAACAATATTTTAAACCCTTTAACAATTCCTTCCAATGCATTTTTACAGTCATAAATTAAACAATTTGCAGCATTCCCACATGGTTGAAACACCTTGGTGAATTGGCCATGCAACAGACTATTTTGTCACACTGCAAAATTGATTAGATTCAAGGACACTCCATTTGCATAGATAAAATAACCTTCCCCTATTTCAATTAAAAAAAAAAAAATCTTGCACATGCAAGTACGTCTTCACTAATCAGTTGATTTTAGGTGAAATCTCTTTGCTTCCTATAATCACTTGTATATGTATTTTTAGTTTAGCTTTTTAAAAAAGTTATGTAAATTTCCTCTGATATTTTTGAGCCATTCCGAGATACATACTTTTCAGATGACTCATGTTGCCGTTGAAGTCAGCATCTGCTCGAATTACCAGGAGGGCATCAAGTAAAAAGTGAGCACGCGTGCATCTTTAAGACATTAGACATGACCAGCTGTTTCATATTCTCAGATCCCTTTCAATAATAAAAGGCTCTCATGCAGCTTCCAGGTAAGGGAGTTTGGAGAGGCAAAGGAGGAATAAGAAGTTGGACATGCCCACAAGAAACTACTGTACCACTCCTCAACAGTCTTGCGTTCTCTAAGACTTGCTGGTGGGTGCTACCCCAGCAGGTGGGCACGCCTTAGGCCAAGATCTATGTCTAGAAAGACAAAACAATCTACAGGCTCTGTTCAAATACCCTTAAGAACATAAAATATTTAGGTGCTCAGTGTAATGCAATTTTAAATATAAAAAATCGGGTGCCTCTCCACTGTTCAGGCTGTATTATAAATCATCTTGAATCAGCATAGAAGAAATCCTGTTGTGCTGGAAAAGAAAGCTGTTACACTTATCTCCTTTGATAGTTGGCAATTATAATAATGAATTAAACTCTTCATATAACACCCCTCCCAGAATCACTTGCTAAAGCATTCTCTAAAATGGTCTATTATTCATTCACTCCCAAAAGACACAAGATCTTTATGGTCCTTGCTTTAAACAAAAACTTACAGCAAATGGGCTTCCCTGATGGCTCAGCTGATAAAGAATCCGCCCACAATGTGGGAGATTTGAGTTTGATCCCTGGGTTAGGAAGATCCTCTGGAGAAGGGTACGGCTACCCACTTCAGTATTCTGGCCTGGCACTCTCAAAATAACAATAATAAATTTGGGCTTCCCTGATAGTTCCATTGGTAAAGAATCTGCCTGCAATGCAGGAGACCTGGGTTTGATTCCTGGGTCAGGAAGATCCACTGGAAAAGGGATAGGCTACCCACTCCAGTATTCTGGCCTGGAGAATTCCATGGACTGTATAGTACATGGGGTTGCAAAGAGTTGGACATGACTGAGAAACTTGCACTTTCAGTTTACAGCAAACACCAACTAGTGTAATAGATCCAATCAATATTCCTAAATTAAAGTGAGTCTTCATTTTCTGACTTGGTTACAGATCGAGATGAAGGGGTCCAGGTTCTGTGCCCTACACTCTGTAGCATTCAGAGTGGACTTGGCTATTTGATCCAAGGCAGACACTTGGTTCCATTAAAGATGATCAGATTCTGGTGCCCAGTTATCTGAAACTTGGGATTGGGGCGACTCAAAGCCTGGAGTCACTTAGGTTGAACCTCAGCAAAGGTAGAGTTTCCAAGGCAAAATCGAAAAACCTTATTTTCTAGTGTCATCCTGGTTTCTTACCTACTCCCTGAATTCACTGCTAAATTTTTATTTTAATTCCATTTATTGCTACAGTGTCCATCCCACTCAAAATAGTAAGAGTCAATTTCTGTTGCTTGCAATTAAGAAAACATTACTGATATGTAAAGTAGTATACTGCCTTACTGTTATTTTGTGCCACTCTATCACTAGTGCCTGGGGTGGTATAGAATCCATATTTTATAAAATTCTTTATATTTCAAATACATGTCATCCTAGCTGAAAAAAATCCATTACCTAGATAAATATTTTGATTATTTAAAACTGTGCTCAATCATGTCCAATGCTTTTGCAGTCTCATGGACTGTGGCCCACCAAGCTCCTCTGTGTGTGGGACTTCCCAGGCAAGAATCCTGAAATGGGTTGTCATTTCCTACTCTAGGGGATCTTCCCGACTCAGGGATCAAACCTATGTCTCTTGTGTCTCCTGTGTTGGCAGGAAGATTCTTTAGTACTAGTGTTAACTAGTAAGCCCCTTGTTTAAGATTACTCTTTTTAAATTTCCAGAGTCCCTTTTAAAAATATTATGAATGGAAGGAAATCCAGAATTTATGGGCTATGAATTACAAGGGGTAAGTTGGCAAGAAAAAAAAAATGTCATACGGGTTCATATAAAGCAGTTAAACTCAAGAGATATTGGGGGGGGATGGACATATTTGAAGCTGGAATTATAAACATTATCAGGTTTTATTTACCAGTGGGGGAGGGGGAGAGAGAGAGCAGAGAGTGGGACAGGATGAAGATTTGTTGTGATTGTTAAGCTGAGAAGAAACAGTGGCTGGGAGGGCGCGTATTAGTAGTGCAAACTGTAGGGGGTAATCAGATTTGAGAACAAGTTGTTCAGCTGAATGTGAAGGACTTGACACTTGATTACCTGCTGGCTGTGGGGCAGGGCCTCATGAGGATGAGAGAAGTAGATTGTTCCATGGGGTTCTTGCTTGCACAGTTGCAAGTTACCATGGTCAAAAATGGAGGGAATAGCAATCTGGAGAGAGGGGTCAAGGAGTTGAGATGACAAACTAAGTTTTGATGTATTTAATTGGAAGGACTTGCAAGACCTCAAGTTGAAGATGATCAGGACGAAGAATAATGTGGGGATGAAGGCACCTGTTTGCAGATGGTCTCCTCGCAATTCCTACTCCATCCATTTTGAGTATCCTTCCATTCATAATCTTTGAGGAAGAGATGCTTGATGTGTAAAGAGAAATTTTACATATCACAAGTGCTATGCTTAGACATGATGGCTTAAGTTTTGAAAGTGGATGTCACCACTTGTGGAGAAAATGTGGACACTGAGAAGAGATGACCTTAAACAGAATACTGTGAACTGTGAGACTCATGATGCAGAAGGAGCAAGGTGGTAAGAGCAATGGCCTTGTAAGAAAAACTCTAGAGTGAGGCAAAGGGAACAGAGGAAGTCAAGGTAGTAAGTCTAGAAAATTCTTTCAAGTTTGTCACTGGGAGAGAAAGGAGGAGAAAGTGTTCAAGGCTGAAAGAGAAACCAGTGCCAACCAAAGAGTTTATTTACTTAGGAGAAAGTAGAGCCTAATTAAGTGCTGAGGTAGGAGACAAAGCTGTCTATTTATGATGAAAAGGAGGTTAGGGCAGAGGTGAGCATGAGGGCTTCCTGGATGGATATCTCAGTGGTAAATAATCCTCCTTCAAAGAAGGAGCTGTGGGAGATGCAGGTTTGATCCCTGGGTTGGAAGGATCCCCCGGAGCAGGGCGTGGCTACCCACTCCAGTCTTCTTGCCTGGAGAATCTCATGGACAGAGAAACTTGGTGGGCTACAGCCCATAAGATCAAAAAGAGTCCAACATGACTGAGCCACTGAACACACATGCTCTTGCTCATGGGAACTGAGGTCTTGTAAATAATCACTCTCCCCTCTGTGAGACAATGGGTTGAATATCTGTTGAGGGGTTGGGGTAGGGGTGGGATTGGAGGTTTCATCTGTGTTTGGTGATTTTAATTCTACCTGGACTGCTCTCTACCTGGTCCTGTGTTTTTCTCAGGGATGCTTCTAAGCCAAGTTTGGGTAGTGAAACTGCAAGTCACTCAGTCATGTACAATTCTTTTCGACCCCATGGACTGTATAGTCCATGGAATTCTCCAGGCCAGAATATTGGAGTGGGTAGCCATTCTCTTCTCCAGGGGACCTTCCCAACCCAGGGATTGAACCCATGTCTCCCGCGTTGCAGGTGGAATCTTTACCAGCTGAACTACCAGGGAAGCCCAAGAATACTGGAGTGTGTAACCTATACTCCAGTAATTCTTGGGCTTTCCTATGGAAGAAAGGAGAAGGGAATGGAAACCCACTCCAGTATTCTTGCCTGGAGAATCCCATGGACAGAGGAGCCTGGCAGGCTACAGTCCATGAGGTTGCAAAGAGTCGGACACAACCGAAAGAGTAACACACACACAAGGTAGAATCACAGATATGAGATAAGAGCATCTCATAAAGGCCCTAAAGTGACTGACTCGCCTTGATGCTGGGAAGGACTGAGGACAGGAGGAGAAGGGGGTGCCATGAGATGGGTGAATAGTGTCACCGACTCAATGGACATGAGTTTGAGCAAACCCCTGGAAATAGTGAAGGACAGGGAAGGGTACTGCACTCCATGGGATCACAAAGAGTCAGACACAACTTAGCGACTAAACAACAACAAAGTGATTGGAGAACTAATGGTTGGGGACAAATGAGACAAGGCATTAAACTCTGTTTGACGCATCACCTTATATGTTATTCTTCAATCACATTCTTGGAAACCCCATGTAAACTCATAAACATAGGGTTTGTTTGTTTGCTTTTTGCTTCTTGTGTACATGTGCTTGGTCGTGTCCAACTCTCTGTGGCCTTATGGGCTGTAGTCTGCCAGGCTCCCCTGTCCAGAGGGTTCTCCAAGTGATCTTCCCAACCCAGGGATCTAACCCACATCTCCTGTGTCTCCTACATTGTCAAGTGGATTCTTTACCACTGAGCCCTCAGGGATACTCCAATAAAAATTCACTTAACACAAAGAAAGAATGAAAGAAAATGATCTCTGCCTTCAAAGTTCCATTCCTTCCAATTAATTTCATCTCTCTTCCTTCCTGGTCGGTACATTGACTCTGAGAGCCTCTTTTACTGGAAGCAGTTAACGTTTCTTTTCAGTTTGTATTTTCAACCTTCTGAGCAAACCTAGTTCTGCAGCTTGTCTGTTCTGGGACTCAGGTTCTCTCACCCCAGGTCTATGCACCGTGATTTTTCAAATGCCTCTTTCACAGTCTGGTTGGTCACGCTTGGGACATTTACAGATTTCAGAATTTCCTCTGTTTCACCAATTCTGTGTAATCTGAATCCAACAAAAGTTTCTTTACTTAAAAAAGCTTGAAACACATTAGTAAAAGGCTATGTTTGAGGAAGATGTTGGTATTTTACACAGCTCAAATAATTTTTTTCTAGTGAAAAGGTAAAAAAAAAACATAGCGTTGAATAGATGAGGCAGGAAGAAAGGAGGCACTCAAGTAGGGACTGATCGTTCTAAGAGGGAGCTTTCTTCATTTTCATAAAATTTTATAAATCTGTACCCAGTCAAGCTACCGAATTGCTTTTTCTCTGCTTTAACATGTTCACAACACAGTGAGGTTCATAGAAAAAGTATCACAGCCTAAAGAGGACGAGGTGGCATGCTATCCTGTTTGCTGTGTTTTGGTTTGTTTTAGGGCAGAAACATAAATGCATGGACTCAACTGATGAAAACTGGTTTTGTGTACCTCACAGGGAACACCTGAATGATGGTAGGAAATATTAAAAAAATAGTAATAACAAAACAGACATAGCGTGGCTTGCTTCTGTCAACTGCCTTCCATTTCTTACATTATGGGAGTAGATCAAGCAGGCTGACATCAAGACTCCAGTCCCTTTGGGTGTTATGGTTCACACTCAGAACATGCTCTGGTATTCCATGTTAAGACTACTGGCCTTTCCACTGTTTCTTTCTTTCCTTTTTTTTTCTTTTCCTTCACTGTTACCTCATGCAGTATCCCTGAGTGAACAATAATGTGCGGTCTTGGAATTTCAATTCCCGAACTAACTCTGCCCTTAAATACAATCTGTTTTTTATTAGTAATTTAGAGCTAATGTGCTTTGCAGAAAGTGTCCCTGTTCTGAGGTTATTCACACCTGGAATGAAATTCTGAAATATCCAAGGAGGGGCACTAATTTTACCAGCCATGAAACTCCTAGACCACAATATTCTACTTCTAATGATGTTCAAAATTCTTCTCTTTTTCTTTCCCTATTTTCTTCTTTCTTTCCTTCCTTCTTTCTTTACTTTTTTCTTCCTTATTTTTGGAAAACTAAGGATTTCTTCCTGATTAAGTATACTTCCTTGGATATTTATACATTCTGGAGTGAAACTATTGACCATCTAATTCTTAATTGGATTCAGATTTGGTTTCTGTGTGTACAGACTTACTCTGATAAAAGTTAAACAGAAGTTCTTTTATAAAATAATTACAAGGAAAAATCACCCTCAAGTAATATTGCTTGTCATGGAAATTTCAAGAGAAAAACATATTTGCTAAAATCAAAATTCTAGAACATCTCTCTTGACACTAATTACCTATAAACATATGCATAACCTCAAGCCAAGATGCTAGCTTCAGTTGACCTCTTTTTCTGTATATAGTGACTAAAGATAAATGTGAACACTGTAGTAAATGTAGTTCTCAAGTTCTTGGCTGCAAATTTCAAACAAATAACTAAGACAGCAATATTTGTTACAAATTGTTCAGGCCAAAACTGAAAAAAGAATTTTTGAATGTAGTCACAGTACAGGACTGCTCTGAAATTGGTATCAAGTAGAAACATAGCATGTGTAATGCAGGATTACTAAGTATTGGAATATACTGAGTTGTTAACCTAATTACATAGCAAATGAAGACTTTGACGGGAAAAATGCTAAGATCAGGAATATATTTAAAATATAAATAAATATGAAGTATCACTGAATTAATGTGCTAACATAGAAAATATATAAAACAATCACCCTGCTGTCCTTTTAAGGGTTGATGTTGTCATTAGCAACGCCCTGGTGGCTCAGATGGTAAAGAATATGCCTGCAATGTGGGAAACCTCGATTCAGTCCCTGGGTCGGGAAGACCCTCGGGGGAAGAGCATGGCTACCCACTGCACTATTCTTACCTGGAGTGTTCCATCGACACAGGAGCCTGGCGAGCTACAGTCCATGGGGTCACAAAGAGTTGGACACAACTGAGCGACTGACACACACACACATTGTCATTATCACCATCACTTGTTATAGACAATTTCCAGGTTACCAGGAAGCATAGTTTCTTGAATTAAGCATGGGTTAGGATAAGATGCCAGCAAATTTGGAAAACTGAGCAGTAGCCACAGGACTGGAAAAGGTCAGTTTTCATTCCAATCCCAAAGAAAGGCAATGCCAAAGAATGCTCAAACTACCGCACAACTGCACTCATCTCACACACTGGTAAAGTAATGCTCAAAATTCTCCTAACCAGGCTTCAGCAATACCTGAACCGTGAACTTCCAGGTGTTCAAGCTGGTTTTAGAAAAGGCAGAGGAACCAGAGATCAAATTGCCAACATCTGCTGGGTCGTCAAAAAAGCAAGAGAGTTCCAGAAAAACATCTATTTCTGCTTTATTGACTATGCCAAAGCCTTTGACTGTGTGGATCACAATAAACTGTGGAAAATTCTGAAAGAAATGGCCACACCAGACCACCTGACCTGCCTCTTGAGAAACCTGTATGCAGGTCAGGAAGCAACAGTTAGAACTGGACATGGAACAACAGACTGGTTCCAAATAGGAAAAGGAGAATGTCAAGGCTGTATATTGTCACCCTGCTTATTTAACTTATATGCAGAGCACATCATGAGAAACGCTGGGCTAGATGAAGCATAAGCTGGAATCAAGATTGCTGGGAGAATATCAATAACCTCAGATATGCAGATGACACCACCCTTATGGCAGAAAGTGAAGAAGAACCAAAGAGCCTCTTGATAAAAGTGAAAGAGGAGAGTGAAAAAGTTGGCTTAAAGCTCAACATTCAGAAAACTAAGATTATGGCATCTGGTCCCATCACTTCATGGCAAATAGATGGAGAAACAGTGGAAACAGTGTCAGACTTTATTTTGGGGGGCTCCAAAATCACTGCAGATGGGATTGCAGCCATGAAATTAAAAGATGCTTACTCCTTGGAAGGAAAGTTATGGCCAATCTATATAGCATATTTAAAAGCAGAAACATTACTTTGCCAACAAATGTCCGTTTAGTCAAGGCTATGGTTTTTCCAGTGGCCATGTATGGATGTGAGAGTTGGACTATAAAGAAAGCTGAGCGCCGAAGAATTGATGCTTTTGAAGTGTGGTGTAGGAGAAGACTCTTGAGAGTCCCTAGGACTGCAAGGAGACCCACCCAATCCATCCTAAAGGAGATCTGTCCTGGGTATTTATTGGAAGGACCGATGATGAAGCTAAAACTCCAGTACTTTGGCCACCTCATGCGAAAAGTTGACTCATTGGAAAAGACCCTAATGCTGGCAAGGATTGGTGGCAGAAGGAGAAGGGGAAGACAGAGGATGAGGTGGCTGGATGGCATCACTGACTCTATGGACATGAGTTTGTGTGGACTCCAGGAGCTGGTGATGGACAGGGAGGCCTGGTGTACTGCCATTCATGGGGTTGCAAAGAGTGGAACACAACTGAGCGACTAAACTGAACTGAACTGATGATAAGATGAAAAAAAAATTGTACAGCAAAACAGTATAGTCTTACGAAAGGATCTTACTGAAAAGTATGCCTATTTCATTTGTCTTAAGCAGTTTTCCAAAGCCACCAGCCTAGGGCCACATTAGCAAGCTAATCTATATTAACCTGGGGACAAATGGACCTGGTTTCCACATCCAGGTTCACTAACTTAATAGCTGTGGGACCTCAGGCAAATGAAGCCATCTCTCTGGGTTCAGTTTTCTAATCTCTCAATTTGTGTAAGTAATAGAAAACTTGAAAGTATTTTGTAAAGATTTTGTAAAACGTGGTTCAGAGTACTCAGTAAGAGCAGCAACACAGCTTGTGCTTAGAGAATGGTTTTAGAATATATGTAAACAGAAAGGAGAATGTAGAACACTTTGGCAAAATTAGGCTTGTTCATGCATGCTCAGCTCTGTCTCACTCTGCAATCCTGTGGAGTGTAGCCCTCCAGGCTTCTCCGCCCATGGAATTTCCTAGGCAAGAAAACCAGAGTGGGTTGCCATTTCCTATTCTAAGGGATCTCCCTGACCCAGGGATTGAAACTGAGTCTCCTGCATCTCCTGATTTGGCAAGCGGATCCTTTACCACTGAGCCACCAGGGAAGCCCAAAATTAGGCTTACTCAATACTAACTCATTTTAACCTTATGCTTTAAGAATTTCCCCTAGCATCCTAAGAAATTATGGATAAATTAACAAGCAGTGCAGACATTAAGAAAAAATTCCAACACCTTTGTTTAAAAAAAAAAAGGTACAATCGTATAGCTTATAATTTCCATACTTCAGTCACTCAATCTTGTCCACCTCTTTGTGACCCCATGGACTGCAGTGTGCCAGGCTTTCCTATCCATCACCAAATCCCAGAGTTTACTCAATCTCATGTCCATCGAGTCGGTGATGCCATTCAACCATCTCATCTTCTGTGTCCTCTTCTCTTCCCGCCTTCAATCTTTCCCAGCATCAGGGTCTTTTCAAATGAGTCAGTTCTTCGCATCAGGTGGCCAAAGTACCGGGGTTCCAACTTCAGCATCAGTCCTTCCAATGAATATTCAGGACTGATTTCCTTTAGGACGGACTGGTTTGATCTCCTTGCAGTCCAAGGGACTCTCAAGAGTCTTCTCCAACACCACAGTTCAAGAGCATCAATTCCTCGGCCTCAGCTTTCTTTATAGCCCAACTCTCACATCCATACATGACCACCGGAAAAGCCATAGACTTGACTATACGAACCTTTGTGGGCAAAGTAATGTCTGTGCTTTTAAATATGCTGTCTAGGTTGGTCATAACTTTTCTTCCAAGGAGCAAGTGTCTTTTAATTTCATGGTTGAAATCACCATCTGCAGTGATTGCACCATCTGCAGTGCAATTTCCATACTAGGAGATCTTAAATTGGGATAAATATGAAGGTACATCCATGAGAAACGCTGGGCTGGAAGAAACACAAGCTGGAATCAAGATTGCCAGGAGAAATATCAATAACCTCAGATATGCAGATGACACCACCCTTATGGCAGAAAGTGAAGAAGAACTAAAGAGCCTCTTGATGAAAGTGAAAGAGGAGAGTGAAAAAGTTGGCTTAAAGCTCAATGTTCAGAAAACTAAGATCATGGCATCTGGTCCCATTGCTTCGTGGCAAATAGATGGGGAAACAGGGGAAGCAGTGTCAGACTTTATTTTTGGGGGCTCCAAAATCACTGCTGATGGTGATTGCAGCCATGAAATTAAAAGACGCTTACTCCTTGGAAGGAAGGTTATGACCAACCTAGATAGCATAGTTAAAAGCAGAGACATTACTTTGCCAACAAAGTCCATCTAGTCAAGGCTATGGTTTTTCCAGTGATCATGTATGGATGTGAGAGTTGGACTATAAAGAAAGCTGAGCGCCGCAGAATTGATGCTTTTGCACTGTGGTGTTGGAGAAGACTCTTGAGAGTCCCTTGGACTGCAAGGAGATCTAATCAGTCTATCCTAAAGTAGATCAATCCTGGGTGTTCATTGGAAGGACTGATGTTGAAGCTGAAACTCTAATACTTTGGCCACCTCATGCGAAGAGTTGACTCATTGGAAAAGACCCTAATGCTGGGTAGGATTGGGGGCAGGAGGAGAAGGGGACGACAGAGGATGAGATGGTTGGTTGGCATCACTGACTCGATGGACATGGGTTTGGGTAGACTCCGGGAGTTGGTGATGGACAGAGAGGCCTGGTGTGCTGCAATTCATGGGGTCGCAAAGAGTCGGGCACGACTGAGTGACTGAACTGAACTGAACATCCTTAACACCTTGGAGATTCATCTTATAATGAGGCTATGGAAAGACACTCAAAGCTCCCGGAATGGCATACTGGAGACCTCTCCAAGTACGCCATTATTTTATCATCCTCTCCGAGATCCATTATTTCCTAACTCCTACACCTAAAAAAAAAAAGAAAAAGATACATAAATACAATGATAGGCAGAGGTAGACAATCGATTAGATACAGATTGGTAGGCATCTTTAAATATTTGAAATGACTGAAAGATAATATTTGGACAGACATTTATTATCAATAAACAGTATTGTTTTATGATCAAGTCAGTGAAAAACCTGAAGCCATTTTTATTTATAGCCCCAGCCCTAGACAGTAGCACTAGCATATTCATATGAATTAACGCCTAGTAGAGTAGAAAAACCTGAGAGAGAAGTGATATTCTACTTTATTTTCCTGACTATTCTATTAACTTGCTTTGAGACTTGGACACATCAATTTAATTATTTCGTAGATTACCCAAAATTTTTTTTCACATCTTGCTAAAGTGGGAATATTCTTCATTCTTACCTCAAAGAAAGGCTTAGAATATATGTGAAAAATATATAAAATGTACTGATCTTTACATTAGAAAACTTACCCAGATCCACTATGATTTCTAAATAGAAGGTTTCTATTTCTAAACAGATTTCTAAATAGAAGAAAAAACGAAGGCATTTATATGCATCCAGTAGGTTATGCTGTATATTTGCTTTAAAGACAGGAATATCTGGATGAAGAAACATCTGAATGAAGAAATGGTCAAACTAAATATTTATAATTATTAATTTATTGTATCAAAGATTAATATTTGAGCTTCTTTGTTTTTTATCAGAAGCTGTCAAAAGTTAATATTTCATAACTTAGTTGTCTTGTTTCATTCAGATGGGTAAACAAAACAGTAGGAAATATAATTGGTCTAACAAGTATTGCATTAAAAATTCTGCCATTTTGTAAGAAGCAAGTACATTTACAGTATAAAATTTAGAGGGATTTTATGAGAACTTAAATATAAGCATTATTTGTGGAGATTATAAAAATTTTAGGGAAATTTTATTTACTTCTTCATTCTCCAAAACATGAAGAAAAATTCATTCACTGGTTAAAATACAAGATGTGTCATAGAATATTTGTTTATTAAATATTTGCTTGCAAGTTTAGAAAATGTATCTTATAGGTGTTACATGCATTGTTATTAAGGAAGCACTGTAATTGCTGAGGGGTGCAATACTTTATTAAATTGAGCTGATAAGTTAATGGGTTTTACGTAAGTTATACAGTCTTAATTTGCTGCTTGTAAGTAGCACTTAAGTGGGCCTTCTACCTTGCAGCAGGAAACGGCAACCCACTTTAGCATTCTTGCCTGGAAAATCCCATGAACAGATTCTCCAGGCCAGCTACAGTGATGAGCCTGGCAGGCTACAGTCCATGGGTCACAAAGAGTCAGACACCACTGAGAGACTGAGCACGCATGCACCTAATACTTTACAAGTCTATGCCCTTTATTGCAGTAAATGCATTGAATCCTTAGAAAGTGTTGCCTAGTTGGTCTGTAAATAAAAAAATCTTGATACACTCTGGTGGAGAAACAATGTACTAGTAAAAGCAAATGTTAATTAACAAAGACAAACATGAATTCTGCAACAAATCCTTTGAACTTTGCGGTTTAGCAAATCAAAATTTGTGGAAAACCATAGAATCATATATTGCTATATTCAGCTATTAACCATAAAATGCTATCCACAGGAATGTAATTTCTGCAAATTGTGGACTTCATTGTGAAATTTATAAAGAAAAACATTATTTACTTTTACTGAAATGCTTGCCCCTTATCTTATGTGGGGAACGTTTCACATTGTCCTTCCATTTTATCTGAGTATTTTGCCAGAGCATCTTATACAACCATAGTTTTCAAAAGAGTTTTGTAGTTCTGCACCATCCCTACTAACTTTTTTTTCTCTTTCACGTTTTGCTCTGGCGTCAATTTTTAAGCCTAGTCTTCCTTTATTTTTAGCCCACACCTCACCCACCGTGCCATCTGGAAATATTATTAGATGAGTAACAATTGCGTTTCTGCTGAAAGACTAAGGATTATCTGAAATATTATTTGATGATGTATCATCCTACAGGATGTAATACTAAAACTGTCACATACTATATCAAACCAGCACCAACTATCACGTAACACCTGCAGAGGCCCCACCATCAAGTTCTGATCACTGTCAACAAGAGGTTAGCAGTTGAAAAAGAGAGTCAAATTTGAGGAATAATGGCATCTGACATGTCTCCACAGCTGGCAAAGACATGGAACAGATGAAAAGGTAGCACATCATATAACTTTCATTTCTCTGTAAGGCAAGAAAACTGGAGAAATCTAGTTTGCTGGATGCCACCCCCTGGTTTCTAATCATGCTTCTTTTAATGATCCTGTTTGGTGTTGTTTTAGGTGTTTGACTTTTGCACGCCTATGGACTGTAGCCCTCGGGGCTCCTCTATCCATGGGATTTCCCAGATGAGAATACTGGAGTGGGTTGTCGTTCCCTTCTCCAGGGGATCTTCTGACCCAGGAATTGAACTGGGGTCTCCTGCATTAGCAAGCAGATTCTTTATAACTGAGCCACCAGGGAAGCCTTAATGATCAAGGACCCTCCCTTTTCACTGTGCACTTAAGTCCCACCCTGGTGGGACAGATGAGTCTCATCTTTCATAAGATCATCCATCCCTTTGTTTCCTTGTTGTCATAGAGAAGGAAAACAGAATTAACTGACGCAAAGCTGATACCTTGAACCTCATTTCCAAAGAAAGTCCTGAGGTAATATCCATGTCATATTCACATAGACCTGCAAGGCAAGATTTCACATCTGAACTGATGTTACAGTTGACCAAGTATTGGTTAGAGGATAGATCTCTGACCAGTTTTTTATTTTTGTAATTTTCTTCCAAATAGATGGGCTTTCTGGAAATGCATTCTCTTTGGTTCTACAAATTTAAAAGTTTTGGTAGAGAGAATGTTAGGTAGAATCTATTAGCTAAAATAACTTCTAAATTATCAAAGCCATTCAGGTTTCTATGTTGTATAAGAAATCTTAAGGAAATCAAGGGACTCACATTCTATGTGTTAAACCTTTGATAATGGACTTCCCGTGACCTGGAATTTGATTCATTACAACACATAGTCGTTGAACAACATTGTGTGAATACTGAGCTTAATCTCTTAGCCAAGTTTGTTATTATTTTGTAGTGCTTAATGAACATAAAGACATATACTAAGCATAAGTACAATTAAGGGGGGAAATGATTGTTGCCAAAGCATTCTGGAAAATGAGTTGCAAATTTAATACTTGAGCAGACTTTAAAGTGAAAGTGAAAGTCACTCAGTCATGTCCAACTCTTTTTGAACTCATAAATTATACAGTCCCTGGAATTCTCCAGGCCAGAATACTGGAGTGGGTAGCTGTTTCCTTCTCCAGGAAATCTTCCCATCTCAGGGATTGAACTCAGGTCTCCCACATTGCAGGTGTATTCTTTACCAGCTGAGCCACACGGGAAGCCCAAGAATACTGGAGTGGGTAGCCTAACCCTTCTCCAGCAGATCTTCCCCACCCAGAAATCGAACTGGGGTCTCCTGTATTGCTGAGATTCTTTACCAGCTGAGCTACCAGGGAAGCCCAAGTAGACTTTATGCCTACAGCAATAACCTACACCAAATAGGCGTGCAATAAGGTTTGGCAGGCTGCATTCATAGAGTAAGACAATAGCTTCAATATTTTAAACATGGTTTATATCAAAGCTTAAGATATAAAATTGAATGTTAGGAAGCACTGGTTAAGGTTCTAAATATGCTGTTAATGTAGGTCATTGTTTTTTGCAAGTCATTTTATGATTTTTTTTTTAAAAGCCAGACTTCTACCTCAAAGAAGTGCTTAAAACTGTGAGAGCATTTATGACAAACGCTTTGATCTCCGTGTACATCCAGTAAATACAAAACATTCATGTGTTTAAGGATGTGCATACCTGCACACATTATGACTTTAACAAATGGTTTATACTGCATATTGAAAGTTATTGATTTGGTAAAGCTCCAAACACATTTCTCCTCGTTAGTTTCCAACACCAACCCCTTGAGCTTCCAAGTTTGATGATTTTGCATATTGCAAGGGGCTGTGCATGCAAAATTTGACTCTATTTCACAGACATATTGTTTTGTGTTTCAGATGATGAATGTACAATGCAAATAGCTATAAAAATGGATGAAAGCACCCAGCCACTTTGATATAAGTGCTGTTATAGACGAGCTTTGCATATGAGAACTGAAATTACATTGGCTATACAATGGGAACCATATTATAGCATTGAAAACATTTTAGTAATTTTTTGAACTCCAACATAGCTAGGTATTTTTCACAGGTATAGAATAAAGTTTTGAGGACATATTCTAGGATATCTTTTTGCTTCTTTCAGATATGTTTGATCTATTGCTGGAATTGGCTCTTGGGTAATTTGTTACACAATATTATAGCTTTTTTGCCTTTTTATATAGGTCATGGGGTTCTTACAGCTAGTATACCAGAGTGGTTTGCCATTCCCTCCTCCAGTGGATCATGTTTTGTCAGAAATCTCCACTATGACCCATCCATCTTGGGTGGCCATACATGGCATAGCAAATAGCTTCATGGTTATGCAAGCCCCTCCACAACAACAAGGCGGTGATCCAAGAAAGGGAGATGGTGAGGAACAAGGAAGCCTGGCTTGCTGCAGACCATTCTTCTCCAGTTGAGAAGAATCTGACACAACTTGGCGACTAAACAACAACAGCATTATAGCTTTGGACCAACAGGTAGACTTAGGTGGATCTCGTTAGACTAAAAAAAATGGACTTGCTATTTATATATTTTCCAGTATTAGTTTAATAACAAGACCCCCTTAACTATTTAGATCTGAGAAATAAAACATTGGCAATATAGATCAAGTATACTATATACGAACCAGTCAATGTTTGTCTATGAGAAAATGCAGCTTTACTGAGTCAAAGCTGTGAAGAATGGGAAAGAAACTAACAGATCATAGGTGTGTTATTTTCAAATTGTGTTGGATGAAGCCTTTGACTTGCACAGCAAGTATCAAGGGCCTCCATGGAGCAGAGCATGAAAGGACATTCACAAAGTTTGCCAAACAGGGTCATGATCCTTTTATTATATACTCGGGCCCTGCGCAAACTTTTACTGAAACAAAGACAAAAAAATTTCAAAGGCGACCTCAGTGCTTAAAACAATGTAAAAACTGATTTAAACCCAAGTTCTTCTTTTAAAGATGAAAATTCAGTGTTTTACATTGAAGAACAATTATTTGATCTTTGCTAAATTGAGCTTGTTTATCATAATTTCCATTTCAAATACCCTGTATAGCTTTGATAGTTTTGAACCTACGTGGATTTAGATGTTAGTGTTCATACATGTATATTATGACACATCAGTCTGCTAAGTTATACATCTCTCTGGTTGTTAGGAAGCAGAATGCAACCATTTAGATGCTCTATTTTTTGAGATGCAAATTTATTTTATTCATTTCTTTCACTGGCTGACTTCTGCAGAGGGTCTTCCCTTTGTCAGATGCTTAGAGTTTAACTACAAACTGGGAAAACTGACAGATAAATACTTAATAAACTCTCAGTCATTTTAAGGATCATGATAGAAGTGTTCAAAAACCTATGTGAAGAAACAAAAGAGGAAGAACCTAGAGACAAGTTGGAGTGGGAGGAAGTGTATGAAAATCTTTGCCTAGAAACAGACATTTGAGCTGAGTCAGAAATTCTCTCTAAAGAGATATCAGTTGGAAATGTAGAGGGGGAGGGCTCCAGGATTGAAAACGAAGGACATGTTATTTGTTAATGTCCTTTGGTGGAGAGAGTCCAAGCTGGAGCATGAAGAGAAGGCAGGTATGAGTTAGGGAGTGCAGGCTGGAGCTCCCCCTCCTTGCGGAATGAAAGCTTTCTACGGTGTTAGTTCCATGTTGTTTTTTATTTTGTTTATTTATTTTTTGATTGGATTATAATTGTTTTACAATATTGATTTCTGCTGTACAACAGCATGAATCATCTCTATGTAACAAACATCCCCTCCCTCTTGGACTTCCCTCCCTCCCCATCTCACGCCTCCAGATGATCACAGAGCACCCAGTAGAGGTCCCTGAGTTTCATAGCAGGTTCCCACCAGCTATCTGTTTAACACATAGTGGTGTATGTATGCTAATCCTAATCTCCCAATTCAATCCACTACCCTTTGCCACCCTACTCCACCTCCCGTGTCCACACATCTGTTCTTTACGTCTGCATCTCCATTCCTGACCTGCAAATAAGTTCGTCTGTGTATTTTTCTACATTCCACATGCATGCATTAATATATGATGCTTGTTTTTCTCTTTCTGACTTACTTCACACTGCATGATAGACTCGAGGTCCATTTACATTTTTCTTTCCCTGTTTCTATTTGACTTGACTAGAATGTTCAGTTCAGTTCAGTCGCTCAGTCATGTCTGACTCTTTGCTACCCCATGGACTGCAGCACGCCAGGCCTCCCTGCCCATCACCAACTCTTGGAGTTTACCCAAATTCATGTCCATCGAGTCAGCGATACCATCCAACCATCTCATCCTCTGTCATCCCCTTCTC
The DNA here is from genome assembly GCA_024291935.2 of Okapia johnstoni. Classification (NCBI taxonomy): domain Eukaryota; kingdom Metazoa; phylum Chordata; class Mammalia; order Artiodactyla; family Giraffidae; genus Okapia; species Okapia johnstoni. The sequence goes on along the minus strand of CM044321.1, from coordinate 5,968,631 downwards.
CTCCTGCCTTCAAGGTCTGGAATTCTAGAATGAGGGAGCTGTAGATTTTGCAACAGAATACTCCTAGAGATAGGCGACCAAACCTTAGAGTTTATGTTTGCTTAATATTGCACCATGTGTCACATGCAGCACTATAGTATGAATGTATTTCATATTGTTGTTTTTCAATTGATAGGTGTGTCTGACTCTTTGGAACACTATGGACTGCAGCACACCAGGCTTCCCTGAACTTCACCCTCTTCCAGAGTTTGCTCCAACTCATGTCCACTGAGTCAGTGATGGTATGCAAACATCTCATCCTCTGTCACCCGCTTCTCCTCCTGCCCTCAATCTTCCCCAGCATTACTAGCGAGGGTAAGTTATATACATTTTTTTAATGACAAGAAAATATGCCAGCTCATAAAAAGAGCGGCCAAGTCCACCTTGAAGGAGGCACTGGTCAGGGGTGGGTCTTGACTGATTATCTGTGGTAAAGACTGCCACTAGTGAACGCAAGCATCCAGATCACAAAATACAGGCTGGCGGGTCAGAGGAATCAGGCAGGGCACAGCTGCCTTGCAGAAAAGAAGAAAACAAAGAAGCCAAGCATCATAAAAAGCCTATTTCTTTATTCAGACGATTGACAAGCCAAAGAAACAAAAAAGCTTACTGTGATGGGCTCACTGAATTTTTTCACGTGTCAGGTAACACTCTTCGGTTAATATTCTCTTGAGTAGGTATATGAACTGCGGCGGGAGAAATCACCCATCCAAGGGCATGGTATCTTGAGGCATTAAGATGAATTACCAAGCATTTCCTCGCATAGCCCAGCTTGTCCTTTCTGCTACCTCTCCCTAATCTCTTCCTGCTTACAGATATTTGTTTTCCCTTTCTTGGCTTATTTCTGCTCAGCTTGTCACAGCTCCCACTTGAAGGGTGGCATTTCTCCTTCTCTCATCTTGTTCTTTTTTCTCTTGCATTACATACTGGTTGAGCATCCATCTGCTGAGTTTTGTTACCACTCTTGCTCAACCTCATCTGTGTTTCAGAAGCTTCAGACTTGCTATGTCTCAGGATCATTGATGACAAGAAAATGCAAAAAAAAAAATTAGAGAAGCTATAGAAGGGACTGACCATAGAAATAGCTGCCTGTTCCTGAGCTGGGTTCAAAATGTACCTGTAATAAAGCCATCTCCAGTGACTGTCTGTGAAATTAACATAAGTGTAAATATATTGTATTTTTACATTGTTTCAGCTGTTGCTCAATGCTTATTAATTTGACGTTTTATCATAAGTCAATTTATTCCGTGACACATCTAAATAGAACTGAAAGGATTCTACCCTATACCACACCTAGATAACTGAGTTTCCCATAAAACTAACCCAGCGGCATTTTCTTTGACAGGTTTGGACTTGTTTGGGGCCTGTCACCTTTTTCTTCTTCTTTTTTTTTATGTTTTGGAATGGAAATAGCTATTCTATATCTGTCCTGCCATAGTTATTTTGGAAACACATGATTTGTCTGGTCTTACAAGCCTGTAGTTGCAAGAGACTTGGGTGCAATTCCTGGGTTGGGAAGATCCCCTGGAGAAGGAAATGGGAACGCACTCCAGAATTCTTGCCTGGAAATTCCACAGACAGAGAAGCCGTATGGGCTATCGTCCATGGGGTTGGAAAGAGTGGGACATGACTGAGCACAGAAGCAAGGACTGAGCTTTAGAGCTAATGTCAGAGTAAGTTAAGACTTTGTCGATGTTGGGATGGAATTCATGTATTCTGCACATAAGGTGAACGTGAAATTTGAAGGGCCAAATGTGGGATACTTTCAACTGAATTGTCTTCCCTCAAAATTCATGTTGAAGCCCCAAGCCCCAGTGTGACTTTATGTTAAGATAAGGCCTGTGAGGCTTTAAAGGTTAAATAAGGTCACAAGGGTGGGGCCCTAGTCTAATAGTGCTGGTGCCCTTATCTAAAGAGGAAGAGACACCAGATCCTCTCTCTTCTGTGTCACATGATGACACAGGGAGAAAGCGGCTGTCTGAGTCAGGAAGGGAGTTCTCATGGAAATGAGTTAGCCAGCACCTCCTTCTTGGCTTTCCATCCTCCAGAACCAAGAGAATTAACTTTCTGGTGTTGAAGCCACCTAGTCTGCCATAGATATTTTGCTATGGCAGCCTGAGCTGTTTAATAGGATGATCAACACCTTTGCATACCTTATACCCTTTGATGTTCATGGAGATAGTGGTAAAGAAACTGCCTGCCAATGCAGGAGACAGAAGAGATGCGGGTTCAACCCCTGGATCAGGAAGATCCCCTGGAGGAAGGCATGGCAACCCACTCCAGTATTCTTGCTTGGAGAATCCCATAGACAGAGGAGCCTGGTGGGCTCCAGTCCAAAGGGTTGCAAAGAGCTGGAGAGGGCTGCAGTGAGTTAGAAAATAGATACATTTTTATTCTCCCTTTTTTTCCTACCTATAAAGACAGGTGAAGGGAAAAGAAAAGTGAGGCTAACATTTCTAAGTTTTAGCCAGGACTTCTCACTACTCAGTGTGAAACCCGTGTATTTTATTGATACAAAGCCAGGTCCAAATGGAATGTCAAATTTTTCTGCCTAATAAAATGCAGGGAATGCAGTTTCTTGGAAGGATTTAAAGGAAAATAACCTAGGAGAATATAAAGCTGAGAGATTTGTGTGGGGGGGGAAGGGGTTGGAATTGGGAGAGTAGTGATGGGGTTCAAATAGCACTACATGTTGCAGTCTAGAATCTGCAAAGAAATGTCACAGCTGAAAAATTTCCCGAGGCTTTAAATAAAGGACTTGCAATAAGGAAGTGTACGATATACAGGTTTGGACTGTTTCTTTTGTTTTTATTTTAACCTGAAATCACCTTTAAAACTTCATGAGTGATCTTTAGAGAAACCAAGGAATGTGAAAAAAGTTCGATCCCTGGGTTGGGAAGATCGCCAGGAGAAGGGAATGGCTACCCACTCTAGTATTCTTGCTTGGGAAATCCTATGGATAGGAGAACCTGGCAGCCTACAGTCCATGGGCTGGCCAAGAGTCGTACACAACTGAGCGACGAACACTTTCACTTTAGAAAAACCAAGGAATACGGACCATTCTTTGTAGATTACCACAAAGCAGAAAATTGAGAATATACTTGTCTATCTCCTAAGTTCCACACATTTTCATGAAGATACAGATTATAGTTTAGCGGAATTGAAACCAAGTAGGACCTTCTTTCCTTGTAAGAAAAGCTAAGACAACACTAGCCAATGTGTTAAAAAGCAGAGACATCATTTTGCTGGCAAAGGTCCGTATAATCCAAGCTATGGGTTTTCCAGTAGTCATGTATGGATGTGAGAGTTAGACCATAAAGAAGACTGAGGGCTGAATAACTGATGCTTTCAAACTGTGGTGCTGGGGTAGACTCTTGAGAGTCCTTTGGACAGCAAGGGGATCAAACCAGTCAATTCTAAAGGAAATTAACCCTGAATATTCATTCATTGGAAGGACATGCTAAAGCTCAAATATTTGGCCACCGGATGTGAAAAGCTGATTCATTAGAAAAGTCCCTGATGCTGAGAAAGATTGAGGGAAGGAGGAGAAGGGAATGACAGAGGATGAGTTGGTTGGATGGCATCACTGACTCAATGGACATGACTGACCAAACTCGGGGAGATAGTGAAGGACAGGGAAGCCTGGCGTGCTGCAGTCCATGGTGAGGCAAAGAGTTGGACACTATAGAGCAAGTGAAGGACAACAGCAGGACCTGGGGGCTCCTGGGCACAAAAGCCTTTTCTTGTCTTCTTCCCTGAGTTCAAACAGTTGCTAATCAGGGAAAGAAGGAAATGCAGAGATGAGGGAGGAATCTTCAGAAAACAATAGGGCAGCCTTGGAACAGATTCCTGGTTCCTCCTCAAGGGATATACATAATAATATCTTTGAGCTGTTTTGCAGATACTAAAATCCTCACCATGTGGGAGAAGATAAGAGTAAGCTGTCCACCTGCACAGGGACCCCAAACAGGTCAGACCCAGGTTGATGATGCTGACTCCCACTTACCTCACCACTGACCAATCAGAGGAATATCCATGAATTGATCATGCCTTCTTTTAACTACTATTAAATTTCTTACTACTCTCTCCAAGTTGAAACACACAGTTTTGAGGGCATTAGCTGATGGCTCCCTGTGCCTGGCAAAACAATTCTTTTCTATGTCACCCAAAACTCTGTCTCTGAGATTTAATTTGGTGTTGATGTATAGAGACTGTATTTAGCTTTAGAATCTAAACATTAGATCCAGGCCTGCCGGACCCACTGGGGTTGCATGAGTTTCCCTTCTTGTTGTTCAGCCGCAAATTCCTGTCGACTCTTTGTGACCCCATGGGCTACAGCATACCAGCTTTTCAAGTCCTTCCCTATCTCCCAGAGTTTACTCAAATTCAAGGCCATTGAGTCAGTGATGCCATCCAACCATCTCATCCTCTGTCGTCCTCTTCTCCTACCGCCTTCAATCTTTCCCAGCATCAGGATCTTTTCAGATGAGTCAGTTCTTCACTTCAGGTGGCCAAACCATTGGAGTTTCAGCTTCATTATCAGTCCTTCCAATGAATAGTCAGGACTGATTTCCTTTAGGAAGGACTGGTTTGATCTCCTTGCAGTTCAAGGGACTCTCAAGAATCTTCTCCAACACCACAGTTCAAAAGCATCAACTCTTTAGCCCTCAGCCTTCTTTATGGTCCAACTCTTACATCCATACATGACTACTGGAAAGACCATAGCTTTTGGCTATATGGACCTTTGGTGGCAAAGTGATGTCTCTGTTTTTTAATATGCTATCTAGGTTTGTCATATCATTTATTACAAGGAACAAGCATCTTTTAATTTCATAGCTGAGTTTTCTAGGCTAATCAAGCAAAGTGCACTGTTGGGTGACTTAAACATCAAAGATTTACTTTCTCACAGTTCTAGAGCCTGGAAGTCCATGATCAAGGTGTAGGCAAGGTGGGCTCCTTCGAATGGTGCTGAGAGCATTCTAGCCTTTCTCCTTGGAATATGGATGGCTGTCTTCTCCCTTTACTTCCCATCACCTTCCCTCTGTGTATGCGGTGTCTAAATTCCCTCTTCTAAAAAGACACCAATTGTATTTGATTAAGGTCCATTGAAGGAATTCATTTTAACTTAATTACTGCTTTAATGATGTTATTTTCACCTATGGAAACAAGTTTACGTACTGGAGGTTATGACCAATACATGAATTTAAGAGTTCACAAATCTGCCTGTAACAGGGATTTATAGCAATCTTGAGATTTTTGTTATACTTCCTATAGGGCTTCCCTGATGGCTCAGTTGGTAAAGACCCCGCCTGCAATGCAGGAGACCCCGGTTCAATTCCTGGGTCAGGAAGATCTGCTGGAGAAGGGATAGGCTACCCACTCCAGTATTCTTGGGCTTCCCTTGTGACTCAGCTGGTAAAGAATCTGCCTGCAATGTGGGAGATCTGGGTTTGATCCCTGGGTTGGGCAGATTCCCTGGAGAAGGGAAGGGCTACTACCCACTCCAGTATCCTGGCCTGGGGAATTTCATGGACTGTATAGTCCATGGGGTCACAAAGAGTCAGATATGACTGAGTGCCTTTTTATTATTATTTTTTTTATCTATAGAAGGTAATATAGGAATACTGAGTCAATGATTTTTATCTCAAAAGAAAAAGTAGCCTCAGCTTATGCCTATGGTTCATAACAAATCTAAAGATTAACAAAAAATATATTCCATGCTATTAAATAATTAATCTATGACTCACAGAGTTCCTGTGGCAAATCTAAGACTGAAATCTAGGGGACTTCAAAGGTCATACCCTTTCAATTCATCATTCTGCCTCTTAGTCATATTCAAAAGAAATACATTTGGATATATTCATTTCTAGTGTATTACTGTAACATTTAAAAACATTATTAAAACTAATATAAACTCCAATTTCTTAACTAAAGTATTTGAGCCAAGAATAAAATATAATAAAAAGCAGTTTTATCATGAGTGATTTGTACCAACTACTAGCTTTGATTTCACATAAAAAGAAAATGGAGTTTACCTAAAAAAGTAAAAAAAGAAGCATTCTATGAGGAGACACATGTCTTGAATTCTTATCCATGGTAGAAGTATAACATTTTGAGTGTATGTCCTAAGACAGATGTCAAAAATTACAAAGAAGAAATTTTCATATTATTTTCATCCTCATCTTAAGCACTGGCATTTATTATTCAAGATGCCATAATTAAACTTAGTCATGATAATACTAAGACACCTGGGACATTTTCAAAGCACATTTATATCCCTATTTATTACAACTGAGATGTTCATTAGCAAAAGCATAAATAACAGAAAACCAAATATAAGCTATCGATAAAATTGTCATCCATAAGGGGACAAATGCATTTTAAATAGAGTAATATTAAGATTTTTTGATTCAAAGAATTGACATCTTGATCAATGATTCTTATACTGACTTACTGGGAAAGCTAGCTGCCCCACTGGCAAAATTTAAGTGGAGTAAAAAATAGTTTCTGTAGTCAATTAGGCTTGGGGAATTAATGGATAAAGTTAAAGAGGATTTCTTTACTGTAAAAGTTGTCAGAAGCCAAGTAAACTAACACTTTTCAAGTCTCCAAAAGGGTTGCATAGTATGTAGTCAGTCGCTTCAATTGTGTCCAGCTCTTTGCAACCCCATGGATCATAGCCTGCCAGGCTCCTCTGTCCATGGGATTGTCCCGGCTATTGGAGTGGGTTGCTATGCCTTCCCCCAGGGGATGGATCTTCCCAACCCAGGAATTTAAGCCACGGTCTCCTGAGTATCGTAAACTGCTTTTTAGTTCTTTATGGCTGAGCCACTGGGGAAGCCCTACGTAGTGTAGAACATGTCATTAATGTATATGATTAAGGAACAGATACTTGAGAGTCACCCTTGAAGGAAATAATTTTTATGAATGTACTTTTGAAAACATTATTCCAAATACACCATAGAATACTTTCAGATTCAATTTATTTCACTTAGCATTTATTAAGGATCTTTTGGGCTTCCCTGGTGGCTCAGATGGCAAAGCACTTGTCTGCAATGAAGGAGACCTGGGTTCGATCCCTGGTTTGGGAAGATCTCCTGGAAAAGGAAATGGCAGCCCACTTCAGTATTCTTGCCTGGAAAATCCCATGGATGGAGGAACCTGGTGGGCTACAGTCCATGGGTCACAAAGAGTCAGACACGACTGAGCATCTCCACTTTCTTTCTTTTCATATTTAAAATATTGCGCTTAGTGTTTGAAGCTGTAGCTCGAAGATAGTGTGGAAGTATTATGCTTTCAAATAAAAATAGGTTATCTCTAGTAGTTCATTTATTAAGGGATTCACTTATTCCTTTATGTAACATTCATCAAGCAGAAATTATGTGCAATTAAACATGTTATATATCCTATATTCTTTATACAGACATTGAAAATTATTGTTCTCAATGATCACCCTCACTGAAGTAAGAATTAGAATATATTGATAAAGCTATTGCTTGCATAGTTTTAGCATTAAATGCATGTTATTCTGTTATATTTCTATGATTTCCATACTAAAATAATCTAATGGAAATATTGTTTATCAACATATAACTACATGTATTTGTAAATATGCAAAATATTTATATATCATATAAGTGAAAATAGGCTGTATATGGGGATTATTTCTCTCAAATATTTAAGCTGGGGTTAAGGTTAGATCATTTATCTCAAATATTTAATAATTCAGGGAATTAAATTTTCTAAATATTCTGGAGAAACCATAGCTCAGTCTAGAAGATTCACTTTAGGATCATCAAATGAAATTCTGATAGGTAATCTATCAGAAAAAAAAAAAAAAAGCATAGATGCTTTTGAATTGTGGTGTTTGAGAAGACTCTTGAGAGTCCCTTGGACTGCAAGGAGATCCAATCAATCCATCCTAAAGGAGATCAATCCTGGGTGTTCATTGGAAGGACTGATGTTGAAGCTGAAACTCCAATACTTTGGCCACCTCATGCGAAGAGTTGACTCATTGGAAAAGACCCTAATGCTGGGTAAGATTGGGAGCAGGAGGAGAAGGGGACGACAGAGGATGAGATGGTTGGATGGCATCACTGACTCGATGGACATGGGTTTGGGTAAACTCTGGGAGTTGGTGATGGACAGGGAGGCCTGCCGTGCTGCAGTTCATGGGGTCGCAAAGAGTCGGACAGGACTGAGTGACTGAACTGAACTGAATCTGCTCTGAAAAATATTCTCAGGTCAGGCAATATTCAAATAACAAGTTGTGTACAGAATTTGGCTAAACAAATCATCAATTATTTTCCATTACTTTGCATCATTTGAAAGTCAGGAGTAGTTATGGATATTTATAAGGTTCTCCTTGTTTTTTAATTTTTTAAAGATGCCATTTATATCTTGATATTGATGCAGTAAAGGGGTGATGCTAATTAGAGCTTTGTTCTAACTTGGTAAATGGGAAGTTAACTGAAACACAGGCATACGCACCTGGAATGGAAAAGGAAATCGTGCAGAGCAAAAGCAGTGGGCTCTGAACTGCTCCAGCAAGCACAGTCACGCAAGAAATAAGAGATCCTGCGGAACTGAAGGTGACCGTGGAAGTCGCAGTGACATGACAGGAAAGATCAAAGGGTTGGGATCCAAATGGCCTTGTTCTACATCAACCAGCCACTACCTTTATGGGCTTGGTCAAGTCATTTAATTTATCTCTGTATAAATGGTGTCATCTGAACACTGAGGATAATCCTGTCTACTTTGTAGAGTTATAAAGGTAAGCAAGGATTCATGGAGGCCCAGTGCTCTGCACAAGGTCTAGCACTTAGCAAGAGCTAAACTAATAGTTGCTCTTTTAAAAAATTAATGCTTTCCTTTCTTTTTAAAATTTTTAGCTGTACTGTATGGCATGTAGGATCTTAGTTCCCTCACCAGGAATCAAACCTGTATCCCCTGCACTGGAAGCAAAGAGTCTTAACCACTGGATTGCCAGGGAAGTCCCAATAGTTGCTTTTATTATAAATAAGGCATTTTAAAGTATCTTGGAAGAAACTTCTGCGAGAAGTAGTTTTTAAATGGTTAAATTATGTTTTCACCTCTTAATCAGGTTAGAGATACATAAAATTTACATAATGGAAAACTTTTTTTTATATATATATCTCACTGGAAATTTTGCTCTATATAAACTACTACACATAAAATATTGGACACTGTCTCCATATTTTTATGACTCTCAGAGGTTATCTGGCTGCTCCTAGTCCTGTTTTGAGTTAAAGGAACAAAATGTGCTATAAAGGAAAATATCCTGTGCTCTACACAAGCCATCTGGAGGAGGAAATGGCAATCCACTCCACTAATCTTGTCTGGGAAATCCCATGGACAGAGGAGCCTGGTGGGCTACAGTCCATGGGGTCACAGGGAGTTGGAAACAACTGAGTGACTAAGCACACATGCATGCTATGCAAACCAGTGGAAACACTAAACCATGTGTGCATATATGTAAAATATATGCAGTGCAAATATGTCCTATTGGTTAATGGCAGGGTGCATGCATGCTTGCTAAGTCTCTTCCGTTGTGCCTGACCCTTTGTGATACTGTGAACTATAGCCCACCAGACTCCTCTGTCCATGGGGTTCTCTAGGCAAGAATACTGGAGTGAGTGGCCATTTCCTTCTCCAGGGGACCTTCCCAATCTAGGAATTGAACCCACGTCTCTTAGGTCTCCTGCATTGGCAAGTGGGCTTTTTACCACTAGTGCCACCTGGTTAGTGGCAGAAACAGACACAATCTAGCTAACATTTTCATCAGATCACTTTATCAATTCACTGTTCTTTAGAAAGCCGTAAAGAGAAAACCAAGAGTCACTTAGAGCCTGCTTGGGCTATCCCAAATGATCTGTCAGTCTAGGATCACCTTTTTCATTCCTGTGCATTTCTCATGCCTTGAATGCAGCTTGTGAAAATCTTTTCTAACTCACAGCTATGAACTGTCAAAAGTATTGATGAGAATACTATCATCAACAGCCAACAGAGCCTATGCAAAAAAGTGAAAACACAGTGTCATGTAGACTAACTAGATAGCACATTTTTAAAAAAAAAAAAACGGTCTTTATCTGAAAAAGATCTAAAGCTCCCTTAAACTAGTAAGACACGAGGAGGTTGAGCCTTTGCTTCTTCATATCTTGCTGTTATCTGATAGACAATGTTAGTACTAAGCGTCACCAGAAAGTCTTGCCCTTTCTCTTTCTTAACACAGTCCACACACTCACAACTGTTTGGAAATAAATCTATTATTCAAAAATCTCAAGAAAAAATGTAATTTGTTCATATTTATAGAACATCAGGAGGGAAATGCATTTGATGTCTGAACTATTGGAAAAAACTTAATTTTCTATTTTACTTTGAGCATGCAGACAGTTTTAGAGGGTCATTTCAGAAATACATATATACGTGTATGTGTGTGTGTGTGTGTGTGTAGAGCACATGCTATTGTCTAAATCAGTTTTCACCAATCCTATTGAGAAAAAAACCTGCTGGAACTGAGCCACTCTAATATATATTTGAATGAAGCTCATAAGAAATAAGGATTTGGGTCATATCCCTTTGGGAGATCTAAAGCGAACAGTAGAATGCCAGCATGCTTGTACTTGGCAGAGTGAATAAAAACGTGCATAAATTTACAACAAAACTATTTTCAGTTTGCACTGTAATATTTTCTCAGATTATTTACTTTTATTGCACTATTTCTTAGACTTACAATAGGGTTCTGTGCCCAAGACGAGGTAATGGACAATGTCTGAGGAAATGGATAATGAGGAAGAAGGTAACACACAGGTGCAGCCTGAAGTTTGAACCATTTATTAAGTTTATTAGCTTTTTTATTGCACGTGCCCATACAAAAGCCACATTGAGATGGGGGAAAGTTCTGGTGCAAAAGCTGAAAGCAAAGAAATGTAATGTTAAGGATGCACTTTGTGTTTTTAATTGCCCCATGCGAGAGAATGTATAGACATAAAACAGAATTGTATGCTTCCAAAGTGAAAAAGAGAAACTGGAAATTGTGTGGAATGACTGCAACCAAGGATGAAGTACATTTGCCAGAGCAAATTTCATTTTAAAATAAATACTGCTATCTATTTATATTTGATGTTTGAGATATGTGACAAGAAGCCGTATTTTAGTTAGTATTTTACTAAGTTAAAACAAAGTGTCAGGAAGAATATTCTAAATTTACCTGCCAGCCTAAATCAGGGTTCTGTAATGTACCACAAAGGCCAGAATGACAGAAAAGATGATTTTGAATGGCAGGGCCCCGGGGGCCTCAGGCAAAATACTGAAAAGAGGTGGATGCTTTGTCTCCTCCGAGCAAAGCCTTTAGGGCTACTGTTCTCCTTCAAGCCACTGGCTGACCTCAGCTCCAGGTCCTTATTCTGGATTCTAGGCAAGCCTCTGTGTAACTTTACAAGTTCCTTAACTAGTCAAGGTTTAACTTGAAACTTTCATTAGCAACAAGGTGTCCAGAGGTCATGTTTTCCTCTCCTAATAGCATCTCCCTGACTGTCCGTTGGAAATCCTGACCTGAATATTGAAATTTTCTGAGTCAGAAAAAAATGAAGACTAGAAATGACATATCTAAAAATGAACTAACTCTTGGTCCACGATCAAAATATTGTGCATTTCATAAGATGTTCCTTCAAATACTGTGGTCTTAGCCTTGCACGTTAGGCTTATCCACAGCTGTTTCCTCACTTGTAGGAACTTTAGGGTGGACTTGTATGCTCCAGGGAAGTTTTTCTCTGCAATTTAATCTCTTTACATGCTGAGATGTTCTCTAGAATTTGCACTGAACTTCTCCACCCTCCTGCAATTGATTTCAAATATTCAGTATCTGTGTTGTATTGTTCACAACTTCCCTTGAGATCTTGATGTGCTTTGTGAATTTTTTCAGTTTGTTTCTTATCTACTTCTTTCCACAAAAATCTATTACATGTGGACATCATTTAGTTCACATAAAATATGCACAAATTCATTTTTACATTAGATAAATTTTATGTGAAAGATCTTTTGTCTTTTATTTTTTACTTTTAAAACATCTTTTGTTTGTCTTAAAGTGTATTCTGTCTTAGAGAACTCCTTCACCTGTGTCTATAGTTTAACCAGTTATCTCTTCTAATTCTTTTTTTGAAATTTCAACCAACATTTATTGAGATCCTTTTAAGTACACTGCATTGTGGTAAATGCTTATATGTTGCAAAAAGAAAGCAAACCAGAAACTGATAACATATAATTCTTGGGAAAATTTTCCCAAGAGTTGTCAAAATGATATGCACATTTTTTGATCTACATAAAAATATGTAAGTTATGTAGAAGCAAATTAAACTCCAAATATTAGAGATTTTGACTTCTAAGCTACCTACCTATTGCTCTTACTCATTGTCTTAATTATCTAACTTGATGTTATCTGTGGGGTCTTCCCTTCTGTCTCTACTTTTACAGGTGTCAACCTTACCTTGGAAAAAGCTGTGCACCATAGCTTTGTGGAAAATTACAGATGTGTGCATTTACAAGTGGTGATAAGGAAAGAGTTATCTGCATGTCTGAAACCCACCCAACAGACTTCACTTAATTATGCCACACAGCAAAGTCGATATTTTAAAGTGAAAGATGGATATTGTTATACTCATTATTATCATTATTACCCTGCCATTTTAATCTGCTTAAGTAAATCATTTAAGCCACTATACTGTAACTATCATCATTATTATGGTTTTCTGTATGATTGTTTCATTATCTAGTATAATCTTGAATTAAAAATAATTCTCTCTAACTCATTTCAGAAGTTTTAAAAACTTCACCCATCCTTGTACCCAATTTTTGATCTCAGATCCATGAAGAATAGATATATTTGAGAGGAGCAATAAGAAAATTTAAGGTACAGTTTTGTCGCTAAGCACATTTAAACTCCACTTTGCCTTTGGGGTTTTCTATAATTTACAGGAAAATGTGATAAACTCACTTTTGACTCATATCAATGAATTTCTTTGAAATAGAAAGATTTGAAACATAGTTTGTTGGGATTAAAATTATTTGACCACTTATGAATTTAAGAGAGATAGTGAAATGTTATAATGTAGGAAATAGAGTGTCAAAAATAAATTCAAATATGTCAGCAATCTTAGTCAACACTCATTTCTGTAGAAATATCTCTCTTGAGTTTAAAAAATACTGATTATATACCTGAGTTTAAAAAATAAAGAAATTAACTATATTAGATTTATATGAAACACATCTAACGCAAAATGAACAAAAGGTTACAAATTTTAAAAAAGATTTACCTGGAAATTACCTCCAAAAGAAAAGTGGTATATAAATGCCAATAAAATGTTCTTTAGGTTTAAAATGCATTGCTAGACATAAATGGGGTGTATTTCCACACAGAATTTTAAAAATGTACAACTTAACAGGAAGACTTGGCAAATATAAAAATAGATCTATGTAATAATACAACTTAAAAATGTAAGAGATAAAATGAACAGAACTATGCAAATGTTGACAAATTTACTGTATATGAGAAGACTGACAGCTCACTTTCATGTAACAGAAAAAAACATAGAGAGAGGACTCAGACAGCAAAATTAATTAGAGTAAAATTACACAGGCACACACACAGAAACACACATACATGTGTGTGTGAAAGAGATACATATTATGTACACATGTAAATATCTGTCATTACATTCGATAGTTGAAGAATATATCAGTTTTTCCCCACAGGAGAAATTCATGACATTTGTCTATTTGTTCACAAAGATAAGCCCTGAAACTTTCAAAGATCTAGTATTCTACAGGCTATGCCAATTAAGGTAAAAAGTCAATAAAATGCTTACAAAAATACTTTTGGAAATGAAAGATGCACAGACCCACACAAGATAAGAAATGGAAACAGATGACCTCTATTTCTGCTCCCTAAACAGGTGTACTTAACAGTGAGCTTGGAAAGTAGCTATAGGATCACTCATCCAAACACTGCATCCAAAAAGAGAAAATTGAAACACCTATTATGTTATGCTAGCATATAGTCTAAGGTAGACCTCTAAATAAAACCGTGGATTAAATACCACACAACTCTGAGGCAATCAGAGGATGAGGAGGAGAAGGGTCATGGATGCTTCAAAGTTCTCTGTAATATTGGTGAAATTGTGTTTCTTAAGCAAAGAAGCAGTAATAGGATTTATGCTTTATGTCAAGTAACATGAAAATGCCTTTTATGTGGGTCAAACACGGTGGACTACTGACCTGTTTGTGTGGCTCATCTAATCCATTACATCTGTTCTTTTGATTAAGTGATAATGATCACATGCCAGATTATAGAGACAAGAGAGTTTGCATGTGAAAATAGGATATTAATACTTTCTGCAGTAGTGTAATGATCTCAAATATAATGGCCTGGGTAAAATTGCAAATCAATTTTTTATGGTAAAAAGGGTACTTTATTGATTCTACTGTATTTTATTTACATTTTGCATTTCTTTTTGTGTTTAAAGTAATTTTAAGAAGTGTATTTTATCCAAATAGAAATAAACTACTTGGTGAAAGTATGAAAGAATTTCACGTCACTTTCATCCACCTTGACTCATTATCAGATGATGATGATGGTAGGAACCTCTGATTTCAGAGCAGACACATCCAGACACTTTAAAATTTTATGTTTGTCTTACAGGGGCCTCAATACACATATTCCTTTTAAATCCAATGACAACATCACATTTGCCTGTTAAAGCGTTCACAAAAGTACCATCTGGTTTTAAAGTTTCCAAATTGTATGAGAGATCATTTAAAGTATTGCTGGGTATAAAAGCCTTTTAATTGAGAAAATCCCGGGTGTTGAACTAAATCTAGGTCATCTTCTTGCACTAATTGAGTATGCTCATAACATTTATTGTCATTTGCAATCTAACGATATCTCTATATGTGGGATGACAAATATTCATAGAGAACTCAGGATGTATTTTAGAATCGTTGGGGGAATTGTCTTATTTTGTTTTCCTTTCCTTGGGGTACAAATAATGCACATTAATTTCACATCAATATCTTATGTCATTTCTTTTTCTTGGTTTAAGACCCCAGCTCTTACTTGAACACTAGTCCTGTTTATATTCCTACAAAAACAGATGACTAATAGCTAGGGTTTTGTTCCTCTTGTCCTTCTGCCAAATTCTTAACATAATTTGACCAAATGGCCTTTTTTCTAACACCTGTTCTGGTCTCTTTCCCATTCCTTCTATTTATGTCTCATTTCCTGGTCTCCCTCCCTCTTTCCTGTTCACTCATCTCTCAGTTGACTTGGCACCCTTGGACTGGACAAGAATGCATTATCCTTGTCTAAAAATCTCTTAAATTTCATCGATGGATTTTAACATCCTTTCCAGAGGGCTGAGCAGCCAGCTCAGATCCAGAGAGTCCAAATGAATGAGCAGCTATGAAAAAACATCAAAAACATTATTTCCTTATCTATTTTTTTAAGCGTTGGCTTACTCTATAAGGAATAGCTTGATTTATTAGAAGTCAAAATTATGGAAAGTGAACTGAACACAGGCAAATTGTAAGTGAGAATGCATCAAATACGAAAAGGCATAGAAACTAGAGAACTGAGTTAGGGTTCCAACTGTTCCTCAGGTCAGCCACTCAGACAGCAAGGATGGGGCAAACACTCATGTGGGCAGCTTGCTAACATGCTGGATGACAACCGCGGCTACAATCCATCGGTCCCCTCTATCAACCGTTAATTCTATGGCCATGAAAGCATCAAGATTGTCGGAACTGCTCACAATGCAATGCTTTGCCTAGGGAGTCATTGTCCATGGTACAGGGTTCCCTCTCTATCTGGAAGTACCAGATAACCATGAAACTTTCCATACCAAAATGGCCTAAAGTGAAAAAAAAAAAATTCTTTTAGAACACAACTTGCTAACGGATGAGCGAGATAAACCCAGATAAAGCACAGGTGCTCATAGAAGGCTCGAAGCTCTGGGAACTTAATTCTGAGACACTGAGTGTTGTTCAAGGCAAAGAAACTGGCGTGCCCTTCAACCTGCTCTGGGGGTGCCCTTCCCCTGCAGAGCTGCTGCAGAACATACATGGGACGTTACTTTCTTTTTTTGCATTTTTTCCGTCAAAGGGAAGATCGTCTTCAAATTTCTTTCAGTTAGTAAAAGCAGGTACAAATGTCGGCCTTGTGTAAAAGCGAAGCGGCATCAAGAGAACTTTGAAAAGCTTGCGGTACCCATGGAGATCCCCCAGGGGAGGCCGTGGTAAAGAATCTGCCTGCTCATGCAGGGGACAAGAGATGCGGGTTTGACCTCTGAGCTGGGACGATCCCCTGGAGGAGGGCGTGGCAACCCACTCCAGGATTCTTGCCTGGAGAATTCCATGGACAGAGGAGCCTGGTGGGCTATGGTCCATGGGGTCACAAAGAGTCAGATAAGACAGCACTCACACACCCATATAAACAATTTATTTAAGATTACTCTAATTCACAAGTGTCACAGACATTATACACTCTTACGCCTCTGTAACCCCAAACCCACATTCACACAATTTCTGGTTGGGATGAAAGCGCATTCAGGGGAAATTAAGCATGTTTGCACTATCAGTACTATCCAATAGAGCAACAACAATAGAAACCTTCATCTCTGAATACATTTTAGTGACTACTATCAATACCATCCAATATAGCAAAAGCAAAAACAAACCACCTCTGAATACATTTTAGCGACAATCTTGCATGTTCTTTCTTCACAAAATGACATTATTCAGCAAAAATCTGGACCCTGTGTTAGAGTTGGTCTTGGCATTGGAGTATAAATTTTGTAATCCTACCTTAAGCCCTAGGTGCTCTGTGTCCCTAATTGAAGGAAGGAACTCGGGCGTATTTTTTTTTTTAACTTAGACCAGTTGAATATGTTTGCGGCTGCTCAACCATTAATCTACTAAGTATTCAATTTCAGACAGGAGTTTTATTAATGTGTCCTTATTAACACCTCTGACAACTTCATAAATAACAATTCTAAGCTGAAAAAAATCCACTGTAGACTAGAAGAAATGACTAGCTGTTGGAAGTGGAAAACAAGTTTTACTGTTTCTAACAGAAGCCTCTCAGTACACAGTCACAGAGAGACTCAAATCTGAAGCAACATTTGAAATGAGCATTTATTTTTCTTTGAACAGTATTTTTTTCAGTGTCATTCTTCATTAGCTCAAACAGGAACAGCCTGTTCTCTCTTGCAGCTAGTTTTTCATAGTTGTGCCTGGAGAATTAACTCAGTTCTCATTATCCCAAAGGTTAGAACTACAATACATTCCCTACCTCCAAAAGCCTTTTTTTTTAATATGATGAGCTGGGTGTGTTTAATTACAATTTTGAAGAACAGTTAAAATGCTTATTGAGCCAATTTAGATGGGTTATCAATTGATACTCTTGTTTAAGACTTTCCATTTTAATAAACATCTTTATTTGTAAAATATAGCCTGTTTCTGAAAACAGAAAAATCATAATCATGATCAGAAATATAGTCCAGGTGGGCAATGTGTTGTCCCTTCTCTCAGAGCAGGAGTCTGGATATGACATCCCTTACAGCATCCTGGCTGGGACCAACAGAAAGGGCCATCGGTCAGTGGGGGATGAGAGAACCAGGGTGCTCCAGGACACCTGTGATCTCTGTGACCTCTTTCCTGCTTTCGTTCCCAAGGAGACAGGGCCATATAGCATCTCTCTAGTCACTGCCAAGGCAAAGTGTGTGTGCACAGTGGGGACCAGGAACTCTTAGGACTACAGAGATTAAAAAATCCGAGCCTCGTAATTTATAGATGAGAAATGAGGGCCATTTTACTTCTCTTATTTCTCAGGAGTGTATAATAAACACTCATCCCTATCTTCTGAAACTTTAATCTTTTTTTCAGCACGTGGGATCTTAGTTCCCGCAGCATGGATCCAGAGAACTGGCACGCCCTCCCTTCATTGGAAGTGCAGTCTTAGCACTGGAGTGCTGGTGAAGTCCTGAGCTTTTCTTCGTTCATTTTACTGACTCATGAAATTATTGGAGGACGCTATACCGCTCACAGATCTTTCCAATTCAGATCATTCTTTTTTTCTTATTTCCCATCATTCAAGAGAACAAGAATAGTGGCAGCATTCTCAGTGTCTTCTTGTGATTTCCTCAATTGCTTATTCTCAAGTATTTATTTATTATCGCTCTGTTCCCAGAGAGTGATTGATCTTAGAAATACAGTGATGAAAAATAGTCCTCCTCTGCTCATTCAGGGGAGCCAAAAAAGATAATTATACAGTTTGGTAGAGGATAATAGAAGTAAGAATCAAGTGTCTTAGGATCTCAGGACCAGAGAGATGTTAGCAATTAGTTTTGCCTGGGGCGGTGCTTCTTGAGCCTTCTGTTACTTCCAGACAATTAGAACACCCTCTTGTCTTATAATGTATCCTGTCTTGGGATTCCTACCATTGTCTCATCCTGATGGTATGTTCTCTCTTCAAAATCTGCTCTGAATGCTTTTGACATTCACCCATGTCCCTCAATGATATCAGTGACTCAATTGTGACTGCGTTTGCCAGTCCTTCCTGTTTCTTTCCAAAAGGCTCCAGTTTCAACAACAATGTTGGTGAATTTCTTTTTTTTTTCCTATCTACGTTTTGCCTACTCTTAATAATTTAAAGGGGTTTCCAGGTGCCTCTAGTGGTAAAGAACCCACCTGCCAACGCAAGTGACATAAGAGACGCGAGTTTGATCCCTGGGTAGGGAAGATCCCCTGGAGGAGGGCAGGGCATCCCACTCCAATATTCTTGCCTGGAGAATCCCATGAACAAAGGAGCCTGGCAGGCTAAGGTCCATAGGGTCACATAACCCAGTGATCTAGATCTCAGTTAATTTTGTGCGCTGACTTAAGATTTTGTGTGTGTTTTTTAAAGGGGTGCCATAGGAGACGTAAACATGAATGATACAGGATCAAAATGCAATAATATGCAATAGTGCAGAGGGTATGAGACATGCGGAAAGGACAAGACTAACCACAGTTGGCGGGAAAAGATGTTTCTTGTGAGAAAGTTAATGTAAATTTGTAGAAAAAAGTAAAAGTGTCTCAGGGAGTGAGAGATAAAAATTCTCACCTGGAATCCTCCTTCTTAGAGAAAGTGGAGGGTAGATGGGAGATGGAAAAGTAAACTGGTGACTCAGTTTCCCCTCATCTTCCAGCCCCTTCATTTCTATTTGATTCCATTGGCCTCCTTCTCTGGCCAGGGAACCACGTTCAGTCATTTGAGGGGTCTTCCCTGGGTGACTGTTCTCATTTTGAACTTCTCATCCATGGGTTGAACTCCTAAGTGTGAATAGGACACAGGAAAAGTGGCTGATTTTGTCCACCACACTTATTACTTAAATCGGCATGAGTAAAGATTTGCCTAGGTGTGCAAACATGGCCCATCCACAGGTGTATGCTCTTCCCTGTTCATTTACTTTCCCAGGGTGTTCACTAAGCAAGAAAATCAGTGGCTTTAGAAGGGCCTCCAGAATTTGAAGTTCCAAGATTGGTTTTCATAATCGAGTATAAATTCCTTACGTTCATATTCAAACTTCAGTATGATACATTTTTAGCCTTTCCAGCACAACTCCTTCTGAATGAAATTACTGATTTTGAAGCTCCTGAAGAGAGTTGAGTCTGGCAGTCATAGTTTGTACCGTCACCCCGCTCAACCTGGCTGATCTTGACTATCTCAGAGAAAATAGTGTGGTAGGATAATGAGATATACAAGCTTGTGTTTGGAGAGCATGTGGAGAAACTGGATCCAAGTTCTATCTCTTTAACTTTTTTTTTTTAACTTGGGCTAAAATAAATAACTTCTCTGAGCTTCAGTTTCTTCCTCCAACAAATGGGTATAATGATAAGGACAATGATATCTCTACGAGATAATAGAGCACCTAAAACATACTCTGTAAATGAATCTGAGCTTATTGTTGCTTAATCTAATCAGATTTTCTTAGAAATATGAACAGGAAAATATTAATCACAGAAGTGAGTGTGCAGAAAATTAAATTTGAGAGATCTTTGTGACCCCGTGGACTCTACAGTCCATGGAATGCTCCAGGCCAGAATACCAGAGTGGGTAGCCTTTCCCTTCTCCAGGGGATCTTCCCAACCGAGGGGTTGAACCCAGGTCTTCCACATTGCAGGCGGATTCCTTACCAGCTTGAGCCACCAAGGAAGCCCAAGAATACTGGAGTGGGTAGCTTATCCCTTCTCCGGTGGATCTTCCTGACCCAGGAATTGAACTGGGGTCTCCTGCATTGCAGGTGGATTCTTTACCAACTGAGCTATCAAAGAAGCCTGAAAGATACATAAAGAGACTCCAAAGAGAGAATTGAGAAAGAAGCATAAATTATGAGCAAGGAAAATATAAATAAAAGATAAACAATAAAGAGAAAGCTAAAACAAAATAAGTGAAGGAGTGACATAATAAGAAGACCTCAGAGGGCCGACTATTCCAAGCTCCCCAAAACTGGTTTGCACTCTGCTCCAGTGCTCCTGAAGTTTAGCTGAATAATTTATCTGTAGGGACCTGTAATCCTATGAGCTCCATTCCCCCATTCCTCATAAAAGCATTCTATGAAGTAGGGTTACTTTAGAGAGTTCCTTGTTAAAAAAAACAAAACAAAAAACTGATATAAGATGTTAGTCTTATTTGAAAATATTTCTTTTCTTATACTTTCAGCTGTGCTGTTCTGTTCCCCCAAATACATCACAAGAACTGCAAAGGTCATTGGAAATACTGAGCATAAAACAGTGATGACTAGAAGGCACTATTATTTCCTCTGGGAGCACTCAAGGGAGATGATGGTAACTAGTGAATAGGGAGAGAGGCAGAGATGAGAAAGACGTTCAGGAATAACTGGCCAGAAATATTAGTGCATCTCAACTTTCCTGGAACATCAAAAACTAATTTGAGAATCTGCAAGAGGCTGAATTATACAGATAATTTTAAGCATGACATGGCACATGGACCACTCATTCTATTCTTTGACAAAACAAATGTCCCCATTGAAGGCATAGTGAAAACTCCTGAACAGTTTATCTTTTGAGTCAAGCCCTATGATGTAGGACTATGTGTAGATACGTGCCTTTGATCCAATAAGTTATCTCAGGGTAGATATTGGGGGCACTCATCCAAGACTTGGAAGTTTAAGTCAATTGGAACCAAAACTGGGAGTTACCTCAAGTCTTGGAACATGGTTGGACAATGGGATAAGGAGAAATATATCCATTATAAATTACTCAGTCTATAATAAGTATAATCTTAGGTACAGATTAAAATGCAGTGGAACAAAAAGAAAGCTTATTGGAAAGCAACACTGAAGATCAGAGATACAGGCTAAAGACCTAGGAGTAATTCGGGTTATTGACAACAAACAAACACGTAAGGGTTTGAAATTGTCAAGGAAAACTCTAAGTCAAGAAGATGAAAGGTGATAATGAAGAGGCACGAAGACTCTCATCATTTAAGATATGGGGAGAGGAAGGGTGCATAAACAAGCAGCTTCAAAGGAAGGAAAGACGTCAGGAGGGGATGGGGAAAATTATTGAGGAAGGAAGAAGACCCCAAAGATAGAAGAAGAAGAAGTCAAGGATGATTATTAGCAAAAGCTGTATTGACTGCAAGGAAGTTGTGTAAATCCCCAAAAAGAGAGCTTTATGGGAATGGCACAACCAGGATCCTAAAAAAATTGGTAGATTTAGTAATACATGGAAGGCATGGAAACACACGCTGTTAGTGTCAATATATTTTATGATATTTGGCTGAGCAGGGCAGGGAATAAGTTAGACAGGAGGTGGGACCCCTAGAGTCACGTGGTGGAGTTGTTCTTGGTTTTTTAAGAGGACAAATATAGCTTTGTGTGTGGACTGGAAGATAATGTTAGAAACAAAAATTTCAAGGGTATGGGATCGACACATAAAGACATACGTCATAGAAAAAAAGACCACCGAGGAAGCGACAAAGAATAAGCTATGGAACACAGATGGGGAGCTGGCTTTAGAAAGGGAGCAGGAGTCTTTTTTTTTTTTTTTTTTAATCCTTCCTATCATAGGAAGGAAAGAGAAAAGTACCATATGGATGCAGGTTTAGCTATTTTTTAAATAAAAGAAATGAGGACCTTTATATTGTTTGGAAAGAAGCAGATGGCATTTTCCAAAGAGGCCATGCCAGCATATCCCATGGCACGTGCTCGTCTTTTGAAGAGGTGTTAGCATTCCTCTTCGGAGACATGAGGTCCTTGTTCCTTTTTCTAGACAGAGTGGCCTTCTGATACCAGGTTATGCGGCAGAGCTGACAGAGTATGGAGGACAGAAGAGCCCACGTCAGGTGGACATAGCTAGACTCCTATACTGTCACCTGCACAGTGATTGGCTGAAGGCGTCCCTGAGATGAGTCTGACCTAGCTGGGAAGCTGAGGAACGCCTAGAGAAGCAAACATCTGCAGATGATCATTTACCCACACGGGTGAGCCAAAAGTAGTTTCTAGAAGGGAGATGTGAGTTTATGCCTCTCATTCCTTTGGGCTACTCTCTTCCATTTCTTTGCAGTTTCAAGATCAACTGTTTCAAAGACTGTTTCATATGAGACTTCTTTCCCACTCGGGGAATTGAGTTTGGAAAAGGAAGACAATAGACTATGACAGCCCCCATTGCTCCATTTGCTCTTAGGGACACAAGTCAATTCATCCATGTTGTGAGGATGGGGGTTTCCGGTCTCCTGCAACGGGTCATAGAGGACACCACATATCACCCCAGGTGACGGTCAAAGACGAGGCTCTAGTGCAACATGTTGGGAGAAGTGAGCTCTAGGCTGTCATCTCATGCATCTTGTCTGTGCCCTCTGGTCCTGCTTCATCCTGGATATTCCATGTCTATCTGGTGATGAATCACTGCTGTGCACACCCACCACAGCCCCTTGTAAGGCCATCAAGACCCAGCTTAGGTAAGTAATGGGATGCATGGTCTCATGGAATCCATAGCTGAGTGCTCAGTCTCCACAAGTTATAGCAGCATGTAATTTTTTTTACATGCAGTTTTATGCGATAGTGTAACTGGCTTTACTCCAGAAAACCACACTCCACTTTGCAGTTCTCCTTCTCAAATTTGTCATAGATTCCATTGTTGTTGTTGTTCAGTCGCTTAGTCGTGTCTGACACTTTGCGACCCCATGGACTGCAGCACACCAGGCTTCCCTGTCCTTTGCTATGTCCCAGAGTTTGCTCAAACTGTTGTCCATCCAACCATCTCACCCTCTGGTGCCCCCTTCTCCTCCTGTCCTCAATCTTTCCCATCATCAGGGTATTTTCCAATGAGTAGGCTCTTCCCATCTGGTGACCAAAGTATTGGAGCTTCAACTTCAGCATCAGTCCTGCCAATGAATATTCGAGTCTGACTTCCTTTAGGCTTGATTGGTTTGATCTCCTTGAAGTCCAAGGTACTCTCAAGAGTCTTCTCCAACACCACACTTCAAAAGCATCAATTCTTCAGCACTCAGCCTTCTTTATAGTCCAACTCTCACATCTGTACGTGACTACTGTAAAAATCATAGCTTTGACTACATAGACCTTTGTTGGCATAGGCTCCATACTACATCGTTTTTAACCATTGGCACATCCATCACCATGGAGTTTTCGGATTATATGACCCAAGGATAAGGCCATAGAACTTTTTTTTCCACCTCTTGGCCTTATTCAAAGAAGGCAACTTTCCATTTAATTTGATCTATTATCCCAAACAGTGTTCCTAGTTTGATTGAGTTTCTCCTAGGATCTATGAGCAATACCAAGTATTGTTCATACTTTGTAGAATGACATGAAAAATGTCATAATTTATCTTTACCTTCAGAAGAAATATCCTAGCATGTTCCTGCCCATGGGCTCTCTAAAAACTTTATTTTCCACCCACCACAGGACATGTTTCTTAGCAAAGTCTCCATCATGCAAGCCCTCTCATGTTCATCCTGCCTGAAGAGAATGATATCATCCGTGCCTGATGTTCTGTATGGATGTCCAGATGGTCTGGATATTTTCAGACTATATTGTGACAGAGGACAGAGTTAACATAGCTCTGAAACATTACACTTAATGTGCATTATTTTCAATACCGCGTGAATGAGAACTATTTCTGATCCTCTTTCTTCTGATCCTCTTGCAAAGGAAAAGAACGTTTGGGTGAGTTTGAGTTATTCCACAGTCATTCTCCAGGCTCCATCTAGTCTTGCAAGAACCAGATTGGCAAACGAATGAAGATATGATACACCTCACAAGGCATGGGCCTCCTTTAGATCTTTAATGAGGGCATTAATGTTCATCATTATTGCAGAATGTAATATTGCTTTTAATTAGCTATCCTCGCCAGGAAGGGACAGGGAAGTTTTGTTGACTTCTTGGAGCCTCAATGAGCATTAGAAACTAGAAATTAATGATACATTAAAATGTGATTTTTCCTGGGTCAATTCTTAGTAGCTAAAGTCGAAGCAAGAAGAAAGTGAGTGATCAACTTGAGTCAGGGATTTTTTTCAATATATTAGAAAGTTTAAGGACTGTACTGAGTTATGGACACAAGTGAAAGATTATGAAATGTTTGACATATATGGGAAGAAATGAAGACAAGAAGGGGCTAAGTATTTGGAGGAGATGTAGAGTCCTGCAGAGGATTAACTTATTAAGTTTTGAAGATGCTGAAGGGCTAGTATTGGCATAACTGAGAGACTTGGAAGGAAAAGAGTTTTGGCCAGACGCTGGAAAAATACAATTTAGTATGGAGAGTTTCCAGTCTGAAAATAATCAATGTGAACCCACAAAGAAATGAAAAAGGGTAATTCCGTTGTGAGAAGTTGAGTCATGGAAACTTTTATAGATAAGGGATTTGGGGGAAACGTGTGTGTGTGTGTGAGAGAGAGAGAGACAGACAGACAAGAAACAGAGATAGACACAGAGACAGACGGATGTAGAAAGAACATTTTTAGCTGTAGGCTGAGGTACAGAACGTGCTTCTGAGCATTGGAATGACTATGAATGGTGCTCTTGGAGCATGAGACATGTATCTTCCACATATGAAGACAGCCACACATGAAGTCACTAGGGCATGGCAGGGTCTATACCTTTCAAGAGCAGGGAGAAGTTCCCTGGGACTGTGGTGCAGGGAAATGGTAGCTGATGAGACTAGAAAAATAGAGTAGGTCAAACTGCATGGTGCCTCCTCATATGGCAAACTAAGAAAGATGACCTCATATGATTATTGTGTCTCCTAAATGAGCTCCTTAGCAACTCTGGGGCATATTTCATATAGCTTTGCATCCTGTAACAGCTAGCAATCTGTGACTTAGTAATGATTGCACAAATAATGCAATGGTGAATGTTTTAAGACTCAGTAGCTGTGCTTGCAGAATTTATGACATGCTCAAGTGAGAGGGGATAAAGGGCCCTATTTATTGTATGAAGAGCATCATATTTCTACTCTCTCATGATAATGTAGATTTAAAGAATAATTATTAGGCATAAGTAAAATTTAAGAATATCTATATTAAGAAAGTGAAAGTATTAAGAAACTGAAAGTATTAAGAAAGTGAAAGTTGCTCAGTCACCTCTGACTCTTTGCAACCCCATGGACTATTCATACGATGTCTGGCTCTAGGTGAGTGATCACACCATCATGGTTATCTGGGTCATGAAGATCTTTTTTATATAGTTCTTCGGTGTATTCTTGCCATCTCTTCTTAATATCTTCTGCTGCTTCTGCATGATTCTTTTTTTCAAAATCCATGACAGCATCAACATGAAAGTTGATCAGTCATGTCTGCCTCTTTGCAACCCTGTGCACTATACAGTCCATGAAATTCTCCAGGCCAGAATACTGGAGTGGGGAGCATTTCCCTTCTGCAGGGGTCTTCCCAACCCAGGAATCAAACCAGGGTCTCCTGCATTGCAGGTGGATTCTTTACCAACTGAGCTATCAGGGAAGCCCTGTATTAAGAAGCAGATTGTAAAATGTATACACTATTATCACTCATCACTGACTCTTAACAAAATTACAAGAAAAACTTTTCTAGACAAGCAGTTAGTAGTTAATTTCTTCACTTTTTGTTTAATCTGGCAAACTGTTTTCAAAGTACAAATACTGAGTATGAAGAGGACATAGCCTCAAAGCCTCTCTCTCTCTCTCTTTCTCTTTTTTTTTTATTAACTGAAAAAAATTTACAGGAAGGAACTGACTGAGAAGTAAACTGTATCTTTTTAAAGTAAAATTGCCCAATGCTGAGAGCATCTTCAGGAAATGAGAAATGTGAAATCCATAAAAGTCTAAGTTGGCTAAACCAGATGTTTAAAAACCTCCTGTGTAATAAATAAAATGAATAGATTTTTGTGACCAATACAGCAGAATTTGATTTGAACTTGATCTCTTCTCAGGATTCAAGTTTAAGAGGAGAAGGAGAAATTTGAACTGCTAAATTCTATACCCACAGAAGAAAAAGGAGACAGAGAAAGATGTTAGGTAATATAACTTCTTTGCTTTCTGAATTTTTTTTGTTAACTAATTTTTATTGCAGTGTGTGCTGTCATTTCAGTCCTGTCTGACTCTTTGCGACCCTGTGGGCTGTAGCCCACCAGGATCCTCTGTCCACGCCCACCTCCAGGGGATCTTCCCCAGCCAGGGATCAAACCTACAGATCCTGAATTGCACACGGACTCTTTACCAGAGGGCCACCAAGGAAACCCTGGTAAATTAAACTACCTTTAATACTCTTTCTTGGACCCCTCTTTGATGATGGCTTAACTGTGAAGTCACCTGTACATCATAGAGAAAACTGTCTTAAATATGTTTTCTGATTTGATCAGGGCCTTTCTAACATTTAAGAGTGAGGCAGAGAATAAAGCTCATACACTTGGTGACGTTGTTGAGACTAAATTAGCCAATTCTGGAATTGCGTCTGTCCAGATTTCTTGTTACATCAGGTCCTAAAACTTACAGTGACAGTAAAACCATTTTACCCAGGTTTTCTGCTGTTTGAGGCCAAAAGTGTCCACATGGTTACAGAATTAATAGAGCTTAAATGATGAGGGTATTTAGAAACCAACAACCTTCAATCTGGGACTGAAAGGGCTGGCAGAACACAAAAAAACAAAGTATGTGGGGCTGAAAGGAGGAGACATGCATAACAAAGAATTAACAAGGAAGTAAATAACCTTGATGTCTCACATTGCTCTATAAGCGTTTTGGTGCTCACTGGATGGTTGGTGGAAATGCTTATTGAGCACAGATGTTATCTTTTAGCTTCCTTTACAACCTGAGAGCACCCTCTGTGAAGTAATCATATTGTAATTTCAGATGTAATTTTAACACATTCTTTCCTGAATAGCATATGTGCGCCTGTGAGGCAATCATCATAAGAATATTGTATCCTTTTAAAAAGAAGGATTTCTTTTTATTCATGCACCTTATAATTGATTTTTTTAAATTAAAAAATAATTTCCAAGACAATTCATATTGAGCATTTTAACGGGGACCTGGTTTTCACCTAGGATACAGACACAAATTGTCCAAGTAGGTTTAGGATGAGCGTCTAGACTTTTCCATAGAAAATAAAGTAAAACTA
Organism: Okapia johnstoni; assembly: GCA_024291935.2. NCBI lineage: Eukaryota > Metazoa > Chordata > Mammalia > Artiodactyla > Giraffidae > Okapia > Okapia johnstoni. Next base: position 5,940,904 of record CM044321.1, on the reverse strand, counting down.
GAATATAATCAATCAGAACGACAGAAAGATTTTCAGGTCAGACCAGAATTGCAAAAATAGCTTTCTCCTCCTACCGACTTTTGCTTCACTGCCCAAGACGTTTTCTTCTGTTCCTCCATATGTCTTGGAGTCTCACAGGTTTCCTGGAGGCTACCCTTCCTTGTCTGTATCCAGAGATTTCCCAGGTCATCTCACTCACCCCACTGACTCAGCTCTCTCCTGTGTTGTAAACACTCTGACCCTTTATTCCCAGACCAGATGTCTGTCCAACAGAGAAACCGTGCAATCTTCACATCCTTATGGGAGACGGTTTGTCATTTAGATACCTCAAAATCAAAATATGCAAAACCGATGCTTGCTTCCCTAAAACCCTGTCCTCATTTTCAAATTTTTATGTAAATGACTATTGCCATGTACTTGCACCAAAAATTCAGAGCCTTCCCCTCCATCCTGTTCCACATCAAACTAATAAGCAATATATCAGTATCTACTAAATAATTTAGATATAATACTTCCTTCTTTGCCCCCACATCTTACCTGGAGCTCTTATCGTTCTCCCACCTGGATTATTACTAAACCTATTAATTGGTCTCCCTTCTTCCATTTCATTCTCTGTGACTTAGGCTTTCTAAATAATTTCTTTCTAAAACATAATTTTGATTAAGTTTTTCCAAAGTCATTCTGTTGCATCCGAGATAAACCTCATTATGTCTGAACTTTCATACTCTGTGAAAGCCCTCCCTCACATAAACTTGCACTTGTCCATTCTACCCAGCTTGAAGAAAGCTCTGCGTTAGCTGGTAGGAATGTAAATATCCATGCCACTTTCTCAGAATTGCATCTCATTTCTACAATGATTCTGTGTTTTAAATTCTTTGGATATTCACCATATCACTGTAAGTGAACCCAAGCAAATATTGTTATCATTTCCATTTGCTGGTTGAGCAAATCAAGATTCAGAGAGTTAAAATATTTGCACAAGGCCACACAGCTAGTTAATGGTAAACCCAGGCCTGAAAACCATACGCTTGGAATATGTCACATTATCCTAGCACTGACAGATTCAATTTAGTAATCCCTACTGTGCTTTTTGAGCTTCCCTGGTGGCTCAGACAGTAAAGAATCTGTCTGTAATGCAGGAGACCTTTGTTCGATCCCTAGGTTGGGAAGATCCCATGGAGGAGGACATGGCAACTCACTCCAGTATTCTTGCCTGGAGAATCCCCATGGACAGAGGAGCCTGGTGGGCTACAGTCCATGTGGTCGTAAAGAGTCGGACACGACTGAGCGACTAAGCACAGCACAGCACCACATTTTATGGTTTACAGACACATCCAGAGCTGCACGGTTCTAACCCTTATAGAAAGAAGAAGTTACTGAGCCTTCAACCTCTACTAAATTTTGTAAGCATATTAAGATGCTTTAGTAAAAGGATACATTGATGATAGAGAAGGCTGCAATTAAAAAGCTCATTACTCAGGACTCAATGCTAGATTTTGGCCTCGAAGGAATGGGTAAATTTGTGACCAGAACACAAGTAGGCTGACTAATCCCAAATAATTTACAAAACTCTATGGTCTGTACCAATCTCTCTATGACCTAAATGTTAAGTACAATTTATTCCCTCTAGTCCACTTGGTCACCCTCTGAACATGTGTATTATGCATTAAATGGATGACAGGAAGTCATTTTTTAATCCTTTCTTTAGAAACTGATCTTTCAAGCCTCTGGGAGGCTGATCTCAAGGGAAGCATTTGCCTTCTTTATGGGATTATCTGTCTGTTATGTTGAATGGATCTCATTTCAGGAGTCATCAGGTCAATTAATCTCATCATTAAGGATCCTCTTAAGAGCTCATAAATATCATTGAATTCACACATTTCAACTGATGGCTTACTTTGTGTGTGGTCAATTGGTGGATACTTACTCACAATTCGAAACAGCAAAACCCCTGATAGTTGCCTATTAAAGGGTTTAATTTTATGTCAGGGATTATAGAAAAATAAGTACAGTGATGCGGTGAGATACACTCAACCAGTGTTTCTTTAAAGTTCGCATTTGCATCTCTCTTACTTTTGTTACAGATTACTGACAAGAAAAGGTGAGGAATTAAGTGCTAAGAAGGGAGAGGCAGAGAAGAGGCAGGGGAAAGAGATGGACTTTGACAGAAAACAAGGTGATGGAGTTAAGACAAGAGGAGCTGAAGTGAAGCAGGAAGTAACTAGAGGAGGAAGACTGATCACCCAGACCCACCAGCCACACTTACTCAGGCTGGGGGCAAAGAGAAGCCCACGTTATATTAGATACCTACGTTATATCTAGATACCAGCCCACGTTATATCCAGATACCTAAAAGCGATAAACGAGGCCGACACATTGTAAGAAAAACACATTCTATTCTCCTTCCTTTTCTTGTTTAGTCACTCAGTCGTGTCTGACTCTTTGTGGCCCCGTGGACTGTAGCCCACTAGGCTCCTCCATCCATGGGATTTCCCAGGCAAGAATGCTGAGGTGGGTTGCCATTTCCTTCTCCAGGAGATCTTCCCGACCCAGGGATAGAACCCACATCTCCTGCCTTGGAAGGCAAATTTTTTACCACTAAACCATGAGGGAAGACCTCTCTTTTCTTTACCAATTCACTTTTATAAGAGTAAAACTGAATAGCACATAAGGTTAAGATGTCTGAATGGTTTTATTTTTACTCATATCTATGTATTTTCTTTAAGAGAGAGCAATGTTTGGACAAGAAAGAAAATAATACATATAATAAATGACTAAATATTTATTCAACATGATTTATTATATGCCACTATTTCACCAATGTCAATTATATTGTTACCAAGAATTTTATTTAATCTGATATAAATAAACTAAAGAAAACTATATGACAATTAGGAAAAAGAAATGAAACCTCATAAAAACATATTTCTTCAAATCTTTGAAATAACTAAACGTACCTTTTAGAGGTCATCAATCAAGTATAATTAATAAATCAAATCTTATGGTTTTTATCACCTTTGATATAACTATTTCTAACAAACAAATAGTGAAAAGAATTCAATGTACCAAAAAAAGAAAGAAACTAAAGAATTAAAAAGTAAAATGTAATTATATTCCAAGTGGTCATAATAATAATTTCACAAAAATAAAAATTAGAGTAAATGGAAACATAAAAAAGTAAATTAAGAATAAATTTCACATTTTTGTTCCAAAATATTAAAAAATCAGCTCTAAGAGAAATAATTTATAATCCAGAAACATAAAATTTTAATTACAATTAATTAAAGATACATTATTTTTGGAAACAATTCTATTTGAATAGATGATTTAAGAAATAAAAGTATCTAGTTTTAGTAGTCAATAGTTATTTGATTGCCAAAGTCGTGGAAGTAAGAAATTGGTAGAAAGTTATCTGTGCTATTAAGTGACGTACATTTTATAGTATAACCAATTGTTCAGCTTTTCTGTGCAACTGTTGTGAATAATGAGCTAATCCTGAATTCCTAGGGATCCCCAACTTGGAACAAGAAGAGAAGCAAGAAAATGGGCACTTGGTAGAACCAGGCATAGACTAGTTATTATTATTATACTCCCTGAAAGAAAGGATCAGCAAGTTAATTAACTCACCTTCTTCTTATATTAGCACTTTCACTGTTCAAATACTCCACAAAGTCCAAAACGTAGGCCATCTCTTACACTGGCTGTAGCACTCACAGCGTTTCATGCAATACCCTTTCTCCAAGAATATAGGGATGAGGTTTCAGACACTTTCCTGTGGAGTGAACAGGTGTTTGGATAGCCTCAGAGTGCTGTACCCTGGTGATGCGTGCTGGAGGAATACTCGTACCCAGGCACTGGTAATATGGACTTCTCTGGTGGTGCTCGTGGTCAAGGACCCGCCTGGCAATGGAGGGGACGTAAGAGACGCAGTATTGATCCCTGGGTCGGGAAGATGCCCTGGAGGAGGGCATGGAAACTCACTCCAGTATTCTTTCTTGGAGAATCCCACGGACAGCGGAGCCCGGCGGGCTACAGTCAATGGGGTCACAAAGAGTCGGACACGACTAAAGCGACTTAGCACACAGAACCAGGGATTCTCTAACCAGGTTTCAGGTGGTCAGGGGTGTGGCGCAGAGCCCTGGGCTTTGAAGAACTGGGTGTAAAGTGGATGCTTGAAGAGCAGGGGCTTTTCCCAGCTGAGCTGAGGACAGCACTCATGTCATGAGCTGAAGACAATCAGTAAAAGTTTGTTTCTGTTTTTTTTTTTTATCTTTCTGATTTAGTCAACTTAATTCTCTAATACACACTCACCAGTATATTCTAAGGAAAAACAAGGAAGCACATATTTATGTATTAATAGTTCCTTATGATTTACATTAAATTGTCACAGAATGATAAGGTAGCCACAATGCTTTTGTTCTTCCTGTCTTTCAGCTTAGATACTGTGTCACAAAAATCTTAAAATTTTGCTCAAACTGCCAATTGAACCCAAGGAAATCTGGCTCCAGAATTCAAATCCTTCAACAGAAACCTAAGTCTTTGTCAGCATGAGAAGGAATGTTATATTTCTCTTGAGAATTAGTACTTCCTAGAGGACAAAAAACCATCACAATTAGCAAAAATAGTAATATGGTTGTTTTCATATGTGCAATAAGATTTTCTACCATTGAATCCAATTTTTACATTAGGTTCTAGGAAGAGCTGAGTTATAGATGATTGGAAACTAACATAGCTTTTGTATTTTCTCTAACAACAGTATCTGACTTACACTTTCAGGATGAATTAAAGAAACACATGAATACTTGAATTATTTCTCAAAAGAGAAAAAGCTAATCTTTAGGGGTTTCATTATTAGTATGCATTGGAATGGTTCATCTTAATGTAATTGGAGAAGTAGATTGCTGTGTTGTTAAATTTTTAAAGAATATTTTGAGCTTTTATCTAACTCTAAATGTTTTAAAATAAAAGAGACATGCATCTATATGTGTGTGCATATATAAATATACATATTCATACATATATATAGTGTGTAACTTCAACCAACTAAATTTATTTTAGGTTCTCATTTCTTTTTATCTTTGTGTTTTACTTAGTTGCATTTAAAATAGCCACTAAGAACAATACTTTTATCAAAAACAATAACAAAATGATTTATATTTAATTGAAAATCTTCATACAAATCTGTATAATATACAAGTAGATCGCTAGGTCAGTGAATGTCGCAATGATTGATCAGCGTTCTCTCTTCTTTAGGGCCAGAGCCCAGGTACATGAATTGAATAAGCTCATATATTTTCATTTCAGAAGATAAAAGATTTACTAATGAGATGTAATCTCAAGTACAAGATAGTCATGGCAAAGGCGTTGTTGACTGGTTTAACAGTCTTCCTAATCTAGGTAATTTTTATGAATTTAATAAAATCTGAAAATTGTCGTAGTGTTAATAAACAATAAAATTTATTTTCCTTTGATTATATACATATTTTTTAAATCCAACATTTAAAGTATTTAAGACAGGAATCAGACAAACTAATTACTGGCCTACTGCCTGTTTTGTAAATAAAGTTTTATTGAAGCACACCCATGTTAAATTTGTTTCTGCATTGTCCGTGACTTCCTTTGTGCTACCAAGATAGAAGTAGCTTCTGCAAAAATCTCTGTCTGGTCTCCAAAGCCACAAATAGTTACTACGTACTACTTTACAGAAAAAAGACTACTGACTACAAATAATTTTTTTTTTCAATTATCACATAATTTTTCAAATGGTTCAAAGCTACTTTGAAGATACATAAACACAGGGACACTGACCACAGGTAAGAAAATCGCATATTTCTCTCACCTGTGAGTTATAGACCATCACATCCAATTCACACACAATTAAAATGTATAAAATAACATTCACTTATTCAACAAATATTTATTGAAGGCAGAATATGTGCCCTCAATAAATATTTGCACTTAAACACTTTTCGGTGGTAGGTGATGATTTTGAAATGAAAGAAAGGAGGGAGGCAGGCAGGAAGGGAGGTTAACCAGCACGTGTCCGCCCACCTTGCAGAATTAGGCTCCAGGAAGTGATACATGATAATCACATGTTCCCCTGGGATCTGAATTAAGAGAGGTCTTTAGCCCTGAGAGAGAGCCAGAGTGACCGGCCCTTCTTCATAAAGAGTAACAGAAGATGTAAGATACGGTTGAGTACTATACATTATACAGTTTATATATATTATATATAATAAGTATGCTTTTAAAAACAGAAACACGTATTTATTTAACTTGGCTGTAAATCCTAGTGCCTTCAACTCTGCCCTTTAATGAAAGACTAAAGAAAGGAGTGCATATTAAAAACTTGACATATTTAGGAGATGAGAATGGATTCTCAGAACATTTAAAAAATTGAACATTATAAAGGAAGCATTCAATTAACATCTGATTAATTCTTGACAAAAATTAACGTTTACCAATTAAATGATTGAGAACTGATTTGTGATTCTAACTAACCATTGTTCGAATTTTGAAAGAAATGACATTTATATGAAGTTGCAGTTAAATTGCAAACTCTTTTTCAAAGTTAAAAAGTAATGTCTACAAGAATTAAGAAAGTAGCGTAGTTCTGGGCAGTGTGTCTAGGCATGACAGAATAAAGTGAATATATGGTGTGCTATTCTTGTTTAGTCTCTAAGTTGTGTCTGACTCTTTTGCGACACCATGGACTGTAGCCTGACAGGCTGCTCTGCCTGTGAGATTTTCTAGGCCAGAAGATTAGAGTTGGTGGCTTCCTGACCCAGGGATTGAGCCTGTGTCTCCCGCTTGGCAAGCAGGTTCTCTACCACTGAACCACCTGGAAAGCCTGAATGGGTGGTATACTTGAGGTCAGTGCATAGAAGTTCTTTTATGGGGAAAAAAGAGAACAATAAAAGTCTTTATCTTTAGAACTCTATTATATTTAGAAATAATGGTTCAAGAACCTTTTTTTAAAATTATTTATTTGTTTATTTTTGGCTGTGCTGGTTCCTTTATGCTGTAGGGGTTTCTCTAGTGGCAGAAAGTGGGAGCTACTCTGTAGCTGTGGCTTCTCATTGAGGGGTCTTCTCTTGTTGAGGAGCACTGACTCTCGGGCGCATGGGCTTCAGTTGTGGCTCCCAGGCTTTAGAGCCCAGGCTCAGTACTTGGGTTGTATGGGCTTAGTGGCTCTGCGGCATGTAGGATCTTCCTGGTTCCCACATGGGGGTCATACTCACGTCTCCTGGGCCACCAAGGAAGCCCAAGAAATGTTTTAGTTCTATTAAGAACTTAGTGATAGGGAACTCATGCGTATGAGGAAATATACCCGAGTCTGTTCCACAAATGATATCAGATATTGCAAGACAACAGACTCTGGGACTCTTAATGCATCTTCCCTGATCACCAGTGGTGATCTCTAGGTAGCAGGAAAGGAGGTGTTTTGACATACACCCTCCAGTAAAAGGCAATTGGGAGAATCAGGAGAAGATGCAGACAACACTCATGAAATGTCTTAAGACAATAAATCATATGAATCAATCATATATATGCATATGATTGTTGAGTTTAAAAAAATTAAAAACAAGAAGTATTCCACTCACAACTGACTTCAAAATTACTGCCCAAAGGCAAAATTAACCAGCTATTTGTATGTTTTCCCAAGGCAACTGGACCTGATTTATTCAGATGGATAGTAACACAACATTTCTGGACAGATGCAGACACACACACACATGCACACCACACATGAACATGCATGTTTCAGATGGTGTATTACAGGGAGAAGACTCAAACGCTCAAAGTCTCTAAAATTATAATTATTGTTCTTATATACAACTACCTCGTCAATATATTCCATGCTATGTCATTAAGGGCTTCCCCAGTGGCTCAGTGGTATCGAATCCTCCTGCCAATGCAGGAGACAAGGGTTCGATACCTGGGTTAGGAAGATCCCCTAGAGAAGCAAATGGCGACCCACTCCAGTATTCTTGTCGGGAAATCCCATGAACAGAGGAGCCTGGTGGGGTACAGTTCATGGGGTCACAAAAGGGTCAGATCCCATGGGATTCTCCAGTCAAGGATACTGTGGTGGGTTGGCATGCCCTCCTTCAGGGGATCTTTCCAACCCAAGAATTGAACCTGGGTCTCCTGCGTTGCAGGCGGATTCCACTGAGCCACCAGGGAAGCCCCACTTTGCAGACTAGCTTAAGCAATTTTGGATCAGTCGATTAATACATAATCGTCTTCTAAAATCTTTGTGGCATGATATAGATTGGTTCTTAAAAAATTTAGAGCAGATGCATTAAATGGATATTATACCTGTTTTCATTTTAAGCCCACAAATATGCATCTGTTGCCAAGTTCAGGAAAGTAAAATATTCTTTACAGTTTTTTTTTTTTTTTTTTTGGCATCACTGAAAACTCTCATTCATTGCTGCTGAGAAGGTAAAATGATACTGCCATGCTAAAAGATAACTTGAATATTTCCTACAAAACAAAACTAAGCATACTCTTACCATATGACTCAGCAATCACCCCTCCTCAGTATTTACCCAAATTAACCAAAAACTTATATCCACACAAAAATCTGCACATGAATGATTATAGCAACTTCACTCAGTTGGAAACAACTAAGATGTTCTTCAGTAGGTGAATGGATAAGTCAGTTGTACTACTCTTTGGACAATGGAAATTTATTCAGCATTAAAAAGAAATGAGCTATCAGCTTGAGTGGTTTCTAGGGATTAGGGATTAGAACTGAGTTTTAATTTAATTCAGTGTATATACTCCTTCTGATTGTTCCCTATCTATTTATTTATCTATGTGCTTATGTACACACATGTATATATACCTTATACACACATATATATACACATATACATTATATATGTGTGTATATACATGCAAATTATATGCACAGACGAGGCAAATGCTGAATAAAATAGAACAATAAGAAGTCATTAAAGTATGGATGGTCTTCTTAGACTAACAGCTTCTACTCTACTCATGTGAGAACTAGATATCTAAGTCATGAACTAATACAACCTATATTTTTTTTTTCCTCTGTCTTTTCTTCTTATAAGAGGAAAACATTCCAGAAGCACTTAAAAAAGAGCATCAGCATTTGCAGGTGTGGACGCTACAACTCACCACAGCCGTTTATTAAGAATTCTCATTTCTAGAAAATATTGAGATGTTTGACTGTTATTAGACATTGTCTTTGCTTACACTGTTGGGACTCTCTTGAAATGTTCTGGTACAGCTCTATTGGGTATATTTACAGAAAAAAACATGTCTTCATAAATTTTGATTGTTTGAATATAATGGTAAGAAGTTCATGGAAAAAGGTGAAAGTGAAATTACTCTCAAAGAAGGCCTCTCTGAGTATGTCTTTACCTCATTAGAGCTTCACAGTTAATAAAAGAGACAATATTTACTTGGTCTGCACTCTGGTGAAGTGAAAATTCAGGGTATTCCAATTTCTTGGTGCTGGGAGTCTCTCAATATATTTTATTCAGTCCTTCAGATGACTCTTCCTTGCACAGAAACCAAATACTGAGAAGCTATTTGTTTTATTTAAACAGATGTCGCTTTTCACAGAAATACGCTTGACCTCCCTAAAGCATTTTTTACTACTTTTTTTTTTTTCACTATACAACAAGAGATTTATGAAAATGTATGGGTACTGTGATCTACATAACAAAAATGTTTCATTGAATGTTAAGTAACCAAGTTCTGTGCGTACACATAGAAAGCACTTCACTTGCAATGTTGCTAAAACTTTTGTGTCTGTGAATCACCCAGGGATCTTATTAAAGTGCAGATTTAGCTTCCTCACGTCTGAGGTGGAGCCTGAATTTATTTCCAATAAAGCCTCCAGGTGTTACAAACATTGCTGAACCTTCAACTAGATTTCGAGTAGCAAGGAAATAGGAAACAGATAGAAACACAATATCACTGTTTTGGTTTTCATTCACTCAAAACTTAAAAAAAAAAAGCCTATCATATTCAATTCCTATTTATACCATAAATATATCTTCAAATACCCTCAGTATTTTCTTCTCAGTCTTTTTGGATTGGTTTTAGTGTTGCAATATCTGAAAATTTTTCCTTCCTTCCTTTTTAAGGATATGAAATATACAGTCACCCTTGCTTGAACAATGTATGGTAAGTGAGAGGTTAGACTGTGTTATTTTCATGGCAGTCCTTTTTTATCCAATAAACTTCACAACCACAAATATTAAAAATAAAATTTTCTTCAAAACATTTCTTTTACTACTTTTTTATTTTATTAATTTTTCAAAAGATATCTACAGCCATTGTGAACTGTGTGGCATGTCCTATCGAGAATGAAGTAAACAAAATTAAAAAAAAATATATTGGGCAGGTCAAAGAAAAAAAAGAAAAAGAGAAACATTTGTTTGATGCTACAGTTTCAGAGATTCCCAGAAACAATATCATCGATCCAGAAACTCAATTTTTCCAGTGTCGTTAATAAATGTTGTCACCGTGGAGGGTGATTTCATTAACGAGAATTGGAATAAATGCATTCATAAGTCAGAAAAAAACAAGGTGTTCTTTTTGTTCTAATTTACAAGTATTACAGCAGAGAAATCATGCTTTCCCCAAATGTTTGTATCCCTGAAGATAAGTAATGATGGCCTCTTTAATATTAGTGTTTTGAGAAGAAGAATCTGCTCTGGGAAAAAGAACACACGTGATGTTTTTGCATAGAAACAAACACACATAGAAACTGTTGATCAATTTGGACATGAATGGTAATCTGACATACAGGTATGCTCATTACTGTGTATGTTAGTAAAAACGTACATCTGTTCATAATAAATGGAGTTAGAGGTGCTAGCACAGTACACCTAACTTTCCTATTACTAGAGTGTGGTGACTATCAAAAGGCAAAAATACGGGGTATCATTATTTATGAATAATATTACTTGTACATATTCACATTGATATATATCAATATAATAATATACCATGATATCATTAGTTAACAGTGTAAATATACTAATATTAATTATAATGTAAAAGTTTATTAAACATTGTTAACTAAAGTGATTACATTTAACATGAGATTTACTCCCTGAACAAATTTTCAAGAGTACTATGCAGTATTGTTAACCAATGTGCACAGTGTTGTAGCACAGATGTCCAGAGTTGATTCATCTTGCATGATTGAAGCTTTATACCCATTAATTATGTTTCTCTTTTATGATAAACATTACTGTTTTTACAAAAGGAAGCAAATTTTTGGAAGAGTTATAGGTTAGTGTGAATGAGTAACAATAAAGTGGTTATTGTGATATGATTCACTGTATTTCCTGAATGTTGTTTCATTGTCATTTAATTGAACTGTATCATTTCAATACAATTAGAAATCAGAAAAGCCCTGTGATTCTAAAGCTAGCAATGGAAAAGTGTTGGCAGTGATGGGAAAAGTGAATGGAATGTAAAGTTAGATGGTGCAGCAAACCTCACAGACTTCAGTCTTTGCATTGAGCTAGTTGCATGCAAAGGCATTCTCCTGTTTCATCATCCTGGAAACAGCTAACTGACCTTATAAGCAAAAGTTTACTTTGAGGAAAATGGCCACCTCTGGAACTCATAGCTATTTACATTTCTAAAGCCTAATATCCAGAGCATTACGACATTTAAAAAAAAAAAATTGGCTTTAGACATCACTATACATTGCAGTTAAAAAAAAAATCAGGTAAATATCACGCAAGGCTATACTTTGCATAGTGATACTGAAGACCCTATGTCAAATACAAAAATACTATAGATAGAGCTTAGCAATAAAAATGAAGGACTTGAGTTTTGATATTTATAATTTTCTAAACTCCCGAGAGAAAAATTTGTATTACAAAGTGAACAAAAACTTAGGAAGAAAAATTCAGCCATTAATTTTTTTATAAAATATACAAAGTAATTGCAAAGTAATTTTCATACAATGTTAATATACCTAGAGTGAAAGTAGGTTTAAAAATTTGACTCAATTTTAAGCATCCTTTCTTAAGTCCTTGTAAAGTCAAACAAAAATCATATCAAAATTACTCTTTTCTAAATATATTAATTATTTACTAAAAGGTACTTGAAATTTGACCAAAAGAGAGACAAACTAAGTCATTCAATAGCTCACAGCATTGTGAGAGGATTCTGCCCTTCAGCTCAACTTCTAGACTGTAGAGAATTTAGGCAATCTGAGCAACAGAAATGGATGTTTTTTTCCCAGAGAAATAATTTCCTAGGCTATAAAATTGCAAATTGCTTTGAACTGCCTTTTTTGCTCAGTAGGGATAATCAAAATAATATTGCCTGAACAGTGTTATCACACACAAAGCATGCTCTTTAAAAATAATAATAATTCTGTTCCTTGATAGAATTTTTAATCCCAATTCATGATCATTAAACATTCATCCATCTTGGGAACACTGGTAAAATATGCAGGTGAGGGCTACCAATTTCAGCTTGCAAAACAGGAAGAGAAAGCAAATCCTAAGAAACAACAAAAGCCAGGCAAGTGAATTTTTATGTTGATTTGATGGCTCAAGTAGGATTGGGGGCGGGAGGAGAAGGGGACGACAGAGGATGAGATGGTTGGATGGCATCACCGACTCGACGGACACGGGTTTGGGTGGACTCTGGGAGTTGGTGATTGTCAGGGAGGCCTGGTGTGCTGCGGTTCATGGGGTCGCAAAGAGTCGGACACGACTGAGCGACTGAACTGAACTGAACTGATGGCTCAAGAAGTCTTTTTCTCATCTAAGGCTGTAGCTCTATATTTTGAGAGGGCTACCAGCCAGGCTTTGAGAGATCATTTAGCAATCCAAGGGAGGATGTCATGGTCCAAGATTCATGTAAGGGAAGAGCAAGCGGAGAGGTGAGAATAACCCTGGTTTAAGAGATAAAGCACATAACACTGTGACATAATGGAAGAGCACCATAAAAAGAAAAATAATACTTCAAGAAGTAACTTGGGGTATAGTCCTTTCAGTCCAAGTATTCTTAAACTTTCTACCTTATTCTCTAACTACCATGGGTTTACTAACAGTAGAAGCAAAATTATCTCCATGAATTCTTATGTCCTCCTCCCTCAAGTCTCCATGTCATAGATTACTCAGCCTCTTTCTGTGCTTTTAGCTAAAATGATTAAAAGAAAGTTTAATGAAACACATGCTGGTGATTGAGGCAGCTCAAGATTAATTTATCTTAGTGCTGGGCCCTCTATAAAACTGTGGTCCGTTCTCAAGTCTCTGAGAGTTATACTCCCTTCAGGAAATGGGTTTCCCTCTTGTTCCCTGGTGCAGAAACACAAATTTGACAGCCTTAGCTCTGAGCTCCTTTAACTTTCTCTTAGGTGTCCTGATAATAATGGCAGCCAAAGACAAAGTCCAAATATATTTTTAAATTTCATTGATTATGCATCTTATTGTGAGATGAAATTTCTACACATTTTGCTTAAAGTGTTAGTCACTCAGTCGTGTCTGATTCTTTGCAACCCCATGGACTGTAGCCCACTAAACTCGGTCCATGGGATTCTCCAGGCAAGGATACTGGAGTGGGTTGCCATTTCCTTCTCCAGAGGATCTTCCCCACCCAGGGTTGAACCTGCATCTCTTGCAGTTTCTGAATTGGCAGGTGGACTGTTTACCACTGCGCCACCTGGAAAATCCATCAGGTTCCATGACTCTCCTATAAAGCTTTAATAAAGTGATTAGAAAAATGTGATATCAACCAAACAATAAATAAATTAAATAGCAGAACGTAACTGAAAGCCCCAAAGCAGAAATTTAACATTGAAGATCAGTGGAGGAAGGAGGGTATTTTCAATAAAAGAATCTGATATTACTCAGTATGCATATGTTTGCCTCATCTCTCATCGTATCCAAAAATAAATCATGGAAATATAAGTGTGAAAGATAAAACAGTTAAAATTTTAGTAAGTCATTTAGAAAAATACCTACAAAATTTCAAGTTAGGCAGAGTTATTTTCAATAGTATTCAGAAACCTCTACCCACAGAGGAAATTAATGATGTATTTTACTATACTCAAATTAAGAACATCTGCTCATCTGAAGACACTACAGTTGTTCATTAAAAAAAATACAAAATAGAAAGTCTTTGGGATATATATACAGAGTAGGAGGTTTTTGTGATACAAATAACCAACAAAAGTTTTTTATCAACAACAGCAAACAAGAAAGTCTCCTACAAACCACTAAAAAAAGTCTGACAACCAGCCAACAGAAAAATGGGGAAGAGATGATGCCAGAAATTTCATAATAGATTAATTCTAAGTGGCTATCAAACATATGAAATAATAATTTATTTACTGCGTTAGTTGTCAGGGGAACATGAATTATAGCCGTATAGTGATACCAGCATTCACCAGAATGGCTTACAAGTGAAAAAAATGATAAAATTAAATACAGACAAATGATTTGAAATAAATAAATCTCACATATATTGTGAATAAAAGTAAATCTAGTCTACTATGCCTCATCTGGGACTTCCCAGGTGGCTCAGTGGTAAAGAACCCATCTGCCAATGCAGAAGATGCAGGAGATGCAGGTTTGATCCCTGGTTCAGGAAGATCTCCTGGAGGAGGAAATGGTAACTCACTGAAATATTCTTGCCTGGAGTATCCCATGGGGAGGAGAGTCTGGCAGGCTACAGCCCATTGAGTTGCAAAGAGTTGGACATGACTGAGCGACTGAGCACAATACACCACAGCAAAGCCTTATCAATAAAAGCTGGAGATAGTACAACTGTGACCAGCTAAAGCCATTCAATCACATATTCCTAATCCTGAGAAGTCAGATAAGGAAGAAGATGTACAATATGATTTTTTTTTTAATACCCCCAAAATGGCAAAATGAGACCAGTGGTGCAGATCAGGCAGTAATTGCTCTATCACTTAGAATAAAACCTTTAGGGAGGTGATTGTGCAGGATACTGCAAGAACTCCAAGGGTGTTGACAGAGTTTTATTTCTCAAACTGTATAACAGAAACAATTCAGTTAGTAAGTCTTCAAGGCTTTAAAATGAAAATCACAAATAACATTTACAGTAAATTAAAATACATGCTTCTGATGTAGAGATGATGATATTTACTAAACATAAGGAGTAAAATTCCTTAAGGAACTTCAACAGTCTCAAACCATAGTAGTATATTAATGGGAATATATCCCTACTTCTGTTACAATTGGTCTTCATGGATAAGTGTCCCAGGTGGGTATCCTCAGCTTGAGGTCTAACCAACCTCCCTACTTCCTTTTGATGTAACATGCTCTTCCCTCCCATCTGCTGGATGATGCTTCCTGCCAGCCTCCCCTTAGGCTCATGAATGCCTTGAAATATTGTGGAAAGGTATCTGTAGCTAAGACCTTGATGGGAACAGACCACAGAGTTTAAGCATGAGGGAGAGTTCTCTCTGCTTAGCTAATCACACGTTAAGGAACAAATTCTCTTCTGCCTCCAAACAAGAGCTTGCAGAGGGAGACTCTGGGAGGAAAGAATTCAAGCCTCTCCTTCCATGAAGACCGGGTCTATTTCTGGTACTGCCTCAGTCTGGGTATCTCTAAAGGCACTTGACAATGGCCATCACCGTGGTCCCTTTCTGGGGGCTCACACATGCTCTCTCTTCTCAGCCCGGAGGTCCTTCTTGTCATTTCCCTGATTTCTAGGACCTCACACTTATTTTTCACCATGTTCTTCATGACCTCTTATTGCAGACACCAGTGTACATGCACAAGTGCACACACACACATACACACACACATGCATTACTTTCCTCTGTGATCAGTATATCTTAAAGAAACATTTTTAAAATGTCTAGCTCATTTAGCAAACTACAAGCTGATCTCCTTTATCTCAACACGCTGAGAGCTCTGGTTTTTGAACAATTCATGGAAGTAAAGATATCACTATCTTATATCTGGGGACTGATGCCTTTATTCTTTTAATGGATTGACTTCCTCTCTGGATGGAAACAATGGGGGTGTGGTACAGGGGTGAGGAGGCAGAATGTGGTCAGTTTCCCTATTAAAGCTGGCTGAACATTCACATCCAACTCCCTTTCCGTGATCTCTCTTTTGTTGGAGATTTATAACTGGATATTGATGATGATTGGAATCCGATGCAATGGAGATTTCTTGGCAGAAAAGCAAATGATTTGTCTGAAAATTACATGGCTACCCAGAAAACATATTTCTTGCTGAGTTCATGAGAAAAAGAAAACACCTTTCAGAAACTCTTGTTTACTAATTCAGGGCTGTATTAGTCAGTGCTTGGTCAGGAAAGCATAACCACAATGAGTATTTATAAGCAAGGGACTAACTGTTGGAATTAGACTTGGTAGTGAAAGAGGTGGGGCTGGTAATGTCTGGAAAGGGGAATTGAAGAAGAGACAAGTTGGTAACCAGTGCTTATGAAGCACTGAGATGTGATGGGTGGATGGATTGGAACCTGCAAGGAAATCGGCAAAGCCAGGCATGTCCAACAAATAATGGAACCATAATCAGGAGCTGGGGGAGATGTCAGAGTGTCAGCTTTGCATCTGGTGGTGACCTTGGTGTTGATATTGACCAGCACAGGCAGCTGTCAGAAATATGAGCAAATAGAAGAAGTTAGAACAAGGGAACCTGGACTGCCAGCACCTCTGTGTCTCACCAAAGACTCTTCCAGATGACAATGACCACTGGTTTCCTTCTGCCTTCCAAAAGTCACATGAGCCTCCATTTCTGGAGGATGTGACAATAATTTCCCTGTCTGTACTGGGCTCTCTATTAACTTTCATCACATAATATTGGATAATTAAGGAATCAAGAGACTTCCCAGACATATCTCTCTCTAACCCAGTTTTTAGTAGCAACCCAATCTTCTCATGATCGTCCTTGTCAATCACCCAGCCAGTGAAATAAAAAACCTTTACCTTTGCCTGCCATTTGGGGCATTCAAAAAGCCCAAAGTGACCAAGAAGCAGCCTAAGCTTCTAGTTTAATGAAACAGTTACTCAGTTCCCCAGGAGGAAGATTCTTTCCAAGGAATGTAAGATCTCTGTACTGACAGAGCCCAACGTTTTATGAGAAGGAAACAATTTTTTTTTCTAATAAATCCAGCAGAGGGAATAGTGAGAGGATATGTTCTCATTTTTATCCCTTGATTATCATATCTTTAAATCCTGACTTTTGGGAAAAATAGGAGGACATTACCCTAAGTCCAGAGAGTAAAGCCACCCAACAGACACTAATTGCTGAGTTATCAGAAGGTCATCCCCCACCCCCTTCTATCAGGCCAGTTGCTTCAGAGTAACATGAAAGGGTAAGACCAGTGAATTCCTTGTGCCAAGTCCATCGTTATGTTTTATTTGCAGTAAAATGAGTTCTCCGATCAGAAACAATGCTGTGCTTAGTATCTTGGCAATAAAAATATGGCTGTCTATGGATGATGATTTTGGCAGGTGCATTAAAGGCAAGGAAGGCAAATTCATATCCAGAGCAAGTGTCTATGCCAGTGAGGAAGAAATTCTGCCCCCTTCATGATGTGTGCACGCATACTCAGTTTACTCAGTTGCTTAGTCATGTCTGACTCTTTGGGACCCTATGGACCATAGCTCTCCAGGATCCTCTGTCCATGGGATTTCCCAGGCAATAATACTGGAGTACTCATTAGAAAGGGGCTTCCCTTGTAGCTCAGTTGGGAAAGAATCTGCCTGCAATGCACAAGACCCAGTTTCGATTCCTGGGTCAGGAAGATCCCCTGGAGAAGAAAATGGCAACCCACTCCAGTATTCTTGCCTGGAAAATCTCGTGGACAGAGGAGCCTGGCAGGCTACAGTCCATGGGGTCACAAAGAGTCAGACACAACTGATCACAAAAGAGCTGCATATACACCCGGAACCTCTACAACCAGCATTTTCTTCTGTATCTGTTAGTGTTGGTTTCTCTACTTTCATTTAATTTGCTTCATTGAAGAATAATTTCAAATTTGGAGTTGAAATTTAGGTCTGTCAGTGATAGATTTGCTCATGACAAAAATGTTATGGTCTTCATTACATTGCTTATAATAGCCTCTTTTCATGGTCACTGTCTAGACCAAGTGGAAGAATGGCTTCAATTTTCTTACTAAGAGGCAGGTCAAGTTATTAACCTGACCATTGTTTCCAGAGGGTGAAAGTCAGCCACCATCTGTTTTGGTCTTGTCTATTCACTCAGGTCTGCAGAGAAAGAGAATATCAACAGTAAGATTTTCATACTGCAGCTGATACTCTTCAGAAAAGTTCCCCATAATCTCTGAGCTTTGAATTTTATTTCATAATATAGTATGATGTTCAGGTTTTATACTCAGTCTATGACCAATGCTTGATAAAAGTTCAATGTATGTGTTATTTTTGTGACTGAGCAGCTGTTTTCTAATATGGATAGTATCTACATCCATAAAGATATAAATATATACACATATAGAATCCTTTTTTATATTAACTTAGTCAAGAATTACATTGATTTTTATATATTCTGTAACATATCTTTCACAGAGCCTGGACAAGCTTACTAAAGTCATTCATCACTGTTGTTGTTTAGTTGTTAAGCTGTGTCCGATTCTTTTCAACCCTATGGAGTGTAGCCCACGAGGCTCTTCTGTCCATGGGATTCTCCAGGCAAGCATACTGGAGTGGGCTGCCATTTCCTTCTCCAGGGGTCCTTCCCAACCCAGGGATGGAACTCACATCTCCTGCATTAGCAGGTGGGTTTTCTACCACTAATTACCGATAGATTTAAGTTTTTCTCTTTTCCTTTATGCAAAAATACTAAAACTAGCATCCTCAAATTATATATATATATATATATATATATACACACACACACACACACACATCTATATATAATGCTTATATGGTTAATAAATGCATATAAATATTATGGGTATGTATATATCTTTGTGTGTATATACATATATTTAATATAAATATTTTAAATCAACCATTTCTTATATAAGAAACAAAGTATTTTTATAATATATGATGATATTTTAAAACATATTTTTGAACCATCTAATATACTTAAAATGTCAGTTTTATGAATATTCTTGAAGTAGAAGTGTAATTTCATTTTTGGCATATAATTTTTCAGAGGATTTTTCTAAATTAGAGGCAACCCAATATTCCATTTATTCATTTTATTTGAGAATGAAACCAATAGGTCATCTAAAACCTGGCTTCAATCTTTATTTAATTTTTTCTTTTATCTAACAGAAAAAACTGGTTCATTAAATGTACTATTTTTCATTCCCTTCTAAATGTAGATAATAATGAATTTTGAAATACTAAAATGTGAGATTATTGAGAAAAGGCTAAAATAGGAGTAAAACTGTTGAATAATCAGTTAGTTGAATATTTGTCTACAGTGCTCAATATCAAAATATGATTAACATAAAGCAAGACACTATCATGTAAGTCACTCAGTCGTGTCCGAGCCTTTGTGACACCATCGACTGTAGCCTACCAGGCTCCTCCATCCGTGGGATTTTTCAGGCAAGAGTACTGGAGTGGGTAGCCATTTCCTTCTCCAAGAGATTTTCCCAACCCAAGGATTGAACCCAGGTCTCCCGCATTGTAGGCAGACGCTTTACCGTCTGAGCCACCAGGGAAGTCCTTTCATATATGAGTTTACACTAAAAGAATAGAACTGTATTCTGAAGCATTTATTTCAAAGAATGAGTTTGATAATAAGTAAAATTAATTTGATCTGCTTCTCTTTCCAGTCTTTCTTCAGTTAAATCTATGAACAAAATCCTTCTAAATCATATGAAACTGTTAACATTCTTTTTCTGAAGTCTTTTAAATAAAGAATCAGGTTTTATATGACTCCCAGGCTAGAGTAATCATGAGTATCTGTTTAAAGAACAACATGAGTTGTTTAAAGAGAAATATAACAAATGTGTGTATTTATTTTATGACACTAGAGACCCCAAGTGTATTTAGGTTATGTCCATTATTCTGTTTATTCACTCTGAATCAAAAGCTGACAGATAAAATGCAGGACACTCAGATACATTTTAATTTCAGATAAACAGAAAACAGGGTGTAGTACAAGTATATCCCATGCAAAATGTGAGATAGGCTTACACTAAAATATCATTTGCTGTTTATCTGAAATTGAAGTTTAACTAAGATTCCTGTATTTCTTTAAGTAAACCTGTCCTATCCAAAACACAGTTTATTTTTCAGACCATCAGCGGTATTTCAGAGAGTAGAGATATATAACCTTGTCTTCTCCAGTAGTTATTAAATTCTGCATGCTTGGGTTCTCTTAGTAGATTGTTAGTGTTGAGTAGGTTCCTCTCACAAAAATTCTTTCAAAAGAAATATAGAAGTCTCAACACAAGAAGATTTTTCATTGGGCTTCCCAGGTGGTTCAGATGGTAAAACGTCTGCCTGCAGTGCAGGAGACCTGGGTTTGATCCCTGGGTTGGAACCATCCCCTGGAAGAGAATATGGCAACCCGCTCCAGTGGTTTTGCCTGAAGAATCCCATGGACAGAGGAGCCTGGTGTGCTATAGTCCATGGGTCACAAAGAGTCAGACACGACTGAGCGACTGCCACACACACATGTAACGCTTGCAATTATGCGGTTTTAGAACCATCCTTATTAGACAGAAACACACTCATTTGTACTTGTGATATTTTCACAACAAGTTATAAATATTTCTAATGTCTTTATATTTCATTTAGTTTTCAAGGAAGAAGAACAGGGCAATAGAAGCGTTTATAATCAAGTGACAGGAGCAAAACCAATGTTCTACGTGTGATTGAACCCCTAACTATCTGGATGGACAAGGCTGCTAATCAACTCAACTAGCTTCACAGACTAGACTATGGACAGTGGAAGTATTAAAGATGTTTAGTAAACTCAACAAATTTTGATCAGAAGTGAAGAGGAGGTGGTCATTCTGTAAAACTTTGGACAGATTTTCCTTCTATAAAACATTAGACTGTTAATGGTGGCAATAGAATAAACCATGTTTATTTTATCTGACCTAACCCAAAGAATGTTTTTTAGTTATTAGATGGTTTTCTCTCAGGATCCCTGTGAAAAGTGATCACATTTTATTTCTACTGACTTTGATGGTTTTGTTCTGCATTCAATACTTAAAACGCTTCCTAAAAATAGGGAAAAAAATACCTTCTACAGTATAATTACCTGGGATGTCTTATATAAATGGTCTTAAAATAGATCTCCAGTGTGACAGTCTTCTAATTTTCTCTTTTCAACTTTTCATAGAACATGTTCTACATAAATTTTCTTTTTATAATTAATTCATGTCAAAAACCAGAGGGATATCTAAAAACAAGTGGAATTTCTCATGACTTCTCTGAATTTGTAAAATCAGTTTATCTCTGTTAAAATAAAATTTCCTTATTAAAGAGGCTTGTGCTTTGTATCTTGTTTTCCAATTATCCTGAATAACATTTTGTAGATTGAGATACTATCTATTCTAATTTCTTATTATGTTTACTTAATAGACACTCAGTCATTAACTACTATAATATTGTATGTGACACACAATATAAATAGTTCCTTATATTAAATTCCATGAATTAGAACTGGAATAAACATAGCATTCAGGACCTCTTTTACTTTCATTATGAGAGTATATTTAAGTTGCAAAGAGCACACTGGATTTAGAATCTGACCATTTCGGGTTTGAATCATAACTCCACTTACGGTGTCTGATGACGAGGTTTAGTTGCTCAGACCTGTCTGACTCTTTGTAACTGTGACTGTAGCCCACCAAGATCCTCTGTCCATGGAACTTCCCAGACAAGAATACTGGAGTGGGTTGCTATTTCCTTCTCCAGGGATTCTCCCCAATCCAGGGATCGAACCTGCATCTCCTGCTTGGCAGGTGAATGAATCCTTTACTGTTGAGCTACCAGGGAATCCCTTCTCCTAATTTGGGGAGATTTATCTAACTTTTCTGAAAACTCCATTTTCTCGGTCACAAAATGGGGCAACAGTAAATAATTCAAATATTGAATATAAATACTAAAATCACTTAAAATATCAAGTGAAGTCACAGATACTCAGTAAATAGTGTGTGCTGTGTGCTGAGTTGCTTCAGTAGTGTCCAACCTCTTGCAATCCCATGGACTGCAGCCCAGCAGACTCCTCTGTCCATGGGATTCTCCAGAAAGAATAGCGGAGTGGGTTGTCATGTCCTTCTCCAGGGGATCTTCCCAACCCAGGGATCAAACCCAGGTCTCTTGTGTCTCCTGCATTGGCAGGTGGTTTTTGCTGTTGTTGTTGGTTTTTTTTTAACCACTAGCATCACCTAGGAAGTGAACCTCAAGTACACTCTGCAGACTTTTTAGTGGTCACTTGTCTAACGTACCATAAAATGGATCAAAATGAATCAAATGGAAATTACTTTATAAAACTGAATATTCAGCCATTATTTATGGAATCATAACTGAAAATTCTACAACACTCCGGGTTCCAGACAACTTTTTTTTGTATTTTGTATTCTTCTGTTTGAAGAATACATGAGTTCACTCGTGTTTAGAAACGGAGAAATACAGACTCTACGGACATGTTTGAATAAGTTCTGGGAGTTGGTGATGAACAGGGAAGCCTGACGTGCTGCAGTCCATGGGGCCGCAAAGAGTTGGACCCAACTGAGCCACTGAACTGAACTGATATATATATATATATACACATGAAAATATATATATTTGTATATGTGTTTAGAAGTTTTGACCAGCTTCCCTATTAGCTCAGATGGTAAATAATCTGCCTACAGTGCAGGAGACCTGAGTTTGATTCCTGAGTTAGGAAGACCCCTGGGAAAGGGAATGGCAACCTACTTGAGTATTCTTGCCTGGAGAATACCAGGGACAGAGGAGCCTTTCAGGCTACAGTCCATGGGGTTGCAAAGAGTCAGACATGACTGAGCAGCTAACTCTTTCCCTTTAGAAGTTTTGGGGGCAATACTATATATTTGCATATTAAAACTTAAAAAAAACTTTATAAAGTCTGAAATATTTTAGACATAAACAAATATTTGTTTATATCCTTTAGCAGAATGGCCACTGTCATGAATAGAGAGGCCTCTTCCACCCAGATCAATTCATTCCTTTTTCTCTTTCTGAAAGCAATCCATCATTATGTGTTGAGGCTTACCTTCAACTCTCAGCCAGGCAGTAGGCAACTCTTCCTTAGTCTTGACTTTCTTTATCCATAGAGCCTTAAGGTCACCTGGAAGCTTTCCCTGGTCATGTGCAAAGCCCTGTCCATGTGTGTGACATTCTAGATTCCCAGTAATGTGGGGATTTATAAGAGAAAAATCTATATGTGTACCCTTTCCCAGCTTCTCTTCTATGAATTTTTGATTAGTATGCTGTTTGCACCAACAGTTATCTATTGCCTCAGGCAGCAGCAAGCTAATAAATTAGCCCATGAATTCTTTTTGACAAATTTCCCCAGGAAGCAGCTTTAGCACTAGGTCAGTCCTGAGTTAGGTGAAATAAAGACAATCAGAGATAATTTGAACCAATCTTCCATGCAACCACCAGACAGGTCAGAATAAGACAGGTCACAGCTTCTTTGCAAACGATCTCTGTCTGCTCTTTTGCTACCATCTGCACACTGCTATTTTCAAGGCTACTACTGAGCTGGGGATCAGGCGATGGGACTTCTGTAAGCTAATATTCCACAAAGTTGATTGATCTTTCCAGGAAAGGTGCCTTTTTTGTTGTTTATAAGTCTTCCAGATTTGAAACAAGCCTTTGGTTCATTTCTGGAGTTCTGAAAAAAGTTAACTCAAACTTTTTATTTTCTTTTTGTTATTCTAGGGTGGGGTGGCTTCTGTCTCTCCAGTTTTCTACTCTTTTCATCTATTATTTTTTCTTCACTTCCTTCCT
This sequence comes from Okapia johnstoni, assembly GCA_024291935.2. Taxonomy (NCBI): domain Eukaryota; kingdom Metazoa; phylum Chordata; class Mammalia; order Artiodactyla; family Giraffidae; genus Okapia; species Okapia johnstoni. The sequence continues at coordinate 5,916,963 of CM044321.1, read as the reverse complement.
TATTGAACTTAAAGCCCATGAGCCATTAATTTGTTGGCATTTTTGCAATGTACTACATTCTTTTGTTCTCTTATGATTTTATAGCATCCATCTAGATAACTTCCCTGGTGGTTCAGATGGTAAAGAATCTGTCTGCAACGCAGGAGACTTGGTTTTGATTCCTGGGTGGGGAAGATCCTCTGGAGACGGGAATGGTTACCCACTTCAGTATTCTTGCCTGGAAAATCCCGGGGACAGGGGAGCCTGGTGGGCTGCAGTCACAGCTAAAGAGTCAGATAGCACTGAGGCTGAGCGGCTAACACTTTCACTTTCATATTTTTCATCTAGGGAAAGTCCATTGCTAGATGAACTCTCTTCTCTGATTTTTGCTAAGCTATAGCGAACAAATGGAGCTCAGATGAGGTCTCAATATGGAAAGTATCTTCCCCCTAATGTGGGCTTCCCTGGTGGCTCAGCTTGTAAAGAATCTTCCTGCAATGCAGGAGACCTGGGTTCGATCCCTGGGTTGGAAAGATCCCCTGGAGAAGGGAAAGGCTATACACTCCATTATTCTGGCCTGGAGAATCCCATGGACTATAGTCCATGGTGTCACAAAAAGTTGGACAATACTGAGCGATTTTCACTTTCACTTAAATGCGTAGAAACAATCTCATCTTTTTTCTGCTAATTAAAGTCAATTTCCTTGTCATACATGTGACTCTGCTTCTCACTTGCTCCTCCCCAGACAGAAGGAGCACAGGGCTTCTGCCAAGATGCTTAGTGTGACTGCCTCCCTGGTCTCGTTTTCATTTCTCTACCTTTTAACAGGCATTTCCCTTTGTTTTGGTTTCTTTTTCTATTAAATATGGATAGAGGCTTCTCTAGAGGAAGAGACACACCGGTGAATTCACATTTGAAATATAGGACACAGAAACTGAAACTTAATCATGATCCTCTAAGTGATGAATGCAAACTTGGACTAAAATAGATATAAAAAAACACTTTGTTGTATATATTTGAACTCAAGTTGCAAGGAGCTGAATCTATTGTTGCAGGGAGCTGAATCCCTTCAATCTTTAAGAAAAGAAAAAACAGAATTAATTTCAATGATTTGCAAGGACTCCGAAGAGCTGGCAAAGAGAAAGTGGAGCTCAGCCTCTAAAAATATTGAATCCAGGAATTGGTGAGTCTGGGTGTCAGTTTTTCTGCACTATTTTTCCTTGTAGAACTACCATCCTCTTTACCAAGCTTCATATTGTCCTAACTCTAAATTACTTCCAATATAACTATTAACATAATCCACTAAGGTGCCTGTAACTTACCTGCAAATACCAATGAGAAAGAAACTTACTTTCACAACTTGAGACAGTGTCTAGATCTGAGCCATTCATATACTCTTCCTGTCAATCATTTGATCATTCATTCATTCCTGCACTATTTTTTGTTTACCTACTATATACCAACAGTTTAATTCAGTCAGTTCAGTCAGTTCAGTCGCTCAGTCGTGTCTGACTCTTTGCGACCCCATGAACCGCAGCACACCAGGCCTCCCTGTCCATCACCAACTCCCTGAGTCCACCCAAACACATGTCCATCGAGTCAGTGATGCCATCCAGCCATCTCATCCTCTGTCGTCCCCTTCTCCTCCTGCCCTCAATCTTTTCCAGCATCAGGGTCTTTTCCAATCATGGATTTAAGTAACGGGAAAGAGCATTGACAATATAAATGAACCCCCGGGTCCCAAGAAGTCTGTTATATATAAATTTAGGGTTTGACTACAGAATGGCATATATCCACTCAACACAGTTTTGCAACCTAATTTTCTGTACTTTGCAAGAATGTGAATGAATAGTAAGGCTCAGAACAGTCTGTTTCATGGTCAGGCACCCTAAAATGTGAATCATGTACCCCATTTATATTCTAGAGTCAAAGACATTAGAAAAGTATCAAATGACAGTCAAATGTATGTTGCATCTTGCTTAATTTTGTTTGTTGTTTTATTGGCAGAAGATTACATTTTTTAGATATATTGACATGTTAACAAGCAACTGTTTGTTTAGTGTTAATAACTGTTTGCCTCTTCAGCTTTTGAAATAATTGTGTTTCCAAGCAAGGGATAGTCTAAGTCAGGGGAATTTCATCTGTCACTAAAAATAGTCATTTTGCTGTATTTTTCATTATGATAATCAAAAGTCCCATGAAAAGCACATGTGCATAGTTGCTTCCAGAAGATGATAAAGCTTGGTTTCTGACAAACTGATGGAGTTCCTATTCTTTTCTTTAAACTTGACAATAGGCCAGATTTAATGTTGTGGCTTAGAGCTGGAGCCTCAAGCCTTTTGTCTCCTTCCTCATTGACCAGAGAGGTCATTTTACCTGCCTGACACAAAAGGGAAATTAGTATACATTTTTGTCTGGATGGCTTTATCTAGTTTGGAAGTTTAGGAAAGGGATCTTAATGTAACTGACTGACTTTAAATGCTTAACTTTGTTTAACATACAAATACTCATATTTTAGTTCTGTTTAGAGTTACTGTGCCTTTTCTTCTGTTCCTGATTTTAATAGCATTTTGAGTCTGAGTTTAAACTTCACACATTTCTAAAATTGTCAATTCCCAGCTTCAAACCAATTTATATTTTTTAATATTTTTATAGTCAAAAATAAAAATACTGCTATTTCAAATTGAATATATAATTTATGTATATTTACGTATAACATGCACACTGTATTCAAATATATGCATTTAATATATTATGGTATTAGCATATACAAAATTCACATGCAAACATGTATTGTGTGATAGTGTGCGTATGTGTATGAGAAGTTCTTAAAACATCTATGTACTTTCCACACTCTGTGGTTTGAGTAATATTAGAGGTTGGTCTTCCTGTTGTGACCCCATGGCTATGAGGAAGAAGAGACCACATTAAAATTAGTATCATCTATTAGGATTAAAACCAGTAAAAAGGCCTAGGCCTGAAAGATACTGGGCACTAGCAGTAGTTCATTATGAGTTCTTTCCACTTTGTTTTAGAGTAAAGGTGAAGGTGAAGGTGAAGTTGCTCAGTCGTGTCCAACTCTTTGCGACCCCATGGACTGTAGCCTACCAGGCTCCTCCGTCCATGGAATTTTCCAGGCAAGAGCACTGGAGTGGGTGCCTAAAGCAGGACTTAATATAAAAATGAAGCAAAACAAAAAATAGTGAAAAATTTTAAAAATAAAACACAAAAACCCCCACATTTTCCTTCTGAAAGAAAACGAAATGCACAGATTATCAATTATGTTCCATATTTAACATACATGGTTTTAAAAACTATGAAGCAGACACTATTACTATCATTGTAAAAGCCTCACTAAGTAGACATGCAATTTATTTGGTATTTTAGCCTGAAGTGGAGACTCAGGTGTTCATCTCTAAATTTAAGCCTTTCCATTGAATTCTGTAGATCTCTCAGTGTTCAGAATTTTTTGAATAAAATAGAATAGTATTAATAGTTTTCAGCTAGCCCTTGGATTGTGATCAAAGTCTGAATATTTAGAGGATAACAGCAAGAGCTCATGACACTTAACTGTTTGGTCTAATACGTGAGCCATTTCCCAAAGACAATTTGTAAATCTTTCTCCTTTATGTATATTATGTAGAAAATTTCAAAACTTCTGGTTCATTACCGTACATTGTGTGACAATCATCCACATACCTGACCTGGGAGTTCAATTTTAGATGAACTAAACAGAATATACGTACCATCTCACTTGATGAAGGACTTACAGCAATGCCTCAAATAAGGAAATCTCTCAGTTAATGTAGGAGCTATGAGTTATCTTTGACCCTTCCCAATCGTCTTTAGGAAAATCCCCTTAGTGATCAGTTTTGTTTCATGGGAGGGGGAATTCCTTCTCTATCACTATGAATATCCACTAGGAAAACTGCATTAAACTTAACTGACAATATGCTTCTATTGTAACTTATTGTCACTAAGGGTTTAAAAACAGTGACTGGGACTTCACTTGTGGTTGAGTAGTTAAGACTTCACCTTCCAATACAGGGGGAGTGGGTTCGAACCCTGGTGTGGCAACTAAGATGCCACATGACTTGAGGCCAAAAACTCAAACCATTTAACAAACAAAACAACAAAAAGAAGAAGAAGAAGAACTGATATTGTAACAAAATCAATAAAGACTCTAAAATACTAAAAAAAAAAAAAAAATCACAATAAATAAAAATAGCGAGCCAAGCTTACAATAGAATTCCTAAACATTTTCAAAGTTCCCAGTATGTCTTTTCGTGCCTTCAGTAGATCTTATAATGGCAGTGGAAAAGCTCTAAATATCAAGTCACATTGAAGAGTAAATATTTTGAAAGAGATCCAGAAAGCTTACCTATTTGACATTAATTGACTACATATTTAGAACTTAAAAAAAATTAAAAATTGTGATACTTGTGTATTAAGCTTTTAAGATCATGGCTACTGTTGGCTAGTATTATCAAACATGTGAAAATATCACTGACATCCTGTTTGGCATGGACTATGTTCTTCCTCTCCTCCCAACATTTTGATATGAAATTTTGCTTTGATACAGAAAAGGGAATAATACAATGGATATTTATAAACCATCTATGCATAATAAGTATTCAATATTTATAAATATTTTCTCTTCTCTCTCTGCCTCTGTCTCACTGCCTAAAGTTTTTTTTACCAGGGCTTTTCTTGACCAAGGCAGTTGCCGTTGCTGGCTCCGAGGGATGCAATATGATTGTGAGCAGAGAGTTAAGTCGGGAGCAGGGTTTCCCTGATAGCTCAGTTGGTAAAGAATCCGCCTGCAATGCAGGAGATTCCAGCTTGATTCCTGGGTCAGGAAGATTCCCTGGAGAAGGGAAAGGCTACCCACTCCAATGTTCTCAGGCTTCCCTTGTGGCTCAGCTGTTTAAAAAGTCTGCCTGCACTGAGGGAGGCCTGGGCTCAGTCCTTGGGTTGGGAAGCTCCCCCAGAGAAGGGACACAGCTAAGTGACTTTCACTTCACTTCACTATCATTTGGAGGGAAATTATGACTTTTGTTTCACTTTTTTCTCAGTGCTTCCCCAAAAGGACTGTCCTTTGTTGCTTGCAGCAAGAAGGTGGCAGTTAACTTTTTATTAGACTTTTTCTATTTCTTCTATTTCCCCCTTCTCTTATCTGTGCTTCCTCTGATCATGTTTCATATAAACTACCTTTGTTTCAAGATCTGCTTTTGGAGAAGTCTCAAATTAAAAGAGTCAGGTCATTTCTTTATTACATTATGTAACACATTCCTTATTCTTTTCATGTCTTACAAACAAAAAGTTCATTCTCAAAGCTTGCTCACATTTAGGTTAGATATTTTAGTTCAAAAAGTATCATGTTCATACTGCTTCATGTCTGGAGATTCATAGTATTAGTTTCTCTAATGTGCATAATGCAAAATTTCATCCTTGATTACTAGATAGAATGTTGTAGGAAATCAAGTAACTGTATGTGTTCATATAAAAGAGATGAATATGAAACAAATATTTGGTGACTCATCATTGTGATAATTATTTGTTTATATACAAATTTTCTAAGGAGATTTATTGTGTATCAAAGCTGCAAAACCATCAACATTTACTGACTCAAAGGGAGTCTAATTAAAATGGCTTTTGGCTAGTGGGAAAAAAAAAGGCTAAATTATTTGTTATTACTGAAAACTGTGAAAGAGAAAAACAGGAAGCAAAAAATCTGTAAGTAATGAATAAGTGTCTAGTCTATTGTAATGGTAATACAATGTTGGTAGATACTTAGTAAAAGAAGTGAAAACAGGACTTTTGAAATAACATGGAAAGAGAGAAAGTGTGTGTGTGTGTCTGTGTATGTGAAAAAGACAATGCTGTTTTAATGTTTCTTTTTTTTCTTTTTTTTTTATTTATTTTTATTATTTTCCAGGGCTCCTAGGAAGATTGAATTTTCCAGGCAGCCTTAGGAATCTGTGGGACTAAATGACTGTGTTCTGAAAAAGGGTGTTAGCTCTGTCACTTACTGGGCCATCCTTTCATCTTCCATCTATGGTCTTCACATGCTGCCCGTTTTATTTTCTGCTGGCACCATGTAGAGAATTCAAGGGAAGATTCTGAAGTGCAGGAGACTGAGCACTTACTGGGCTGAAGAAGCTCTAACCCCCGCCGAAGCTCTGCCCCACTCCACCAGTGACCCTCACTGGGAGCATTAATAGAAATAAGGAGCAAAATTGTGTTTGTGACTCCACCGAGATTTTGAAATTATTCTACAGCAGTTAGCATTCCTTAGCCAATTCAATGGGGGAGATACAGAGAACAAACATGTGTGATACATGAGATTTTATGGAAAGCAACTGAGCTGGAAGAGCGGTTTAGACACAAATATCCACCCACCACAAGAAAAACACTCTTGGCTTTACAGATTCTCATCCAGAATTTGACTTATCCAAATATTCATATGAGAGCAAGTTTATATTCTAAACAGAGTAATGGACAGCGAGATTGACATTTATGCCCACGAATACTATTTCAACACTTGGAGACTTTCTGAGAATGGCTTTTCAGTAGTCAGTGCCTGGATGCCATTCTGAAGCATAGAACATAGCATTCCTCCATTGATCAGTGTTATTGAACTGTCAATGCATCTCTGCCATCAACATAAATCATTTTACTGGAAATTGCTGCAATTAGACTTATAAGAAATAAATCAATTTTACTGTGAGCTATCCAATTAGAAGATGTTTCAGAGACATGGTATCATCTATATAGATACGGAAACCGATGTCTGTATCAATGAATCTATATATTTCTACCTATGCACTTCAACATCTCTATATTTGGAATGTTGGTACACTGCTTCCAAAATAGATATCTTGTCACTTGTGACTGATTTTTATGCTATAGCGTGCAAAAAAGATCATTAATCTGAATCAGGTTAGCTGAGCCATGAAATAAGGCTAGCATGAGATTTAGAAGAGTATACTCAGAATTCCCTCAGAGACTCGCTGTTTCATATCGAAAAAAAATTTAAATGATCCTAGGGTTTAAAATAATTAATAGTAGTTAGTCATTTATAACTAAGCACCCTGGGTTTACCAGCTTCACAGGTGGTGCCAGTGGTAAAGAACCAACTTTCAAAGCAGGAGACATGAGACGTGGGTTTGACCCCTGGGTCAGGGAAGATGTCTTGGAGAAGACAATGGTTACTCACTCCGGTATTCTTGCCTGGAGAATCCCATGGACAGAGGAGCCTGGTGAGCTACAGTCCACGGGGTCAACAAAAGAGTTAGACATCACTGAGAGACCAAACAACAACAAATGTAAGATGACATTACTTATTTAATAATTCTCAAGTTAATTTATTGCTAGAGTTATAATATAAAAACATTAACTCTGTGGTTTTTTAAAAACTATTTTATTGAAAGGAAGCACCATGAACATCTCAATTGCTTCCAGGACAAATATATTTAAAAAATAATTGACAAGTTTTGCTTAAAATGTTCCTTTATAATTTGTAAAAATTGTTTCAGATATACAGATGTTTAATGCAGATCACTTAGGAGGGTTTCAGTTGCATGACAAGTATCATATACTTTGTCCTAAAAGGTTTCAAAGTGATTTAGATTGCTGCTTGGTGTAAAATGTTACACATGATTTAAAATAGTTTGTTGTTTCTTCCTGGGAGATGATTGGTCATGTCTTTTAAGTTCCCCTAAATAACAGTAAGAGGCTTCCCTGGTGGCTCAGTGGTAAGGAATCCACCTGCCAACGCAGGAGACGCAGTTTTGATCCCTGGGTGGGGAAGATACCCTGGAGAAGGGAAGGACAACCCACCCCAGTGTTCCTGCCTGGGAAATCCCATGGAGAGAGCCTGGCGGGCTACAGTCCAGGAAGTCGAGGAGGAGTCAGACAGGACTCGTTGGCTAAATAAACATAAAATAACAGCGAAAGCAATGGGGATATTCTTCTGGATGGAATCCATCTGAAAATAAGCATAGAGTGTTACATGGAGAAATGTGTTTGTCTTTTCCTTGTTTTTGTTTTCATCGCAGAATGGTGCAAGTGATAAAATATGAATGAAAAGACAGGCTGAAACCTTCACCAAGTGAGAAATGGTCCATTCCCTTCCCCTCTCATCACACAAGCAGAGAGATGAATGTAAAACCCCCCATGAAAACAGAAGCAAGAATTTGGTGCTGTCACAGAGGTCTTTCCCAAGACCTAGGGACCCACTCCATGAAATTCAGCATCAAGGGACAATTCATGAAGTCCATCTGCATCTAACCTTGCATGCTAGGAGGGTCTCCCAGCTCTTGCTGCCCCGGCTTTGATTTGCAGCTTCCTGATTTGCTGACCCGAGCTGGGCAGAGCATGTGGCCCCTTGGAGATCTGAGGATAAGGGAGCAGGAGTGGAGGAACCGGAGCCAGCAGGCTGGCTGGAGGTGGGTGAGTTCCTTCATGCTGTAATCAGAGGGTGAAATCTGTCACACCAAAGTGGCTTAGGCTGTGAGAAACTAATGAGAAGGGGGTGGCAAAGAATTTCTCAGCTAGCATAATTATATTTTCTCAGAAAAAAAAAATCAATGGAAAGGAGATACAAACAACTGGTTTCATTCTTAGGAGTCTGTCTTTGGGCCAGATACAATCATTTTCTTTAAGCAACACAGAAGATTGTCATTTCCTGTAAAACAGCCTTGCACATGGGTTCAAAAAAAAAAAAAAAACTATCACTCTGAAAAAATTCACATGTCCTTCCCACATTTATCAATGTCAATCGAGTAGCTTTTCTTAAGCTTTTCCCACAATCATCAATGCCATAATGATGCTTCAATGAGCCAGAGCAGCCTTAAGATATTGAGTACCAATTTAACAGTTCATATTTTATTTTGTTTCCAATGATGCCAGTTCGTTTCTATTCCAATGCCTTATATTTTAGATATCAGCATTATCTCTCTCTTTTTTTTTTTTTATTTTATAGATCAGGCCTAGCTATTCTCCTAAAATAAAATTTGCTCCTCACAGAAAATTCAGTTTTACAGAAGGAAATAACAGGGATGGTCTTTCTGTTAGTTATTTCTTGCTAATTAAAAATTCAGGCTACATGGAAGAGTAGGAAAGTATGTCTATGCAGGCTTTTGTTTCACTTCTGCTAACCCTATGGGTGGTCTCAGACAAGTCATTTAATCTAAAGAGCTTTGTTTTTGAAGACATGAGGTTTAAAATAGAGAAACTTGAAGTGTCTTGCCATTGTAAAATTCCAGAAGATATCATAGAATCTAACTTTTTAAATATGCAGAGACACAGAAGGAAAATAATCACCTGATGCTAATGTTCACTACTTCTCATTAGATAATTAGCCATACTTTAAAAATTCTTAATAACAAAGTGCAAGCAAGGAGTTATAATCACTTTTTTGAATCAGGATTTCAATTTTATAGTGGGTCAGTTTTAGGCTTCAGCTTACTTTAGGAAGTTAACAGACTTTCACAAAAGTAGTACTGGCAAATTATTGTGAGGCAAATACAAATAACAAAACCCATGAACAATAGTTACTTTCTAGTTATGTAAAATTCTGTATCCTTGTTGTTATTAGTTGTTTAGTCGCCATGTTCGAATCCTTTGTGACCCCATGGACTATAGCCCACCAGGCTCCTCTGTCCATGGGATTTCCCAGGCAAGAATACTGGAGTGGGTTGCCATTTCCTACTTGAGGGGAACTTCTCAACTCAGGAATTGAATCCGTGTTTCCTGTATGAGCAGGCAGACTCTTTACCACCATATCCACATGAACTTTTAAATATTGGTTTTCTTTGAAATTAATTAATACAAACTTAAGAGGGGCGGATATTAAATGACATATTGCAGCATAGAGCCCCAAAATCTCCGGAAGCATTTCAAAGTTAAGTGAAAGTGCAAGTCGCTCAGTCGTGTCCGACTCTTTGCGACCCCATGGACTATACAGTCCCTGGAATTCTCCAGGCCAGAATACTGAAGTTGGTATGGGCAGCCTTTCCCTTCTCCAGGAGATCTTCCAACCCAGGGATTGAACCCAGGTCTCCCACATTGCAGGCAGATTCTTTACCAACTGAGCCACAAGGGAAGCCCAAGAATACTGGAGTGGGTAGCCTACACCTTCTCTAGTGCATCTTCCCAACCCAGGAATCGAACCAGGGTCTCCTGCATTCAAAGCCAACAAATACTTTAAAAATATTTAGCTCCTTTGGAAAGAAGTATTTCAGTACTTTCTATGTGTGATGGTGGAGCTGTTTCCCCAGTGATGAAAAAGACATTTCTGGGATTTTGAACTGGACCATCTCAATGTCTTGGAAGTGTCTTCGTTCATTTATATACTTCTAAGTCTCAATAAGTTACTGTTGCTAATTTTATTTTCCTGTTTGTAAGCTGTTCTGATATTAAATTTAGGTCAGTACTCTGCTTTTGCTGGCTTTGTGTAAGTATCTTCATGTCATAGAAGATTAATGCCCCCCATCTACCCGTGATCCTTCCAACTGTCCCCTCCAGTAGGCCTAAAAGTTCACTCAGTCTATTTCCTTCTCATCTCAATGGCCATTTAACAGATGGTCAGGCCATTTGCTTTTCATTTTCTTGTCCATTTCACCATTGCTTGTTCAGTTTGGGTGTGACAAATAATGTTTGTTTCACATTCATCTGAAGCATGCATTTTTTTTCAGAGTTTTTTCTTTTTTGATTCATTTTCACTTCTTTTATAAATCAATGACTATTCACTGTGTAAGCAAACGTCTTCAGCAGTGATGTTTTACTTTCATGTTTCCAGCAGATACAAAGACTATTGTTTCCTTCTCCTTACAACTAAATTTAGTTCGATCATGTCCTTAATGTAGCTACAAAATCACACAGCAGTTTTACTAGTAACTAGATAAACCTTGCTTGTTTATGCTTAAACCATTAAAAATATTACTGCAGTTGTTATTAAGGTTGTTTTTTTTTTTTTTCTTCAAGGAATCCAACTTTAAAATCTTCCTGTCTCCAAAAACTTACCTATGTGATAGGGGATATTCTTGCTAGCTATGATATCTTAAAGTATTTTAGAAATGCAATACTCAAGGGTTTTAAAAGACTGTCTTCAAAACTGTAATGAAAAATGTCATAGAATTTTATTCGTACTTCCTCCAGTAGAGACCTCATAAAACGTATACTCTGTAGAGATAATAATAGTGATAAAGATAATTATCAACTACTTATCAATGCAGTGATATATTTATGCTCCTATAGTCCTAGAGTTTGTCATTTCAAATTAAATGGTTGATCCTGTTCATTGCTAGAGCAAAAGATAGTATGATGTGATCCAGATCAATCCATAAATCCTGACACTGAAAGCCAAATAAGGCATCCTTGTTTCTTTGTATTTGCCTTATTATCAAGGACACAGACCTATTCAGGGTAAAATGGTATTACTTCAAGAGAGTATCACAAGGGCGAGCTCTAACATTCTAGCAGATATTGGGAAGCTTAATTAAAACAATCAAAATGGACTCAAAAGAATGCCAAGAACAGAAACTGTAGTATTAAATCAAATTACATTTGTTACTTGATCTAAATTTTCAGAAAATAGCATTATGAGTAGATAAATGAAGCAGATAAAGCCACATCTGGCAGAAAGATTAGAAATGATTTAAGGCTTTTAATTTTTTTTTCTGAAAGTTACCTACTAGAAGTAAAAGTTGTAATCTGAAATATCCTTTGCCTTAATTTATCATGTGACTTTTTTCCCCTTCTTGTTAAATTTAGCATTGGATGCTCCTGTGCACTCTCCTTTTTCATTTACAAAATTATTGTTTTGGTGGAAGTCAGTCCAATTTCACAGATTTTTGCATGCTGGCCAGAATGCAGATGTCTATGCAATTGTGCTATTTTCTCGAATTATTTCACTTCCTCCACAGCCATTGAGCAAATTAACTGGAATTTCTATTGAAGTGTGACACAGTTTTAGTTCATTTTGTTGAATGTGATAATTAACTACCAGTTGCCTGAGCATCACATAAAGTACATACTATTTTAATGTATGTATATAATAAAGTATGAACTGAATATGTATGCATTAATAAATACCCCTAAATGTGGATGATAACTTTCCTACAGGGTTGATAGGAGAATCATATATATAAAGGGAGGGAAGTTTGTAAATTGTAAAGCTATATTATTTTAGCTGTTGTCAGAATCAATCATTATTGATATTTAAAATGATGATATGGGTGCCTTCTAATTCATTGAACATATTTGAATTATTGAAATATTTCATTTATTTTTTCTATATCTAAATCCCTATTATTTATTATTTTGCTAATTAGTCAAAATTAATTTTATCTACTATCCCTTTTTAAATAAGATCTAGATGTCACAAATAGGATGAGGTTTCTGCAAACCATAGCCTAAAATAATCTACAGATGTTTTATTTTATTTGTTTTTATAATTAAAGCCATCTTTATTTTCAGATACTTATGATCTCTACTTTGATCATTCAGTTTGCATAATAGACTTCTATAATTTTTCCAACACTATTATAGAATATGTGTTTTAAATATGATATGTGATATACATATATATACATTTGTTAGGCTCACTTTGCATACTGGCTTATTACTAATCTATGTTTGAAGATAATCATGGCAATTTGTTGAAAAAATTAAACCATTAAACTCTATAACATTTAAGTTTAAGTGTGCTCTGATGCTACTTATAATTCGAAGATTTTAAGTGATAAAATTAACAAACAATTATGTGAACTTGTGCATCTTTAAATATTTATTTTTAGTAGATATTTATTTTTTATCTTTTTGGGAGTAATTCGTATTTTCTCATGTAAAATTCAGAAATAAGATGAAAAGTATAGAAGAAAATAAATATCATTGACATTGTGTACTTGTGTGTGCTTAGTTGTGTCCAACTCTTTGTGACCTCATAGACTGCAGACCACCAGTTCTGTCCATGGGATTTCCCAGGAAGAATACTGGAGCCGTTTTCTTCTCTAGGGGATCTTCCTGACACAGGGGCTGAACTCGCTTTTCCTGCTTGACAGGCAGATTCTTTGCCACTGAGCCACCAGGGAAGGCTATCTCTTTGCCTACTTATTATCTCCAGTTTTGTATTTTTTGTATAAACTCTTTATCATAATATTTAAATATATTAGCAAAGATGATATCACAGTAAGCATATAGCAAAAGTTTAAACTTGTATAAACACTGAAAGTTGCTTCAATTTTTCAATAAAATATATAAAAATAATGTGTCAAATTTGTCTCTAAATCTTTGACTATATATTTGATTATTTTATGTTAATATATGCCTAGCGACAAGGTTACTAAGTCCAATTTTATTTAATGTGTTAAAGGAATTTTAAAGAAATACCAGGTATCTTTTTAGAAAATTCGCAATAATTATGCAAACAACATCAGGGTATGAGAGGTATGAGAGTGCCTATATCAACTGTACCTTGAACAAGTTTGATATAACAATATTTAATATTTTTAATTTGTAGGCAAATTAAATTTGTAGACATAAACTGTAATTAAAGTCTAGTCTACAGAGTTTTAGAATTTCTTTTTCTCGAGGAGTTTGAGGTTGCTTAGCATACGGAAATCGGATAAATTGCCTCAGTGTTTGCTGCAGGGAGGTTGTGTTCACTAATCTTAGGATATGAAACTTATACACATATTATTTTAATATCATCAATTATGTTGGGGCCTCCCAGGTGGCTCAGTGGTAAAGTAATCTGCCTGCCAAGGCAGGAGTTGCAGGAGAAGCCAGTTCAATACCTGGGTTGGAAAGATCCCTTGGAAAAGGAAATGGCAATCCGCTCCAGTATTCTTCCTGGAGACTCCCATTGACTGAGGAGGCTGATGGTCTAGAATCCACAGGGTTGCAAACAGTTGCACATGACTGAAGTAACTGAGCACACATATTTAATATACCTTTAATCCTAAATGTGTGTATTTTCATGCTTAATATTTATTCTTTGAAAATTAGATCTTTTATGAAGTTTCCCTCTGTATCTCATTTAATGCCTTTTCTTTTGAGTTCATATTTTCTAGTATTAATAGAGTGAACCTTCTTTTCCTTCTTTGCCTGGCATAGCTCTACATTTTATTTAAAAAAAACAAAACAAAACAGTGTCACTTGTGTTTGTTGTGTCTACTGTACATTGCATGAACTTATCTTTTTAAAAATGTATCAAAGTAGATACAGGTAATAATAGATTAAAAAAAAAAAAAAAAACTCAGTCATCAGCATGCAGCTGCAGTGAATGCACCCATGTAAGCAGTAAGGACAGTTATCTAGGTCATTTCTAAGATACAAGACCCAAAATCCCCTGATGAAATCCCTTGTTTCCTATTAAACACAATCTATTTCTGTTGTAAATGATATAGAATGGTTTTATCTCAGTCCCTTTACTTTTAAATTTTGTTGTGTTTATTTTATCTATTTTTCTCGGCCATATGTATTATATTTATTCTTATTTTCTCCAGTGAAAGAAACCCAATGTGTTTTTACTACATTAAAAAAAAAAATTGCCTTTATATTTCTCAAAATGCTACCTTAACCCACATTTCCAAACAGAATCAAATTTACCTAAAATAACTTTTGACTCTTTCATAAAATAAGGAAAGGGATTTAGCATGTATTCACATTACTCATCCTCCTACTTCCTGACATTAAGAATATAAAGACTATTTTCTTAGGACGCCTAAGGGTGAGGACACTATGATGTGATGTACAGTATCCTCAAGCAAACACCATTACAGTGGAGACAGATAGGAACACAACATTGCTATTTATTCTATTGCTTTGAAAATAAGTTAAGCCAAAGGGAAATTCACAACAGCATAATTCAACAACAGACAACTAATACCAAGTCTTCGGATAGCCATTATCATTGATCCACAGCTAGCGATGTTTGGGTGTAGTGTCCCTGAATCTCATCTTAGTGATGGATTTGAAAATGTTTTGGGAGCCACCTGAAATCTGGAGAGATAGTATAATGAAAGGGAGACACAGCTGATATATGCTTAGCTGCATTAGAAACTGGGCTTCCCTGATGACTCAGATGGTAGAGAATCTGCCTGCAATGTGGGAGGCTGGGGCATGATCCTGAGAGGGTAATAGGCAGGAAGGCTAGGGGCCCCCAAACTGAGGAAATAGGCTGCACGTGTCAGACACTTTTTATCTCTCTCTTAAGCAGCAGGAGGAAACCCTACAAGTGTCAAATTTTTTCTCTTCTCTACACAAAATTAAAAGGAGGTTTCCTTTAAAATTCTGGGTTGCCATGATGATACCTGGCTCCACCTGAACTTAACTTTTCTCAAACCTTGAGCTGACCAATGCTTTTTCTTTAAGGAAATGTTTCTCTTAAGCTATGTTAATGAACTATGTATTTACCCTTAGTTCAGTCTTTCAGTCCTGTCCAACTCTTTGCTAATGCTCTCTCTTATGAAACAATCTTTTACTTTATTTTCGGTAACTTCTTTTTTCTTCTCTTTCCCATTCAGTTTACTTTTAGGAGCAAAGAAAGCAGAGAGAGACTTCTTGCTTTCAATGCCTGGTAATGATGATGGCTAATACCCTTTTGTGCTTTCAGTTCAGTTCAGTTCAGTCACTCAGTCGTGTTCGACTCTTTGTGATCCCGTGGAATGTAGCACACCAGGCTTCTCTATCCATCACCAACTCCTGAAGCTTGCTCAAACTCATGTCCATCAAATTGGTGATGCCATCCAACCACCTCATCCTTTGTCCTCCACTTCCCCTACTGCCTTCAATCTTTCCTAGCATCAGGGTCTTTTCCAGTGAGTCAGTTCTTCACATAGGGTGGCCAAAGTATTGGAGTTTCAGCTTCAGCATCAGTCCTTCCAATGAACATTCAGGACTGATTTCCTTCAGGACGGACTGGTTTGATCTCCTTGCAGTCCAAGGGATTCTCAAGAGTCTTCTCCAACACCAAAATTCAAAGGCATCAATTCTTTGGCGCTCAGCTTTCTTTAGAGTCCAACTCTCACATCCATACATGACAACTTGAAAAACCATAGATTTGACTAGATGGACCTTGATTCCAATCAATCTTGATTCCAGCTTGTGCTTCCTCCAGCCCAGCATTTCTCATGATGTACTCTGCATATAAGTTACTCTCAATATACAACCTTGACGTACTCCTTTCCTGATTTGAAATCAGTCTGTTGCTTCATATCCAGTTCTAGCTGTTTCTTCTTGACCTGGATACAGATTTCTCAGGAGGCAGGTCAGGTGGTCTCATATTCCCATCTATTTCAGAATTTTCCACAGTTTGTTGTGATCCACATAGTCAAAGGCTTAGGCATAGTCAATAAAGCAGAAGTAGATGTTTTTCTGGAACTCTCTTGCTTTTCTGATGATCCAATGGATGTTTGCAATTTGATCTCTGGTTCCTCTCCCTTTTCTAAACTCAGCTTGAACATCTGGAAGTTCACGGTTCATGTACTGTTGAAGCCTGGCTTGGAGAATTTTGAGCATTACTTTGCTAGCATGTTAGATGAGTGTAATTGTGCAGTAGTTTGAACATTCTTTAGCATTGCCTTTCTTCGGGACTGGAATGAAAACTGACATTTTCCAGTCCTGTGGCCACTGCTGAGTTTTCCAAATTTGCTGGCATATTGAGTGTAGCATTTTCACAGCATCATCTTTTAGGATTTGAAATAGTTCAACTGGAATTCCATCACCTCCACTAGCTTTGTTCATAGTGATGCTTCCTAAGGCCCACTTGGCTTCTCATTCTAGAATATCTGGTTCTAGGTGAGTGATCATACCATTGTGGATATCTGGTTCATGAAGATCTTTTCTGTACAGTTCTTCTGTGTATTCTTGCCACCTCTTCTTATTTTCTCTTTCTGTTAGGTCCATACTATTCCTGCTTTACTAATTACACCAAAACCTTTGACTGTGTAGATCACAGAAGACTGTGAAAAATTCTCCAAGAAATGGGAATACTAGACCACCTTACCTGCCTGCTGAGAAGTCTGTATATACTCAGGTCAAGAAGCAACAGTTAGAACTGGACATGGAACAACAGACTGGTTCGACATTGGGAAAGACGTAGGTCAAGGATATATATTGTCACCATGCTTATTTAACTTAATTGCAGAATACATCATGTGCAGTGCCGGGCTGGATGAAGCACAAGCTGGGATTAAGATTGCCGGGAAAAATGTCAATAACCACATATGCAGATGATACCACCCTTATGGCAGGAAGTAAGAGGAACTAAAAGCCTCTTGATGAAAGTGAAAGAGGAGAGTGAAAAAGTTGGCATAAAACTCAACATTTAGAAAACTAAGATCTTGGCATCCAGTCCCATCACTTCATGGAAAATAGATGGGGAAACAATGGAAACAGTGACACACTTTATTTTGGGGCTCCAGAATCATTGAAGATGGTGACTGAAGCCATTAAATAAAAAGATGCTTGCTCCTTGGAAGAAAAGCTATGGCCAACCTAGACAGCATATTAAAAAGCAGAGACATTACTTTGCCAACAAAGGTACATCTAGTCAAAGCTACGGTTTTTCCAGTAGTCATGTATGGATGTGAGAGTTGGACTATAAAGAAAGCTGAGTGCTGAAGAATTGATGCTTTTGAACTCTGGTGTTGGAGAAGACTCTTGTGAGTCCCTTGAACAGCAAGGAGATCAAACCAGTCCATCCTGAAGGAAATCAGTCCTGAATGTTCATTGGAAGGGCTCATGCTGAAACTGAAACTCCAATATTTGGCCACTTGATGTGAAGAACTGACTCATTTGAAAAGACCCTGATTCTGGGAAAGAGTGAAGGTGGGAGGAGAAGGGGATGGCACAGGATGAGATGGTTGGATGGCATCACTGACTCGATAGACATGAGTTTGTGCAATCTCCAGGAGCTGGTGATGGACAGGGAAGCCTGACATGTTGTAGTCCATGGGTTGCAAAGAGTAGGACACTACTGAATGAATGAACTGAACTGACACCATTATTGAGCCCATCTTTGCATGAAATGTCACGTTGGTATCTCTCATTTTCTTGAAGACATCCCTAGACTCCGATTCTATTGCTTTACTCTATTTCTTTGCATTCATCAATGAGGAAGGCTTTCTTATCTCTCCTTGCTATTCTTTGGAACTCTGCATTCAAATGGGTAATTCTTTCCCTTTCTCCTTTGCCTTTAGTTTATCTTCTTTTCTCAGCTGTTTGTAAAGCCTCCTTAGACAACCATTTTGCCTTTTTGTATTTCTTTTTCTTGGGGAAGATCTTGATCACTGCCTCCTATATAATGTCGTGAACCTCTGTCCGTAGTTCTTCAGGCACTCTCTGTATCAGATCTAACCCCATGAATATATTTCTCACTTCTACTGTATAAACATAAGGAATTTGATTTAGGTAATACCGGGGTGATCTAATAATTTTCCCTACTTTCTTCAACTTAAGTCTGAATTTTGCATTAAGAAGTTTATGATCTGAGCCACAGTCAGTTCCCAGTCTTGCTTTTGCTGACTGTATAGAGCTTCTCCATTTTTGGCTGCAAAGAATATAATCAATCTGATTTTGGTTTTGACCATCTGGTGATGTCCATGTGTAGAGTCTTCTTTTGTGTTGTTGGAAGCAGGTGTTTCCTATGACCAGTGCACGCTCTTGGCAAAACTCTGTTAGCCTTTGCCCTGCTTCATTTTGTACCCTAAGGCAAAAATTGCCTGTTAATCCAGGTGTTTCTTGACTTTCTACTTTTGTGTTCCAGTCCCATATGATGAAAAGCACATCTTTTGGGGGTGTTAGTTCTAGAGGGTCTTGTAAGTCTTCATAGGACTGTTCAACTTCAGCTTCGTCAGCATTACTGTTTGGAGCATAGGCTTGGATTACTGTGATATTGAATAGTTTGCCTTGGAAAGAACAGAGATCATTCTGTCATTTTTGAGATTGTATGCAAGAATTGCATTTCAGGCTCTTTTGTTGACTATGAGGGCAATTCCATTTCTTCTAAGTGATTCTTCCCAGTAGTAGTAGATACAATGTTCATCTGAGTTAACTTTGCCCATTTCAGTACATTTTAGTTCACTGATTCCTAAAATGTTGATGTTCACTGTTGCCATCTCCTGTTTGACCACTTCCAATTTACCCTGATTCATGCACCTAACATTCCAGGTTCCTATGTAATACTATTCTTCACAGCATCGGACTTTACTTCCATCACCAGTCATATCCACAACTAGGTGTTGTTTTTGCTTTGGCTCCATCTCTTCATTGTTTGTGAAGTTATTTCTCCATTCTTCTCCAGCAGCATATAGGGCACTTACCTACCTGGGGAGTTCATCTTTCAGTGTCATAACTTTTTGCCTTTTCATACTGTTCTTGATGTTCTCCAGGCAAGAATATTGAAATGGTTTGCTGTTCCCTTCTCCAGTGGACCACATTTTGTCAGAATTCTCCACCATGACCTGTTCATCTTTGGTGGCCCTACACAGGATGGCTCATAGTTTCATTGAGTTAGAAAAGGCTTTGGTCCATATGATCAGTTTGATTAGTTTTCTGTGAATGTGATTTTCATTCTGTCTGCCCTCTGAGGGATAAGGATAAGAGGCTTATGGAAGCTTCCTGATGGAATAGACTGACTGGGGGAAACTGGTTCTTGTTCTGATGGGCAGAGCCATTCTCAGTAAACCTTCAATCAGATTTTCTGTTGATGGTGGGGCTGTGTTCCCTTCCTGTTTTTTGATCTGAGACCAAACTATGGTGGAGGTAATGAAGATAATGGGACCTCCTTCAAAAGGCCCATGTTTACACTGCCACACTCAGTACCTCTGACCCTGCAGCAGGCCACTGCTGACCCACACCTCTGCGGAGACTCCTGGACATTCACAGGCAAGTCTAGGTCAGTCTCTTGTGGGGTCATTCCTCCTTTCTCCTGGTCCTGGTGTGCACAATGTTTTGTTTTTGCCTTCCAAGAGTCTGTTTCCCCAGTCCTGTGTAAGTTCTGGTGGCTCCATGGTGGGGTTAATTGTGACCTCCTTCAAGAGCACTTAAGCCATACTCATGTCTGCACCCAGAGCCCCTGCCCCTGCGGCAGGCCACTCCTGACCCCTATCTCCAAAGGTGACACTCAAACACTCAAAGGCAAGTCTGGCTCAGTCTCTATGAGGTCTCCTGGCGCACACAAGGTTTTGTTTGAGCCCTCTGAGCAACTCTGCAGGAATGGGGATTGATTCTGAATGATTCCACCCCTCCTACCATCTTGCTGGGGCTTCTCCTTTGTTCTTGGACATGGGGTATCTTTTTTTGATGGTATCCGGCTTTCTCCTGTGGATGGTTGTTCAGCAGCGAGTTTTAGTTTTGGAGTTCTTGCAGGAGAAGATGAGCACACGTCATTTTCCTCCACCATCCTATAGACGATCTTGTATTTACTGTAGACTGCCTTTCTTCAAGTCTGTTCCACCTAAGACTCAGAAGTGATAATGGCTCAACAAACCAGTATGTTTTACTCATACAATTGTTCTCCTTATCTATGTTAATGAGACCATTTGTTTGCTTGGAAACCTGCCTTTCTTCAAGATTCAAGTCAATTGTTTTATGGCCCAGAATGACTCACCTTGTGCCAATGTTATCTAAAAATGCATGTTGTGGGTGAGGGGCCTGGTGCCACTCTCTGAGTTTTGAGACATTTCCTTTCTCTAATTATCAACCTACTAGTAGGTATATAACTTCATGTTAAAGACTAGGAGGGGGACACTCTTTCTACCCTCTTCTAATGTCTATGTCAGAAGCTTTCTCTATCTCTTTTATACTTTAATAAAACTTTATTACACAAAAGCTCCGAGTGATCAAGCCTCATCACTAGCCCAGGATTGAATTCCTCTCCTCTGGAGGCCAAGAATCATGACATCTTTCATGGTTCAGCAGTGGCCTTTCAATTCCTGAGTTGGGAAGATCTCTTGGAGAAGGAAATCACTACTTACTCCAGCAATTTTGCCTAGAGAATTCCGTGGACAAAGGAACCCAATGGGCTACAGTCCATGGGGTTGCAAAGAATCAGACATGACTGAGTGTGCTGAAGCCTTAAACTAGAATATTGAATGGCAATTTTGAACAATTACCAGAATCTAACTGTGCACTAACATGAGAGAAAATTCTAGGAGCACATTTTCTTGGGCTTTACTTCCAGAAATTTAGGAGATTCTCAGGGTAAAGATCTGCCAAAGATCTCATCAAAGTTCTGGGAAGGAGAGAGGGGGATTAATCCTGTGGACTACCCTGAGAAATTTCTCCATAACAAGGACCCTCTCTCCAGAGGAGAGGACTTTAACAGAGCCTTGTCCTAATGGTGGGAAGGTAATACAGACAGGCAAAAGATGAGAAAAAAAATTACATTGAGTAGAAATGGAAATAGAAATTATGAAGTTTAACACATCCCATAAAGCCACTGGAAATCAAATCTAGATCAATGGAACTGAATAGAACATCCAGAAAATAAACACAAGTTTATATAAGAATTTAACATGTGATGAACTTGATATTTTAGTTTAATAAGAAAAAAGACAGATGGTTTAATTATTTTATGGAGAAAGCAAAACTTAGTACTTGCTATTGTTTAGGAAAAATTAAATAAAATTGGAAACAAATATATTTTACCAAAAAGGGAAAGGGGGTATCCAAATGAATTAAATAAAGGCTAAAAACAAATAAATAAACAAAAATAATAACATAGATATCCTATAAAAATATATTGGCGAAATTTAAAACTAAGAGAAGAGAAACATTTCTTAAGCAAGACATATCAAGATACTATAAAAGTGTGGCATGCTAGACTATATACAAGTAAAGCTTTGCATAAGTAAACACCCTATAAACAAAATCAATATACACCCAATCAATTTGCAAAAATAAATGTAATAGAGAATTTAGCCAGAGGTAAAATTTTATGATGAACCGAGGTTTGAAAAGAAGAAAGTAACCTACATGATAATGAAATTGAAAGAGACCATTAAAAGATAATTCACAGAAGAGAAAATCCAAATGTTTCACCATGCATATAAAAAGAAGCTCTAACTCAGCTGTGCTCATATAAATGAGCAATAGATTGACAATGTGATGCCATTATACTCATAAACTTGTTTGTAGTGAAGCTACAGAAAATAAACTAGATAAATACAAGGATCCAATGATGACAGACTTGGCATGCTATGTTACATAATTTTAATTGATTCTACAGTCAGTGTGGAGATAGTAAAGTGTTTTGGACACAAGAAAAGACAGGGTAAAAAGATGATTTGTAAAGAATAATAAAGAAGTTACAGCAAATTGGTGTTGAAAGTTTTAAAAATCATTTGAAAGTAATTTCTGATGCTGTTAACCAAGATAGGAAAGAAAGGAGAGAAAATAGAGTTGCAGCATGAGGAGAATTATCAATTTCATTTCCGTCCTTAGGGTAAGGTAGATGCATGCATTTCTAAGGGACCTATGGGTTGAGGATGAAACTCATAATCATCACCATGTGTGGGTGGTAGTTAAGAATGGAAGTGGATAATCACTCTTGGAGAGAGCGAGCAAGATACTAGAAAGGAATTTGTATGCATCCAGAATGAAGTGTTGGGTATTGGACACGGAAGTCATGAGCCAATGCTCCATACGTCCCGTATTATGATCAAAGAGCTGATAGTAACTATTTTTCTGAAGCTGTGTTTTTAGAATTCTTGGAAATAAAAAAGAACAGCAGTGATGTTCTTTTCATTCTAGACACATTATGCCAGATTCCACTGAGCAAAAAAAGCTGTAAAAATCATGTTATAGATTAGAATATAATTCACTATGCATGAGTGCCCACTCAAATTAGCATATTTACTTGGCTTCAAAAGCTGCATGTGAATATATCCTTATTTTCATTGGTTGATTTGTTTATATCTAATTTGTGATATTTATGTTAAACTTGTCGACTGACTATTCATAAGAGCAAAATTCTATTTTACTTGGAAGAAATCTGAGCAGAATTTTCTCTATAAATGATGAATAACATGAAATAAGGTTAATACAACTGTTTTGCTGGATAATCTTCTCAAAGATTTGCTTAATAGCATCTTTCATTGACTCAATGGACATGAGTTTGAGCAAAGTCTAGGAGATAGTGAAGGACAGGGAAACCTGGTGTGCTGCAGTTCATGGGATCACAAAGAGTTGGACATGACTGAGCAACTGAGCAACAACAAGGTTCATCTGGTTCCTTAAAGTATGATGACTGTCTGGAGAGCTCCTGTATCTGCCTGTTTACCAACATGATTATTTAGGACAGTTTTTTTTACGTTTTAAATTCTCCTGGCTTGGAAAACAAATCTTATGGTCATCCAAACTCAAATAAGAGTTTATTTTGCACTGTGTCTTTATGCTTCTTATCATTTGCTTTATGTAATTCTACACTTTTTACCCAAACTTTTTATGTTGGCATCATACAGTAAACTATAACTATACTTTTCTAGTATTCATTTGTATATTCATACAAGTAATTAGTTCACCCAGCACTTACTAAGTGTGAAGAAAGAATCTATACTCTTCAAAAAATAAACACCTGTTGAATAAGAAAGTCTAACAGGACATATAATTATAATATATAAAGATAATTGAAATAAGAGCTGCAAATAGAGTTGTCTCGTATTAGAAGAAATTGTTAACCATGAGTGTCAAGAGATTCAGGTAAGTTCTAGAGAAACTGAGATTTCAACTGGGTGTTGACTAATCACAACTTAGAAAAGGTAAGTTTGTGCTAAGCTTTCAATCATAGAGAATTGACAAAATCAGACAAATCTCAACTAAAGCCTGAGCATGAAGATGTGAGCAAAGTTTTATCTTTACAGCTTCCCTCATAGCTCAGTTGGTAAAGAATCTGCCTGCAATGCAGGAGACCAGGGTTCTGTTCCTGGGTCAGGAAGATCCCCAGGAAAAGGAAATGGTCATCTATTCCAGTATTCTTGCCTGGAGATTCCCATGGAGAGAGGAGCCTGGTGGTCCACAGTCCATGGGGTCACAAGAGTCAGACATGACTTAGTGACTAAACCACCACCAGACCCTGAGTATGGATATGTGAGCAAAGTTTTATCTTTATTTTTATATTCCCAGAACCAACTCAATTCTTAGCATATAGTTGGGTTATAATAAATGCTTATGGCTTGACTAAATCAATAAATATGTTGGGAAAGGACATAGAAGCAATGCCAACTCTCCTTTCTGTCTCTAAATCAACCTTCCTATTTAAAATTACACCTGTCAGTGCCCTCTAGGATTTGAGATTAAGTCATAACTTCAATTGAACCCTGGAACTTTTCTACAATACCAATTCAGATCTATTTGTATTTGCCATATATAGTCAGAAAATGCTGGAC
The DNA here is from genome assembly GCA_024291935.2 of Okapia johnstoni. Taxonomy (NCBI): domain Eukaryota; kingdom Metazoa; phylum Chordata; class Mammalia; order Artiodactyla; family Giraffidae; genus Okapia; species Okapia johnstoni. Next base: position 5,892,586 of record CM044321.1, on the reverse strand, counting down.
TGGATGAAGCACAAGCTGGAATCAAGATTGCCAGGAGAAATATCAATAACTTCAAACATGCAGATGACACCACACTTATGGCAGAAAGCAAATAAGAACTAAAGAGCCTCTTGATGAAAGTGAAAGAGGAGAGTGAAAAAGTTGGCTTAAAACTCAACATTCATAAAAATTAAATCATGGCATCTGGTCCCATCACTTCATGGGAAATAGATGGGGAAACAATGGAAACAGTGAGAGACCTTATTTTGGGGAGCTCTAAAATCACTGCAGATGGTGACTGCAGCCATGAAATTAAAAAGATGTTTGCTCCTTGGAATACAAGTTATAACCAACCTAGACAGTATATTAAAATCAGAGACAATACTTTGCCAACACAGGTCCATCTAGTCAAAGCTATGGTTTTTCTAGTAGTCATATATGGATGTGAGAGTTGGGCTGCAAAGAAATCTGAGCGCTGAAGAATTGATGCTTTTGAACTATGGTGTTGGAGAAGACTCTTGAGAGTCCCTTGGACTGTAAGGAGATCCAACTAGTTCATCCTAAAGGAAATCAGTCCTGAATGTTCATTGGAAGGATGATGTTGAAGCTGAAATTCCAATAATTTGGCCACCTGAGGTGAAGAACTGACACATTTGAAAAGACCCTGATTCTGGGAAAAGTGAATGTGGGAGGAGAAGGGGACTGCAGAGGATGAAATGGTTAGATGGCATCACTGACTCAATGGACATGAGTTTTAGTAAACTCCAGGAGTAGTTGATGGACAGGGAATCCTGGTGTGCTGCAGTCCATGGAGTAGCAAAGAGTCAGACACGACTGAGTGACTGAACTGAACTGAACTGAAACATTTTTAATCAACATACCAGTTTTATGTAAAAGGTTTTATCACTTGGGCTATTCAGTACTGAGTTCTAGGAATTTATAAACCAATGCAAGGGATAAAACCCTCCTTTAAGAGACAGACTTTTGAGTTGCTCCAGTGCAATGGTGAAGACCACTTTCCAACGCAGAGGGTGCAGATTCAATCCCTGGTTGGGGAGCTAAGATCTACATGTCTCATAGCCATAAAATGAAAACATAAAGCAGAAACAATGTCATAACAAATATAATAAAGACAAAAAATAGAGCAACACACTTGAGAGGCAGGAAAGAGAAGTGTGTTGCACGAGTGGTGTGGGGAATAAAATCTTATATAATTGCAGAAAAGAAAGATCACTAGGCTGGAAATCCAAAGAGAAAAGAAAAATAAATTTTCTTGAGGAGGTAAGACTTGAATGGAAATGAAGAGGTGAAATATTTCATCGTATTAACCAAAATGAAATGGCATTGTTCAGAAGTGACACAGACGATATGAAGATCAGATTAACAATTTTTGATAACTGCTTCATTTAGAATATTCAGGATGCCTTCTATAGTTGACTCCTGAATATTATAGAAATGGTATCAATGGGAGAAAAAGTGTATTTTTCCATGGTAATAATTAAAAAAAAATTACACCAATGTATATATTTAATTAATTATTAGTATCATAATTTTAAGACAAAATCACTTTAGCTATTAAAAAAGACTGAGTAAACATATTTATCATGGATTCAGACTCACGTGGAAAGTGAAATGGTCCTTATAGGCGATATTAATTTTAAGTGTTCAGTATAATTATCTTCATTAAATTATAACCCTCTTTATAAAACAACTCACATGGCCCCTGTAAACATACAATAAATGCTTATTCAGTGACCCAGTGAATAAATTATCAACATAAAATAATCCAGACTTTCCAGCTTATTTTGGGACCTAGCACACCAGTGGACTTTCCATGTTTTAATCAGCAGAATTTCCTGATGTAATCTGTTTGTATTAAATTAGATAAATCATATAAAATATACAATAAGAAAAAGATGATCCTTAATACAAGAATAGTTTAAAAAAAACTTAAATCTGATTTATTTCACATTACACTTTAACTCTTACCTGAAGCCAAATGTTGACCTTTTTAGAATGTCCAGAATTATCATCTACTTAATGTGAATTGTCTACCATTTTAAGTCACCTCTAACTCTCCGAAATCCAGTAGGTACCTGCATTTTTAACAACAACTTTAACAGAGATCTGTTGTTCTCTGGTGGGCAATTCTTTAAAATTACAAGAAAAACTATTTTTAGTCAAAAATAGCAATTGAATGGCCATTCCATACACCTCATTGTTATCACTTGTCTTTTTTTTTTTTTTTTTTTTTGGTCACACTCAGACTAAAAATGAATAGCCTTTTCCTCTCTTGGAATATGTATTTAAATTCAACTTAAAATGAAAGTTCAGATTTATATTTAAGTAAAATTATGATTCATACAGATTCCATGTAATTCTAGATATGGGCATTATAAGGCAATGGCAAGAGGCACTTAAAAATAAAGCAGTAGCTTGTGTAAGAAGAAATGTCTTATTCAGGACCCCACCAACAATTACTTGACCTTACCCTGAGTATATTCCTTTATCTACTTTAGGATGGGATGTTGGGTCTGAAAGAGGATGTTCAGGGCTTTCCATGTAAGTGTTGACACATGTATTCAGATTCCTATTTTTAAGTCTCTAAGCCATTTTGTAGTTCTGAAATAACATGGCTCTGAGCAATTTTTGCTTGTTTGCATTCAATGTTTCTTCTACTGAGGGTCAGGAACTCTAGCCATGGGGTCACTGAGGATCTCTGAAGTCATTCAAAGAGACTGTTGATAAAGAATTAGGAATAAGTAATTAGTACAGCCATTTCCTTGCAAGGAACCATATGTCAAAATTATCTAAATTTACCACTCTATTGGTGTCACCCTTCTAACCTCCTCTCACCCACAAACCACTTATTCTTCCCCAAACTTTTCTAGCAATGATCACCATGCTGATATGTATGTATATTTATGACATCTTCAATTGAAACACACTTCTGGTGTTGAAAAGCAAAACTTTCCATGTTCTATATTCAGCTCTCTCTCTATCTTTCTCTTATGCCTCTGTCTCTCTGTCTCTACCTCTCTGTCTCTCTCTCTCTCTATATATATATATACTATGTTACATATGTGTATATATTTCTTGAAATACAACTTTAAAGACTCCCAAGCTTTACAATTAGATTACTTTATTTGGGTTTCAAAGTAATGGAGCCCTTACCAATTATGTTCCAATCAGATTTTATTTCCCTTTGAGCACTATAATTCTTAGGATAAACTGTGTATATCTTGATACAGAATTGGTTTTGGTAATCAGCCTCCTAACACTTGTGTTTCCCAAGAATGTGACAATAAATCTTCTTTAAACAAAATTATCATTTTAATTACCTAGAATAAATACACTTCCATTTAAAAGAAAATAGACAAGAATATTTTAAAATTCAAATCAAATTAAATTAACATCAAGGAAAACATGGGACTAATAGTCTCACTAAAGAGACAGAGGACAGATATTGTAACAGTCATGGAACAGAATAAAAATCATTTTTTAAACTTGTATCTAGTGAAATAAGCAAAACAATCACTAATTGCCAATATAGCTGAAAAAGCAAGATCATAAAACCAAGGTAGGAGAAATATTCCATAAATACACAGAAATATAAGTTCACTAATATGGGAATAGACACTTGAACAACATAAAACTCTTAACAAGGTGACTGCAAAGTATACTTAGAATTTTCATTTAGATCAAGAGACATCTATTAAACACTTACAAGGAAAAGAATAGCACTGGTAATTAGTTCCACACTGACTAGGGAAGGATCAAGAGAAATTGTTAACACTTTCTTTTCAATATAAAGGTGCATTTTAATACCTAATTACTTCTATTTGGTTATAATAACATACAATATGTAATGATAAATAAATTATGTCATAAAAACCCAAACTATCATCTTAGAGTCAACACTCTAGAATAACTTATATATTTATGCATGCTCAGTCATTCACTCACTCATGTCTAATTCTTTGCAACCCCATGGACTGTAGCCCGCCAGGCTTCTCTGCCCATGGAAATTTTCCTGGCAATACTTGGGTGGGTAGCCATTTCCTCCTCCAGGGGATCTTCTTGACCCAGGGATTTAACCCACATTTCTTGTGTCTTCTGCATTGGCAGGCAGATTCTTTACCATTGTGCCACCAGGAAAGACTATGCAAGCATGCTAAGTCGCTTCAGTCGTGTCCAACTCTTTGCAACCCCATGGACTGTAGCCCATCTGGCTCCTCTGTCCATGGGGTTCTCCAAGCAAGAATACTGGAGTGGGTTGCCATGACATTCTCCAGGGGATCTTCCTGACCCAGGGATTGAACCAACATCTCTTATGCCTCCTGCATTGGCAGGAGGGTTCTTTACCACTAGTGCCACCTGGGAACACCAAGGGAAGCCTATAGATAACCAGTAATGAATTGATGCCCCAGATTAAATACATACAAGCTGTACATCCATTAGATAAAAAAAAGAAAAAAACTATTTAAGACCATGATTGTTAAGTTTATAACAATTGATATTTTCTTGGTCAATAATACTGGCATATAATTGTGAACCTTATGTCTTAAGACACAAAGAAGAAAAATACTGAAATAAGATTTATGATGAAAATAGTTAACTGTATAATTGGAATAAAAAGAAAGATGCATAATGGGAGATCTTTGGCCATAGTAGATGAATGCACTTCAAATGGATCCTAAGAAACCACAGCAGTAGGTAACCCTGTCTCAAACGGGAACTCTCAAGAGTGGAAGGACAATGTGTCTTTATATTTGGAAAGAATAATCATATTATCTTTCAAGAGACTGGAAAATGGAATTTACTTGAAAATTAGCTTTTAAAATATTTAGGAGGTTTTGTGTCAAATTTCTATTTCTCAGAAGAGAAGATGTGAAAAAAGTCTCAAGAATTATAGGAGAAAAAGACTTCGCAGAAAAAATTGCCAACTCTCAAGACAAGGGTAAAGAATCTTAGATTAGTCAGTTTATAATTTAGGGTTAATTGTATTCAAGTTTTCACATATCTATACGAGCCCTTCTGCACTTCAGTTTTCCTCTTTCTCATATTCATTTCTCCATTCTCACAACTGTACTACTAACCTCATGTAAATTTACAGATTCTCTCTGTGCAAATACAGCCTCCCCTCCATGCGCTTTGCTAAAACTTTTTGGTCTTGCTGTTAGTTGTTCAATGCTTAATGAAATATACACCTCAGTTTTTGAAATGCTTTTTAAAATACGACCAGACAATACTAAAAAGCAATTACTTGTAAAAAAAGCTAATTCCCTAAAAATTATTTTGTTAGTCATATTCAATATGCATGACAAACCAACACAGTAAATATATGAATACATAATTTGTAGTCATATATGTAAACATTAACATGTATATTTATTGACTTAAAATGTATAAACCTCTATCCACTGTATTTGCCTTTAAAAAGTGTGTTGTATTAGCTGAAAATTCTATGGGCATTACTAATTTTATGCTAAATTCTTGGTCATAAAATGAAGTGCTGTATCTTATTAGCTACTCAATAGTAATGCTGGGTTACTATTATTATCTTCAAATATTATTATTATTTTTTTCAAATATTATTTTTAACTAGTAGCATAAGAAATTGTTATTTCCCAATTCATGGGACACTATTATCAGTTTCTGTTTGTTTGATTTTTTAAATTTACTTATTATTTTTCATCTGAAATCTTTAATCATATCCTCAGTCTCACTGTCACCTATATTTTAGTGTATGTAATAAATTTGCTCACAAGACAAAATTTATGTATTTATTTAGTTATACGCTTTATTTGTTAATAGATTCATATTCTGTGTATTGAAGTTTCAAATGTACTTAAAATATTTTGCTACACATCTCAATACATTTTTTTCTGTCATGTCCATCTTTTATATTTGAGATCACTTTCAATTTATGCATGGCAGTATAATTATATTCCTTCCAATAATGCATATTATTTCATTTCATGCTTATAATACCTTTCATTAATACAGTCCTCTTGTGCAACTTTGATTGTCATTTGTTCTTCTTGGTCAACAAAATATGGCAATATCCTTTATAAATTCTGTGGACCTCTGAAAGATTTTCCTTTAGATATTTACTAAGAAGGAAGACCGCTGGGTCATAGGGTCTACATAATCTCATTAAGTCCTGCAAGTTTGCTCTCAGAAGGGTGTCCTATGTACTCTCACCAGTAATACAAAGCTTTTCATTTCTTCGTATTTTTAAACTATTTTTTATCTGAACCACTTTAAAGTCTTTACTGAAAGTGTTACATTTCTATTTTATGATTTTCTTTTGGTTCTTTAGTCATGAAGCATATGGAATCTTAGCTCCCCAACCAGGGATCAAACCACTGCCCCTTGCATTGGAAGGCAAAGTTTTAACCACTGGACCACCAGGGAAGCCTAATCATTACCTCATATATTGATAGCATTCACTGTTATCCTTCTTTCTGGCTTTTATCAGTATTACAGGCTTAAAACAATATGTCATGATTTTAACTTGCATATCCCAAATTGTCAGGGCGGTTAACAATCTTTTAATGTATTGTTAGCCAATAAGTTTTCTTTCTGAACCGGTTAGTTTCATATTTTCATCTAGTTGCATTATGGGCTTCACTGGTGACTCAGACGGTAAAGAATCTGCTTGCAATGTGGGAGACCTGGGTTTGATCCCTGGGTAGGGAAGATCCCCTGGAGACAGAAGTGGCAACCCGCTGCAGTATTCTTGCCTGGGAAATTCCACGGACAGAGGAGCCTGGCAGGCTACAGTCCAAGGGGTCACAAAGAGTCATACACAACTGAGTGACTAACACTTTCACTTTCAGATGAATACAGTTTGTATTTAAAAGTTAAGACATTGTCCTCCATACACAAGTTCCAAAACTATTTGATAGTTTCATCAAATAGCATATTAATCTTTTGTTTTTACAATTACATATACACAATTTTGAAATTATTTTTTCTATGATATGAGGTGATGTCCAATTTTTTTCACTAAAGGGTGAGCCAGTTTTCTCACATCATTTAGTTAAGAATGTCACCGCTTACACTTTGATTGTCCAAGCCACTTTTTCAAGGCAAATTTCAATCTACAGATGGAAGTTTTGGGACTCACTATTATTTTTTATTCAACTCTGCTCTTTCATCATTTCCTCAGTATTTTAATTGCCTCGGCTGTTTAAAGCATTTGATTTTGAACACTTTCTAGAATACAGGGAAATTTGCTAAAATAAAAAGAATTGCTTCCTTACCTCTTTCTTTCAACTTCTTCTAAAGCAAACACCTCACAGAATCATTGTACAATTATCAAAAATGGGAAATTAACATGAGCACAGTATCACTCTCTGTACTAAAAACCTTACTCAAGCTTGTCCTACATTCCCACCAATATTCTTTTTAGTATGTCTTATGTTTTTGAAGATTATGTTCTCCTTTGGCATTCTCTCTCAAAATTACTTTATCTGTTCATGCATATGTATCCTTTCATGTTAAATTTAGAGTTAGTTGGTTATAATTCTGTCCCAGTTGAATCGAATGGAATTATAATAATATCAGACAAACTTGGGCAAATTTGACATTTTTATGATAATGACTTGTCTCATAGTGTTTTTCTTCATTATAATCATTTACCTTTTTCTACAATAGATCTTATTGCTTTATCCATAAATGTTCTATTTATTTGTTGTTGAGATTAATCCCATTTGTTTCTTTCTTGCTATAAAAAATTATATTTAACATTCTTTCTAATGTCTTTACTTCTATCAAAATTATATCCACACAGAGTTTTAAAATTTAACTTGTTTATATAGTATTTTCCCAAACAACAGATCACTTCCCTTTTCAGGTCAGACCAATGACCGTGGCCAAATCTTTGACCTTGGTGCATACATTTCTGAATAAGATATTTACATTCCTATTTTTCATTCCATAAGTTTATACACAAATTATTTTCTAAGATAATGACTTAGCTCTTTTTATTACAGCTCCATCAGATTCCAAAATATGAATATGTGCATAATCTGATGACTCTTTATACTATTATGCTTGCGTTTTAGAGTTACACTATATAGAAGACCATGCAGTGCTATGCTCAGTTGCTAAGGCATGTCTGACTCTTTGTGATCCCATGACTGTAGCCCACCAGGCTCCTTTGCCCATGGGATTTCCCAGGCAAGATACAGGAGTGGGTTTCCATTTCCTTCTCTAGGGTATCTTCCTGACTCGGATTGAACCTGTGTCTCCTGCATTGGCAGGTGAATTCTTTACCACTGAGCCACCTGGGAAGCCCGTATATTCACAGAAGACCAGGGTTACTTACATTTTATGCATTTTTCTTGTATCGTGGAGTGCTTTTTACATTCTCTTACTTTTCTATGTGTTTATTCATAATTCAGCCCAGTTTTCCTCTTTGTGAGATGATCGTCTGCATGAAGTAATAGACCTTTTCTGTTTATTAGAGGAGTGTCTCCTGTAGTAGTTTGACTGATTCTGATCGAAGTTTATTGCTCTGTTCACTTGACGATACAGCTCTCTTCTTAGAGTCTCCTTCTGTTGCCTTTCTGGCATTGCACCACCTGCATCTTGACTTTGTTATCTTCTTTCTTGAAATACTCTTCTGTTTGAATGAAGCACATCTTTCAGTAGATAGATAAGAAAGGGGGGTTGTGAGGTAAGTATTTAAAATGTTTGTTCTCAGTTCAGTTCAGTTGCTCAATCATGTCTGACTCTGCGACCCCCACGGACCGCAGCACGCCAGGCCTCCCTGTCCATCACCAACAACCAGAGTTTACTCAAACTCATGTCCATTGAGTCAGTGATGCCATCCAACCATCTTATCCTCTGTTGTCCCCTTCTCCTCCTGCCTTCAATCTTTCCCAGCATCAGGGTCTTTTCCAGTGAGTCAGTTCTTCACATCAGGTGGCAAAAGTGTTGGAGTTTCAGCTTCAACATCAGTCCTTCCAATGAACATTCAGGACTGATTTTCTTTAGGATTGACTGGTTGGATCTCCTTGCAGTCCAAGGGACTCTCAAGAGTCTTCTCCAACACCACAGTTCAAAAGCATCACTTCTTCGGTGCTCAGTTTTCTTTATAGTCCAACTCTCCCACCTATACATGACTACTGGAAAAAAAAATGTTTGTAGGTCTGAAAATATCTTTAATCTATCAACACAATATATTGATTGTTTAGCTGGATATAGAATATTGTGACTGGGAATTATTTCCATTCAGAGTTTTTCTTAATGGATGGCTTCATTGTCTTCTGCCTTTCAGAATTGCTGTTGAAAATCTGAAGCCATTTTGATGCCCAAGTCTTTTACATAAACTTTTTTATTTTCCCCTGAAAATTCTCTCTGTGGAAATATTTGAGCAGGAACCTTAATAGTATGAAGGGATAAACTAGTTCTTAAGATAGTGTGAGAGGTGACTGTATTTGTTCCCTGTAACTGCTGTAACTTATTACCACAAACTTGGTAACCTAAGACAATATACCTTTATTTTCTTACATCTATGGAAAACAAAAGGATGAAATTAATCTTACAGGGCTCAAATGAAGGTTTGTTCTACCTAGAGGCTCCAGGAGAAAACTCATACCTGTCTATTTCAGTCTTTGGTGCCCGCCAGCATTCTTTGGTTTGTAGCCACATCAACCCAATCTCTGCTTCTAGAGCCCACTGTCTTCTCTTCTCTAGTCAAGTCTCTCTCAGCCACTCTCTTTAAAGGACACTTGAGATTGCCCCAAATTACACTGCGACTACACTGATGATCCAAGATGATCTTGCTGTTTAAAAATTACTTTTTAAAAAAATCTCCAAAGCCCTTTATACCATATGTCATGTTCATAGTTTGGAGGGAATCAGATGTTAAAATATTCAGGAGACAATTATTCGACTTTCCACAGTGGTCAATCGGAAAGGAGAGATAATCAAAGCAAAAACTTTTTTTTTTGATGTATTAAATTTGGCTAAAATATAACATGCCATGGAAAAGCAGAACACGAGATTGGAGTGAAAGGTGAGCATTGACTTTGTGCATGATGTGGGAATTCACTTAGGTATTCACATATAAATAGTTTCCTTAAATCCAACAAGAAGAGAGCTCTCTTTTTGGAAAATACATGTACTGACTAGTTTAGGTCCCCAAGTATTGCTCTTAACAGCCATTATTATTAGAGATGTAGGACTTGGGGCTTTTCTGGGGTTCCAGTGGTTCAGACTTCACTTTCTGATGCAGGGGGTGTGGGTACCATCCCAGGTCAGGGAGCTGAGATCCCAGATCCCACATGCCTCATGGCCACAAAACCAAAACGTAAGATGGAAACACTATTATACCAAATTCAATAAAGACTTTAAAGAACATGATCCACCTCAATAAAATTAAAAAAAAAAAAGAAATGTAGGACTTAAGATTTTTAGGAAACAGACAATATCACTGATTAAAATAACAATGAAAACTAATATTTATTGCTTATTTGCTCCATGGAAAACTGTTCATTGAGCATTTTACATCATTCTTACATTCAGTTTTTACCACAGTCTCATTATCCTCCTCATGTTCCAGATGATGTGTTATATAACTGGACCATATTTTAATCTGAAGTTGGAGCTGAGATTCAGACTCAATTCCTTGTGAAGACAGTTGGAAAGACCACCAAACATACTTGGAGAAAAAAAAAAATGGGGAATAATTATTTCCTTTGCAACATCTTGCTATAGGCCATGTCTCAGTAATGAATAAAAGGGTCAGTTCTAGCAAGTTTGCTTCAAGAATACAATGTAATTAACAAAATAAATATTTTAAAAAGGGTAGAACATGATTAAAATATACTAATTATCAATTTTACAATACTCCAGTTTTCCCTAAGCATGTTTAATTGACCAAGGTCAATTATTACCATTCAGAGTGATTTAATCTTCAAATATTGAGAATTTTTGCATGGCCTAGGTCATAGTTTCCTAATTAGTGAGATTCTGCATTTAAATTTCAGAGACTAGAGTAACTTCTCTGCTTTAAAACCCTGAAAGGTTCTGCCAAAATACATTTTGGCTGTGAAATTCTGTTTTGTTTTATTTCCCCTGGTGCAGGTAAGGAAAATACAAAAGCAATCCTCTTTACCTTATGATTCTACGCTTCCCAATAGAAAAGACATTAGGTTTTAATTATTGTTCTCCAACTACTCAAAGCAAGTTAATTAATTTGTGGAATTTAAAATGTTATAAATTCTGGAACAGTACAAAGGCCTATAGCTTTGGTAAAGCTGAGAACGTTGATAGGGTGTCTGTTTCCTAAGTTTCATATTCTCTTTTACAATAAATTGATCCTCATTAGTGGTCAGGGGAGGCTTTTCATGGCTGTTCAAATAAATTCATCTGCTTTTGGTTTGGGGCCTCTTTACTCTTTGCATTTCTAATTTTCTCCGGTATGTAGTTCTGTATCCAAATAGCTAGATCGAATCACTGAATGTTGACACAGAGTACTTCATGTATATGTACCAAAGGGATTCATTGTCTCTTTGCACATGCATCTGAAAAATAGAACAAATTTCCCCTCCCCTATTTGGTGTTACTGGACTTGTGTCTTTATTTTTCTATTATCTTCACTCTACACATTCTTCTTGATAGACTCTATCTTTGCCCCTGGCTTCAACTGTCACTTATATACTGACATATGGTCTTAATCCATGCTCTTTTCTGAGATTCAGGGTGATAGGCCCAAGTGCCTCTTGGATATCATTGCTAGGTGGTCTCTTAGATATCTTAAGTTCAACATGCACACAACTCAATAAACCGTTCTTTAGATCCTCACTCCAAACCTGAGCATTTTTATATTTTTTTCACCAGTAAATGGCATCTCCACGTACATACATATCTAAGCTTCTTATGATCTGCCTAGCTGTCTTCTTTCTCAGGGATTCTCAATTTGGATTGCTCTTTAAAATCACCTACCGAATTTTATATAATACTAAAGCTGAACCCCACAGCAAAGATTCTGATTTAATGTTTCCAGGTGAAGCTAGAGCATTCCTGTTTGTTAAAAGCTGACCAGGTGATTAATTACTGCCGTGGTTAGGAGCTACAGCTCCATCTCATACAAACTCCGTCAGTTTATCAAATCTGTAAGTCACTGGTTCACAACCTTAGCTGGACCCTGCAATTGTCTGGGGAACCTGGAAAATACACTGTTACTTGAGTCCTACCAGTTTTCCACCCAGGGCTAAGAACTAACTCCACTGACACTACCTCATGTATATGATCCTTGACAATGCTATTTTAACCCAGATTTGTTTTTCTGGTTCAAACAGATAAATTCTCCTACAGTGTCTGCAAGTTTTTCCCCCTTCGATACTATCTCTTCTCTGCTACCAAAGAGATATTCCTAAAACACAAATTTAACTGTGGTCCTCCTTGCCCTAAAATTCTCTTTCAGAGAACCGTATGACTTCTGTAGCATCCTGGAAATGTATTTCTGATAAATCAATTTTACCAGCAAAAAAAACAATGTTCACAGATTTTTTAAATAACTTTCTCACAGTTACAGAAGCAAAGAGCAGTAAGGCTGGCATTCGGGCATAGGTATGAGCGCCTCTAAACCCCATATCCTTTCTGGATTTCTCTGTTTTTTAGTCGCGAAGTCGTGTCTGATTCTTTGCAATCCCATGGACTGTAGCCCACCAGGCTCCTCTGTCCATGGGATTTCCCAGGCAAGAATACTGGAGTGGGTTGCCATTTTCTTCTCCAAGGGATCTTCCTGACCGAGGGGAGTAGGTAGATTCTTTATCAATGAGCCACCAGGTTGATATTGCTAATTAGATGAAATATTCCCATAACTAAAAATTGAGTCTCTATTGCAAGAGAAATTTCAATGAAGTGAGTGGCTGCTAACGATAAAGAAGGAAGAATACCAATGACAAAACAACAACAGCACAACAACACGTACAAAAGACTTAACTGCGTATTTCTGCACAGTTTAGATAAGTAGTAAAATATTAGGCATAAACTATTACAAAGTGACTTATACCACCTGGAGTATTTTTATTCAACAACATTCATAGTAGTCACTCTAAGTGTTGCAGCTAGACCGATTTTGCAACAGTTCTTAGTGGTTGAACTGAAACTGTTCAACGAGGTCTAGTCAATAAGATTAAGTGTTTCACACTCTAAGTGCACAAGAAAGCAAACAAAGAAGTCAAACATCTGTGACTCCAGATCATGAGAATTTAGAAGCCTTCTCCTTTCTGGATTACATAACGTTTAGAATCTCAGATGACTGCAGTATTGCTCTAAAGATGATTGTCTTTAGGCAGAAGTCAAGCTAGCATAATGCTTCTGAATGCAGAGCTTGAAAACACTCTCTGAGGGAACAAAAGATTATAAGAAGCTCCATTGCAGTTCATATCATCTTTATCTTTTCATCTATCTTCTATCTCTTTCTAATATAATACTATGCATTACGTGTTTCAAGTATCACCATGAAATGTCACAGGATTTAAAGCTTGTATCCATTTAAAAGTAACAACAAAGAGAGTGTTGTAATTCTGAGTAACTCAAGATGTGGCCACAGCAACACTGTAATATGCTTTCCCTGTGGTCTGTTGCACTGTGAACACTCATGAAGTCCGTGTGCTAAACTTCTGAGATTCACAGCCACCCCCCAGCCACTCCTCTTGAGCCAATTAAATGGGCTACTTGTCCTAACTTGACCTCTGGCCACTATTGATTTATCCAATAGTGTTCACTTGATACAAGCTAGGTCAGTGAAGAGTCTCTTAGCTTTCCTTCCTTTTTTTTTTTTTTTGTTTTTTCCCCCTTAGCTACCTAAGGTATTAAGAAGGTTCGTTCATTTCTGTATGTGGCTGAAGTCTTACACTATGCATTTGAGGAGTTATCATCTGCTAGATTTTGGCCCTAAGAGGAGAAAGCCAGTCTACCGTGAGAAAGAATAATAGAGCTAAAGCGAGAGATTCAGAGAAAGTTCTGACAGTTTTCTGGTCTCTGTTTTTGTTTTGCTTAACCTACAGCTGAATGCCTTTGCTTCCTAGATTTTGGTTGGTCAGCACTCTTTGAGGTTAATAAGGTGATATTCCCTATTTATCTTTGTTAGTCTAACGTGTATCTGAAACATGTATTTGTTCAATTACCCCATTTAAATGGTTGCCTGGAATGTAATATATGGCTCATTCTACAGCCTGCATCTCTATAGAATGGAGTAGATATAAAAGTAAGAAGCCAAGTATTTCCTGGAAAAATCACTGCTTTATGGTGCTATTTGACTTAAAAACCAGTCAAATCAGTTGTTAGCTGTAACCAGTGGATAGCACCAGCTTAGACTAACTGAACATGGCTCCTGCACTAGTTATCTCTGCAAGTCCACATAAAAGCAAGAGAGATTGTTTCTTCCTAGGAGAAAAGAGAACATGAAATCATAAGGCATGATTTAAAATTTATGAAGAGTGATAACATGACAGAAACTAAAATCAAATTAGGTATAAAATTAATAAATGGCTGGTGATCTGCAATAAAATTTTAGAATATCTTAATCACTTTCATAATTTTTATTTTACTTATTTTCTTCCTTTGCTATTATTTCCTTATCAGAATTGTGAAGTGGACAAACTATGTCAAAATATCTTTGTGAAAAATATCCAAATCTTTCGCCTTTACTCATTCAACCCAACACTTACTAGTGTGTCAGAATGTAGCAGGGCAATCTGAGGATATAAAGATAAAAATTACGAATGCTTCTTCTCTAAAGTATGATTGTGCAGCATTGGGAAGCAGACAAATCCTTCATGTCAGTCTTTGAACAGATAGTGTGTTGTCTGCATGAAATTGTGCATGCAATCACTTACCATCACAATGAAAAATGTTAAACTTTTTAAAAATAGATTTGGGAAGCTAAAGGATGCTTATATATCTTGGGAAGAATAGATTTTAGAATAGTTAACTGATGCTATTCTTTAAAGATTTTATTTTTACAGCAGTCTTATGCTATAGCAAAAACTGAACAGAAAGTAGACATTTCTCATATGCCCCCCCTGACCAAGCATGTGCAGCACCCCTCACTGAACATTCCCCATCAGAATGGTATATTTGCTATAACTGATGAATCTACAGGGACACATCATTATCACTCAAAACACACAATTTACATTAGGGTTCATCTCGATGTTGCATATTCTATGGGTTTTGACAAATGTGTAAGGTGTGTAGCCACCATTCCAGTATCATACAGAATAGCGTCACTGCCCATCCCATGCCAATTCTCTGTGCTCCCCCAATTTATACCTCCCTCCCCTCTAACCTCTTGAAATCATTGGTTTTTACTATTTCTATTTTTAAACCTTTCCCATAATATCATACAGTTGAAATCATGTGGTATATATCTTCTTCAGATTGGCTTCATTCACTTAGTAGTAGAGATTTAAGGTTTCTCCATGTCTTGTCATGGCTGGATAGATCTTTTCTTTTCAATATTCGATAATACTCTATTGTCTGATTCTATGACAGTTTATTTATTTATTCACCTACTGAATGGCACCCTAATTGCTTTCAAGTTTTGGCAATTCTGAATAAAGCTGCTATATACATCCTTGTGCAGCTTTTTGTGTGGACATATGTTTTCCAGGTCATTTGAGTACTGAAGAGTATGACAGCTAAACGCTACTGTAAGGGTATGCTTAATATTAGAAGAAATGGCCAAAGTATCCGCCCCATTTGGCACTGCCACCAGCAATGAATGAGAGATCCTGTGGCTCCACAATCTCATCAGCACACGGTGTTGGTGGTTTTCCCTTGACCATTCTAACAGATGTGTGATGTTATGTTGAAATGAAATTATAGACATTTCGTTCAATAGCCATTTCTTGAATAACATCATGTGAAAGACTATATTGAAAGATGTTAAATAAACACACACACAAAAATAAATGTGGTCATAGTGTCTGCCCCCACACCAACCAGCCCCAAATATTTATCCAGTATAATTGGGCTTCCCAGGTGGCACTAGTGTTAGAGAATTTGCCTACCAAAGCAGGAGACTCAGGAGACTCAGGTTAGATTCCTGGGTCTGAAAGGTCCCCTGGAGGAGGAAGTGACAACCCACTCTAGTATTCTTGCCTGAAAAATTCTATGGGCAGAGGAGACTGGCGGGTTACAGTCAATGGAGTCAAAAAGAGTCGGGCAAAACTAAGCAACTGAGCACGCCTACACACACAGTATAATTGCAGTAGCTACAGTTACCAGTTTTCTCTTAGGAGAAAAATGCAGATTGAAACACTGATGAGTACCTTTCAGAAACTTGCTGCTGCTGCTGCTGCTAAGTCGCTTCAGTCGTGTCCGACTCTGTGCAACCCCATAAATGGCAGCCCACCAGGCTCCCCTATTCCTGGGATTCTCCAGGCAGAAACTTGAGGTCTAATCAAAGACAAAGGGAAGGCTAAGAAACCTGTTCTGGCCCGAGGAGCCTATTTAGACAGGACAACTGAATGTCAGGTGGGATTCTGCAACAGAAAACAGAGGTCAACAGAAACGTTGGAGAAATCTGAATCAAGCCTAGCTTCCAGTTAATATTATTTTACCAAAGTTAGTTTTTTAGTTTTGACAAACACATTACTGTCATGTAAGATGATAACATGATAAGGAGGAATTGGACAAAATGTATCTGAGAATTTGATGAATTATCTTTGCAACTGTCTCTAAATCTAATGTTGATCCAAAAATAAAAGAGTCAGTAAGGACACAGGAGCCTTCTAAAAGTCATCTGCTTGTTCTCCAATTGATCTTAAGAAAAAAAAAAATGCAGGTTTATCCCACTGGGAACATGTGATGGGAAGAGGGAAGGTGGTATAGAGTTATGATAAATCTAATTGAATTAAACAGAAGTTAGACTCTTGCCAAATTGCCTAAGTAATGATTGTAAGGGACACTGTATGAGAAGATATTGCAAATAAATTAAAAAGGAGGACTACTGACTGAAAATTTGCTTACACTCATTTCTGGAAAGAAATTTTGTCTACTTTCATGCTATAAGTAAGGTTAGAAATAAAACCCAGAGAATACCTAGAATTTACAATGGACCTCAACAGCATAAATATTTTAGCATAAGTGTGTTCCAAATACCGCATTTGTTATTTATCTGAAATTCAAATTTAACTGGGTATCTTGTATTTTATCTGGCAAACCTACATAGAGAGCACCCTCCGGGCCAGTGGCAGACTGCCTATCTCAATACGACCACATCTAAAAGCAGTTTACATTCTACTGGGAGAGATAGCAATGTATTTAGGCACTTGAAAGCATGATACAATGTGAAAGATTCCAAAGTAGGAACTTAAAATACTTTGAAACTTTGAAACCTTTCCGAGAGAACATTTAATTAGAACTGAGGGAATTAAAGAGGCCGAGTGGAAGAGATGGTATTTATACTGAGTTTCTAAAAAATGTAGAAGTTATGAAAATTTAAAGACAGGTATGTCAGGGTATTATCAACAGTATGAGGAAATTACATAAATTCAGACAGAAAATGTTTATGATGGCATAGTAGGTGAAACTGTCTATTCTTGGGACTTGGAAAACTGCTTCTAGGGGAAAAAAAAAAAAAGCCCTATTTTCCTAGAACTCAAATTCAAATGGAGCAAAATGAACCAAACCTCATCAAATAATAGATAAGAATAAAAAGTATATAAAATATGTTCTATAAAAGGTAAAGTTGAAGGAGATTCAGGTTTACCAGTTAGCACTAGTGGTAAAGAACATGCCTGCCAATGCAGGAGATGTAAGAGATGGGGTTCCATCCCTGTGTTGGGAAGATCCCCTGGAGGAGGAAATGGCAACCCACTCTAGTATTCTCACCTGGAGAATCCCATGGACAGAGGAGCCTGGGGGGCTACAGTCCATAGGGTTTCACAGAGTACTGAAGCGACTTAGCAAGCAAGCAAGTAAGGGAGATCCAGAATGATAGAAGAGGGTTCAATTTTATATAAAATCATCACAAGTAACGTTTGAGCAGACAAGTGAAGGAAAAGGAAGGAAGTTATTCAGTTATTTAGAGGAAGAGGGAAAAGTAAATCTAAAAGCTTGGGTGCGGGACCATGTGTGCTATGAAAAGATAGAGACCAGTGGGGCTGGAGCAAGACATTAAATGGGGATGAAGGAGGTCTGAGAAGGGTAAATGGATCCAACAACAAGAGCCCTTATAGTTCACGAAGAGCAGAACTTTCTTGGAGTTCTGTGAGCAGAGAGGTGACACATGATTCAATTCATAAAGGAATACTCATCCCTTCCTCGGGTGCTTGGCAGACAGTGAAAAGGTGGAAGCTAAACAGCCAATGAGGAAGCTGTCCTGATGGTTCTACTGATATCAACCAATGGGAATGCTGTCCGTGATGTTCCAATGACAACAGCCAATGAGGGAGCTTCCATGATGTTTCCACTGAGATGGAGGCTGTCCAGATACTTCCAATGAGAAGCAAGGGGCCCCAGTTGCACGATTTATAGTAAAGTTTGGACACATAGGATTTGTTCATAGATCAGAAGCGAAAGAAGGTGAGCACTCAGAACGGCTTCAAATCACAGAGTCATAAATTAACAAGAGATGTTGGAAAGTAATATTGATACCATTAAGCAAATGAGTGAATGGAATAGAGTGAGACAAATAAATAAAGGTTACTACTAATTAATGGATGGCTTTTTAAGTATTAGATTGAGAAGACTGGGATTTCATGTAGATCTTAGGGAATCACAAAAGATTTTTTGAGTGGAGGAATATCATGCTTAAATATGAGACAATATATAATACATTATGATATAATACAGTTTAATGTAGGGTATAATGTAATATAATCTCATCCTTTTTAACGTGAGGTGGAAAAGTTTGATTTAATCATTCTGCTTGATTCATGACATAGTGATCTATGCAAATCCCTCATTACTTTATTTATCCCCCTTATAAACCACCCCAGACCCAGCCTATTTCTTTTCACCACAAAACTCTTAGAAATTGTCTTACCATTTAAAAAAAAAAGGACTTGAAGATTGCAACATTCTCTTTCCCTCTTTCCGTCTCCCTTTTTTCCTTTCTCTATAGCATTCTGTATTATTAATTAGTGTACAGAAAATTGGTATTCTCATACACTGATTGCAAGAATTTTAAAAGGTATGATTTTTGTTTAATCTAAACTGGCACGATTCACCAGAGACTAAAAATACACATACTCTTTGAACTACAAAGATTGATTTAGAAAAGCAACTTACATTAATAAAAAATAAATACACAATTTTAGATGAGTATGCATGGGTTCTCATTCGCTTCAGTCATGTCTGACTCCTTGTGACCCCATGGACTGTATTTTGCCACGCTCCTCTGTTCATGGGATTTTTCAGGCAAGAATACTAGAGTGGGTTGCCAGTTCCTCCTCCAGGGGATCTTGCCAACCCAGGGATTGAACCTGCATCTCCTGCAACTAATGCATTGGCATGTGAATTCTTTACCACTGCGCCACCTGGGGAGCCTTGAGCCACCTGAGATAATTATTACAGAATAAATTGAAATATTATTGAGATGTTTGAAACTGTAGATTATTACTGATTTTAACTAAGATTTAAACAAATGAGGTAAATAGTTGTTTATCTACTGAAAGAGAGAAAGACCTAATAGTTATGCTTCATATAGTGATAAAATAATTATCATAGTTTGTTAAATAAATATTTACCAAGTATTTATATGTAAACATATATATATATTTGAGTGTGACATTGTTTTCTTTGTAAAGTTTTTGTTTCTTTAATAAAACAGCAAGCTCAATGAGAAACAAGGATGTAACACACTCAAGATACTATATTAATAGTGGATAATAGTAGAGACAAATTTTCTAAGTTATTTGATAATGCAAAAAAGAGAAATTTATCAGCAATCAAAAGCATGCTATTCATTAAAACACAGCAAGTTAAAATATTTTTATCATGTTCAAAGAAATAAATAAATGTGTCTTTTCCACACAAATATTTAATCCCTTTGTGTATCAGAAGAAATAAAAGTGGCAGATATGTTAGAATAATATTCCGTAAATATTGGTTTGAAGCAAACATTTTTAAGCATTGTGGGGGACTGGTGATATTAGCTCTACATAATGGATTACTACACTTAAAGCAAATGCAGGAGATTCTGCCAAAGGCAAAATACAAGATTCCCCACAACAGTTATAGTTCCACTAGGGCCATTTGGATGAAACTTCATGGTGTTACAAGACCTGTTTTTAATATAGTAACAAACACTAAGCAATTCCAAAATGCTTACCCTTAATTAGAATGAATTTTGCCTGAAGACAGATTATAATGTATTTGTTCTTTCACTTGTCACAATTAAACAAATACATAACTTAAACATGTGATGATTAGCAATCACTTTGAATTCTTTATAAGGTACATAATTTTGGGGGTGTTCATCAAATATATATAGCCATCATTCTATTTGGTCTTTTTTTTTTTCTGGATTTTTTGTTGTTGCTGTTCAAGAAGTTCTTTATAGTGATGACTGATGGTAAACAAAAAAATAAATAAATCTACTGTTAAAATTATATTGCTTATTAAAAATCCAGCATGGGGATCCATTTGAAATTTTCACATCATCAAAGACCTGGTTTGTCACACTACAGAAATCCAAAGAACTAATGCTCTCTCTTATGAAACAATATTTTACTTTATTTTCAGTACCTTTTTCTTTTTTCTCTTTCCCATTCAATTTACTTATAAGAGCAAAGAAAGCAGAGGGAGACTGCTTGCTTTCAATGCCTGGTAACGATGATGGTTAATACCTTTTTGTGTTTTCAGTTCAGTTCAATCACTCAGTCATGTCCGACTCTTTGCGACCCCATGGACTGTAGCACGCCAGGCTTCCCTGTCCATCACCAACCCCCGGAGTTTACTCAAACTCGTGTCCATCAAGTCGGTGATGCCATCCAACTACCTTATCCTCTGTTATCTCCTTCTCCTCCCGCCTTTAATCTTCCCCATCATCAGGGTCTTTTCCAATGAGTCATTTCTTCACATAGGGTGGCCAAAGGATTGGAGTTCTGGTTTCAGCATCAGTCTTTCCAATGAATCTTCAGGACTGATTTCCTTTAGGATGTACTGGTTGGATCTCCTTGCAGTTCAAGGGACTCTCAAGAGTGTTCTCCAACACTACAGTTCAAAACTATAAATTGTGCAGTGCTCAATTTTCTTTATGGTCCAACTCTCACATCCATACTTGACCACTGGGAAAACCATAGCTTTGACTGGGTGGACCTTTGTAGGCAAAGTAATGTCTCTGCTTTTTAATATACTGTCTAGGTTGGTCATAGCTTTTCTTCCAAGGAGCAAGCATCTTTTAATTTCATGGTTGCAGTCACCATCTGCAGAGATTTTGGAACCCAAGAAATTAAATCTGTCACTGTTTCCATTGTTTCCCCATCTATTTGCCATTAATTGATGGGACCAGATGCCACAATCTTAGTTTTCTGAAGGTTGAGCTTTAAGCCAGTCTTTTCACTATCCACTTTCACTTTCATCATGAGGCTCTTTAGTTCCTCTTTGATTCCTGCCATAAAGGTGGTGCCATCTGCACATCTGAAGTTATTGATATTTTCCCAACAATCTTGATTCCAGCTTGTGCTTCACCCAGTCAGCATTTCTCATGATGTACTCTGCATATAAGTTAAATATGTAGGGTGACAATATACAGCCTTGACGTACTCCTTTCCCAATTTGGCAACCCACTCCATTATTCTTGCCTGGAAAATCCCTTGGACAGAAGAAGCTGGTAGGCTACAGTCCCATGGGGTCGAAAAGAGCTGGATGTAACTGAGTGACTTCACCTTCTTTCTTTCCCAGTTTGGAATCAGTGCATTGTTCCATGTCCGGTTTTAACTGCTGCTTCTTGACCTGCATACAGATTTCCCAGGAAGCAGGTAAGGTGGTCTGGTATTCACATGTCTTAAAGAATTTTCCGCAGTTTGTTGTGATCCACACAGTCAAAGGCTTTAGCATAGTCAGTGAAGCTGAAGTAGATATTTTTCTGAAATTCTCTTGTTTTTTCTATTTAGTTACCATTTTCTATTCACTTGTTTGGGGAAATAGTAATAAGCAGGAAGCTTATCATTCTAATATTCAAAGTTTGTGTTACTTGAAAATATTCATGTAAATTACATGAACTGAGTTTGAACATGGAATAAAGAGGAATTGTTTGTATTTTACAAAAACAGGGCTTAAATGCAAAATATCTTAATTATTTCAAAAAATATGTGATGCTTGGAAGTAGAATTCTATGGGCCTTTTGTTCTCCAACAAAGGACTGATTAAGATACTTCTTGGGCTTTTCGGTAATGAATCAGCTATAGTGACCTTTGTTCCCATGTAGGATACTAGCTAAATGATTCCCTTGAAGACATTCTACTACTGATCCATCTTAGCTATTGCTTTCAGACTAAATAATTTAGTGAGAAATGTAATTAATAAGCACAGATTAGTCTTATGTGTTTTACTTAGTTTATACTAGTCTTTCAATATATTCAGGTCTTACCAAATTACTGCTCTATACAGGTGGCATATCACTAAATACTGTTTAAATTTAATTTAAAAATGTTGACATGTTTAAGAAATGCTTCATGTCTTCTTTGTTTTCTGGATGCAGCATCAATAATTATTCATACATCAAATAAAGAGTAAGGAGATTTTAAATAGAAATTAAAATGGGGGAATAAGTAAATAGGAGGAAAATGAGTCTTTTACATTTCAGAACTCCGGGATAAGCTATGTATATAGATATCTTAATATCTCATAAGCTTAGGTTCCAAGTAACATGGGAGCCCTTAAATACTTGAAGATCACTGGAGTATTTATTATTTCTTAACAAAGTTTTTTAAAAAGGTAGTACATCAGCTCTAAAATGAAAATAATTGGATTTGAAAGTTCATAAATGTAATACATATTTTTTGAGGTTCACTGTTTTAATGCAGTAGCTTGAAAATTAGAAAAAAAGAGACAATGTGTTTAGAATTCCAGTGTGTCATCATCTTAGGACGTAAAGGGATGACTTCAGATCCTTTTATTTTCTTCCTTATTTTAAAACAAGCTGAATTGAAACATCTTTGTCTTTGCTCATGAAATCCCACAAAACTAACTCTCTTGACTTGAGGTTAATTAGAGATAGTAGACAAACATTAACCCAATCAATATTTTACAATGAGAAATTTTCCTGTTTTTCACATTGTTTATTAAAATTTTGAATAGGGGTATAATAATGTCTTATTAGGTAACTTGATCATTGATTTATGATTTGCATTTAACAGCCCATAGAACATACTGCTTTATGTACTGAAAACTTGGAAATCTGATGTCCTCAGAGTCCTAATCACATGAAGGAGATAAGCCATAAAAATCATTCTGTAAGAGGCTACAGTTCATATGCAATATTTCTTCATATTTTTTGAAAATATAAACTATTCAATGACACTCTGCTATGCCCTGTGGTATTAATTAATCAGCTCAAAATATTTGTGAGTCTGTGATTTCCTCAGAGTGATATATAAATACTAGCTCTTTTATGTTTAGCTTATAAATGAGGAAATGAAGACATATACATGCCACATAAATAGATAAAAATAAAATATATCTGTAACTGTTAAAATTGTATATAAGTTGTAAAGTATATACACACTTGTCTTCTTAACAGTTTCTGAATGACAACAGCAGGACCAAATGTGAACACCTTCAAATTATAAATTAACACTTTTTTGGTTTAGAAAACGTATAAAAATTGCATAACCTCCTGAATTTTGAATGATTTACTCTAGTTCATTGTATTGATTTCACTGAACTACAGAAGGAAAGATGTACTGTTTTCATACCTTTGATTCTTCAAGTTCCTATTTATATTCTAGGTATTTTTCTCTTAGTTATCTACAATATAACTTTTAAAAGTACTTTTTCAGGACCAGTGATTGCTGTTTTGGAATCTATGAGTGTACACATGCTGAGAGAGAAATGAGAAGAGACAAAGGCTTTTACTGAGTCAGTTTAAGAAACACCTTTTTTTTTTATTATTATTTCTATAGATGTGAAAATATAATAAATTGAATGAAGAAATATTCAAATTCTTCACTAACATTTCATGGTTAGTCTGTTTTAAATGTGGATAGTATGTGCCAAGAAATTGATATTTTCATAATCTTCCCAACAGTGGTCTTTAGCCATTGGCCATTTTAATTCTGGGGCTACCCAGGTAGTGCTAGTGGTAAAGAACCTGCCTGCTAGTGTGGGAGACATAAGAGAATGCGGGTTCAGTCCCTGGATTGGGAAGATCCCCTGGAGGAGGAAATGGCAACCCACTCAGTCTTCTTGCCTGGAGAATCCCATGGACAGAGGA
This sequence comes from Okapia johnstoni, assembly GCA_024291935.2. Taxonomy (NCBI): domain Eukaryota; kingdom Metazoa; phylum Chordata; class Mammalia; order Artiodactyla; family Giraffidae; genus Okapia; species Okapia johnstoni. The sequence continues at coordinate 5,868,189 of CM044321.1, read as the reverse complement.
GCCTGGTGGGCTACAGTCCATGGGGCCATAAAGAGTTGGACATGACTGAACACATTATAGTTTTTAAGACATCTCACATATAGAAGACATAATCTTAATGTAGAAAATCAGAGACAATGTGGAGATTCTTTTTCAAAAATTTCATACAAGCTGTGTGTGTGTGTGTTTGGTGTATAGATGCAAACAGATGTCTGGTGTGTACCTTTACTGAGGAAGTGCATCGAACAGATGGATACCTTGTATTTTTCTTTCTAACAAAATTACTTCAAATTTTTCCTTAAAAGAAAATCAATACATGCTTCAAAGAAGAAAAATATATGTCTAATGAAGCACAATAATTTTATTTTTTCATTTGTTGAGAGTGCCAGGTATTTAAATCTATAAAATTTAGGGGAGCATTTATATTTGTATTTTCGCTTTTGTTAGTGTAAACAAAAAGAGAAGGATCCCAATAGTTACTTTTTTTATTTTTATGCATCTTCTAACTTAGCAGGCTCTAACCTCAGTGCCTGAGCATCATATTGATTGAGTAAACCGCTACCGAAGGTGACCTAGGTTCTGCAGGAATTTCCAGGCTCTGTTTCATGGGCAACTGGAGACCATGAAGATTACTATGTTAATGTAATTGATATTCAGGGGAGTAGGCATGTTCATGGATTTTAGAATGGAGAATTCAGCCTTTGAGAGCAGAATATTTTTACCAGGGAGTATGGACAACCTTGACCTAAATGAGATCCAAGCAACCTGGATCCCTGAAGCCAAGGTGTATGTTCTTGTTATGCATTCTTTTGTACAACACATTTTATGATGCAATACTCTGAAGGTATCACAGACAAACCACATACATTGATTCTGGTTTTCACTGCTGATTATATCTCCTTGTGGTAGTAAGTCAGACACTCAGGGAGATATTTGCTTTTCAGATGAGGTTGTATCATATTGAAATGACTGATACTATCCAGTCATATCCAGAACAAGTCAATAGAGTCCTTGAGAGTAAAGGTGAAATATGGAAAAGATCAGACTGTGCTCCTTTCTAATCTTGTATGTTCACCCATCCTTGTCTTCCCGGCATGGCATTCTACTCAAGATTAGGATGAAGTAAATATATTTTGGACTGACTGATTGAATAGATATTCAATACATTCATGTAGAATGAGGGAATGAATGAACACATAAGTAAATCTTTCCTTCACTGTGGATCTAACCCTGGAAATGAATACTTTGTTGTGCAAGAAATAAAAGGAGATAGAAATGAGGAGTGTCTTGAACGAAAGATTTTATTCAACCTAGGATGGTTTCATAATTAAGAGGTATGGGGTAGAACGATTTGCCTTTCTGTCATTAACTTTGCCTTTCATTCCATATATTGTTAAAATACTAAGATACCATCTTATAAAGAATAATTATATTGTTATATAATTATATATATATTTTATTGTTATGTTATTATTATAATTATATATATTTTCATTGTTATGTTATTATATATACTTATGTTATATATAATTATATAATGGATATTATATTGTTGGCACTTCCCTGTGGCTCAGACGGTAAAGCGTCTGTCTACAATGTGGGAGACCCAGGTTCGATCCCTGGGTCAGGAAGATCCCCTGGAGAAGGAAATGGCAGCCCACTCCAGTACTATTGCCTGGAAAATCCCATGGACAGAGGAGCCTGGTAGGCTACAGTCCATGGGGTCACAAAGAGTCGGACATGACTGAGTGATTCCACTTTATTATATTGTTGTGTGGATAAACACGATTATTAAAGTACCAATCTTGAGAAATATTCTAATAAATATTCTTACCAATAGCCTCTAGGAAATAGTTGATCCTTTATCAGAAAAACATTTTTATTTTATTATATATGAGAGAAATTAACATACAAAAGTAATAATTAACATGAACTTTAGCAATCAGAAATGCTCTCCCAAAGTATTCATTGAAGACAGTATCAGAAAACATTAGAAAGAATTAAAATGCGCTACTTTGGAGGATGGAAAAACTGCTCCCAATCATAACCTAATAAAGATAATGATTAGCTAGAAATAGAAGGAGACCGTGTGATATAATTTTATGAGTCACTAAAATACTGCATCTGTGCAAAACAAAGAAAAAAATTATAGATAACAGAGGTTAAACATAGAAGATGGTATGAAAATCCCCAGTGGTACACACTATTCTCTGCTTAGGTGGAGAACTCCGTGCCCTTATTAGAGGGTGGTTGTGAGTGGGCACTGAGTATGGGTAGGGGGCATTCTGAGGCTGTGTCCATACCTCATTCCCTGATCCCAACCTTAACTTTGTGTTTCCCTCTTTACTTAAACTTTCTAAGCCTCACTTTCCTCTTCACACATCAAGAATATACTAATACTTATATTGTTAAAATAAAATATTATTGATTCCTGGTTACACAAAGGTTTAGCATTGTGACTATGTTCAAAAATATTAAATGTTTACAATTTTATCATTTTTAAAGCAAGCGGAAAGATATTGATTATGGAAGAATGTTTTTTGAGAAAATATCAAATATGGTTAGACATATCAAATTGAACTTTGAATTTATAATACATATTGGAGGAATTGCAAATATTTAACTCTGAAACCAATAATAAAAATAAGGTAGTTATTTTGTCATGAGTAGCATATGCATTAAGATACTATGTCTTTTCTCTTTATCTTACTAGAAAAAATAATAAATGATCATAAATATTAATCAGGGCAAGTTGGTGTTGAACATACAAAGATGGCAGGTTGTATGTTGGTAGACATTATATAAAATTCATATTAAAGTTTCAGGATAATCATAATTATGAATTGGATTTTCATATTTGTAAAAATAATATAACATTAGTAGCAATAATGACATTTTATAACTATATGTATAATAAAGTATACTATTTATTTATTAATAATATTAATACATAATCATAACAATTTCTACCTGACATGGATTCTTCTAAACCCCTTGTTGATGCTGTCTGAAAGATAAGAGACTGATCCAAATGCTTTCTGTCTTGAATTCACCACCCACTTCACAGATTGTTTTTCTCAGTGCTCTTCAAACTTCATACAGTTTCAAGAGAAATTGAAGATAATTAAATACGGCTTACAGAAAATGCACAAGTGTGCTTTCAGGTATGCACACACAACAAGACAAGGTAAGAAAATACAAGACTCAGTGAAAATTAATAGCCTGAAGTAGCCAGCATTGCTGTGCATTATACGGCCTTGAGAGCCCAGGTAATCCCTTTCAAGTCAAATCTTGTGGTAATTTGCATGGTTTCCTTCAAAGAGTAATTAATTTAACAAGAAACAGGACAACTCAGAGGTAAAGTAAGAGTCAACATACTACTTCATCCTACCTTGTACTGAATGCAAATATCCTCTTTATTAAAGGATTAGTAGAAAGTGGAAAACAAAAAATTATAAATTTTATGAGCTGTTTTCCTAAACTGACTTTTGGAAGTGTCCAGTTCTAAAAATGATTATTAAAGACCCAGAATATATAAAATTGTGTAGAGAATTGTCATTTTTCTCGTAACTTTGATATTGGTCCCCTGGTTAAAGCTGTTTAATCTCATTTTAAAATAAAATGTAGAGGTATAAGATTCCTAAAACTCAGAAAATCTCTATGTATGGAACTCAAATGCTTCTTTAGCCCTCTCTGGATCATGTACTTTTGTTATTGATGAAAATGACAAATATCAGATGAGTTACTCCATTTCTAGGAAAAGAACGCTTTTTATACTTATTATGATATTTGTAATGAAGCAGCAAAAGCTGGGAGGGAGAGAAGAAAGGACCCTGTTAATATCGAAAGGCACATAATATCTTTACAGTGATTTTCACGAGATAGTATATGGATCAATAATACTTTTGAGTATGATTTGAATATGGGTATTTTTTTTTCCAGTAATAATGTATGAATGAGAGAGTTGGACCATAAAGAAGGCTGAGTACTGAAGAATTGATGCTTTTGAACTGTGGTGCTGGAGAAGACTCTTGAGAGTCCCTAGGATAGCAAGGATCAAACCAGTCAATGCCAAAGGAAATCAACCCTGAATATTCATTTGAAGAACTGATGCTGAAGCTGAAGCTCCAATACTCTGGCTACCTGATGCGAAGAGCCAACTCATTGGCAAAGACCCTGATGCTGGGAAAGATTGAAGGCAGGGAGGAAAAGAGGACGACAGAGGATGAGATGGTTGGATGGCATCGCTGATTTGATGGACATGAGTTTGAGCAAACTCAGGGAGATAGTGAAGGGCAGGTAAGCCTGACATGCTGCAGTCTACGAGGTCACAAAGAGTCAGACATGACTTAGTGACTGAACAACAGCAACAACATATACTAAAGGGCAGATAAACCCTTCATTTGTATGAAATTCTCTCTTTGCCCTCATGTTCTGAATCAGAAATACATTAAAATTAATAGCATAAGCATAGGTCAATTTGAATACTCTGGGTTACGTAATGTTTATAAGACAATCAATATCAGAATTAGTGATGTAAATAGAGTTTAAATTCTGAGACTACTGGACCCCTTTTTTATCAGACTGAATAAGGGTTATTCACAGGAAGAAAACATATATGAACTCCATCCTCATCACTAACAAATGAAATATGTGCCAGTGATGAACGGTCTGCAGCTGTGATCAATTCCAGCAGTTCCTGTGATTCACAGACTTAAGTGCATAGTAAAGATGGGATAAAAGGATTCCAAAATGTGTTATTCCCTCTGATCATTAATCTGCTTGTTTAGTCATGAAGATTTTGATATTTTACTACTGGTTTTTCACATACCTTCTCTTAATTCCTTGCAAACATATGGAAAAAATATGAAGGTACTACAAAGGGAATTTTTCTTTTGTTTTTTTTGTATATTGTCTGAGAATACACAAATTTTTTTTTCCTAGTTTAACAGTTCAACTCTCATACTGCGCTTTTTGAAGCAACTTAGCACGCACGCAAACAACACCTTATATTTAAACACAGATTCACTAAGTATCATCAGCTATGACGAATGAACAGGAATGACTCAGCCACGTTTCTTCGCATCTGATGAGTTTTTCCCAACTTCCTCATCTCCTCCTCCTCCTTGTGTGCCTCTTCCTTCTCCTTCATCACCGTCGTCTTCTCTTCCTCCTCGTCCTCCTCCTTCCTCCTCCTCTTCTAATTCTTCCACTTTTTTTCTTCACCGAGTCTGTTGGATAGCTGAAGGATTTTCCATCCACCTTTCATGGGTGATGGGAATAGAAAAATATGTGTCAAGAAAAGGAGGCAAAATAATGCTTTCATTTAAAATAATGTAAGCATTTTCAAGACAGAAGCACAAAGTTTTTTAGAACTCAGACAAAAATATAGTATCAAAGTTGAGAAATCATCATGCGGCAAACTTGAAATTATGAAAAGACAAGTAATTAATGAAAAATCCCAAAGTCAAACCTTTACAACTTATAATTCGATAGGATAAAATGGCAAACTGTGGCAGAGTTTTAGTGAGTAGAAAGGGCGGAGGCTGAGAGTTACACCAGCCCCAGGAGAGTTGTTTTGACCTTCTCTGTACAACAAAATCAGATCTGAAAAGTTTTGTTTTATTTAGTATCATTCCTCTCTTCCTTAGGTTCCTTTCCAAGAATACTGTGTCCTGAAGTTGGTCTTTTATGCCAGAAACAAAATTGAAAGGGGAAAAATAAACATAAAAAGGATTAGGAAGGAAATTTACAAGGAAAGAAAGATGATGGCATGGAGTGAAGAAACATTTTAGACAAAGACGTTATAAAGGAAATATATAGTTATATGGTGGATAGTCATACTGTATATTGAAGACGTTAAAACTTTGTTTTAAAAGATTTAAAAGACTAATGAAAATGAGAAGATTAGGGTAAAACTGTAAAGCATATTTCATAATAAATTAATTTGAACTGATAAAATAGGACTGTGCATTCAAGAGATAAACAACTTGGAAGGTAATCATATGAAGAGCTTGACTTTCCAGAAGCATCATTCTGAATTTGTTTTGAGGGTAGAATTTAGCACTATAGGACAGTGTAAGTTAAGAATTTGGACAGAGGGAGGAATAATACACACCAGCTTGAAAATAAAGTCTTAGGATAAGGAAAATAATATTTTAATTTATCTTTAAATAAAGTATTGTTTGAGAGAGAGATTGACTAGAGAAGTAAGTATAAGAGAATAGTAATGAATCAAATTTTAATGTATATGAGTTTTTAAAATCAAATAATACTTTGATTTCTTTCATTTGGAGAGGAAATTATTTTGAATGTGCTTATTATTTTTAATAATAAAACACTCAATAAGAGCATGGTCATGTTTAAGAACAAGACTCAATGGAATCAGGAACAGCTATAAAATTTAAAATGACACCAAAAATCCCTCAGTAATCAAGATAAAGAATATTTTAATAAATATTTAGCAAAAAACAAATTTAATGAAAAATATCCATGATGAACAAAATATAAAAATTTTGAATAAACACAGGCCAAGATGAATATATTATTTCCTTCTGATTTCTTTTAAATATTTCACTCCTCTCTTTGAGGAGTGCAGCTGATTTCATTTAGTTTGCTTGCTTTTGATTTTGCTTTTTTTTAAAGAGCGAACTGAATTTGTGTTCTGTGAGTGATTTTGACAGAAAAGATTGTGAAATTCTTACACTGGATTTTGGAAAGCAAAGAAAATGCCCAGTTGTGGATACAAGAAGCAAGATGCATTATAATACAAATATATTAAATGGTTTTATTATGATGTTTGTTTTAATAGTAATATACTTGATCTGTAAATGAAGGCTATGAAAAATAAAATTATGCTTTTAAAATAAACTTCCGGATTAATACTACAGAAAACTCTACACATGGACATCATCAGATGGTCAATACTGAAATCAGATTGATTATATTCTTTGCAGCCAAAGATGGAGAAGCTTTATATAGTCAACAAAAACAAGACCGGAGCTGACTGGCTCAGATCATGAACTCCTTACTGCCAAATTCAGACTTAAATTGAAGAAAGTAGGGAAAACCACTAGACCATTCAGGTATGAGCTAAATCAAATCCCTTAGGATTATACAGTGGAAATGACAAATAGATTCAAGGAAGTAGATCTGATAGACAGAGTGCCTGAAGAACTGTGGACAGAGGTTCATGACATTACACAGGAGACAGGGATCAAGATCATCCCCAAGAAAAAGAAATGAAAAAAGGCAAAATGGTTGTTTGAGGAGGCCTTACAAATAACTGTGAAAAGAAGAGAAGTGAAAAGCAAAGGAGACAAGGAAAGAATTACCCATTTGAATGCAGAGTTCCAAAGAATAGCAAGCAGAGATAAGAAAGCCTTCCTCTTGATGAATGCAAGGAAATAGAAGAAAACAATAGAATGGGAAAGACTAGAGATCTCTTCAAGAAAATTAGAGATATCAAGGGAACATTTCATGCAAAGATGGGCTTGATAAAGGACAGAAATGGTATGGACCTAACAGAAGCAGAAGATATTAAGAAGAAGTGGCAAGAATACACAGAAGAACTGTACAAAAAAAGATCTTCACGACCCAGAAAATCATGATGGTGTGATCACTCACCTAAAAGCAGACATCCTGGAATGTGAAGTTAAGTGGCCCTTAGGAAGCATCACTACGAACAAAGCTAGTGGAGGTGATGGAATTCCAGTTGAGCTATTTAAAATCCTGAAAGATGATGCTGTGAAAGTGCTGCACTTGCTATGCCAGCAAATTTGGAAAACTCAGCAGTGGCCACAGGACTGGAAAAGGTCAGTTTTCATTCCAATCCCTAAGAAAGGCAATGCCAAAGAATGCTCAAACTACTGTACAATTTCACTCATCTCACAAGCTAGCAAAGTAATGCTTAAAATTCTCCAAGCCAGGCTTCAACAGTACGTGAACATGAACTTCCAGATGTTCAAGCTGGATTTAGAAAAGGCAGAGGAACCAGAGATCAAATTGCCAACATCCGCTGGATCATCGAAAAAGCAAGAGAGTTCCAGAAAAACATCTATTTCTTCTTTACTGAATATGCCAAAGCCTTTGACTGTGTGGATCACAACAAACTGTGGAAAATTCTTCAAGAGATGGGAATACCAGACCACCTGATCTGCCTCCTGAGAAACCTGTATGCAGGTCAGGAAGCAACAGTTAGATCTGGACATGGAACAACAGACTGGTTCCAAATAGGGAAAGGAGTATGTCAAGGCTGTATATCGTCACCCTGCTTATTTAACTTGTATGCAGAGTACATCATTGCCGGGAGCCAGCTCACGAGATCCCACCCATGACAGAGTCATGAGGTAAAGGGCTGACTGAGCACGGCTTCTCAGCCCTCAGGAATTCTCGGAAGGCTGCCCCAGCACTCACCTTAAAGATGATATCTGTCTTTCTGATGTTTGCTACAATAAACCTCTTCTTATTTTCTGTGATTTAGAAAAAAGGCTTTTCCTGATTCCCTTCTAAAACAGATCATTCTGAAACCTCAAATCAACAAGGCCCCTGAACGGTAGCACCCTAATAAAATTATCTGAGATATAGAGTATGCTGATCTAAATTCCTTTTGCGAACATATTGGTTTGATTAATAAATGTACCTGTGCCTTTGGAGCTAATGTGCATAACTGCTCCCTAGTAATAAAACAGCATTGAGAGCCTCCGCACAGAAAGCCCCTATGGGCACAAAACTTTTCTCAGGAAAAAAGGCTTGTTAGGAAATATAAGAAATATTGCTTTGTGAAACTGTTACTTAGTCTATATTTACTCACTATGTCTTTACTCTTAATGTATTTAGCCTACATAATGAGAGCATAATAGTTAAAGATTTATATAAATAAAAGTTTAGCTTTAATGCGAATAATAAGACAATTGTTAAATTAACTGATGATTCTTACTTAGAGCTGACCTTCAGCTTGCTGTTCTATGACTTTATGGGACCACATTCTTTTCTGTTAAGCTCGAGGCGTAAAGTAAATTACCGAAAACAGGTTTTACCTTGAAACTTTCTATTGATAAATTCTTTCCTGCTGTGCCTGATACAAAAGTGTTCTGACTGATCAACCCTTATCAATGGAGAGTCACAAGATGTTAGCAGGCCCCCAGGCCGGAAGATGATGTAAACAAAATGAGGCTTTTTGTAACTAAAGACATGCAAACAGTTTTGATGAAGGTCAAAAACTGCTGGCCTATTAAGTTGAATTGATAGGCCCATTAAGCTGAATTCATATGCCCATTAAGCTAAATTGGTATGCCCACTAAGCTGAATTGGTATGATTCTATACTTTACATTTGTTTCTATGTACCACAAAAAATATAAAAACTGTCTTAAAAACAATAAAGTCGGAAGACACTTGGAAACACCGAGACTCGCTGTGTCTTCTCATTCGTATCGCCGACGCCGTCCATCCTGAGGGAACCCTGACCTGCTGGAGCTGGACTCCGGCACATCATGAGAAAAGCTGGACTGGATGAAGCACAAGCTGGAATCAAGATTGCTGGGAGAAATATCAATAACCTCAGATATGCGGATGACACCACCCTTCTGGCCGAAAGCCAAGAGAAACTAAAGAGCCTCTTAATGAAAGTGAAAAAGTTGGCTTAAAACTCAACATTCAGAAAACTAAGATCATGGCACCTGGTCCCATCACTTCATGGCAAATAGATGGGGGAACAATGGAAACAGTGAGCAACTTTACTTTTTATGTCTCCAAAATCACTGCAGATGTTGACTGCAACCATGAAATTAAAAGACCCTTGCTCCTTGGAAGAAAAACTATAATCAACCTAGACAGCATATTTAAAAGCAGAGACATTACTTTGCCAACAAAGGTCCATCTTTTCAAAGCTATGGTTTTTCCAGTAGTCATGTATGGATGTGAGAGTGGGACAGTAAAGAAAGCTGAGTGTCAAAAAATTGATGCTTTTGAACTGTGGTGTTGGAGAAGACTCTTGAGAGTCCTTTGGACTGTGAGGAGATCCAACCAGTCCATCCTAAAGGAGATCAGTCCTGAATGTTCATTGGAAGGATTGATGCTAAAGCTGAAACTCCAATACTTTGGCCACCTGATGCAAAGAACTGACTCATTTGAAAAGATCCTGATGCTGGAAAAGATTGAAGGCAGGAGGAGAAGGGGATGACAGAGGATGAGATGGTTGGAGGGCATCACTGACTCAATGGACATGAGTTTGAGTAAACTCTGGGAGTTGGCGATGGACAGGGAAGCCTGGTGTGCTGCAGTCCATGGGGTCACAAAGAGTCAGACATGAATGAGTGACTGAATTGACTAACTGACTCCTGATTAATAGAGTATTTGGGGAAATATCGTTCTATTTCGTTTAAGAACATATGAATCATTGGTTGTAGACACTGGCATATAATCAGATATAAAGGTAATAGAAAATGGAAACAAAATATATAAACTAATCATTCAAGGATGGTCTCACGTATCCTAAAAGGATTGAATATTTTGTAGGATGTGTAGCAGTTACTTTCGCTTCATAAGTGTTGACATTATCAGCTTTCTCCTATTGAAGCAGAGATCAGCAAAATAAGTTGAAGCTTAGTCTCAAGAAATCTCACAAAGAAATTCACCAGCTTCCATGGAAACAGAGCAGTTTGGTGAAAGATCTGAGAACTATGACTCAAGCATTCTTATTTTCCTAACTACTGAGGCTATATACAACTGTGTGTTCTTTCAGTCCTTGCTTTAGCAGATACTTAAAATCAAACCTGCGAACAACCTAAAGTGGCATTTACACTTTTCCTTTTCAAAACGTTGTCCCAGACCAACAGAATCATCATCATCTGAAGACTGGTAGAAATGTTGTCTCTCAGGCTTTTCCCTAGACCTGCTAAATCAGAATTTGTATTTTAATGTAAACCCCCAGAAAGTTAGTTTTGATATCTATTTGAACCAAACTTCATTTAGGTTGTATTGTATTAAATACATCTTGGAAACTAAGAATTGAAGTCCATGCATACATGTGCGTGCATGCAGCTGTGCATATGGGCTTGCATATGTGATCCTATCACTAGAGGAGTGTATGCAGTTTTTTCTCATAATGGGTTCCTAAGCTCTACAAATGATTACTGTGCCAATAATAAGTAATATAAAATTGGTTTTCATCATCAAAGAAAATGACCACATGATAATAAATTTACTTAATTCATGATGTTTCACTGTTTGCCTTAGAGAAAGGAAAACAACTTGCCAGCTGTCCATTTTTTTAGTGTTTCTGATGACAATCAATATTGGATGAAAATTAAATGTATAAGAAAAAAAAGAAATCTATTCACCCCAAACACAAAGAAAAAAAAACCAGACTTTAAAAAATTATATTCTTCAGAGACTTGATTAAAATTGGGTATATTAAATGTTGGTGATAAGAGATTTAATTGCTATTGCTATGAGTGTTATTAATCAAATTTTATAACAATGCAAATATTTGCCTATCCACACCAGTTCATTTTAATTGAAAAGACCATAATGAGACAGTTTTTCTATTCAACTCAAAGAAAAACAAATACCAAAATTAGTAAAGAATTGTGATGATAGTGGTACGGAAAGTATTACTCAAAAGACATATTCACGTTCAATTGTCATTAGTGAGACTGGTATAATAGCAAAATTCCTTCTCTAAAAGTAAATCACAGTATATATTTCATGTTAATCCTTGAAATATAGAACCATTCGCATTGTAATGTAATTTGATTATTTTTTCTTCTGTAATTGATCAATTAATTAACAAGCATGTACAAATACCCTTACCACTTTTATATAGATTCCTTGAGAGTCAAACACAGTGACAATTAAGTTATTGACTAGATGATTAAAGGAAGCCTGAACTATCAAGCAGTTTTATTGACAAGATAAATCTGTGACTAAAATAAGAATTCCACCACAAGATGAACAGAGTTAATTCAACAATTCAAAAACCGTTATTGATTTCCTTTTGATGCCAAGCACAGTAATAAGTGTGGGTCTATAAAGATTAGTCAAGCTCTACTTTAAGGAAACTGCAATTTCTCACTTGTCCTGTCATCAAGGTCTATGCTTCTATACCAGGTCCTTCACCACCATTACTCCTTTTAATAACATTTTATTTTAGTTAATTTAGTGAAGATGTAAATTCAGTAATCAATAACTGGTGCCAAGGTGAAGACTTGTTGAGGGAAGATGTTTAATCAATTAGGAGGAAAAGAAACATGTTCAACTGGCTGTAAGAAACAGATCTGTACAGTAAGGATTTCAATTAATATGCTTTTGAATTTTTCATGTTGGTTTGTGTTGAATTAATTTGGTCTGATACTTTGTTAGCCTTTTTTTTTTTTAACTGGAGGATATACTGAACACTCTCTACTGACACATGCAAACCATTTAAAAATATTTTAATTAAATTTTTATTTTATATTGGGGCATGACTGATTAACAACGTTGTGATAATTTCAGGTGGACAGCAAAGGGATTCAGCCATACATATACATGCAGAACTTTTTTATATGCTTATTTTATTTGTTCATCTTACAGGAGACAATCACAGAAGCAAAATATCATATGTATCTTTATCTACTCAGTGATTTTCAAACAACATAAGAAGTGGATTCTTTGCTCCAAGCTAAAACTTGCTGATGTAAGGCTGAGAGTTGTCATAGAATTGCTTTCAATGCTGCTCTGTCTTACTGCATCATACTCACTCTTGTTTCTGTGGGTAGCTCTGGTCTGGGCTGAGCACTGAAGTATTGATGCTTTTGACCTGTGGTGTTGGAGAAGACTCTTGAGAGTCCCTTGGACTGCGAGGAGATCCAACCAGTCCATCCTAAAGGAGATCAGCCCTGGGTGTTCATTGGAAGGACTGATGCTGAAGCTGAAACTCCAATACTTTGGCCACCTGATGTGAAGAACTGACTCATTTGAAAAGCCCCTGATGCTGGGAAAGATTGAGGGCGGGAGGAGAAGGGGACAACAGAGGATGAGATGGTTGGATGGCATCACTGACTCAATGGACATGAGTTTGAGTAAACTCCGGGAGTTGGTGATGGAGAGGGAGGCCTGGCGTGCTGCGGTTCGTGGGGTCACAAAGAGTCGGACACGACTGAGCGGCTGAACTGAACTGGTCTGGGTATAGACGTCTATGTTTTTTCTTTTCCAAATTATCATTTACATTGTAGATGTAGCAACTTGTCTTGCTGGTACAGATGGGAAACGGACTGAATTCTGCTTTTCTGGAAAGTTGCTTGCCAAAGAAACTTTCAAGAATTGTATGCCATCTGCAGCAACATGGATGGACCTGGAGATTGTCATACTGATTGGAGTCAGACAAAGACAAACATCTTGTGATACCTCTTATATGTGGAATCTTAAAAAATTGTACAAATGAACTTATTTACAAAAAAGAAATAGAGTCACAGATGTAGAAGTCAAACTTTTTGTTACCGAGGGGAAAAAGAGAGGGGATAAATAGGGAGATTGGAAGTGACATAAGCACACTGTTATCCATAAAATAGGGGGCTTCCCAGGTGGAGCTAGTGGTAAAGAATACAGTCCATAGGGTCACAAACAGCCTGACATGACTGAAGCAACTTAGCATGCGTGCCTACAAAAAATAGGTAACCAGTAAGGATTTAGTATATAGCACAGATGACTCAACTCAATACTCTGGAGTGACCTATATGTGAAAAGAATCTAAAAAAGAGTGGATGTATACATATCTACAGCTGATTCACTTTACTGTACACCTAAAACTAACACAACATTATAAATCAACTATTGCTGGTTAGTCACTCAGTTATCTCCAATTCTTTGTGACCCCATGGGCTGTGGCTTGCCACACTCCTCTATCCATGGGATTTCCCAGGCAGGGATACTAGGATCGGTTGACATTTCTTTGACTCCACTCCAATAATAAAAGTTAACTTTGAAAAACAAACAAACAAACTTGGTTATGTACATTTCAAAAAAGAATTGCAAAGATTGAAAAAGTAAACATGGCTAATTTTCATAAAAGACATTTTCCTAATATTTATTTAGAAATCAATTAAATTGAGGATTGGCTAGGTGAGGTTGAATGAATATTAAGTTAAAATGGGAAATCCACAAGTACTGCTCACATCACCTATATTTACCTAATAATTTCTCCAGTCCACTTCGTTGTATAGACTAAACCCACCCTTAACTCATGTAATTTGAAATATTACAAATAATCTCAGTGGTGGAGGTATCATACAGTGTTTTATGTCCCTTCCCAATGGCTCCGCAGTAAAGAATCTTCCTGTAATGCAGGAGACCAGGGTTTGATCTGTGGGTGGGGAAGATCCCCTGAAGAAGGAAATGGCAACCCACTCCAGGATTCTTGCCTGGAGAATTCCATGGACAGAGGACCCTGGTGGGCTACAGTCCATTGGGTCACAAAGAGTCAGACACAACTAAGTGACTGATACTTACACTTTCATATATATATATACACTTAATACATACAAAATAGAAGCTTCTTCTTACTTGAGGAAATTGTATCTTCTTTATTTAGGACATCCATATTTATTTATTTATTTTCAATGTCTATTGAAGTATAGTTGATTTGCAGTACTGTGTTACTTTCTGTTGCACAACAAAGTTAATCAATTATTTATATACATATATACACTCTTTTTAGATTCTTTTCCAATATAGATCATTAGAGAGTATTGAGTAGAGTTCCCTGTGCTACACAATAGGTCTTTATTAGTTATCTATTTTATATATAATAGTGTATGTCAATTCCAATCTCCCAATTTATTTAATGCCAATTGCATAGAATTCTTCTTCCAGTCCACATTATTGTTGAAAATGTATTAAGGAAGCTGTATATAATATTTTAGTGAGTTGTATGTATATTTTTTATTCCACAAAAATATAATATTTACTGTGTCTGTAAAATATGAGGACTTTGAAACTGCAACCCAAGCCAATAATCTGTAGGGAATTCATGGTCTAATGTAGGGACTGAATAAGCCTCCTTCCTAAATTGTGGTGGTCTGCTTGCTGAGCAATCAGCAACCGATAAGCACAGAGAATGCAGGGTAAAACAAAAAGCATGAGGGGGGGAATCATTTTATAGGACTGTGGTGTGGGTTGATAATTATAAACCCTTTTTACAATGTGATGCTGTTTTAGCAAAAAGTATATATCATAGAGCCTAACAGCCTTTCCATTTTAACTTTCAACCTCTCTAATACTGGGCAGGTTACTAGGTCACAATTCTGTGATATTCAAATAAATTTTGTAACCAGCTGGGGAATAGTTCATTCTTGGTTGCTTTTATAGTTGATGGTACCCATTTATGATTAAAAATAGAGGATAATAAATTATTTTGATATAGTAGTCATGGTTTTAAAGTGCCTGATTTATTGTAGTGTTTTAGACCCACAGAATAACTTCTCCCGATTTTCCTTAAATCTCTTCGCAGAGGAAAAGAAATTTAGTGAGAGTTGGAAGTGGACATTGGCCCTGGAGAGAGGCTTCTGTTTTCCAGGATGTTAGCATTAAGCCAGACTCTGCTAACCTGGGTGGTCAGTTTTAATGTGGACATTTTTCTAAGGAAGTCGACCGAAGCCACTAAACATATTTGCTCCATGAGCTAAACCACAATAAAACAGAGGTCTCCTGTGTACAGCTTTCTTCACTCTTTGAATACAGTTCATTCTTATTTTATTTCCATCAGAAACAAATGCCCTTCAGAAAGTTTCTCTCTGAAGTTTAAATGCAGTTGTGTAAGTATGTGAATGCATGTGTATCCAAAATGCAATTACATGCAAGCATCTGATCAATGATGAAATGACTATTTCTTTAGGACTGTGACGAGTCCTTCGAGAGTTTAAGCATTCCAAACCCCCAGATCCCAGCTGGATGATCTAGCATCGCCCACCTATAGTAAACGCGAATGCACACAATGGGGAAAAACATTGTATCAAAAATGAACAATCATCAGATTCATAGACAGATTAAACTATTCTAGATTTTATTTGAAAACAAGGGTTTACTTTTTAGGGCTTTCTGTCAGTTTTTGCTATTCAACACCATTTAAGAGATTACAGAATCCTGTCTTTCCTGTTTCTGCATTTTTCTTCTTTCACTGATATTAATCCCTGTCACCCACCAAAAGAGAAAGGACTACTGAGTGCCAGACCAGGAATCTGTCAAGTCACTCGATTGGAAGGCTGCAGCCTTGATCCACTGCTTAGTCTCTGCTTTTGCATTATTCCTGGCTACCTAAGAGGCAAAAAAGCGCCGATGATTATACCCTCTGTTCTGTTCAAAGGCAAAAATGACTTCCTCAAATTTAGTAATCTATACAATCACTGAGCTTCCCAGATGACTCAGTGGTAAAGAATCCACCTGCCAACGCAGGAAACATGGCTTCCATCCCTGGGTCAGGAAATGCCCCAGAGAAGGAAATGTCAACCCACACCAGTATTCTTGCCTGGGAAATCCCATGGACAGAGGAGCCTGGTGGGCTACAGTCCATGCGGTCACAAAAGAATCAGCTGCTACTGAGCACACACACACACATGCACACACCACCAGAGTTTTCTACATACCTCTGCGAGGCAAATGCAAAAAAAATTAAGCATTACCTGAGCATCTAACATTCTAGGTAACCTGGGCAAATGTCTGTGTTTGTGGCTCTATATACGTGTGTGTATATGTTTTCAATTATGCATAATCTTTGAATATGTTACTCAATAAAGTTTATGGTAAAAATGAAAAAGGTGTCTTTTATTTTTACTTAAAATCATACAAACTTTTTGTACAACCCTATATACATGTATATATAGTATTTTCACTTTTCATATGTATATCGATAAAACACTTTTTTATTTCTCTAAACATTTGAGTTGGTATATTTCCCTAAAATGTATGTACTATCTCGTGTATGAAAACTACATAATATGTGAATTCAAGATCAGTCAGTCAGTTCAGTCTCTCAGTTGTGTCTGACTCTTTGTGATCCCATGGACCTCAGCATGCCAGGCCTCCTTGTCTATCACCAACTCCTGGAGTTTACTCAAACTCATGTCCATTGAGTTGGTGATGACATCTGACCATCTCATCCTCTGTATGAATCTGAATTCAAGATCAATGCTATATTAACTTATTCTATGAAGTCGGCAAAGTGTTCTCTCAGCTGCCTTATTGTCTAAATAGGAAAAAACATCATGATGTTCCCCAGACAGTACAAAGAGGGGAGATTGTGCTGAAGCTGAGCCATGATGGGAAGGAAATGAGAATTATTCTGCTTGCAGAATTAGGTATACACCTCAGCACAATCTTAGGTAGTGATGATTCAAGAGAGGTGATTTAAAAACCCAGGTGTAAAACTAATTTAAGAACTATAGAATAGAAATTGTGATGACTGTCTTGCTTAGAATGAAATTTGATACTTACATTTTATTAATTAAACAAGCATTATTTTTAATAACTGTAAGTAAATATAGGCTCACGAACAGCTTTTGAAATAGTATTTTATTCAATAGGGTGTGAAAAAATGCATTTTTATATCCCAACTTACACATATACAGTATTAAAGAATTAGGTTCATATTTGCATCATTTCACTTCAAAATAAATGTCAAAAGGAAGATTTAATAGGCTAGAAAGCTAAAATCAATATTAAAATAATTACATTATCTACAACACAGTAAATCAAATTGTAAAACCTTCCAATCAGTGTATTTTGTCATAACAAAGAACACAATCTCCTTTCCTAAGGTTTCTGACCTCCTGGGGCAGAGCATACCGTTCGAATTCACCTCTGATGCAGTAAGCAGTTGTAACTGGCGGTTCTGCATGGGGGCAAGAGCGAGGGACCGAATCAATTCCTGGTCAATAGAAAGCGACTCCGTTGGCTCTTAAGGCACATTTCCCTTAAAGCTGCTCTGGGCAAAGGCAGTTTCATTATTACAGACGATGGAGAAATTGACCTGAGAGCCACCTGCATAACAGACAGAGCTCTGATTGCTGTATTGGGTTCCTCCTTGACCTTTCCTTGTGATGGTCAAGTGGAATGATTTTAAGTCACTTTCACACACATACGTATAATTGTTTTAGAGCTTCTATCATATAGAGAAATTGTTAAGACAATGATGTGACCTTTTGCAAAACCATTTTTTTCCTTCTTTAATCAACCCACAAGTCTCAGAACAGCTGTTAGTATCAAGCCATCATTGCTCTTTCTACATACCCACTCTACATTTGTAGCCTTACATCTGCAACTCAGTGATCCAGGGAAGTAAATGGTGAAGATGAGAAATGGATCAGTCATAATAATTCCACTTATAGAAAATAGTACTACTTCTCTCTAAATTAAGTGTGCAATTGGCAAGACTTATTTATACTCTCATAGGGATTAGCTTTTATTGATCTAATTAGGATGAAGCTCTGAAATCAGTTGACAGTCAACCTGATGGAGCAGCAGCTGCATATGATTCTGTTCTTCAAATGAAAAGGGTATATGAAGAGATGAAAATAGAGCATACTGTCCCAGACCTATGCTCTGCCACCAAAGGAAGAGTTAGTCTCACCAAAGAGCAAGTCCAACAATGGGTTCTCTGCAGAACTTAAATTTTACATTCCCACCTATCAAATGAGAAAAGAGGTTTCAAAATTTATTGTTATGCCAAGTAACATTATACTGTTAACAAATGCTATGTGTATTAGCAGGGGACTTCCCAGGTGGCGTTAGTGGTAAAGAAAGTGAAAGTGAAGTTGCTCAGTCATGACTAATTCTTTGCGACCCCATGCTGTAGCCTATTAGGCTTCTCCGTCTATGGGATTTTCCAGGCAAGAGTACTGGAGTGGGTTGCCATTTCCTTCTCCAGGGGATCTTCCCCTGTAGTAAAGAACACGCCTACCAATGCAGGAGACATAAGAGGTGTGCATTGCATCCCAGGGTCAGGAAGATCCCCTGAAGGAGGGCATGGCAACCCACTCTAGTATTCTTGCCTGGAAAATCCCATGGGTAGAGGAACCTGGCAGTCTACAGTTTATAGTGTCACACTGAAGTGACTCAGCACGTACACATGCATGTTAGGAGGAGAACTTTTGAAGATCTTATAAATGTTAATCAGTCTCAAGTAATTTAGCTTTACCAGAAAAAAAAAAAAAGGCCTCTGTTGTTGATGCTCATACCTTTTTACTATTATCTTATTTCTGGTATACTGATCAAGAGTACCATAAAGAATTCCTAACAAATGTCTTCTTTCTCATTTACAAGTCAATGTAGTAAATTACTAGCAGAACTTCAACTCCTAAAACAGTTAGAAAGAATGGGCAAAGATGTCTATTCTTTAATGAAATCACTATGCCCAAATGGTAGGTTTGAACATATTGACTCAGTTACCAGGCTGAGCCCTGGGAACACGGGTGGCTGCATTCACTGATCAAACTCCATTAAGAGAGATTTACTGATTTATCCCTTAGCATTGATGAACATCCGTGGACACTGAGTCAATATTTTGAAGAAGATTAGCAGATAAAGTACTGGCCTTTCATTTTCAAGACTGCATCAATTTCAAGCCGCGATTCAAAGACTAGCCCAGAATGAGTAGAGCTGAAATCCGAAGTACATCTTGGTCATGCCAAGAGAATGAAATTAATTGGCTAAAGGTACAGAAAATGTTTGTATTTAAACCAAATGGAAAGAAAATACTCAGCTTGTAAGATCCTTAATGAGGTCCCAGGCATTTGATAGTGTAAAATCTAATGCAAACATATATTTTCTTTCTATTGCATTTCAAAATATATTTCTGTATTCCTATGTCTGAGAGATATGAAATTTGTTAGCAGCCAATTTGATTAAAATATGAACTGTGTGATTATATTATTTTTCTCTCCATGAAAGTTTCACTTCCATCTGCATGCAAAATAACCTTATTTTCTTTTAATTTTTGTGAATTTTTAATGTTTGCATGATGTAGACAACATTAAATTAAGAGAAATTGTTTTGCAAAAATATACCTTATTTAATAATGCAACTCAGATAACCTCATTTTCTCCTCATTTCTCTTTTCAGATACATACATACAACACACACACACACATACACACACATGCACACAGGCACTTAAAAGCATACATCGCTACATTTTGCTTTCATTTCTCAATCTTGTGAAATGTACATTTAAATCAATTAAATATCTTTAAGTTACAAATAATCATTGTGTTTAGCAGCCACAGGATGTGACTCTTGTATGACCTGATAGCTTACTGGAGGAAAAAAACCTTTAAAAGAATACTTTTTAAGAGTGCACTGTGATAAATGATAATAGTTTTATAGTTCATACTTCTGCCTTTGTGACTTCCCCTTCATAATGTAATGGAATTTGAGCTTTTTCAGGAAGGATCAGTAAAAGATTGTGAGCCAGGCATAGGGGTGAGTCACTAAGAATGGGAAAATATCAAAATCTTCAGTGCAGTCATAGAAAAAGATGTCCAGAGTGTGCATGATGGTCGTCAAGGAAGATGATGCTAGAGAGATGTATTGGGTCAGATCATAAAGGTGCCGTATTAAAGTGAATTATACTCAGCCAAGTATGGTAGCACAGTTCTTTTGAGCAGTGGAATGATACTCAAATTTATTTCTTAGCACAGTTAATTTTTCAGCAATATATACTGTGGACCAAAGTCTAGAGTACCTGGTAACCAGAGACCATGTCTTAGATTGTAAATACAGTGTAGGTAAATGTTATGAAGCTCTATTGGAGAAACTGGATTCAGAATGTATGTGCTTGTAATGAACAAGAATTAGTAATTAATTTGAGATGAGTGAAAGACTTGGTTGATATTAGGGACATAAAGTGATAAAAGAGATGCCGGACAGGTACTGGGCATGTTGGAAAAGATAAACATGCACAGTGGACAACTAAACATCCATGCTGGCAGAGGAACCAAGGCCAGTATCCAGAGGCCTGGGGCTCAGGATAGTGTCAGGGACCAGAACTAAACATCCATGCTGGCAGAGGAACCAAGGCCAGTATCCAGAGGCCTGGGGCTCAGGATAGTATCAGGGACCAGAACTAAACATCCATGCTGGCAGAGGGACCAAGGCCAGTATCCAGAGGTCTGGGGCTCAGGATAGTGTCAGGGACCAGAAATGAAGGCCCAGCAATCATCACAATACACATGCAATCGAATATTACTCGGCCATCAAAAGGAATGAAACTGGGTCCTTTGTAAAGATGTGGACTTGACCTAGAGTCTGCCATACAGAGTGAAGTAAGAAAGAAAGAGAAAGACAAATATCTTACAAACACATATATGTGGAATCTAGAAAAATGGTACAGGTGAACCTATTTTCAGCACAGAAATAGAGACACAGGACACTTGGAGACAAGGAGGGAAGGGGTAAGTGGGATGAGCTGAGAGATTAGGACTGACATACACACACTACCATATGTAACAGAGATAGCTAGTGGGAAGCACAGGGAGCCCGGCTTGGTGCTTTGTGATGACCTAGAGGGGTAGGATGGGGGGGGGGGAGGCTCAGGAGGAAGGGGATATATGTGTACATATCGCTGATTCACTTCATTGTACTGCAGAAACTAGTACAACATGGTAAAGAAATTATACTCCAATTTTAAAAATGCATGCAAATTTTACATTCTACTTTAAAAAAGAAAAACAAAAACAAAAAAACCCCCCACAAATGTAGCAGAGGAATGAAAGCTGTGAAAGCAACAATGACCATGAGGCGACTTTACCAATAAGGAGAAAAGAACTCAGGGGTGCCCCCCATCTGCTGCTGGGCCATGGAAAAGGAGTTCATGTAAAGGCAGAGGAGGCTGGAAAGGAGAACACCCAACAGAGATTTTAACAGCGGCTCCTAGCTGCCAGCAGTAAGGGGAGATCTGAAAATGGACTCTTGGTCCAGGTCATCAGTGACTTTAGGATGGTAAATTTCAGGAGGACAGTGGTTCCCAACTAGGAGTGATTTTGTGATCCACAGAACACTTGGTAATATTTGGAGACAATTTTGATAGACAAGGTCTGGCTGGAAGGAGGAGCATTTGTCAACTCCTAGGTTGTGTTCAGTTGTTGTTGTTCAGTCATTATGTTGTGTCCAGCTCTTTGTGATACCATGGACTGCAGCACGCCAGGCTCCCTTGTCCTCCACCATCTCCCAGAGTCTGCTCAAATTCATGTCCTTTGAATCAGTGATGCTATCTAATCATCTCATCCTCTGCCACCTCCTTCTCTTTTTGCCTCCAATCTTTCCCAGAATCAGGGTCTTTTCCAATGATTCATCACTTTGCATCAACATCTTACATTGCAAAATACTGCTCATCAAATAAAGAATTATCCAATCCAAGATGTTAGTTATACAGAGGATGAGAAACTGCAGATCAAATCCAGATTAGTTCTCAATGAGTTGGACACAGAACTTGAGTTTATGGAGCATGCAGGACAAATAGAGATTATTCTAAGCTCAAGAAAAAATTCAGTAGCTAAAAGATATTTAATATTTAAGAGCCAAGAGATATAAGAGCAATTAGAATAACTTACCGCAATGCTCAAGATTGAAGGCAGGTGGAGAAGGGAACAAACGGAAGATGAGATGGTTGGATGGCATCACCGACTTGATGGACATGAGTTTCAGCAAGCTCCAGGACCTGGTGATGGACAGGGAAGCCCGGTGTGCTACAGTCCACGGGGTCACAAAGAGTCGGGCACAACTGAGTGACTGAACTGACTGACTGACTGACCACTATGTTGGGAAGATACATGGTAGAGAGAATGAAGCAGACTATCACCTATAAAATACTATAAGTTAAATCATATTGTCATATATGGATTTTGGATGAGTAGGACAAAAAACAAACTTGTGCTATAAAAATGAGATTTCAAGCAATCTATGTAAGTGAGATTTAAAACCAAGGCAATGGCAATGTAGATATACAGAAAAGCATTAATATCGGTAACATCAGAAAAGCTTTAGCAGAAAGAAACGATGAATTTATAAAGAGAGAATAAAATCCTGGTTGAAATTTAATGTTTCACAGGTCAGAAATCAAGACAGTAGAAGGGTGGTGATGAGGATATAATATCCAGGGTAATTCAATCAAAGGCAAGAAGATAGTTTACATTGCATAGATTTGGTCAGTTAGCATGGCCACAGAAACCTAATAGCGATAAATAGATCAGAGTTGCCCTTGGTTCTAGCACTAGTGATCCCTGGGCTGTGGGATTAGGCAGAGTTGAGATAGATTTTCAGATTGGTCATTTCTCAAGGACATGACCTTGGATGCAACCATTACTCTCTTCAAGAGGACCTGGTTTCTCTTTGGATTAGAAAGGAAAGGAGCAAAGTTTTATTTAAACTTCCTCTTTCTATGAGTGTGTGTGTGTGTGTGTGCGTGCGCGCGTGTGTGTATGCTCACTTGTGTCTAACTCTTTGCGCATCTATGGACTGTAGTCCATGAGCTCCTCTGTCCAAGGAATTTCCCAGGCAGGAATACTGGAGTGGGTTGCCATTTCCTTCTCCAGGGGATCTTCCCCAACCCAGGGATGGATCGAACCAGTGTCTCTTGTGTCTCCTGTGTTGGGAGGCGGATTCCTTACCACTCTCACCACGTGAGAAGCCCATCTTTCCCTATACCCCTCTCTCTTATTAATTTGGTGAACTGTTACCCTCCTGCTGGTCTTTCCAGTTCCAAAATTTTGTCTTAAAATGCCCTCTGCTCCCCAGTATCCTTACCTTCAGTTCTATTCTAGTTCATCAAGCTTGGCTTCAGTTTGGTGTGGATCTGACTAAAATAGCGCTTTTTGGGGGTTTTTTGTAACTCATGCCAAATGATATGATTTCAGCATAGAGATGGAAAATAGAACAAGTGATCTTTTACCTGCACAGTCAATGATTTTATCCTCACTTTAAACTGAAAACTTCAAAGGATAATGTGCTTGCTGTCAAGCTCTCCTCAGCCCATCTCTGTTATCCTACCTCACAGCAAGCTGCACTTTCCTCTTTATATTGCCTGCCTCATCCCTGAATGTATTTGAATAATAGACATGGAGGGGTTTAACCCAGCCCTTCTCAAATGTTAATGTGTGCAAGAATCACCTGGAGATCTTGTTAGAAAATTGCAGATTCTGATTCTGCAGGTCTGGGGTAGGCTGAGAATTTTCATTTCCAGGAACTCCAAGGGGATGCAGATTGTTCAGGACTGAGCAAGGGCCATTTTTGGAGCAGTGAGAATTTAACCTTTCAAAGGAGCTTCCCTGGTGGCTCAGTGGCAAAGAACCCTCCTGACAATGCAGGAGACGTGAGTTCAATCTCTGGGTCAGGAAGATCTCCTGGAGGAGGAAATAGCAACCCACTCCAGTATTCTTGCCTGGAGAATTCCATGGACAGAGGAGCCTGACGGGCTACTGTCCATGGGGTCTCAAAAGTGTCAGACACAACTGCACAACTAAACAACAACAACATACCTTTCAAAAAATGTGATGATTCCGCTACGAGTCTGTTATTCAGATAAATCAACAATTAAACAGGTGTATCAGGAAAATCAAGGAATTACTTTTCATCAATTTGAGACTATTATAAAAACAACAAACGTAAAATAATAAAATAAATATAACATAATAAAGCTATTATTTTAATTTTTTTTTTTTTTACTTTTGTAAATTTGGCTATTTTCTGGGACAACTCTATCCTGAAATTTTTCATCCCAATGAAATGCAATCAGGAGGAGAAGAGATAAACACTGCTTTTCCATTACCTTTATTTCCCATCAACTGTAGAGCCAAAGAAGATTCAAAGAAACTGATAGTGTTTTCAGTTCACTTCCTCAAGGAAGAAGGTATCTTTTGTATCATCTCAACATCCTGAGCTGAACAGAGAAGCTGCCTTTATCCCCTGGGCTCACTGCCTTGTGTTTCTAGAATGGAGAATGTGGTCATGGTCCATTTGTTACCCTTCTGGGGCAGACACTATAACCAAACTGAAGTCCACTGTATATTTCCTTTCTGTTCATGTACAATGCAAAGAGAAGGCTTGTTCTAATCTAAATACTTTTTGGAGATCGATTTATCAAAACAAGTGTCTATTCCTGAGGAGAGAGCTAAATTAAATCTAAACAACTCTCATGATCTCATAACATCCTCAGTTGCCAGGAAAAATGTATATCTATTGTCAAATACTTGGTCAAATTCTGCTGTGCAAACAACCACCCCCAAACTGGTTCTCTGGGGAGTAAGACATGGGGAGAGGTGGCTAGAGAATTTTGATGAGATCCACATACCCCACCAGGAAGCACTGACTCTAAAGAGATCGTTAAAATGGAAAGTCATCTTTTGGGTAGAGACTGTAGCATGCCATCAGGATCATTAATACAGTATCAAACAGTTAAATTACATGACTTTCATGTGTCTTGAACATGTCATATTGTATGTCAGGGTATATGCAAAGGAAACACTTAACTCTAAGCTTTTAAATCAGTATTTATCCCTCAGTGTCATCCCAACGCTCCATCCCTGAGCATCCGTCCCATGCATAGAACATGGAATGGTGTTCTGCTTCACATATGACAATATACATGTTTCAATGTTATTGTCCCAGAACGTCCAACCCAGAGGCTTGTTGTTGGGGAGAAGGGGAAATCCCCACAATGGCCAAGAGGAAACAATCAGCTCAAAGTTCAAGATTCCTTCTGACCCTACTCCATGCATATTTGCTATCAAAGAGGTGGACTTGAGATGTAAACCTACAATTTCCAAAGCTGGTTTTTCCATGATGCTGTCCAACTCCAATGACAAATTAATAACTGTAAAAGAGTACCATAAAGGACAGAAATGGCAAGGACCTAACAGAAGCAGAAGAAATTAAGAAGAGGTGGCAAGAATACACAGAACTATACAAAAAAGATATTCATGACCTGGATAACCATGATGGTGTGATCACTCAACTAAAGTCTGACATCCTGGAGTGTGAAGTCAAGTGGGCCTTAGGAAGCATCACTATAAACAAAGATAATGGAGGAGATGGAATTCCAGCTGAGAGATTTCAAATCCTAAAAGATGATGCTATGAAAGTGTTGCACTCAATATGCTAGTAAATTTGGAAAAGTCAGCAGTGGCCATAGGACTGGAAATGGTCAGTTTTCATTCTAATCCCAAAGAAAAGCAATGCCAAAGAATGTTCAAATTACCATACAATTGCACTCATTTCACATGCAAGCAGAATTCTGCTCAGAAATCCTTCAAGCTAGGCCTCCGCAGTCTGTGAACCGAAAACTTCCAGATGTACAAGTTGGATTTATAAAATGTGGAAGAACCAGAGATCAAATTGCCAACATCCATTGGATCATAGAAAAAGCAGGAAAATTCCAGGAAAAAAACCCATCTAGTTCTTCACTGACTATGCTAAAGGCTTTAACTGTGTGAATCACAACAAACTGTGAAAATTCTTAAAGAGATGGAAATACCAGACCATCTCACCTGTCTCCTGAGAAATCTGTGTGTAGGTCAAGAAGCAACAGTTAGAACCAGATGTGGATCAATGGACTGGTTAAAAATTGGGAAAGAAGTACATCAAGGCTATATATTGTCACCCTGCTTATTTAACTTATATGCAGAGTACAGCATACTAAATGCCAGGCTGGATGACTCACAAGTTGAAATCAAGATTGCTGGGAGAAATATCAAGAACCTCAGATATGCAGATTATACCACTTTAATGGCAGAAAGTGAAGAGGAACTAAAGAGACTCTTGATGAAGGTGAAAGAGGAGAGTGAAAAGTTGGCTTAAAACTCAGCATTCAAAAATGTAATATCATGGCACCTGATCCCATCACTTCATGACAAATAGATGGGGAAAAAGTGAAAATAATGACAGAATTTATTTTCTTGGGCTCCAAAGTCACTGTGGACTGTGACTGCAGCCATGAAATTAAGAGGAATTTGCACCTTGGAAGAAAATCTATGGCGAACCTAGAAAGCGTATTTAAAAGCAGAGACATTACTTTGCCAACAAAGGTCCATCTAGTCAAAGCTATGATATTTCCAGTAGTCATGTATGGATGTGAGAGTTGGATCATAAAGAAGGCTGAGCACCAAACTGATGCTTTTGAATTGTGCTGCTGGAGAAGACTCTTAAGAGTCCCTTGGACTGCAAAGAGATCAAACCAGTCAATCCTAAAGGAAATCAGTTCTGACTATTCATTGTAAGGACTGAGGCTGAAGCTGAAGTTCTAATACTTTGGCCATCTGATGCAAAGAGTCATTTTATTAGAAAAGACTGTGATGCTGGGAAAGATTGAGGGCAAGAGGAGAAGGGTGTGAAAAAGGATTAGATGATTGGATGGCATCATTGAATCAATGGACATGAGCTTGAGCAAACTCCAAGTGATGGTGAAGGACTGGGAAGCCTGGTGTGCTGCAGTTCATGGGGTCACAAAGAGTCAGACACAACTTATCAACTAAATATCAACAACAACAACAACTGTATTATTTGGCAATTAAAAAAATACTGATGCATGTTATAGTATGGGTAGATACTAAAAAAATAATTTTACGTGAAGGAAGCCAGTCAAAAAACACTACTTGCATGATTTAATTTATTTGAAATTTTGAAAATGGGCAAATCCATAGAGACAAAAAGGAGTTAATAATAGTCTAGGGGTGGGAGTGACTGGTGGAAATGCAGAGTGACCACTGAGAATGGGCTCCTTTTTGTGTGATCAAAATGTTTTATACTTGATTGTAGTTTCATTTGCATAATATTAAAAACCATTAAATTATATACAAAATGAGTGTGTTGTGTGATATGTGAATTATATCTCAAAAAATATTTAAGTTTGAAAATGTCGTCGGGGTAATGGACTCTATTCTCAATTCTTTTGGCTAACTTTCCTGATAGCTCAATTGGTAAAGAATCCTCCTGCAATGCAGGAGACCTGGGTTTGATTTCTGGGTCAGGAAGATCCCCTAGAGAACAGATAAGCTACCCATTCCAGTATTCTTGGGCTTTCCTTGTGGCTCAGCTGGTAAAGAATCCACCTGCAATGAAGATCTGGGTTCAATCCCTGTGTTGGGAATATACCCTGGAGAAGGAAAAGGCTACCCACTCCAGTACTCTGGCCTTCTTTTGCCCCAATATAGGACTATTTTCCATCTTTCTTTAATATTTTAGACTTCTAAAGGAGTTTATTTTAAGGTGAGGTGTCAAGAAAATGATATGAAAAATATGTAGTTTGAAAAGCCTATGAAAGCATCAACTACTTTCTAAATAAATTTCCAAATGGTGAATTGAAATTGGCAAAGCATAGATACTTTACTTTACATCATGTCTATTACTTTCCATAATATCTTTCAATCACTGTTTATCAGGCTTCATTGAGGCATGTAAAAATCTCGAAAATTCTCCTCTTTCAACACAAAACATGTCTGCCCTGCAACAAAATTCATTCTGAATGGTGTGTCCTGTCTGCAGGTTGGTTTCCTTGGGCATCTTGAACTGCTTTCAAACACTTGAAGTCAAAGATCCCAATGCCCATTTTGGAATGACTTTGCCCCTGATTTTTACAACCTTATGTATCTTAACGGAAATTTAATCCATCTGTTTTTGATTCATTTACACTTAAATCATCAAAAACCAGCCTTTTTGGGTGATTTGATATCCGTGAAGACTGTTGATAGCTTTCAGTCATCCTTTAGAGCATGAAAAAAAACAGGAAGTTTTGCTTTCCCCAGAATAAACCGAAATGCTGAGGAGTTTGTGTTCAGTGTTCTAAACTTGTCCAAAAATGTTCTCTCATCTGTAGGAGGCACAGGGACAAGCAAGATGCTGGCGACCCACTCACCAGAACTGGAACTGTTGGTTTTTTGAAGAGACAGATCGTGTGTCATTCAGAACACATTCTACATCACTCATGGGCTTTCAGACCTTTGTGTTCTAATGAAAAGTTCTGAAAGTGTTAATTTGCACGACTGTGGATGCTATTTCTTTTCTAGCTTTATGTTTCCATATTTGAACGCATTATGATTCACTCAATATTATGAGACATTTCATGGCACTTTATTTGAAAAGTGCTCAGCAATTGTTTTAAATTTATTTTTCACATGAGGTGTAAATTCATTTTTACACAAGGTGTAAAAAGTTACTGTGCATTTTATATATCACTGGTTCCATAAAATTGCTTTTCCCACTGGGTTATATCCATCATAGGTAAATTAGTGCTCGTATGATAAAAGAAAAAATAGTTCAGTTTAAAAATACTTTATTTTAAAAGTTAGTTTTTTTTTCAGTCTGTGTTCACTGTTAAATCAGTCTGTATCTTGATTAAATATATATCAAAGATGCATTAAGTGGCCTTCATCGTCTCAAATTTTCCTTCTTTTTTCATTTTTCCAAAATGAAATACTTAATCCTGTATTTACTTACTCTGCTCCATATGGATTGGCTACTATCATTTCATCCCAAGTGTCCATTTGAGAATCAATTTCCCTTTTTAAGAAGGTTACTTGATCTGACAATTAATAGCCTAGCTTTATACGATTATTTTTTTTTTCTGTGTAGAATATACAGAGAAAATGCCAAGTGATATAAGGGTATTTTTCTAAAGTGTCTTCTCTAGTCTTTTCCTCTTGAATAGCTTCCAGGATTTATAGAGTTTCTGAATGTATGTTTATTTTTACATGATTTAAATTCCATGTGTAAAAAAAGCAAATGGAGTTTCATTTTTCCTTAAGTAACTGAAGTCTACATCGTATGTTCAAATAGATTAGACAGTCACAAGACTGACCCCAATTGAAATCCATCTGATTTTTATGCAGTGTTTTCTCTCTCAAGAGTTATTGGAGATACACGCTTTAATGGAAAGAACTTTTATGACTTGAAAATTATCAATTTGCTCAACATGCACACAAGTTTAACCTTTACCCTTATCTATGTAAGACTAGAAAATGTCACAATTGTTTCTCAAAAATACATGGAAACCTTACACTCTGAATAAAAATCAATGCTCTAGAATATTCGGAAATAATGATTAAGGAATTTAAGTGTCAGTCCCTCAGTCATGTCCAGCTCTTTGTGATGCCACGGACTGCAGCCTGCCAAGCTCTTCTGTCCATGGGATTCTCCAGGCAAGAATACTGGAGTGGGTTGCCATTTCCTTCTTGAGGGATCTTCCCAACTCAGGAATTGAACTTGGGTATCCTGCATTGTAGGCTGATGCTTTACCATCTGAGCTGATTACTTCAACCCTAAAAAGATAGATCTGTACATTTTTTCATGTAATAAAACTTACTATCATAGAAATGCATGGTGTTTCAAACCTGGAATTATTTTTAACCATGATAATTCACTAAGTGTCTTATTCATATATTAGAATGAAGAAGCAAGTCCATTTGTCTTTAAGTTGCTAAATCCTTAAGATATGTTAGACAGGTTTCATTGAAACAACTATTTTTGGTTATAAAAATTATTCAAGTACAGCTGTTTTCTTCATCCGAAAGCATGCTGATATGATGCATATTTATTTGTATTCACTAGTTTTCTATTTTATTTTTGTACCATGAGGAGCATGAACTTTTCAGTCATAATAGTGTAGTAAGTTGAGACTGAATGTCTGGCTTATTTTGATCACTCTCTTCTTCTAAGTAGAATCTACAGCTTGAATCTTAAATTGAATTGCTTAGGTTAAAACAACTGTTGATAAGGCATGTTTTCTTTGGTGAAAAGATTTTCAATGTGGTGTTTATTTAAGGTTATTAGCAAGTGATGCTTTTGAATTTCTTCCTATTAAAGAACAGCATTCAAGGCCATTTGTCTGATATTATGATGACAATACTGTTATCATGTGAATGAGAAATTTCCCACAAGTTCTTCACATTTGTCTGTTGTGGTGGTTTAGTCACCAAGTCATGTCTGATTCTTGGCCCCCATCGACAGTCATCCACCAGGCTCCTCTGTCCGTGGGATTCTCCAGGCAAAATACGAGAGTGGGTTGCCATTTCCTTCTCCAGAGAATCTTCCTGACTCAGAGATCAAACTCAGGTCTCGTGCATTGCAGGCAGATTCTTTACTGACTGAACCAATTTGTCTAGATTTGGTAAAAGATATATTGATAGTATATTTAAAAAATATTTGAAAATTTTTTCATGGGTCCTGGTTGGTAGAAATTTGATATTGAGAAGGAAGACATCATTTTTAAGTTGAATGAATATTTTTTTTCAGCCTAAAGAGTGGCAGGCTTCTTCCCTGGTGGCTCAGTGGTAAAGAATCCACCTCCCAGTGCAGGAGAGGTGGGTTCAATCCCTGGGTCTGGAAGATCCCCTGGAGAAGGATATGGCAACCCACTCCAGGATTCTCGCCTGGAAAATTCCATGGACAGAGGAACCTGGTGAGCTACAAGCCGTGGGATCACAAAAGTGTTGGACACAACTTAGCAACTGAACAAGAACATCAACAAAGAGTGGAATATCAGTTGCTGGGTGAGCAAACTGATCGAACCGAGAAAACAACCCAAAATTGGTTTTGGCTTCAAAAATTTTCAGAAAACATTATGCACAACTGTGGTTGAAAGTGTCTCTTCCTCCCCCTGTATCATACTGGTTTGCTTCTCCAAATTTTTATTGGTCAAATGCATGTACAGTTACATTAATGGACCCACTCTTACCTCTGAAACCACTGAACAGTTACTCAGAAAGCCTTATTTTTAAAATTTTTTGAAGTTTTTTATTTTATATTGGTGTATAACCAGTTAACAATGTTGTGACAGTTTCAGGTGGACAGGAAAAGGGGCTCAGCCATACATGTACATGTATCCATTCTCCCCAAACTCGCCTCCCATCCAGGCTGCCACATGACATTTAGTGGAGTTCCTTGTGGAAAGCCTTCATTTTAAATTTTGCATTTCATTAGTCCGTCTGAACTTCCAATGTGTATAATGAACACATGATGTCTACTTGCTTTATACACATAAGCATTTATAAATGAAAGATTCACCTATTATTTCAAGCGTTAATCCCACTTACAAATACTTGAAGAAGGTGTTATTATTATACAGCTGAATAAATATTTATAAAGTTCTAAACCTGTTGTTATAGTGTTTTTTTTAGATCCAATATTAAAATCAAAGATTCTGTTTGCATTCTTTTCACTATGGAATATTAGACACAAATTAAAATATAAAAATAATGTCTTTATTTCACCCCAGCCATTCAGGTTCATATTTAAGAGGTTATCTGATCATGAAATTTTAAACTGCTTCATGGAAATAAGCTTTTCTATTCTGATAGCTCTGCCTGTCTCTGCCCTGCCTATAGAAATGGACCCATATTTTCTGAGAGCTATTTACAGGGGTGCAAGCCATCTGCAGCTGAATGATTAGTGGAGTTCAGAAACCTGTATTTGGTCCCCATTGGCCATTTATTTCTGTTTTATTGTTTTAATTTATAAAGGCTGATCTTCATGGTGACTTATATATTGTTGGTGTGTTGAAAGTAACCTCAAATATTCATGTACTTGTAAATTGCACTATAATTTTGAGACATCTCAGCCTGAGATTCATTTTGGGTGCCGGTGCTGTTGGGATAGTTCTGTGCCACATTGTGGTCCTGAAACTAGAAGTCACATTTCAATGTTAACTGGCTATTATATGACAAGTAAACAAGTTTAATTGTGTTATTCACCTCATTGACTTTAATGAGTCAATAATAGATGTAATAGGCACCTCAGGACCAGATGGCATAGGGTAAAAAGTCCCCATGAATACCATTTTTTCATCTCAAGTATCTGATAAATATGTTAACTTCCTGTGCTATGGCAATTGTTGAAACGTCTTAGCAGCTGGTCAGTTACCCTACACCGCAGGGGCCATTGGTGCTGTTTATAGGTTAAGCCTCAGCTTTATAGTTGTAGGGACATTTAAAAAAGCTCTCTTCCAGAACTGTAATGCAACATCATAATTGAAAAAGTATATAAAATTATTTTTTCAGTTAAACAAAAGTTCGGTGAATCACTCTAAAAGAAGATATAGAATCAATCTGAGGATTAGGAACAGCTTGCCTAAATGATAAATGTCACTTTAACAGGCATTGATTTGTCATTCCTTAATTCTTTTTCCTTACATGCACACATACACACAAGTACACAGAATACAACTTGATGTTAATTGGTAAAGTGACAGTAGCAGGTATTGTGGAAGAAATTACTTTACTTTCATAGGAAAGGATATGCCTTTAATTTTGTCTTCAGTCTGCTTTGTATAAAGTTGCTTATAGTTGTCTGCCTCTTCATATGCTTAATAATTTTTTTGAGTAAAAAAATATTTTTTTCCCTTCGTGAGATATTGAAGAGTTTTTCTCAAGTTAATGTTACTGTTATCTGGGCAACCAAGGCAATGTTTTCAATAGTTACTATGTTATTCAGTTCTTAGAAACCCAAATAAATATTTTCCATGTCAATTTACTATTATATAAATATTGAATTCCCATTCCTTTTGATGAAACTTCAGCACTAACCCATAGGCAGGAGTTTGCAGCACATTGAATATTACTGTGCGTGTTCTATTTTTCTTCAGTCATGTCTGACTCTTTGTGACCCTATGAATCATAGCCTGTCAAGCTCCTCTGTCCATGGGGTTCTCCAGGCAATAATCCTGGGGTGGATTCCATGCTGTCCTCCAAGGGATCTTCTCGACCCAGGGATTGAACATGCGTCTCTTATGTCTGCTGCATTGGCAGGCGTGTTCTTTTTATCTCCTGCATTGGCAGGCAGATTTTAACCACTGGAGGCCCTATCAAAAAGAGACCGAGTAGTTGCTTTTCACTTTTTTCAGCCAGGCAGTGCTAACACTGTAGGAACACAGTTGACATTTTTTCCTCCAATCAGGGCAGAAGCCTGGAAAATCCCATGGACGGAGGAGCCTAGTGGGCTGCAGTCCATGGGGTCACTAAGAGTCGGACATGACTGAGCGACTTCACTTTCACTTTTCACTTTCATGCATTGGAGAAGGAAATGGCAACCCACTCCAGTGTTCTTGCCTGGAGAATCCCAGGGAAGGCAGAGCCTGGTGGGCTGCCGTCTATGGGGTCGCACAGAGTCGGACACGACTGAAGCGACTTAGCAGCAGCAGCAGCAATCACTTTTAAGTTTAATTTCATCACTAAAAATTGTGCCATATTTCCATAGATTTAATACCTAAAGTTTTAGCTGTAGCCCTGTGCTATGCTGTCTACCACACTATACAATTGTACTGGATTTGATGGCAGAATAGCAGTGGCTGCTTCAGTGCTCACCTCAGTAAGTTTATCTTTGAGGATCTGTGAACGGGAAGATGCTTTCATAGTATTACTAGTTGCTATTCTGTCCTGGTGAATGGGACTTTTATTTACTTGGTTATGATAGATTGAAACTGTGTTTTCTAAGCTGTTTTTCCATCAAAAAGAGACTATTCTTTATAATTTGCAGTTTCACATTAGATCTCAGAAAATGAAATTCAACTCCTGGAAATGGCAGAATTTATAATTCAGGAAAAGTCTCCTACCGAGAAAAGTGAGAAACCCTGAATAACCTGCTAAAATCTGTAGCAATATCTTGAGAAGCTCCCAAGATCCAACATAACAACCCCATTCGTAGATTTTAAGTCCTCAGGAATAGTCTGATGATTCTGAAGGATACTGTGGAGACTCTGTAAAGACAAGTAGACTTTAATCGTTCTCTGGATAGAAGATAAAAATGTAAGTTCCAGATGCACCAAAAATTGAAGCAGTCCAACAAGCCAAACAAAAAAAAAATTAGGTTCAGGTTACTAAAAAAGCTCTAAAAATAAGGAGAAAAATGACATAGATCCCCTTTGGTGATGACTGAGATTCTGTTGTTGCTGAAAACAAGATAACTGAACTGACAAAGTCCCTAGGCTCCTGAAAGGGAAATAAAAACTTTCTCAAAGAAAGCAGAGCATTTCCTTACACCTCAAAGTACTTCTCAATGTTTTATAGCAATATACTGTATGGGGCAAACAAGAAGTAAATAACTTTTTTGAAGAGAATAAAACAGAGCAAGTGAAGACACATTATGGACACGTCACACAAGCATTTTAAAAGAAATATGTTTCATAATTTCAACAAATAAAACGCCCTATTAAGAATTTTCACAGATAATTAGAAAATATGTAAAAGAGAACCAAATGGAAATAGTAATGGATCAAAGGTTATTAGAACACAATAAATGCATTTAGCAGTGGAATAGACACAACTAAAGAGAGAATCAATGAACAGAACATCTGGAGAATGAACTCCTCCTAAAGAAGAGACTAAAGGACAAAAAGTATAAAAAGGTTTGACGCACAAGGAATACACCGATAGAGCTTAACGATACATATAAAGGGAGCTAACAAAGGCAAGAAAGAGAGACTAGAGATATATTTCCAAAAAGTGATAATTTCAAAACTTATAGAGGACACTATTTCAAAAGTATTACAACCTCCAAGCAGAAACACACACACAAACACACATGGTACATCATACTAGAACTGCTATAAAAACAGAGATTGTGTCTTAAAAACATACATAAAAATCCACAGCTTATATTCAAAGGAAAGCAATAAAACCAAGATCTGATTTCTAAGCTAGAATAGTGAAAGCTACAACACAATGTCATTATATTTTCAAAGTGTTCCAAACAAACAAAGGCAGTGAAAGACTATCAGCTTAGAGCCCTCGGACATCTAAAATCTGCTTTAAAAATAGGTTCGTTAAAGAAATTGAGAGAAAATATCACCAGTAGACCCTATCAAGAGCTTCAAAGAGCCCTGGTGTTTAACATTCAAATTATTCTAGAATGTTACAAGACTGAGCCAAATTGCTCTATTTCTCTTCATTCATTCTGCTCTTCCTTCTTCCATTAGGCAGCCGGACACTAAGGCAGACTACATCTTTGGTTTGGGAGACAGAGAGACTCTTGTTTACATCCTATCTCTATCTTTCTGCATTCTTTCTTTCATTCTCTTTCTACGCTCCTATGATCTGCTCTTTCCCCATCACCATTCCCTTTCTCTTCCCTCCCAAAATAACTGCAATTTGGGTATAATCTTAGAGATATTTTAACTACTTTGGCTCCAGTCCTAATTATCTCAGTAGAAAAAAAAAAAATATATATATATATATATATATTCCAGGTAGGTTGGGATTTGGGACAGAGGACTTATGTTCCTATGTTATCTATCTTGCATATATTCTATGCTTGAGAGACTGGAAGAGGAAAAGTCGTGCCAACCTGTATGCAGGTCAGGAAGCAACAGTTAGAACTGGACATGGAACAACAGACTGGTTCTAAATAGGAAAAGGAGTATGTCAAGGCTGTATATTGTCACCCTGCTTATTTAACTTATATGCAGAGTACATCATGAGACATGCTGAGCTGGATGAAGCACAAGCTGGAATCAAGATTGCCGGGAGAAATATCAATAACTTCATATATGCAGATGACACCACCCTTATGGCAGAAAGCAAAGAAGAACTAAAGAGCCTCTTGATGAAAGTGAAAGAGGAGAGTGAAAAAGTTGGCTTCAAACTCAACATTCAGAAAACTATGGCATCCGGTCCCATCACTTCATGGGAAATAGATGGGGAAACAGTGGAAACAGTGACAGACTTTATTTTGGGGGGCTCCAAAATTACTGCAGATGGTGACTGCAGCCATGAAATTAAAA
Source organism: Okapia johnstoni (assembly GCA_024291935.2). NCBI lineage: Eukaryota > Metazoa > Chordata > Mammalia > Artiodactyla > Giraffidae > Okapia > Okapia johnstoni. The sequence goes on along the minus strand of CM044321.1, from coordinate 5,831,485 downwards.
GACACTTGCTCCTTGGAAGAAAAGCTATGACCAACCTGGACAGCATATTAAAAAGCAGAGACATTACTTTGCCAACAAATGTCCATCTAGTCAAGGCTATGGTTTTTCCAGTAGTCATGTATGGATGTGAGAGTTGGACTATAAAGAAAGCTGAGCACTGAAGAATTGATGCTTTTGAACCGTGGTGTTGGAGAAGACTCTTGAGAGTCCCTCGGACTGCAAGGAGATCCAACCAGTCCATCCTAAAGGAAATCAGTAATGAATATTCATTGGAAGGATTTATGTTGAAGCTGAAACTCCAATACTTTGGCCATCTGATGTGAAGAACTGACTCATTGGAAAAGGCCCTGATGCTGAGAAAGATTGAGGGCAGGAGGAGAAGGGGACAACAGAGGATGAGATGGTTGGATGGCATCACCGAATGAATGGACGTGAGTTTTAGTAAACGCTGGGAACTGGTGATGGACAGGGAGGCTTGGCATGCTACAGTCCATGGGGTCACAAAGAGTCAGACATGACTGAGCGACTGAACTGAACTGAACTGATTGTTTTATAGACAAGTTGGTTAACCTCTCTGCCTCGGTTTCTGAACCGAGGCAGAGAAATCTATGACAGCAGGAACTTTGGGTGGGATTTTATAAGCGTGCAGAGTTCAGAAAATTCTGGACAATCCTTTATAAGTGTTATTATAACTGAAGTACTTGCCATTTTCCATTTATGCCACTGCTTCATCATTGGTGCATTTGGGTGGGGGGCTTTGAGCTGCACAGGAAGGAAATGCTGATCAGTACCAGCAAAACTTGCCCACCCAAGCTGCACCTCTGGAGGGCCACTTCAAAGCTGCCTGGGAGGGGTTTGGAATTATTCTGTCCTTCCCACATGAATCTTCACTTTAAAAACCAAAACTTTCACACAGGAAACCAAACATTTATAATCTGCATTTTTGTTCCTTTTATTGCATTTTGAGGGAGCATTACCTCAGTTTATGTCGATTTATATAGTATATTAAATGCTTTAAATTACCATAAAGTAAAACAACACATCTCACGATGATGTTGGAAACATAAATCATTACTATTTCTTGCTGCAAACAGATGTTCTTATTTTTAGACCCATGTCAAGATTCATTTCGTTCTTCCAGACTGTTGAGCCAAAGTTTAGGTTTTCTTGTTATCAAAATGAGCTATTATAGTCACACTGTCATTTGTAAGCCAGGCAAAATGAATTGCTCAGGCATTCAAGGTAAATCAGACTGCATGCCTCCCTCTTCCACAACTGGCTTCAAATACGTCAAAATTTAAACCAGTAAAGAAGAAACTGTGATAGACTTTAAATGATGGCATCTTATTCGGCATCATTAAATAAGGATGACATTTTAACTTCTGTTGAAAGATCATTTGGTATGATTTAAGCAGTGATGGTTTTGCCAGAAGTTTCACAGTTGAGATCTGCAAAATTTGGCTTGGTATCCCCTTGCCTTTGGGGAGGGTGTGTCATTGACCAAAAAGGAGTCGCTGGAGAATCAGATATTTATGCCCATGTTTGCTGTTTGCCTCTTAAATTCATCAGTCTGTTTATCTCACCACCTCTTCTCATTCTCCCTTAGGAAATTGGAACTTCACTTATGTGATTCGCTTTCAGCGCCAGTATTTGGCAGATCTGCAGATAGATAAAGATTGTATGCTTCTGGGGAAGGGCTGGGTGTAGAAGAAGGATGTATTTGCAAATTGTCAAAGGTGTTCCTTTAGTGATCCATCTGAGGAAGAGCAGAAATCAACAAAAATGCTGTGAAGGAACATCAAAGGAACTATTGAGACAGGAAAATCTGTCAGACCCTTGTAACATCATTTCAAAAAAGTGAATTTCACTTGCAAGAAGTTAAACATCTGCAAAAATAATCTGTGTGTAAGTAGGGAAGTGGAAGTCAGCAGTTCAGTCATGTCTGACTCTTTGCGACCCCATGGACTGTAGCCCTCCAGGCTCCTCTGTCCATGGACTTCTCCAGGCAAGAATAGTGGAGTGGGTTCCCTTCTCCAGGGGATCTTCCCAATTCAGGGAACCAATCCAGGTATTCTGCATTGCAGTCGGATTCTTTACCATCTGAACCAGTAGGGAAGACCGTGTGTAGATAACACAGAACCAAATTGGGATATTCGGAGGTCTTCTTTTCTGTATTTTCCATGTTGATGCGTATGAGATTAAGTGGAGTATGCTTGACAGAGAGTAAGTGTTTAACTGATGATGAACTCAAAGGAATTCCAGTTGAGATATTTCAAATCCTGAAAGATAATGCTGTGAAAGTGCTACACTCAATATGCCAGCAAATCTGGAAAACTCAGCAGTGGCCACAGGACTGGAAAAAGTCAGTTTTCATTCCAATCCCAAAGAAAGGCAATGCCAAAGAATGCTCAAACTACCGCACAATTGCACTCATCTCACATGCTAGTAAAGTAATGATCAAAATTCTCCAAGCCAGGCTTCAGCAATACGTGAACCGTGAACTTCCAGATGTTCAAGCTGGTTTTAGAAAAGGCAGAGGAACCAGAGATCAAATTGCCAACATCCGCTGGATCGTTGAAAAAGCAAGAGAGTTCCAGAAAAACATATATTTCTGCTTTATTGACTATGCCAAAGCCTTTGACTATGTGGATCACAATAAACTGTAGAAAATTCTGAAAAAGATGGACACACCAGACCACCTGACCTGCCTCTTGAGAAACCTGTATGCAGGTCAGGAAGCAACAGTTAGAACTGGACATGGAACAACAGACTGGTTCCAAATAGGAAAAGGAGTACGTCAGGGCTGTATATTGTCATCCTGCTTATTAAACTTATATGCAGAGTACATCATGAGAAAGTCTGGGCCGGCTGAAGCATAAGCTGGAATCAAGACTGCCAGGAGAAATATCAATAACCTCAGATATGCAGATGACACCACCATTATGGCAGAAAGCAAAGAAAAACTAAAGAGCCTCTTGATGAAAGTGAAAGAGGAGAGTGAAAAAGTTGGCTTAAAGCTCAACATTCAGAAAACTAAGATCATGGCATCTGGTCCCATCACTTCATGGGAAATAGATGGGGAAACAGTGGAAACAGTGTCAGACTTTATTTTTCTGGGCTCCAAAGTCACTGCAGATGGTGATTGCAGCCATAAAATTAAAAGACGCTTATTCCTTGGAAGGAAAGTTAGGACCAACCTGGACAGCATATTAAAAAGCAGAGACATTACTTTGCCAATAAAGGTCCATCCAGTCAAGGCTATGGTTTTTTCCAGTGGTCACGTATGGATGTGAGAGTTGGACTATAAAGAAAGCTGAGCGCCAAAGAATTATGCTTTTGAACTGTGGTGTTGGAGAAGACTCTTGAGAGTCCCTTGGACTGCAAGGAGATCCAACCAGTCCATCCTAGAGGAGATCAGTCCTGGGTGTTCATTGGAAGGAGTGATGTTCAAGCTGAAACTCCAATACTTTGGCCACCTCATGCAAAGAGCTGACTCATCTGAAAAGACCCTGATGCTGGGAAAGATTGAGGGCAAGAAGAGAAGGGGATGACAGAGGATGAGATGGTTGGATGGCATTATCGACTCAATGGACATGGGTTTGGGTAGACTCCGGGTGTTGGTGAGGTATAGGAAGGCCTGGCGTGCTGTGGTTCATGGGGTCTCAGAGTTGGACACGACTGAGCAACTGAACTGAAATGAACTCAAAGCAGAAAGATGATGTTTAAAATATTCTTCAGGTATTAACTTAAATAATGTATTTTTTATGTGTTCAGGGTAATGACTACTCTGAAATAATTTATATTGAATTTCATGACGTGAAGCTATAAAGAAGTATATTTTTAAATTGACATATCTATAGTCAGAAACATCACTTCTGGGGGCAAACACCAGTTTCAAAATCTTAGAAAACATTTTGTACAAGTCTTCAATTTTTCCCTCCTTTTGTTTCTGAATTGGTTCTATCCTTTCTGTTTCTGTGGGCTTCCCTGATAGCTCAGTTTGTAAAGAATCCGCCTGCAATGCAGGGGACCCTGGTTTGATTCTTGGGTCAGGAAGATCTGCTGGAGAAAAGATAGGCTACCCACTCCAGTATTTTGGCCTGGAGTATTTCATGGAATGTATAGTCCATGGGGTCGCAAAGAGTTGGACACGACTGAGCGACTTTCACTTTCTGTTTTTATACCCTCCTACTCTACTGCTTACTTTCTCTAATTCTTTTTTTCCCTCTTCCCCACTCCCTTATTTTTCTTTTGTTTGATGAAGATAAAATTGAATGTGACTCAATGTGACTCAATCAGTTATTTCCAAGAATGTGTGCCAAAAACAGTTGTGTTATATGAATGCTGAAAGTGTTAATTACTCAGTTGTGTCTACCTCTTTTCAACCCCATGGACAGTAGCCTGCCAGGCTCCTCTGTCCATGGAATTCTCCAGGCAAGAATACTGAAGAAGGTTGCCATTTCTTTCTTCAAGGTATTTTCCTGAACCAGGGATCAAACCCAGGTCTCCTGCATTGCAGACAGATTCTTTGCCATTGCCCAATAAATATGTTAGGCAGTAATAAAACAATGGTGCAACTGCAAACAGAGCATTGCCAATCAAGAATGCTGTTTAATTTCCAGGCATAGACTGCTTATATTCTGAAAATTGGCATTATTGACATAAAAAGATTCCTTATTTCAAAACATGCCATACATGGAATCTATAAATAAAAAGATATTTATCAGGTACTCATTGATATGATTTTTGTCCTCAAGGGGCATCCAACTTAGTTGAGATGACTGAAATAACAAACAAGAGAAGCAGCATAATAATAAGAATCTATTATAAAATGCCAGGTTATCTGACTCCAGAGAATTCTACCTGGATTAATGAATACTTGAATGAATACCTAAAAGAAATTATTCCATACTGTACATATCAGATCATAAATTTATTCATACTTTTAACAGATAAGTATTCCAGAACCCAGGCTAGTAAACTTTTTTTTCTGCAAAGGGCCAGATAATATTTTAAGTACTGCAAGTTATACTGTCTTTGTGGCAATGACCCAGCACCGTGGTCACCACTCAATTCTACTTTTGTAGTAGGAAAGCAGCCATCCATAATCAGGAATAAATGTGTGTCTGTGTTTCATTAAAAAATATATATTTATAAAAACAGGTGACTACCAAGATGAATTTAGGAAACATTCAGGTAAGGAAGAAAACTAATACTAAGAGTGGTTTATAAAACGTTCTGTATCATACAGGTTGCCATGGGAGTGCAGAGCAGGTGCATCAATGCAGACAGCCCTCCCTTTTTCAAGATTTTCTTCATTAGACTCAAAGAAACCATATTTTCTTAACATATGTGATTCGGATCTGTTACACATTCATTTTTGTAACAAAATGATAGCATTCATTTCTGACACTCACGTGTCCAGACTAATAAGAATTTTATAATGTTGAGTATTTTTTTTTCTCTTTCAGATCAAAATCCACTCAAGTCGGAAGTAGTTCTGTGTTATTCCAATTGGAACACTGAACAAATATCACATTCTAGAGAGAAAACACTTAACATACAATATTCCACATCAAGAAATTTGGCAAAACTCAAACTGCATCAAGATTACCGATGTACTGTGGTTCAGGGTCTGACCATAAACTGACTCTTCTTTCACGGGAAGTCAAGGGTACTCATATAGCCCTGGATCCTTTGGGACAGTGGCCTTAGTGACAAGACAGAGAGTATTTCCCTGATTGGAAACATTCACCTTCGCAGGCCATGCGTTATAAATAGCCCAGTTGCTGGTTCAGAAGCTGGCCGGCAGCCAGGGAGAGAGGAAAACAGATTGAGGCAAACCACAGGGAGAGCATGAAGGTGGGCAGAGGACTATCCACTATGAAGGAGTCAAAGAAACACAAACAAGGGCGTTGAAGTGATGAAAGGAGGAGGACAGTCTTATGGGGTTACTGTTTCTATTAGCCTTCTCGGCAATTTCGGTATTTCTTCAGCTGTCCAACAGGGTCTCATACCTATTGAGAAGCCAATAGGCAGACTTCGAGGACGTGAGATTCGAAGCATATAGGAACCCTGTAACATACTTTGGCAATGAATCCCACCTTCTGCTTTTGAAACAGTAGCCAGAGGATGTAGAGAAGCAAAAAGGAAACAGACAAGCAGACATACAGTGGATCCAGGGGGCATAGGAAATGCTAACTCAGAGCACATATGGTACTGAATTTAGGGAACATCTTTACAAAGTAGCTAAGCTTTCCTCGTGTGTAACAATGGCGACTCTAACATGGATAGGAGCATAAGACAATACATAGTTTTACTTTCTAAAACTGCTATTTTAGTCAGCTTTATATTTTATCTAAAACTGAGCAAAAGAAACTGCATTATGGTTCAGGGCGCAGATTTATTTCAACTTCTTCTTGATGTCCCTTTAAAGAATAATTTGCACACTGCATGGAAAAAAAATATGGAGATCTAAAATATTTTGACTTGTCTCCACTAATAAATGAAAACCAACTTGTTGTAGATATCTCTTAGTTAATATTTCTTTACGAATTAGATATTTTAAGATCGAACAGTTAATATCTACTTCTGTGTTCAAAGCATAGTACTAGGTGTTCTGGAGATGTAGGAAAAAATTGTGACGTACCCTTCAAAGAGTTTATAAATTTGCATATTGGATCCTTTGCCTATGATTGTAAGAACTGACCAAAAATTAACATGAAAAGAAAATGTTAACAGCTTAGATGATATTGCTGGCTCATGGACAGATTTTTAGCACTTTAACAGTTGAGATGGTTGCATTTACAACTTAGAAGGATGACAACTGAGAAATTCATGCTCCTTAGAGACTTGTGGTATGATCCAGAGAGTTCCTGAACAGTAATAATTCATTTTCCTCTTCTTGTAAATTGATTTATTTCCTTGTTCTGTGGTAATATTGAGGTATTCTTTTTAATTGATTCAAAATAATGCACGTTGTACATATAAATACATTTTTTTTATTTCTAAAGCATTTTAAAAGTAATAATAGCCGTATGGATGCTTGTCTTTCACAAGGTTTTGGATAGTTAATACCAAGTTTTCTTTAAAGCACATGTTCATGCATGTCTATGAAAACTGCACATAATACTAGTTCACTTTAAAGCCGTGTTGTTGTTGCTATTGTTTAGTCACCAAGTCATGTCCGACTCTTCGTGGCCCCACGGGCTGCAGCATGCCAGGCTCCCACTCCCTCACCATCTCCCGGAATTGCCCAAGTCCATTGAATCGCTGCTGTCACTGTTTCTTTGGTTCTCTAGATTATCCTGCCAAGGCATGCATTACTTAGATAGGTAGGTAGGGAAGACGATATAAAATAGTATGGTGCACATGTTGATCTAGGAAGCTGTAAGCAGGAATTCTACCCAGCTTTGTCTCTAACTTGTTCAATAATCTTGGTGAAATCACCCAATATTTAGACTTGCTTTTCTTACATTTACGTGATTGATATGATTTGATATCAGATATGATTTGATCCATGACATTTTAGAAACGCACTTGGCTTCTTGTGCAAGCATAGTATCAATTAGAAGACTGGAAAGAAGGAAAAACAGAAAACAATAGTGTGAAGGAAGTTATAGTAATTGAAATAGATTGATAAAGACGATAATGATCAAAACTTAGTGGTGAAATAAAAAAAAATCAAAAATGATAGTAGGACAGCATGAACTATGAATAAGCATGAATATTTCCATTCTGGAATTAGTCACAGTGCAGCTCAAGTCAGCTAGAATAGAATAAGTAGGTAGAACCAAAAACAGAGACTACATGGTGTCTAGATATTTATTTTTTATTATATTTATATTGTTCATGTATCTTATTGTTATCAACATATTTTTCTATCAGTATTAATTTTTTGCTATCTTAAAATTGGCTGAAAAACATAACTATGAATACATGGTATTGCTTCCAGTTAGTGGGATAAAATGGTGAGTGTTTGGGAACTAAGAAGATATTGCACTGCGTCAGTGTTTCCAGCAAACGCAGCAGACAGGTTTGGGATTTGGACGAGGAAACGTACGTGTGAAACAGAAACATGGCAAGGATAGGGAGGGATTAGCCACTTGCCAGGTGTTTTCCAACAGAAACAAAGAAGGACTGTCCTTATAAAAAAGACAATTAAGTCCATGTTTTGTATAAAGCACCAGAAGTCCTCTGGGAGCAATGTGCAGTCAGGAAATGGGAGCTTGGTGTGGAGAAAAGGAACATGGCACGTTTTCCAGTAAAATACCTGCAACCCTTATTATGCAAAGAGACATTCTATCTGTGCAAACTGCCTGACAGCTGGACCCACTTCAAGGACTCAGCATGAAAGTTTGAGGAATTAAAAACAAGAATGTATATGGTAACATTCTCCTAAATGGATATAACAAAGATTCTAGGGGAAGAAGAGAGGGGGGGAGACCTTCAGGAAGAAATAGAAAGAAATAAAGCAAAGACTGATTTCAGGTTGAAGTGAGGGGAAAAAGACAAGGGAAACATACATCACAGGAGAAAGACCTGAGATGCTGCAGAAGACCAGCAGGGTGGAGATGGATCTTGCAGAGAACAGGAGACAAAAAACACATCAGCAAAGACACTGTTGTCTGCAGACCTCAGATGATGGAGAGAAAGCGGGGGAGGACTTACAGTGAACCAAGGACGGGAAACCAAATACAGAAAATGAGAGTAGCAGGACCAGAAGGAGAACCTCCTCTCCCAACAGGCTGAGTGCGGGGGGAGATAAATCAAGCAGGAACACAGGGAAAAGTGTAACTCAAGGGCGCAAAAGTTAAGGAAGTTCAAAAGAACACTTGAAGAGTTAACCCCATAAATACAAGGAGCAGTGGGTGCCGGTCAACGTCCATCGTGAGAAAAGACTCGAGTCAATTTTATCAGAAGTGATGCAAAGATTAAAACAGACTCCCATTTGAAACATACAAACAAAAAATAATAGAAAGAAGAAAGAGGAGCAGGAAGAATGGGGGTGGGGGTGGGGAGGTTGGGGAGGAGGAGAAATACGAGGACAGTTTGGGTAAACAGGTGTGCTTTGTTTTGCTTTGAGTGTTCTGGGCCAGTTTCCTTACATGTTAGGTGAGCAGATGGGGCTTCAGAACGGCTGAGGGCTCCTCGTCCTCTCCCTTCTGGGGGTTTGCCCTTCCATTCTGGCGCTTGGAACATAGAACACAGAGAAGGTCAAAAAGACACAGCCTCTAAGCTCCTGAAGGACGGAGTCGAGCAGCTCAAGAGAGGACTGCAGTTTCAAACACGAGGATTCAGGCAGAAATAGAGAAATCTCTTTCGTTCTACGGTTTGCAACTCTTGCCAGCAAAAACTGCGTGAACATATCTGTACAGGAGTGGATTTACGACACAAATAAGTGTTTAAAAGATTAGGAATCTGCAAGGGGAATTTTATGATTCGGGGAAGGAAATTTCATCTCTTAGAAAAATTCAAGAAAGTCTGAATTTAATCAAAGGATCCTAATAATGTCAAGTGCTCTAAAATCAGTCTGTGAGTGTGTCCCATTGAAGGAAGTATATCAAGATACACACACTGATCACCTAAAATAGAACTACAGCAAATTGGCATGTACAAAATCATTGACAGGGCATATAGGAAAGTGAGAATTATAAATCACAAAGAGAAAACTGCTGCTTTATCTTATCATGATACTGCAATAGCTAAAACTAATTTCACAGTATCTTGGAAATTTGGAAGTTACATGGAAGATGTTTTCTTTAAAAAAAATTATGTTATAAGAGGAAACAGTTCAAATTTTTAATTACTGGAAAAAGAAGGTTTGTTTTCATTTTAAGATGCCACTAGTTGCATATCCAGGAAAAAAACCTGCCACAAAATATAAGACAAGAAATGGTAAAATAGACAGACTGTTCTTGCATTTAGTAATATATGTAGATTATTCTAAAGTGAAGATCAAGAAACTAAAATAGGACTAGTGAGAAAAAAAGAGTGGGCAGGGGACAAATGAGAGAGGGCTACACAGCTTGCAATTCCTGAAGGACATAGTCAAGCAGGTTGGAAGAGAACTGCAGTTTAAAATGCAAGGATTCAGTAGAGATAGAGAAATCTCTTTAGTTTAGGGTTTGTGACTCTTCCCAGTGAAAATATATCTCTACAGGAGTTGGGTTTATGACATTATGGGCATTTGAAAGATTAGGAATCTGCAACTGGAATTTTAGGATTTGGGGAAGGATATTTCATCTGTCTTTTAGAAAAATTCAAGCAAGTTTGAGTTCAGTTAAAAGGTACCACTAATGTCAAGTGCTCCTTTCCCAGAGAGAGGCAGCACAATGACATTGGGATGGATCTGCAAGAATAGATCCCCTATCTAGACACCCATTACAGGTGAGGAGCAAAAGGATGATGATGGGAGGGGCTGAAGGGACTTAGGTGATGCTGAAGGGGGATGTGAGTAATAGGGTATAAAGACCTACAGTAAGAAAGAAAATGGTGGGAGTTGAGAGCCCAGCATCGTTCAACATGTTTAAGGGTAGCTGGTGAATCTTGGGACATTCTACTCAATTGTAATGGCCTTGTTGTAAAGTCATTTGAAGAAGAGCAAGAAAAACATAGATGCTCTAATAGCATATGAGAGCAAGGGCAGGCTAAGACAAGCGTCCCAGTAAACTGAGAATAGTTAATGATAGAGTAGCAAAAACGCCACTTAAAAGTTAAAACGTTGCCTAAAAAAACGGTTGGTTTAAAACTCAACATTCAGAAAACTAAGATCATGGCATCTGGTCCCATCACTTCAGGGCAAATAGATGGGGAAACAATGGAAACAGTGACAGACTATTTTCTTGGGCTCCAAAATCACTGCAGATGGTGACTACAGCCATGAAAATAAAAGACACTTGCTCCTTGGAAGAAAAGCTATGACCAACCTAGACAGCATATTAAAAAGCAGAGACATTACTTTGCCAACAAAGGTTCGTCTAGTCAAAGCTATGGTTTTTCCAGTAGTCATGTATGGATGTGAGAGTTGGACTATAAAGAAAGCTGAGCACCGAAGAATTGATGCTTTTGAACTGTGGTGTAGGAGAAGACTCATGAGAATCCACTGGACTGTAAGGAGATCAAACCATTGAATTCTAAAGGAAATCAGTCCTGAATATTCATTGGAAGGACTGATGCTGAAGCTGAAATTCCAATACTTTGGCCACCTGATGCAAAAACTGACTCATTGGAAAAGACCCTGATGCTGGGAAAGATTGAAGGTGGGAATAGCAGGGGACAACAGAGGATGAGATGGTCCGACTCAATGGGCATGAGTTTGAGTAAGCTCTGGGAGTTGGTAATGGACAGGGAGGCCTGGCATGCTGCAGTCCATGGGGTTGCAAAGAGTCAGCCACGACTGAGCGACTGAACTGAACTGAGCAAACTCTAGATGGGGTGAGACTAGAAGACACAGATCGTTAGAGCTATTCATCTTGCAGGAAGGTGCTTCTCACATGTTCATGGTTCATGTGCGTACACCTACCTGACGAATTGTGTTGAAATGTAGATTCTTTGATCCCCACTCTGAACTCATTGGCATTACAGAATCCACATATTTCAATCAACTGCAGTCCTTGCCACTGTGATTGCTGTCTTTAGATGTTCAAATTAAATCAATTAGCCTTCCTTGGCTAATTGAAAAGTCTTCACGAGAGTCATGGTGTCTTTTTGACATAAACTCATTAGATTTTTTGGCTTCTCTTGCTTTCTGGTACAACATTTCCTGGAATCACCATGAATATTTTCTGCTACAGACTGGAATCGCCTGTCTTTACTTTGAAGTGTCTTGGTTAATTTCAGTAAGAAATTCTCAGATTGCACAGTTCTGCTGCATTGCCATTGATTCTAGGCCTTTAACATTTCATAAGCTAGTAAATACACACTTTAGGGAATTGAAAAGAAGTTCTCAGTAGTATTTTAACTGAATCAAATCTTTGATTTTATTCTTGAAGTCTCTTTGCGTGCATGCTCAGTCATCCCAGTTGTGTCGGACCCTTTACAACCCCATGGACTGCAGCTCTCCAGGCTCCTCTGTCCATGGGATTCTCCAGGCTAGATACTGGAGTGGGCTGCCTTTCCTATTCCAGGATATCTTCCCAATTAGGGATTGAACCCAGATCTCCTGCAATGCAGGCAGATTCTTTACTGTTGAGCTACTAGAGAAGCCCCTGAAATCACTTTAATTATTTTCTTCGTGTGGATATGTCACCCACTCAACACATTCTATGTTCAATGCATTAAATTTGATATCCAATTTTAGTTAACATCTATTTTATTTGTTAAATTTCTTGCATTATAAAACAGTTGTATTACGTATCATAGTCCAAATAATTCAACCCTCTTCTCTATACAAATGCATTCCTTATCTTGTCGTTCATAGCCATGTTGGCAGCATTTAGCATTCCAAACTTATCCCCTGCAACTCTGTAACATAAACTCTAGTTAAATTGGTCTATGCATGACTTCAAACATACCAAGAATACATTTGCTTTTTGATACTTCTTCTAGGCTGATCCTTTTTCTGGAATGCAGTTTCTGCCTCTGTCAATTTAAAAAGTGCCCTTTCTCCAAAGCCTGTGATCCTTATCTCTTTCAAGACTATTGGAACCATCTTAATCACTCTTAATGGCATATATAGTGCTTTTTGAAAGTGTTGAGGTGGCTGATAGCAAAGACATATGTGATGTAATTGTGAATAAGAAGTGAAAATGCAGAAATTATGGAGGCAGCGGCGACGCAGTATTTCTGCAAAATGAAAGCTTTTACGTGTGTTGTTCTGTCTTCTCAGGGTGCAGGCGCCTATACTGGAGACCATGTCCTTAGTTGTGCTTGAGAATAAATGAAGATCAATAAATAAATCCTATGGTGTATTTCCAGTATCAAGAGTCCCGCATGGGAATGGGCTAAGTCTCTACAGCCCTGTCCGACTCTTTGGGACCCCATGGACTGTAGCCGACCAGGCTCCTCCATCCGTGGGATTCTCCAGGCAAGAACACTGGAGTGGGTCGCCATTCCCTTCTCCAGGCATCTTCCTGACTTAGGGATCAAACCTAGGTCTCCTGCATTGGCAGGGGGATTCTTTACCCTCTGAGCCACCAGCAAAGCCTACCAAGAGCCCTGCTGCTGCTGCTAAGTCGCTTCAGTCGTGTCCGACTCTGTGCGACCCCATAGACGGCAGCCCACCAGGCTCCCCCTTCCCTGAGATTCTCCAGGAAAGAACACTGGAGTGGGTTGCCATTTCCTTCTCCAATGCATGAAAGTGAAAAGTGAAAGTGAAGTCACTCAGTCGTGTCCGACTCTTTGTGACTCCATGGACTGTAGCCTACCAGGCTCCTCCATCCATGGGATTTTCCAGGCAAGAGTACTGGAGTGGGGTGCCATTGCCTTCTCCAACCAAGAGCCCTAGTAGGTTCCAAATTTACTTGTTGATTTTCTAGCACATCAAGAATTGTAAACAGTTATATTTTTAGGTGACATTGAAGCAACAATAGAACACAGACTGAAAGATTGTGTACAAAAGTTTCAGTGTGTACAATGTGCACAATGTACAACGTATAATGTGTACAATGGATTTTTAAATAAGGTATATGCTTGGTGAGGGACGGGAAGCCTGGCGTGCTGCAGTCCATGGGGGTTGTGAAGAATTGGACATGACTTGGCGACTGAACAATAAGAAAAGTTCGCATTGCAATATTGAGAGTGACCTGGACAGGATTCCCTGGGCTCTAGGAAGGAGCGTAGCCTGCACACATGTCACTGGGGGATGGTTTTAGGAGCCACTCCTATAAGGAGGGGAGGAGAGCCACAATGGGGGAGCAGGGGCTGACCCACCGTCTGCAAGTCATTGTAGCTCCACCTCTTCTGGAGTCGGCATGCCTGATTAGAGTTATCAGAAATCGACACAGGGTTATTGACATCCTGTGTGAAGCAATCAGACTTCCCTGGTGGCTCAGTGGTAAAGAATCTGCCTGTCAATGCAGGAGATGTGGATTCGATCCCTAGGTCAGGAAGATCCCCTGGAGAAAGAAATGATAACCCACTCCAGGATACTTGCCTGGAAAATTCAATGGACAGAGGAGCCTGGCAGGCTACAGTCCATGGGACCTCAGAGTCAGAAACAGCTTATCAACTAAACAAGAACAATTTATATATAAACAGTATACATTACTGTAATGAGACTTTTTAAGAAAAAAGACTTCTGCTCCATAAAGGGTAAAAAATAAAAACTATCTAAATTTAAATAAAAGCAAATTAATTTTCTCACAGATGTTTTGGGATATAAATAAGCCAATGTGTTAGAAAAACATAGTTTTAAAAGATTTTTTTTTATGTTAAGGAGGAAAGATAATCTTTTCTGAAACTGCTAAATATTAATCTCCTATCTTATTGTTTTCTAATAAATTGCATCCACTTGCTATATTCTTGCGCTAATGTCTAATTTATTTAAAATTGTTTCTTATTGCATCCTTTGGTGGAATAAAAATATATACATGTCCGGGAAAGAGAACTGAAGAATTGTAGGATTATGGTGACTATTAGAATGACATGTGGATCTGTCTTCTCCAGAGCTTTTATAAATAGATACCCATCTGTTTAGAGCAAGTTTAATAAAATGCTGCCAGTGTATAGAATACATTTCTCAAGTGTTAGATTCTCTGAACCCTCCTTTTAAAAAAACAAACACTTGATATTTTATTGAATTTAAAGAAAAAAAATGAAATTCTTTGGCCTTAATTTGTATTTAATTTATTAGTGTACAAAGAGGTGTTAGTTCGTTGTAAAATGTTTTTAAGTAGCTGTTTATAGCCAAAATGTATTTCCCACTAGATTACTTTAGTCTAAAGTAGGTCACCCTCTGGTTTAAATTAAGAAGGAGGTGTCCTTTGATTTTTTTTTTTTTTTTTTGCTGTTTACTTTGGATTTCATCTTAAATGTGATTTCTAGGATCAAGAACATAAAGTTATATCATTGGAAATCAGATTAAATGTGGTAGACGACAACTTAGTTAAAACAGCACCTAAAAGGAGTTTCATTGTATATATTTTTCCCCTTAATACTTTATCTTCTGCTCCTCTGTGTTCTCCATTCCTGAAAGGCTACTTCGTATTTTCATTGTTTCTGCTTAATGTAACCAAACCGAATACTGGGAATAGGGTGACAGTCAGGGGGTTATAGTCTCCGGAAATACCGCAATAGCACATTGTGTGGCAGTTGTGATACTGGCAGTTTTTAATTAAACGTCAGAGCAAATACACCTCATGCAATCTTTGGAGTGTATTTGTTTGGGTAGATATGGGGGTGCTTATGTGTGTGTGTTTCAACCTTACACTAAGTGAAGATGTTTTTCATGAAACATTTTTCACTTTCAAAAATAATGTATGAAATACAAATGAGGACAAATGGCAATTTCACCATCCTCGTCAAAGGGCAATTTTGAATCTTACAATGAAAAAAATGTAAGTAGGGATTTTCAGTTTTGTAAAGTGGCTGATACATCTCATCACGATAATTATGAACATACTTCATTCTAATATTTCCTCTTATGAATATATTCATATCAGACTTACTGCAAACGAATAAATTACAATTCAGAAGATGCATTGTGTACATCCAACTGTTAGTCTTATCTACTGTCTTTTATGAACAAAAGTGTCTATGTGATCACGTCTTATTAGTGTATTTGAATGGTGTATTGATCCTCATTTGACATAAATTACAATGTAATCACATGGCGGATTTGAGTGCAAACAATTGCCAGCAAATGAGGAGCATGTGATGAGACAGAACATGTGGGTTTCAGCGTTCAGACCTTAGGAACACGTGCACATGTTCAGGAAAGCCCACTGGATGAAATTTATGTATTGCTAATGATTTTTATTGGCCCCTTGGCCCAAAGTAGTGGCAAACTGCCCAGGAATCTGAAGGGATCCTGTTTTCAGTTAGTAGTCAGAATGCAAAGAGTAATAAAACTCAGAAAAGGTCTGGCAAAGGCAAAAACGCATTTATCCAGATTCAGTAAGTCCAGCCAAACTTATGATTGTGATACCTTTGCTTTTTTTTTTATCTGAGGTTATGGAATTTTGTTTCATCAGGGGACCCTGGCTAGAGCATCCTTTAAACAATGTCTTGAAAAGTGCAGCATTAGTCATTTGTGTGTGTAACTGTGTATGTTGTGTGTCTGCACAAGGTCGTACAATAGCTAATATGATCCACAGCTTTCTTTTTCCTACCAAATGAAGGATCTCTTATATTCCTGGTGGAATTTCAGGCAAACCACTTTGCTTATATTAAAAGCAGGGTTTTGGATAATCCACTATTATAGGTAATTGTGCATATGATCTCTCTCTTTCAAGGTAAGGGCCAATTTTCTGCTGAATTGCATTCCTACAGTCACAATAAAGAGATGATACAGTTAAAAATGGTGCATCAACTTTTCATTTGTTTTGTATTTCTGACTGATAATTAGTATTTCCCATTACTAATTAAAAACTTGTCTCCTTGAAGTTATTTAAATTTCACTGACATATATTTATAAACCTCATTATATTGGACTCTTATTCAAATGATCAACTAGTAGGAGTGTGAGAAGGTATATGGGGAATTTGAATCAGTGTCTAAACAACCGATGACATCAAGGAATTATTAATTTTAGAGAGATAATGATATTATCATTATGTAAAGAAGTTGAGCTGTGGTTTAGATATACATAATTAGATATATATATATATATACACACACACACAAAGATGAAACTCTATGTATCTGGGATATTTGATTTAAAATAATCAACTACAGTAGTCAGGAGAGAGAGAAATGGTTGTGAGTAGAGAGGAAATGAGATTAGTTAGGAGAAGATGTCTTAGTCGGGGTTCTTCAAAGAATTGAAGCCAATAAGATAGAAAGATAGATAGATAATATATAGATAGATAAATTCAGAGATAGATAGATGGATAGACAAGTAGATAGGGCTTTCAGGTGGCTCAGTGGTAAAGAATCTGCTTGCCAATGCAGGAGACTTGGGTTTGAGCCCTGGGTCAGGAAGATCCCCAGTAGGAGGGCATGGCAACCCACTTAAGTATTCTTGCCTGGATACTCCCATGGACAGAGGAGCCTGGTGAGCTGCAGTCCATATGGTCGCAAAAGAGTTGGAGCAACTGAGCTTGCACACACACACATATACACATAGATAGATAGATAGATAGAGATTTATTATAGGAATTGTCTCATGGAGTCACCGAGGTCAAAAGTCCCACCATCTACTTTCAGCAAGCTAGAAAAACAGAAAAGCCAGTGGCATAATTTAGCCTGAATTCAAAAGCCTAAGGCGGGGGGGATTCATGGTGCAAGTTCCAGTCTAAGGCCCAAGAACCAGAAGCACCGATGAGGAAAGATGGAAGAAGATGCATGCTTCAACTCAAGCAGAGACGGCGAAGTCACTCTTTCTCCTCCTGTCTGTTCTATTCAGGTTTCCACAGATTGGGCGATGCCCACCCACACTGGTGAGGGTGCTCTTTATCCAGTCTACGATTCAAAGGCTTATCTCTTCCGGAAACATCCCCACAGACACATCCAGAAATAATGTTCTACCAGCTGTCTGGGCATCCCTTAGCCCAATTCAAGTTTGCACAGAAATTTAATCATCACAGTGGACAACAGTTGGAGATGGGTGCATACAAATTATTACACCACTTCCCTTATTTTTGTATATACTTGACATGTATACATTTGCATATGCTTGACATGTTCATAGTAATGGTTATATTTTTCCTTTCTTTTGTGGTACATTTTTAAAATAGGGAAAAAGACTATTTTATTTGTAAATCTTGCTATGAGGCGGGTGTTCAGAAGTTTAAATCACAATGCTTCAGATGGCCTGGAGATGTACCATCTAATCCGGCTGTTTTCCATATACACAGGCTAATCAAGCAGGCAGCCAGCTGTTCCCCAATAGAAGTCACACACAAGGTTAGCAGGGGAGAGAGTGCTGATGACTTTTTTCCTTTAGGTGTTGGCAAATTGCATCAGGCTCCCAACTAGTCGTTATAAATATGAGAAGCCATGTCCCAGTGGATGGGAGAAGGTTGCTACCAGGAGCTGGTGAGGGAGTGCTGGATTATAGTGAAACTTGAGGATAAGAACAGGGCTCACGTTCTAGCCGGGGAAACACAAGACACTTGGGAATTTCGGCACACACTAGTAATTAACGCTAGAGCACAAGACCAGCTTCTGGGCTGCAGACTGAGGGAAGCCCTTCAAGCAGGCAGGATATTGTACTTAAATAACATGGGGCTCCCCTGGTGGCTCAGCTGTAAAGAATTTGCCTGTAATAAACAGGAGACCCCAGTTTGATTCCTGGGCTGGAAAGATCCCCTGGAGGAGGGATAGGCTACCCACTTGCCTGGAGAATCCCCATGGCAGAGGAGCCTGACGGGCTACAGTCCACAGGGTCACAAGGAGTGACCCTGACTGAGTGACTAAGCACAGCACTGCACGGGCCAACATCATAGCCCAGTTCCCTAGTGGTGACAATTGCCTTTTAACATCACGTCGTGTATAGTTAAGACTATCCCATGAATGTCGGGAGGCGGGGCCAGCTGTAAGAAATTCTCAATATCTGTAAGTCTTTAGGCTAGTCAGTCTTCCCTGGGGGCTCAGAGGTAAAGAATCTGCCTGCAATGAAGGAGACGCAGGTTCAGTCCCTGGCTCAGGCAGATCCCCTGGAGAAGGAAATAGCAACTCATTCCAGTTTTCTCACCTGGGAAGTCCCATGGACAGAGGAGCCTGGCAGACTGGAGTCAGTGGGGTTGCAAACAGTCTGACATGACTTAGAGACTAAAGGACAACAAGGAAGGCTAGTCGGTTCCTGTTCTCCTGTGACATGTGTGAACTCATTGTCAATCTGTCCGTTAATCCAGGGACCACCTGGTCAGTGGCATGTCCTATGTAAGATGCAGATTTCATGTATTTGCCCAATGTGTTCATTATTTGAAACCAAATATGTCAATTTCTTTTACTTATGGCAGAAACAAAATCAGTATTCAAAAAATAACAAGGATTAATGATCATTACTAAATATGAGGTGCTTATTTGGCACATATGTATTCAATGAATGTTTGTTTATATCAGTAATGAAGAATACATGATGGGACTTCCCTGGCAGTCCAGTGGTTAAGATCCCAACTTCCAATGCACGGGGTGTGGGTTCAATCCCCAGTCACAGCACTAAGATCCCACATGCCTCAAGGACAAAAACCCAGAACATACACAACAGAAGCAGTAGTGTAATAAATTCAGTAAAGACTGTTTAAAAAACTATAAATGAAAAATATTTTTTAAAATATTAATACTAAATAACTTAAGCAACAAGTTAACAAAAGAAAATCTTAAATGCTTGTTCAGGGAAATTGTCGTAACTACCTGAAAACTGAACTGCATACGCCACCGGGCAGAGTCAATGGAAAAGGGATACCCAGGAGACACCTATTGAACATATGGTCTCAAATACCCTACCTAAGCAGGTAGAAATAGAGTTCACAGGAAATAAAAGCTAGTATTTAAAAAAAAATGAAGCATGCAAAATAAGGATGATAAAGCAGCAAACGTGATGGTCATAAATTCCCAGAATTTGGTTGAATGTGCAGAAAATTTAATAAGCACAGCCATTATGAAAAGTGCTGAGAGTAAGCAGGCAGGCAGCTCAGGTGTGGGATCCTTGACGAGGTGGGGGCAGAGATCTGCTGGAGCTCAGAAGCAGAAGCAGAGGTGCAAGCGGAGAACAATGACCTTTTAAAATAGATACAGATGACCTACTTCGAAGGCACTGAAAAGGAGAGACTCTTAGGAAAAGCTCAAATAGCAAATATGAAATCACTGAAATTAGAGAACAAAAGCCTGTATTGTGGGATGAAAAACATAACAGCAGATGTAGATGCTGATTCTTTGAGGCCTGTGAAACAGCTGGATAGAAAGGAAGAAAGGAAGGAGGGAGGAAGGAAAGAGCGACCTAGAGGGAGGGAGAGGAGAAGGGAGGGAGGAAAAACACACTCCTGGAGCAACAATTCCAAGCGTCTGTCAACTAAAGATAGAATGAGAACACTACAGATAGTTCCCATAAGAAGCAGCACAGAGAACACACGCGTACTTAATGAGATACGGACTTAGCGCAGGGTGAGCTCTGCACCTGCTTGGTGGGAAACTAAGAAAAATGTCCATCCACTGAAGAGGTTTTGCTTTATATCATCAGTAAGTGAAGGGAATCATACTTTCGACTTCTCTATTTCTATAGGCCAGTAAAAAGGATCATGTCAAGTTACATAAGCACCGTAGAAATATTTGGTAATATTTCTTCCAGATATATTTACTGATCTCAGAATCATTTGAGTTCATTTCTCTAAAGAGAGGTGTAAACGTTTGCTCAGGCTGCTGGATCAAAGTACCAGAAACTGGGCCCCTTGAAAAACAGAAATCAACTACTGTCTCACAGTTCTAGAGACTAGAAGTCCAAGATCAAGGTCTCGGCGAAGTAGGCTCCTTCTGTGGTCCTTGAGGGAGATTCTGTCTTGTGCTTCTCTCTCCCAGCTTTGGGGGCTGCCGGAGATCTTTGGTGTTCCTTGACTTGTATGTTTCTACCTTCATCTTCATGTGCCATTTTCTCTGCCTTCGAGTCTGTGTCTAAATTTCCTTGTTTTGTAAGCCTATCAGTCAAGTTGCAGTGGAGACTTGACCAACTCCAATATAACCTCATCTTAAGTCATTATCACTGAAAAGATTCTATTTCCAAGTAAGGTCACATTCTGAGGTTTTCAGAGTTAGGGCTTCAGCGTGAATTTTTGAGGGCTGTAATTCACCACGTGACAAGAGGTATGTATTCAGATTGCCAGATAAAATAGAGAATATTGGGCTAAACTTGAATTTCAGATAGATAGCAGGATATAAATATATATTCTGTGAAATGTGTGTATGAATAGGCCCCAAGTCAGATTTGTATTTTCACTTGCTGAATTTGATAATTTCGGTAATCAGTATTTTCAAGATTGTGATTTTTGGTGAATGCTGAACCTAAAAATTATATGGTCATTCCCACTAGATCAGAAGATCTGAGATAAGAGTATTTCTTCACTCTTTCTACTAGCATGAGCACGTTGCAAAGCAAGGTACTTAAGCTCACAGAAAGTATTTAATTTTTGTAACCTAATTTGTTAAATAAATGAATTATTTCTACCTTTCAGTTTTAAAAATTGTGATGTTTAT
Source organism: Okapia johnstoni (assembly GCA_024291935.2). Lineage (NCBI taxonomy): Eukaryota > Metazoa > Chordata > Mammalia > Artiodactyla > Giraffidae > Okapia > Okapia johnstoni. Next base: position 5,810,194 of record CM044321.1, on the reverse strand, counting down.
ATTACATTGTTAATTGTAATGTGAGAGCAAGATTATTAATTCAGTTATTCATCTGATAATTTCTTATATAAATTTAGACTTAGTCTAAAAATAATGTAGTTTATTAATATAAATAGTTGTATAACATGCATGGGGGTTACTTACATAATACATTGGGTGAAATTTGCTTAACGTTAATTCTGATGGTTGTAAGAATCATGAAAAAAGCATAAGAACACAATCCAGTTCATTTTGCCTTTCAACGCTGGCCAAATAATTCAGAAGAATGATATGTCTCCATTTCATAAAGACCAACATTTGTTAAGCAAATACTTTAAAAAACGTATGCAACTGATAAGAGAAAAAAATTCTTCTTCATTCTTTTCTTTATAAGAAATGTAGCCCAGTTGGAATATGAACATAAAATATAAAATCGACACAGATCAGAGTTATTTAGGAATAAGAGAAGATAAACTGACAAAGACTTCTATTATATTCTGAAATGCCTAGTATAGTAATAAGTCCTCTAAATAACTGGAACATCTGGGGATGAAATTAGAAGTTAAGAGATGATGCAAGATTAATCTGATGAGTCCTCTAAGTGATCATATTATTGCTATGCTTGAACTTTTTGACACTTCCTATAACTCAGGCTGTCTCATTAAGGAACATTTGCATTGTTCCTTAATCTTTGTGTATTTATTTTTTTTATAGTCTTATATCTCCAACCAGATTGAAATCTTCTTGTGACAATTATGAAGTTAATAGTCTTTTGTCTTTTCAATGCTACTGCCAAGTATTAGGTACTAATTTAAAAATACCTAATTGTAAGTAAATAAATCCATAAAAGCTGCATTATATATATATACACACACACATATATGTATACACATACACTTATGTTGTAAGGTGTACTGAAAATGCAATGGTTATAGTAAATACTATTTCTCCATGCACTGACCATCATTAAATTTTGAAATGAATACACTTGTATGAGAGTGAGTCATCTTAAGAGAGTATAGCAGCCAAATTTCTGGTTAATGACAAGTTCACAAACACATAGCCTTCTAGGAAATTAATCAGTGAATGGTAGATCTCTCCTGTTGCTGTGGTCTTCTGCTGTACTCCTCATGCTGGGTAGAAGGAATCTTTGTCTGGACAACAGAGGGATAGGGAGAACTGGGTTCCCTGGGGTAACCACTCTAGAAGCCTCTGATGGAGATACAGACATGAAGATTAGAGTCTGGGAGTCTTAAATACTGAAGAGCAACTAACACTGGATGGTGACACATATCCTCAGCTAGGCTAGAATAATTGCATAGCACAAAAAGGACATGGGAGTGATCTGTCAAAGATGAGCAAGGGTAAGCAGTGATGAAAAAGAAGGGAATTGCCAGTTATGCTTAGGTGGGTTTGATTTAAGGTGACCCCACTATCTAAACAGAGACATTACTTTGCCAACAAAAGTCCATATAATCAAAGCTATGGTTTTTCCAGCAGTCATGCATGGATGTGAGAGTTGGATCATAAAGAAAGCTGAGCACCAAAGAATTGATACTTTTGAACTGTGGTGTTGGAGAAGACTCTCAAGAGTCCTTTGGACTGCAAGGAGCTCAAACCAGTCAATTCTAAAGGAAATCAATCCTGAATATTCATTGGAAGGACTAATGCTGAAGCTGAAGCCCCAATACTTTGGCCACCTGATGCGGAGAGCCGACTCATTGTAAAGACCTTGATGCTGGAAAGATTGAAGGCAGGAAGAGAAAGTGATGACAGAGGACAAGATGGCTGGGTGACATCATGGACTCAACGGACATGGGTTTGAGCAAATTCTGGGAGATGGTGAAGGACAGGGAAGCCTGGCGTGCTGTAGTCCATGGAGCTCTGAAGAGTTGGACATGTCTGAGTGACTGAACAGCAGTATCTAAGGGGCTTCCCTGAAGGCTCAGTGGGTGAAGGGTCTGCAATGCAGAAGGGGTGGGTTCAATCCCTGGGTTGGGAAGACCCCCGTGGAGAAGGAAATGACACCCCACCCCAGTGTTCTTGCCTGGGAAATTCCAGAAACAGAGGAGCCTGGCGGGCTACAGTTCACAGGGTTGCAAAGAGCTGGACGCGACTGAGAGTCTAAGCACACAGGCATTATCTAAGAATGCAGGACAACTGGAATATTTATAGGGATTAGACCCAGGGTCAAAACTAACTCAGAAACAAATACAGCAGTTGTCTTATTGTTTTGTCGTAACTGAGTACTGTTCACTAGTATAGTAAATGACAAGAAACATATATGATCTGCCATAGTTATAGGCACATGCATATTTCAGTCTTATGTTGAATTGCGACATGTCAAAAAGCTCACTCCAAAACAATTAGAAAGATTTTAAATGCTCAGAATCTGCTGTGTGTTGTAGCCTGACAATCATCAATCCCTTTCCTCACGATCATTTTCATCACCAAAATCTCCTTGGCTACCTTCAAATATTCTGCAAGAAAATATTATTTTACACTGTGGGACAAAACAAGACTGCACAATTTAAACAAAAGATCAGTGTCCACAGAGAAAAACACAGGAAGAAAATGATACCTTTCTTGTTATCACACAGAGTTCTTCTTTCCATGTGTTCACATTTTCAAAGCCAGGAGCATTCATCAGCCATTACTGGAAACTAATAATAACGAAAGTGACAAAGGTAATATATAACCTCGGTCTTGGACAGAGAGATTCCACTTACAGAGGACCTGATACACTGCCCTGCATGATAGGCTGACAAAGAGCAAACAGGAAAGAGGACAAAAGTTAAATATTTATTTCAGTGTCATTTCACACTTTCATTCTTTCTTTTACATAAGCATCATAAGGTACTTTGTCTATCCTAACACTGGAAAGTGTCTTAATGAAGCTGTGAAGACCTTACATTACTGTTCTTAAGCTAAAGCATTATGAAAAATTGCTACCATGTGTCTCCATATCCTTAATTAAGCATTTATGACAAATTTAAAAATCATATACTGTTTCATTTACCCTTTTACTGTGAAGTAGGTGAGTATTACTCTCTATATGAGGATGATAAGGTACAGGGTTACAGCTATTTCAGTTTTAATTGAGCAGAAACAGAAGGAACCAAACAGTTCTAATTTCTAAGCCAAACAATGAAAACAAGTTTGCCAAACCTAGTTATTATCTCTGAGCTTGCCAAACTTGGTTATTATCTCTGCTTTTGCTGCATTATTGGAGACGTACTCCAGCAATACACATAGAAAAGTCATGACATTTAGAGCAAGGTCATGTAATATGCATAATGTACTCCAGATTTTTCCTTTTTCCATGAAAAGTTACTCCCATAGGTCAAAGGGTTGGCTGTGTCTAGAAATGACCTCTTGATCTACAGCAGTGACCAACTTAGAAACATCTCTTGCATTTTAGTCCCCAGAGGCAGAATTTTGGCTAGACTTCCATCCAGGAAGTCCATCTTCGAACACAAGCATAAAGGCATTAAGACGGTGTCAACGTCATGTGGAATAAATGGGCAAGATAGAATCCAAATCTTTTTGTAGTTATTACTGAGGGAAAACACTGCAGGAAAGGTATATACCTACTACTAGCCCACAGTAGGTATATATTAAAGAAGTAATTGCATTTCTCACAAGAGGTAAGATTTTCCCTGGAGGACTCTGCCAAGATTCTAGACTCTGGATGTAAACCAAGAACTTGGCATATCCCTGTAGGGTAATATTCACCTTATAAAATAAAATTTATGTATTTACTTAATTATGCCATTTGATGCCCCTTCAGCTTCATGGCCAAAGTTCAACTCAACTAAATTTCTTTGTGATGAGTGTACCTCTCAGGCTGAATGAAATAATTTACCAATTTTCTAATCAAATGAATCAAAAATCAATTAAATGTTCATTGACCTCATGCCATGGACAGTTAAGAAGAAGACTGCAATAAAGCATTTCTAGGCTTAATCAATATTTTTCTTCAACTGGTATTTAGAGAAGAAAGCATCAAGGCACAGTTAAATCAATAATGTGAAACCCTTTTTTACAAGCAGAAGAGGGACTAAACGTGTTTATTGTTACTGGTGCTGGAACTAGTGGGTAAGGTTAAACTAAAAGGCAAGAAGGGAGATTATTGTGAATTTCCTTCCTTTGAAGTTTTGAATAAGAGGCATAATTTTGACCTCCATCTTAGTGATTTCTTCCAGAGAACTGCTAATGAGGATTCTTGATAGTATTAAAATTGTCTTGCAAAATAATATGCACGCAGACACACATATATATATATACGCATCATATATATATATGTTTATTATAAGCTTTAACTGTGCTAATGAATCACAAAAAAAAAGGGGTTTGCAAATATTGTTTAGCAGTTCTTTTATTTTTTTTTGCTCCTCTAAATAACACAGAATATTTCCCACGGCTTGAATTCCCACTTCTTGACAAGTCCCATATGATTGTCTGCATTGGTCATAACCACGTAGCATTAGGATCAAAAATCATATCTTCCCTCGGACACTGCTCAGTGTTCTGTCTTCCTATCTAGAGACAACTACTGTTCGTGGAACTTTCTTAAAATGTCTCCTCTGCCTAGCATTTTCCCCATGGAAGCCATTTCAAGGATAGATACTGGCTCGTTTGCAAATCACAAGAAAATTAAACGTGGCGTCAGAATTTAGGATTAATTAGATGCTAGCATGACTTTTCCACCCAGGTAACCTCCCTCCAGGGCACCGCTCTATGTCTGAACTCCAAACATTAGCTGGGAGGAGACACACATGCCTCCCCGGGGAGTGCAGTCACACACATCAGTGAGGAAGGCAGAGGCCACTGGGTGCCTCCGGGCACCGAGAGAGACAAGTCTCCACTCCCTTTTCCCTCCTCTCTCCTCCTCCTCCCCCTTCTCCTCATTCAACTTCATCTCTTCTTGCTTCTTCTTCTTCTCTTTAGCAATAAAGGGCAGATCGACGGAACGTTCATCAGTATTGGCAAAATACATTAATGAGAAGTGGAAGTGTTAATGTTTTCTATAAAAAAAAGCTAAGAGGATTGAATTTCCAGGGACAGGTCATGGTGAGAGGGCCAGGAAATCAGGAATTAAGATCTCTGGAAAGAGAACACAGCGATTCACCTAGAGATTATGACAATCTCTCAGCACAAAACGTCAGAAAATCCTTGTATGAAGCTAATACAGTATTTGTTACCTTTAAGATAAGGGTCTATGCTGTCTCTAAAGGGTCACGGTGTCATTGAAATGGGAAGAGCAATGGGAATGGCCAGACAGTAGCCTTGGAAGCAGAAGCATGTATGCAGAGCCACCAGAAAAAGGGAAACCCTCCCACTTTGGAACCCTCTACCAACTGAATCTTAGGAAAAGAAGTCAGAATTCTAGGGATCAGCCCTAACCTGTGGAAGGGATTAGAGAAAATTCCACTTGAATTTCAGTGCACGGGATATTGTCCTCCACATTAGAGTTATATAGAGACAGAGATCACTTATTTACACCGAGTTTGAAAGAAAAATATAAAATATAAAAAATAAAAAACAAAAAACAAAATAAAAATTAGCATGCTCAATTATTAAAACTTACTTATGCAGAATAGTATTTGTATTTTAATGTTTTGAACTCACTATTTTTTAGCTACTGTGCCATAGCTTAAATATGTATTAACTTGGAGAATGATTTTGTATTATTGCTTTTAAAGGCATTGATATAAAAATAAAGTTTTTTTTAACTATTTATTTTATACTGAAGGATAGTTGATTAACAATATTGTGATAGTTTTAGGTGTACAGCAAAGTGATTCAGTTATACATATACATGTTTTTATTCTTTTCCAAATTCTTTTCCTTTCGAGGTTGTTATACAATATTAAATAGAGTTCCTTGTGCAATATACTAGGTCCTTGTTGTTTATCTATTTTAAATACACTTGCACGTTAAGTCGCTTCAGTTGTGTTCAACTCTTTGTGACCCTATGGACCATAACCCGCCAGGCTCTTCTGTCAATGGGATTCTCCAGGCAAGAATACTGGAGTGGGTTGTCGTGACATCCTCCCCGGGATCTTCCTGACCAGGGATTAAACCTGAGTCTCTTACATCTCCTGCACTGCAGGGAGGTTCTTTACCACTAGCGCCACTGTGACTGTCAATCCCACATTCCCTAACTATCCCTAGTTATTTTTTTTTAACTAGTGTAAAATTCATATAAATATATGTGTTATGTATCTTTATCTCACAGAAATTTTGTGTTGACATTATGTCAGTGCATTAAGTGTGTGTGTGTGTTTTCTTCTTTAGAAGTTCTGAGCCCCAGGGTCCTCTACATGTTAAATGGGCTAGCCAGTGGAGCGGGTCCATCCCTAGCTTAGATCAGGGGTCAACAACCATGACCCTTGGACCAAATCCAGGTCCCACCCACTTTTGAATATAAACTTTTACTGGAACAGGGTCGAGCTGATTCATTTGCATATTGTCTATGGCTGGTTTCCTGTTAAAAGCAGAGCTGAGTAGCCAGGACAGAGACCAAATAGTCTGTGATGCCATAGAAACTTACTGTCTGGCCCTTTACAGAAAAGCTTGCCAAACCTGGGTTAGACTTTCCCAACTCAAGAGGCAGAGTCTCTCGTTTCCTTTACAGAACCAGATTCTCAACCCAATGACATGATACAGCATAAGACACAGGACTGTTCTGTGGACAGGCCAAGGCCAGCCTGCTCAGTTTTATTTTGCCATGATGGTTAACATTTGATTAATAAAATACCTTTGAAAATCAGTTTAAAATAACAGAAGATGCATTTTGTTTCTTTAGATCTTTAATCATTTTAAGATGACAGAATAGAGCTTTATCCATCCAAAGAACTGTATATATGTGTTTTGCATATATACATGGCTTCCCTAGTGGCTCAGACAGTAAAGAATCTGCCTGCAATGCGGAGACATGCGTTGCTTCCCTGGTGACAGACGGTAAAGAATCTCCTTGCAAATGGGAGACCCAGGTTCTCCCATCTGGGATCTTCCTCCCAGATCCCTGAGTGAGGAAGGTCCCTGGAAAAGGGAATGGCAACCCACTCCAATATTCTTGCCTGGGAAATCCCATGGACAGAGGATCCTGGCAGACGACAGTCCATGAGGTCGCAAAGAGTCAGACACGACTGAGCAATTAACACACACACACATAATCAATTCATCCAAAAGTTTCTATGAATGTTCCTGCTCTCCATCTCATCTATTCACATATGCTACTTTGCACAAAGTAAGCTATCTAGTGGGATCAGCGCTGTGGGTAAAAGTCAGCTGCTTTTGCCCCTGTGAGGCAAACAGTATAGATTAACACCTAGAGACAAATATCTATATTCCAACAGTCCAACCACCAGAAGGGTTTCTATTATAGGATATAGAGATAAAAAACTGCACTCTAAGCAAACTGACATTAATGACTTCTTGAAATAACCAGAACAATAAAAACATCAGAGCAGGCACAAATGCTGCTGTTTGAATTAAGAGTTTCTTTAGTGTTTTTTTTTTCTGATACAAAATCTAGAAATGGAATCAAGCTTTTAAAAAAGCACAAATAGAAAATGAAATACTTTCCTTTAGTCTTTCTTCTCAGCAGGCATCCTGTTCCTTCACTTCCTTTGTGAGTAGGAGGAAACCAGCAGCATTTCTGAGGTGTTTGTCTGGTTTTATGCAGACTAGACTTTGCTAGTATCCTTGAATTTGGGGACCGGTCTAATGGGCCAGTAGAGTCCAACTTCGATCTTGAATAATGATGGCTAAGAGTTTTTGGCGGAAGGTGTGCCATTATTATCAGAATTCAATTACATGCAAAACTGAATCTTTTTCTCACATAATGAGTGCATATTTCTGTCATGGTAAATGTATTCAAATGTACCCAATTTTTGTTTTCTTGAAAGTGGGGAAAACTAACTTTAAGTTCCTTTATCACATTCCTCTTTTCTCCTCCACATGTTAAGATGAGATCATAAATGCTGGAATGAGTAGATTACATCTGCAAGCACACCTCTTGGCTATAGGGGGAGAGAATTCAAGATTGCCAGCCAGTCTCTGCGCTTTCATAAAAAGATGCCATCTGCTGAGGGAGGGATGGATTAGGAGCTTGGGATTAGCAAATCCAAACTATTATTATATATATATATATACACACATATATATATACAGCTGAATCACTTTGCTGTACCCCAGAAACTAACACAACATTGCAAATCAGCTATACTCCAATAGAATACTATTTTAAAAAGTGCCTTTATGATAATAGACATATCATGTTGCTTTTCAGAAAAAAACAAAAATGAAACTTTGACTCTTGAAATATGACTGTAGATTTGGCCTCAAGAAAGTCAACGCGGGGCACAAAACACTAAGATGAACACAATGTCTTCTACAGAGTTGAGATTAAGGAACCAAACAGCCGCAACATATCAAGTGATAAATATTGGATAGGTATGTTTACAGTTAATTTTACTTGTAAAAATTTTACCTGGTAAGTCATCATATTGTGTCTATATAATCACTAATCAGAAAATTGGCAGCTTAGGAAGCAGAGCATGAGTAATTTTTTAAACAAAGGATTATTTGTAACACATTTAATATGTTTTAGGACTATATGTATAGCTATATCTTCCGTGGGCCATCTACACGTAGGTACGTGTATGTGCCTGTGTGTCTGTGTTTGTGTGCGTGAGAGTGTATGTGATCACAGGTAACAATAAAGTGTTTTTGGATGTGCAAAGCATTTTATTTCTTCTTCTGTACAATGAAAACTATGAGAATGAAAATTTATAGGAAAAAATGGCAGTCCTCATTTTATCTATACATTGATTTTTGAAAATTGATTTGCAGACTTATCGTTCAGATCTGAAGTCCTGCCCCTATTGTTAAAGGTCATTATGCACAGAGAGGTGTGGCTGTTTGAGCAGTGGGGAAATCGCTCACCTTCTGTCTCCTTCTTAAAGGTGCAGAGCTGCCAGATGAAGCTTACAATTGTAGTTCTCTTTGTAATGTCACAAACTCTACTCCAACCGAGTATAAGTACCTCCTGGATTCCCTGGGCTATTTGAACTTGAAGGTTCTTTCTTTTATCTTTGATTTCCAGTACCTCACGTGACCTTGGTGACGCTGTATATTCAGACATCACATACTCTCCCATATGTCTTCTTAATGTATTCCCCTCTCCTCGCAGTAAGCAAGGTAAGCCCTTTGGAATTCATTAGCATTTGTTTTTTAAATATGTAGTTACTAGCAGCCAATGAAAAGCGTTGGAAGCTTGTGCATGCGTGTGGGTGTCTGTATCAGCGGTCTGAGTGTCTTGTCCTGGTGCTTGTGGTAGCTGTGGTTGTGGATGTGGTTATTATTATTGTTGATTAAGTTTCTAACCACTTCATTTAATTACAGAGATCTTAGAGATGAAGACACGGCATGCAGAGAAGCAATCATGGTGGAGAATAATGGTAGCCGTAGGGCAGGGTTTTTGGATAACAAAATAAGTTCTAAATATTTTTGGCAGAGTGTGATAGAAGTAGCCTACAAGATTGCAGTACTCTGCCAACCTCTATTTATCTTCCTTAAAGCTGTATTTTGGAAAATGCAAGGTCTTCTTTGTCTCTATCGTAATGGTTTAAGCCAAGTAGCTATTTAACAAATATTTGGGGTGTTTGGGGGTAAAACGGATTTGCCATCTTAACTGCTTTTGGTATAATGGAATCTCATACCTAATTTTTCTTCATTAAGAATCTTTTCTGGTGGCTGGCTGTATGTCAATTGTGATGGAGAGGTTACAATTCTGTGGTCAGCCTAAAACGTAAAACTAATACTCTGTTATAAAAACAGTTTTCTACCAGAAAGTGAGCTAGCATCCCTCAAAAACATATGCAAAAATTAATATTAAATATATTTAGAAATATTATATATGCAATTGCTATATATATGTATATAATTTATCATTATTTATCTAAATAGTGCTTGAAGTTGTGTATGTGGCCAAATTTGCTTTTATTTTTGTATTATGATACAATTTAAAAAGATGTACATATATAGACAGTTTTCTGCTCTTGGCATTAATAAGATTTGTGCTTACATGTTTAATAAGATAAAGGCAAAAAGTGAGCATATTTAAAATATCTTAAAAGCAATAAAGCCAATACATAAGCAAAAATGAAAAGAAGAGATATTAATTTTACTCTAAAACTTTAAAAATCTGTGTTTTCTTGGATTTCAAAATGGATATAATTGTTGACTTCTGAATGGTTAAAATTAGAATTCGTGATTAAAAAAATGAGAAAATGCATGTAATAAAAGTCGCTTCAGAATTCTGAGATCAGGAATACCTTGGTGGTCCAGTGGTTAGGACTAGGCGCTTTTCTGCAGTAGCCTGAGTTCAGTCCCTGGTCAGGGAACTAAGATCCCACAAACTGCATGGCATGGCCAAAATAAACACATAAAAAAAAAAAAAAGAATTCTGAGATCAAATAATGTTATGATGTAAATGATTCCAAACTGAATTACATTCATGAATTTAGATTCATATATATATCCAATAAATATATACAGTCACATATACCTATTACTTAAGAAACTAAAGTAGATGTACATGTACATAATAAAAATCTTCCCCCCAAGAATTTAGCAAAGGATATTTATAGCAAAAACTTGGCTCTAATATCACTTCTATGGGTTGTTTTTTGTGTGGTTTTCAGGAGAATCTGTTTAAATGCTTAACCCTTCAAAATCAGGTGACTGAGTACCTTAAAGGAAAATGAAATCCATCAAGGATTTTAAAGAAGCCATTCTAAAAATGCCTCAGATAGCAATTATAAATGCACTTGAAACAAATGAAAAAGAGAAGATCATACCAAAGAAACAGAAGGAATAAAAAATAAACAAATTGTAATTATAATTTTAAAAATATATTTAAATTTTTAAAATATATAATATAGTTATAAAAATATCCAAATTGCAAATATAATAACTAATTGTAATTGTAATTATAAAACTCAAAATTAAGTTAGAAATAAGTTAAAGAAGATGCTGCCCAGGATTAAAAGTTAAGTGGAGATGATAGGCTATAGTTGGTGAACTTGAAGACAGACCAATAGAATTTGTGCAATTTGAACAACACAGAGAAAGTAGACAGAAAAAAAAAAAAAAAAATGAACAGAGCCTCAGGAATTCATTGCCCAGTAACAAAAGAGGCAACATTATTACCAGGAGAATTTCAGAAGAGGTTAAAAAAAAAATAGGAGTGATAGCGTATTTAAAGTAATAATGGCTGCGTGTGCTGTATGCTCAGTTGGTGTCCGACTTTGTGACTCCATGGACTGAAGCCCACCAGGTTCTCTGTCCAGGGGATTTTCCAAGCAAGAATACTGGAGTGGGTTTCCATTTCCTTCTTCAGGGGATCTTCCTCACCCAGAAACTGAATCCGAGTCTCTTACATCTCCTGCATTGGCAGGCAGATTCTTTACCACTACACCACCTGAGAAGCGAATAATGGCTGAAAACCTACCAAACGTGATGAAAAATTAAAAAAAAAAAAAAAAAACTACAAAATGAAGAAACTGAGTCAATCTCAAAAAGATAAAACTAAGAAAAAAAATCTAAGATGCATCATAAATTTAAGTTCTTAAAGGTAAAGAAAAAAATTCTTAAAAACAGACAAAGAGAAATGGCGTATTATCTGTGATCACTTCTGGTGTCAAATATTTTCTAAAAATCTAGTTTGTGTGATGCTTTCCCCTCAGAATATTAAAAACATCAACAACAAATAATTTTAGAACCTTTTATAGGAAAAGTAGAAACTTAAGTGACTAAACCACAGCATAGGAAAAAGAGGCCTTCTCTGGTGGCTCAGACAGTAAAGGATCTGCCTGCAATGAGGGAGACCCAAGTTCGATCCCTGGGTTGGGAAGATCCCCTGGAGGAGGAAAAGGCAACCTCCTCCAGGATTCTCGCCTGGGAAATTCCATGGACAGAGGAGCCAGGCAGGCCACAGTCCACAGGGGTCATAAAGAGTCAGACGTGAGTTAGCAACTTTCACTTTATAGGGAAAAGAAAGGAAAAAAAACAAAAAAATCTAACCTACCCACACAAATAAAAATGGTTATGGGTTCAAGAATCAAAATATAACGAAATTTAAAGCATACATATACAAAAACTTAACAATGAAAAGGTTGTTCCAAAGGACAGTAGGAATGTAACACGTCCAGATTTTGTTTTGTATCGGGATAAAGAAGACCTCAATGGGATTGAGGAAAAGAATGCTAGACCCACAGGAAGTAGTAAAACGGAATTTACGAGGAAATGGGGGTGGGGCAGAATTGCTGAAGACTGTCTTTTCAGGAATTCAAAGAGGTGACATTTTCCTTGAGGCAATTAAATGAAATGCATTGATGGTTTAACACACGGATGAACTGGCAGACTGTGACGCGAATTTGTAAAAATTATTGAGTCTCTGACCATAATCCCCAAATGTGTTGGCAGTTGCTGGGCTCAGTGTCCACTGGGACAAGGTTTTCCAGTCTCACCGGATCAATAGTGCATTTGGGGAAAAGGGAAAACTTGGATCACAGCTGCAAAACAGTCCCATTCCTTTAGGTGGAGAGTCTGACCACTTCAATAACGGTCTCTGCTTTCCCAGGCTCATCAATGGCACTCTGTCTCCCATCGATTGAACTACAACCACTCAGCTTCTATCTAAACCCTCCAGAGTAATCACGTACAGGGCGACCACGCTATTGGAGAAGGAGAAAACAAAAATGAAACCTGGGGCTAAGCGCCAATAATCCATTCTTAATCCTACCCTGAAGTTGGGATAAAAATGCATGGGAACGTGTACAGAAAGCTACAGACAAGCCGAAAGACTTTTTTTTTTTCCTTTTTAATTTTCAGCTGACACCCCAAACCTCTGGATGCCTGACAGAGGATTAAAAAGGTAAATTCATTCTAGTGCTAGTCACGGGCCACTGTTGTGCTTTACCTGTAAACTTTGTTGTTGTTTAGTTGCTAAAGTCATGTCTGAGTCTATGCAACCCCATGGACTATAGCTCTCCAATCTCTTCTGTCCATGGGCTTTCCCCGGCAAGAATACAGGGGTGGGTTGCCTTTTCCTTCTCCAGGGGAAAAGAACCCAGATCTCCTGCACTGGTCGGCAGATTTCTTTATCACTGCACCACTGGGGAAGTCCACAAGTAAATTGCTTTAACATAAACCAATGAGACTGTAGGCAAGTGAGGACCTAGGTATTTCAAGGACATGTTCTCAAGGATTGAAGAGGGGGTCCTAGTTTTACTGCAAGCACTAAAGTGAAGGGTGGCTTTGTGAAATCTATCAGTCTTGGACTTTTAGCCTCAATAATGGTTCAATCAGGGATGTTGAAAACCAAGGCATCCATCACATGTAGATTTTTATTCCACATCTTTGGAAGAATTTCAACTGTGAAAGTGCTTTTGTCTATTTTTATAGTCCTATTTCACAGTAAAATAATTGAGACATTCTAGACATAGAGGAAGGCTTTCTAAGTGAGTCAGCAGTAAAGAATCCACTTGCCAGTGCAGGAGACGTGGGTTCAATCCCCAAGTCGGAAAGATCCCCTGGAGAAGGAAATGGCAACCCACTCCAGTATTCTTGCCTGGAGAAACCCATGGAGACAGGAGCCTGGTGGGCTACAGTCCATGGAGTAGCAAAATGTCAGACATGACTGAGCAGACACATAGACATAGAGGAAGTCTGATCAAACATAAATACCAAGGTGTAATCTTTTCCTAACAATTAGTTCAATTTAACTCAAGGATCACCTTCCCTTTGCAAATGCTCTAGTTCCAATGTAGAACTGCTTACTCAACTGCTTATCAGCTGCCACATGGTAGATGAACTTTATCTTGCCCTCGATGGGTTAAAGAATATGGTGCCTTCCATGTTCTGAAATAAAATATCACTGGGCATTTCTTCCCTACCCATTTGAGTCTTGGAAATACATATTTAACTCTGGCTTAGTTTAGGAATTTCACAAACAGCAGTGAAATCAGAGTTTGCCATAACTGCGTATATTATATACCTGCCTTATTTAAGACGTGAAACTTGTATTTAAGAATTTTTATGCACAGTGGCAACATATTAATGCTGATTTTATTAGCTCATGGATTGTTACGGACAGTGAGTTATATGAAAAGTTGATTTTGTTCCCGCTGACATTGTTTCTACCTTGCAGTAATGTGAGCTGTAGCAAATCACACATAACAATCTGTGACTCTCTGCAGTTCAGCCTTTCATTCCCTTGGAAACACGTTTTAAGAAAGGGTGCATTTTGCAAGATGGGGATCAAATGTCAGTATTTTAAGTAGCCTAAGAAAATTAACCACTATTATGAAAACATCTCAAGTTTATTTTTATTAAATACATCCCTTTGCTTTAAAGAATGAACATTTAGTTAACAACCAGTTTCATCTTTTGGAATGTGATAATGAGGAAAAGAGAATGATTTTTTACAAAAAAAAAAAGGAGATTAAAAAAAAAAGTTGAGCCATGTGAATTAAAAACAATCACAGACATTTGGAAGAACTTGATTGCCTGAATCACAGGAATATTTGTCCTCCACCCTTTATAATAAAACTCTACTTAATATGATCAGTTTGACGGAGTGTACTTTATATATGAGAACAGGGAGTTTTCCAAGTGGTTCTTCGAAATTCTTAATGGTGTCAGTTTTGATGGAATGCAAGCAAGCAGTGGCCAGGTACAGTGACATAAGGTGGGGGGGGCACTGTTTAAACACACCAAAGTCACATATTGAGGTAATAGAACCTTGAAGAAAGGTGGTTTTAATAAAGAATTCTTTTTATACGAAACACATTTGTTTAGATTTATATCCTGTAGACTCTGATGACAACTCAATAATGATTGCTCCAGACCTCTATATTAATAAGATTTAATATAGTAAAGTTTCCAGAAATGTGTTTTTTGAAATATTATGAGTCAGGAAGTAGCCCTCTGAAGCCGAATCTCATCAACAGATTTTATGAGTTTGAATTCAAAGAATTATATATAGTTTCTAAGGAAAAAAAAATTGATCGCAAAGCAAGCGAATTAGTTAACTAGTTCTTATGCATGACAGATATGTATGCTAGAATGCAATACATCTTCTGTGAACCTTTTGAAGTTCACATTTTTGGACTTTAAGAGCAGAACAGAATCCATTCTGTTTGCAGATGTATTGCGTTGTAATTGCCAAAGGTCTTTGGCCAAAATATTAGTTCTTTTAAAATTCATGACAGATTTAGAAATTTTAAATGGGTCCCTTAGACCAGTCAAAAGAGGTGAAAAATTATATGTTGGAAGTACCAAGAATTCAATATAGATGCAATAACTTAATTTAACAATAAAGATAAATGTCCCATATATTAAACTCATCTTAGGATGTTTTCATAAAGATGGCTTGATTTTAATGTAATTATTTCATGACCAGAAGAGAAATAGACACATTTGAAAAAACAAAAAGTCTTCTGTGATTTATGTGGTTATTTCACTTACTCTGAGGCAACTTATTACTTCTGTATTTGAATTTCAGTCTTCTCTTCTAAATTTAAGAGAGTCCATCTTTTGCTATCTATAAACTTACTTAGTTCTGAAAATGCTTAGTAGGAATGGAAATTCTTTTCATGTAGCATATTTTAGGAAAATAGGAAATATCTATAAATTCTTAGAAAAATTGTATTCAAATTTGAATACGTATATGAAAATATCAGGATATTTCAAATGTATTCAGATGCCTACATGTGTGCCAAAGTTACAACATTCAATAACAGAAATCTCATTTCTTAGTTCTCTAAAAGGTATTCTACATGCAAATTAACAAAAACATATAAGCAAAAAAGTAAAATTAACCCTTAAATATTGCATCTAACCACCGTAAAAATATTTTCATCTTTCTCATCATAATGGTGTTAGTCTTTCCTTTGAGTGAAGGCTCCTCTCAGGATAATGATGCTGCTCCTGGCAACACTTTGAAGTTTGATCCCTTGTCAATTAATCACTTCACAGTTTCTTTATTTTTTAATACCAATAGTTTGACTATTAATTTGCCTTATTTTATAATGATGCAAGGAAATATATAAGATCAAAAGTCATTCTAGATACTGTGTCCACCATAGTCAATTTAATAAAGGCATCCATGTAACAAGATTTTTAATAGTATGTATCTGTGAGTAATCTGATTAAGATCATTTCTCAACTTTCAATCAATTTGGCAGAAGCATCAAAACTGATAGTTATTAAAAACAAAACACCTTTGAAAATCACAGACACATGAAACACAATCAATATTAATAAAAATAAGATGGAAACAGACACAATAAAATGTGGAACTTGACTGTTTATTAGCAATCTTAAAAAGAAATGCTTTATAAACTGCAAAAACGCTGAGCCTATAGGAAAGATTCTTCTATGACAAACCACAAAAAATAATTTCCAATGAACTTGTAATTGTCAATATGATTTCATACTGAAGATGGTGGTTGACATATTAATATTTTCTATCTTTTAAATTCCTCTGATTTATGTAAGAGCATAGGAGATTTTTCTGATACCATGAATGTCGTTATGATAAAGATGCATATTTCAAAAAGTTTTCTGTGTTGTCAAGGAAAAATACTGCATAACATCACTAATGGTAGCAATATAATTTCCAAACCAGATTCTTCTAAGGAAATACTTCTGAGGAATTAAATAAAGCCAGGGTGTAATCATTCAGCAATGCTCCCCTGGAACCTGAAATGACAGCAGGTTGTTCTTCTGCCTACTTCTAAGCTTTCTATATTTTTTCTCAACATTAGGTTGTTATACTTAGGCTTGATTGGTTCCTCTGAATGGCACAGGGTGCTCCAGGGCCTTAAAGAAGATACAGTTAAACCCAGTGTATTCAAACTGAAAGTTTGTTGATTATTGTTGTTCATTGTTGTTGTTCAGTTGCTGAGTTGTGTCCAACTCTTTGCATTCCCACGGACTTCGGTGCATCAGGCTTCTATGTTCATTACCATCTCCTGGAGTTTGATCAAACTCATGTCCATCGAGTCAGTGATGCCATCCAACCATTTCATTCTCGGTCATCTGCTTCTCCCCTTGCCCTCGATCTTTCCAGCATCAGGGTCTTTTCCAATGAGTCATGAGGCCAAATTATTGGAGCTTCAGCATCAGTCCTTCCAATGAATATTCAGGGTTGATTTCCTTGGGTATTAACTGGTTTGATCTCCTTTCAGTCCAAAGGACTCTCAAGAGTCTTCTCCAACACTACAATTTGAAAGCATCAATTCTTTAGTGCTCAGGCTTCTTTCTGGTCCAACTCTCACATTTGTACACGACGATTGGAAAAACCATAGCTTTGACTATACGGACCTTTGTTGGCAGAGTAATGTCTCTACTTTTTAATACTTCTGTTAATTTGATGCATCAAGATCTTTATCTTGGACAGAATGCCATCAGGAACGTGGCTCAGCATCAACAATGTGGCTTTGATCCAAGGACGAAAATGCATCTGTGGGGCCTGTGGGATGCAACACCATATGTGAGATCCCAGAGGAGTCTTGCCCACCCGTGTGTTGGATAACAGACATGTATAGATGTATTCATCAGCCCCAGCTATGGATCCTGCAATGGCTGTGACCTGGCTCCAGCCTCTCTCAGCCGTGATCTGGGAGCCTTGGAGAACCGTGTCTTAGGTCATCACCCATGGATGAGACAGCCTTTGTGGAAGTACAGGTTTCCAGCAGAGAAATTCCAGCAGCATGCTTCAGAATAAAATACAATGTTGGATGCACTGGAGAAGGGCTGAGAGGTAGGATCTGACTCTCCCCACAACTCTGCTTCCCCAGGTGAAAGAAGAGCTCTGCGCCAAACAAGAACTTCTCAGCCTGTGATTCCTCCCAGGAGGGAAGGTGAAAGTTTGGGCGTGTGTCTGGCTTCCCCAGATGTGTGGGAGGCAGAGAGAGACTCACTTCTTCCTGGCTTCATCTAGAGTGCTGAGTCCTGGGCTATAAGACTCCGGGTCTGGAAGAGGCTCGGAGAAAGGACGATCCGTTCTTAAAGGGCATATGATGGACTTGGATCCTGTGCACGGTGTGGCACGCTCCACAGAAAATCCTGCCCGTGACCATCTGAGGACTCTTGTGCATCGAACCCGCCCTACTGGCCCATGGGCACCCCCAGGGCTCTGCGGCTCACCCCACATCACACCCCACAGACATCAACACTGTGGCCAGTTCTCTGTGCCATCTCTGACTGTGGTGAAAACAAGCATTGGGAGATAGATGGGCACCCGCAGAAAGCAGGTCAAATCTTGGGGAGTCTGGGAGAGACCAAGAAGAGGAGCTTAAGCCTTACGCATGGGAAAGCAAAAGGGAGGAGGTCAGCACATGGCCTGGTGCACCGCAGGACTGAGAGAAGGCATGCAAGCTTGTGAATTCTGCCACAGAGGGAGTCAGAAACATATAGCAGACACATCCACAGGTCTGAGAAAGAGCCCGAAGCTCCAGCAGGGCTGGCAGAGCCCATTTCATCCCCAAAGTCACTTAGTAAAGACCAGGAGAAGTGACTGCTTTTGCAAATGACAACCATACAAAATTTCACAGGACATACAACGCAAGAAAATGTGACATCACCAAAGGAGCATAACAATCTTGTAGTAACTGCCTCCAAAGACATGGAGATCTGCAGGTAACTGATAAAGAAATTGACCCTTTACCAACGTATAATGTCTTATTGCTGAAGAATTGATGCTTTGAACTGTGGTGTTGGAGAGGACTCTTGAGTCCCATGGATTGCAAGGAGATCCAATCAGTCCATCCTAAAACAAATCAGTCATGAATATTCATTGGAAGGACTGATGTTGAAGCTGAAACTCCAGTACTTTGGTCACCTGATGTGAAGAACTGACTCATTAGAAAAGACCTTGATGCTGGGAAAGATTGAGGGCAGGAGGAGAAGGGGACGACAGAGGATGAGATGGTTGGATGGCATCACCGACTCAATGGACATGAGTTTCAGTAAACTCTGGGAGTTAGTGAGGGACAGGGAAGCCTGGCATGCTGCAGTCCATGGGGTTGCAAAGAGTCGGACATGACTGAGTGACTGAACTGAACTGAACTGAATGTCTTATTGCTCTGTCTCACACAACAATTTTGAAGCTTTTTGTTTGTTTGTTTCTCATTTCTTATCTTCATGTCTTCTCTCAAGTAAAATTGACTTTTGTAGAGCTCCTTTTTCATTCTATTCTCTTTTCCTTTTGTGTATATTTTTAATACATCCTGGAGAATACAAGTATGATTGTGGTTTATCTGACAGTTATTAACTTTACAATTTTCAAACAATTAAATGCCACAGGCTTCAGCTTCAGAAATTGAAAACAAAATTGTGATTGTTGTGAGAAACGCCTGAGGAAATATCTGTGGAATGTCTTCTGTGGTTCTTGGTGCAGAGTTGGCACTCAATTAATGCTCTTTCTTCCTCTGTTCATCTATATAGATGTTCAAGTTTAATGTAATAAACTATGACATTGTTTATGAAGAACTCTGCTATGTACAGATTCTTTAATTTTGAAATTCCTCAAATCACATTGTTTCATAACCCAAACCTCAGTGATCATTCTAATTTCTGAGTCTATCTTTCACTTCAGGAAATAAATAAATAGACAAAAGAAAGAGAGAAGGAAAGAAGGAAGGAAGGAAAGGAGGGAGGAAGGCAGGAAGAAAAAAATGCAATTTAATTACTACCTTGGTCCTTCTTCTAGGGTTATGAGTCTTTAGGTGAAAAACCGTAACACAAACTTTCAAATTTCCAGTGGCTTTTAACTTGGCATGAGGGCTTAACAAATATGTGGTAAAATAAATAACCAAGAAATATAAAAATATTATTCCTAACTGAGCTTATAAAATGTCAGATCACAAGCAACATATTTAGTCTTTGATCACCTAGAACTTCCTGTCTCATATTTATCAAGTTTCTGATCATGGTTACTCTCAGTCAATGAAAAGACTCTCCTTTCAAATCATCATAGGAAAATTAATTTTTTCAAAGTGTAGTTTTACAGAGACATTTTCTTCATGGGGATATAAACCCTAGTAATACATGTTGTAAATCTTAGCTAAATAAAGGAAAGATGCTATTCCCTGGCTTTGTCAGTGACTGAACGCCTATACCCCCCATGGATCTCCCTAAATGTCCTTCAATTGTAATGCTGTTACTGATGAAGCGATAAATGAAGGTGTCAAGCGGTTCTGTACAGAAGATCTTGGCTTCTTGGCTGTTTGTCTGCAGTTGAGCCCCTCCTGAGTCTCACATGGACCGACAGGGCTTCTATTTATTCCTCTGAATTATACAAAATTTCTCAGCCCGCTTGCCCCATCAATTTTGTAGCTATTAAAAAATCACTCTTGTCACCGACACAGGTTTATCCCAAAGTACCCGGAAAACTGGACACAGAGTTAAATTACCCATATTCATCACTTCCTGCTCATCTGTCCCCTAAGAAGATCGACTTGCTTTCATTATAAAATTCTTTGGGATTCATGTAAGGAAAAGAAAGGAAATAAGAAATAGAAGTACCGAGGAAAAATACCAAGAACAGTGAATATTATAGACCTAACTAAAAATGGAGCCAGCCTAGTGGTAAGAATGGGCTTCACTGGTGGCTCAGTTGGTAAAGAATCCCCTGCAATTCGGAAGACCCAGGTTCAATCCCTGGGTTGGGAAGATCCCCTTGGAGGAGAGGGGCTGGGGGGACATGGCAACCCATTCCAGGATTCTTGCCTGGAGAATCCCCATGGACAGAGGAGCCTGGGGGACTAAAGTCCATGGGGTTGCAAAGAGTCCGACAGGGTTGAGTGACTTTCACTTTCACTTTTACTTTCACTAATGGTAAGAACAAAAGCTACTAATGCGGGCACATCGAACTGCACCTTCATCATCTATGAAATCAGAGAAATAAAGCATATAATTTATAAGGACATCATGTCAACTGAGGTAATGCCATTAAAGGACTTGGCATAGTGACTGTCACTGATTAAGTACATATTGTATATTTTTAAAAGCCATGGCCCTTTTCACCATTAGGCTCAGTGGAGATCCACATCAAGGCTTGCCTTCCATTTCTATCCCAGAGAGAAGTGCCACCAAGTGTTCTTCCCTTATAATCACAACTTCAACTTTCTACACAGTAGTTCTTTTAAAGAAATAGCAGGCATATGAAAAGGTTCTCAAGTGAGCAACTTAGATCTCTGAATGGGTCCATTCTGAGAGCTTCTTTTCCACCTAAGAAAAATCACACACTTGGGAACTTTTGAAAAATTGCTCCATGATTTTTTTTTAATGTAAGAAAATGTTACATTCAGAAACACTGTGTATGCATAAACATAGACTTTACTGAGATTCAAAAAACATAGACACAGTGCAGTAAAAAGATAAGCAGACTTTATACAGAGGGAGCAGATACAATAGTCTTCAAAGAGATGCCTGAAGGTCAAAGTGCTTCTAGAAATTACTTTATGACAAGAGGTATTAAACCTGTTTTAATTTGCTGTTGTTCAGTTACTCAGTTATATCCAACTCTTTGAAACCCCATGGACTGCAGCACGACAGGCTTCTCTGTCCTTCACATCTCCCAGAGCTTGGTCAAACTCATGTCCGCTGAGTTGGTGATGCCATCCAACCATCTCATCCTCTGTTGTCCCCTTCTCCTGCCCTCAATCTTTCCCAGCATGAGGGTATTTTCTAATGAGTTGGCTCTTCTCATCAGGTGGCCAAAGTATTGGAGCTTCAGCTTCAGCATCAGTCCTTCCAATGAATATTCAGGACTGATTTTCTTTAGGATTGACTGGTTTGATCTCCTTGCAGTCCAAGGGACTCAAGAGTCTTCTCCAATACCACAGTTTGAAAGCATCAATTCTTCAGCACTCAGCCTTCTTTATGGTCCAACTCTCACATCCATACAGGTCTACTGGAAAAACCAAAGCTTTGACTGTAATTTGTTTTAATTAGGCAAGATTATGAATAAGCCAGCACTTCTCAAGAGAACCAGAACACAAGCTCATCCTACATACAGGGTCAGGAGATCTCGATTTTAGGCTGTCAGTGAATTCAGCCCTGACAAATTCCTGTACCTCCTGCCTTTAGTAAAGGGGGACTTTTTTGGGAATCCATAAGAACCTTCCTAGCTGTCCTTCTCTGATAGAAATATTCCTGTTGACTGAGAAGACTAATAGAGCCATAGGAAGCACACGTTCCTTCTCTCTATAAATATAAATAATAAACTAGGGGGATATGGAATAAAGTGTTATGTGCTTAACAAAGTATTAAGTACCACGGCTGAGTATAAGAATGAGGGTGAGAGTGAGGGGGGTCTCTGCAGAGCTTTTGGTTGAGCAGCAGGTAGAAAGGAAGCTCTTGTGAGAGATGCTGGAAGAAATCCCACTCCTGCTGATGAGTGGCAGTGACTGCAGGAGTCAGGTGAGGGACCACAGGGAGAAGGATGCCAGACAATACCCTCCTGCCTTTTCATCTCTTGCTTTCCAATTAATTACCCAAACCCTCCTTCTGTCATGTTGGAGGGAGGGAGGCGTGAGCAGATGGAGACGCTGGTGGGCTGCTTGTATCTATATTCTAACTTACAGTAATGTTTTATATTTGCTAATTGATAGTGACCAGTTGAAGCCCAGTTTCTGAGCAAAGGAAGTTATAGATAGATGTAGTAAAGAAGTTATAGATACATGTAGCGAGGAAGTTATATATACACGTAGTGTATATATACATGTAACACATTTAACTGAATTGATATTTGTAGATGTATCCTAGGATCATAAACACTGAATATTAATACCATCTCATTCTTTAGGTCACAACTCATTTTCTCAGAGAGAAATTTGATGAATGTTTCTTCCAATCATGACTCCTTACACTTAATTATAGCTTTCATTTTTCAAAGAACCTATTGAAATTGATATCACATACTTATTTAGTACTTCTTTGTCTCCAGTAGATCATGAATTCAGTCAAGTCAGAATATATCCACTGTCTATACAAAGCACATCACAGGGACTCAGGAAACACTGGCTGAATAAACGAATACCATCAAATTTTGGTTACATAGAAGCATTTCTGGCTTGAAGGTGTCATAGAAGAAATAGAATTATAATACGAACTGAAATATGGGCTACAGTAATGAGATGGAGAAGAAGCCCTATATGAACAGGATATTTAGACTGCGATTGTGTGTGCAACTTGTTAGGGAGTAAGGATTGGAAGGAAAAAAAAATAAGAAGAAAACGTCAAATTCATATTCATTCTATTGTTACAAATTCCAAGACATTGTTTGCCATTGCTAGATATCTCATACAGCCAGAGATGTGAAGCATAGATCCTACGCCATTAATGTGAAATTCTTCTTTAAAAGCTTTGAGTATTTGACTTACTCGCAGCTTCTCTCACAGTGATACACAGGATAAAACCATAGCTGTGCTATTTAAACTTGCACAAATGGTGGACAACTGAAAGCAGAGGTTAATTAAGTTCTGGGTAATGGGTGAAATGATCAAAGGACAAAGAAGAGGGGCAGAATGTGCAGAATCATGGTCAGAGCCTTTATTTGGCAGTGAGGTTGGAGTTTTGTTTATTAGTGGGGAGCAGAGAAAAGAATTGGGCAAGGATCCAGATGGATGGCACGGGCTTCGGGGGGTTTGTGTGTCTTGCTGTTGATGTTGTTTTGGGAAGGTAACAACTAGCAATCTGAAATGCTGGATGTTGTTTGAAATAATTAATAATTATAAGAAACAGGTGGCAAATAAATTGAGCACATTTAAAAATATTTCTCTTTGGCTGTTACTTGAAAAGGGATGCGTTGTCAGTTTCAACAGAGTTGATGGAAATATTTTCGAAGTGCTTATTTAAATTAAATTTGCACAAAAGCCGAGTGGGATAACCTGGGAATGAAAGGTGGAGTGGGAACCCTGGGATGTTACTAGTACCTTGTCTGGACTGCCGTACATTACTTCTTGAGTTTGACATGCACAGCCCCATGGAGTAGAATTTGTAACATCAAAGTTAGTTGTAAAACTCTGTTTCTTTGGACATAGTTAGATTGTATTTCAACAACATACATTTTAAGGTTGGCTTCTCTCATACTGGGTAGTTTACAGTTGGGAAAATGCAGCCCTATAGAATCTCTGAAAATAAATACAAAAAGAGGAAAGACGCAACTATGGGTTTGAGTTCTCCAAAAAGGGAGATGCCATCATGGAATTAAATATTTAAGCCATTTATTTTGATGGGAGGGAAACCCTGTGAAAGATAAACAGAGAAGGAGAAGGCGTAGGTGAAGAAAGCATGTAGACCATACCACAGGTCTGAATAGGAGGAATTATCCTACAGAGCATCTTGAGAAATTCATGACCAACGTGATGGGGACCAGGAACGGCCTGAGTGTAGTAGCGCTTCCACGTTTGCCATTGGTTGGGAGAAGCCAGGCCAAAATCTGGCTTCATCATAAAAGTTGCCATAGTTCCCTGGGGCTGAGTGGCTACATGCTGTGGGCAAAACTCACACGAGTTTCTCTTTGAAGGGAGCAGGGATCCTCTCAGCCTTATGTCTGCCACCAGTGTAAATTCACAGCATGTCTCATTCACCTGGCTGGCTTCCCAGGTGCTGCTGTGCTGAAGGATCCACCTGCTAGTGCAAGAGACTCAGAGGACCATGGGTTCGATCCCTGGGTCAGGAAGATCCCCTGGAGGAGGAAAGTCAACTCCAGTATTTTTACCCAGAAAATTTCATGGAGAGAGGAGCCTGACACGCCACAGCGCATGGGGTCACAAAGAGTCGACATGACTCAGCACACACACACACACATGTGCATGCACACACATGTGCATGCACACACACACTCACACATACACATACAACACTGATCTTAAGGTTCTTTGTCAAATACCAAGCTCTGCAATTGCTTGACAAGCTGAACAAGTCCTCAAGTATTGTGAATAAAAGAGAGGCATTTACACTTATCTATGAGTTGAAAACATCATACTCTACTCAGTAGAACTGAATTCCACAGACAAGTTATTCCCCCATAGATATTTATCTTCGGAGCTTATTTTTCAAATTATCTTTTCTGTGGCATTTTTAGCAACTGCTCCACTGACCTGATTTGAAATCCCATGAGGACTTTAGTCCTATGTGACATAAACATTGCACTCTGGAAAAGAGAAGGAAGGACTACAGTGGGAACGCTTCAAAGATATTTAAAATCATGCTGCAGATTTAAGTACAAAAATAAACAGAAGGAATAAGAAAATGCTGAGTTCAGTTTTTTGAAAAAAAAAAATACTTGTGAATATGATACTGTTTTACAAAAGGGGGATCACACTCTACACATTACTGTGCAATTTGCTTTACAAAAAAGAAAAAAACAGATACCCATCTAAGTCAATCAATAATGATATTTCAATTATTTTAATAACTACATTTCAAAAAGTACCTGTGAAATGGTATTGCTATATATTTACACACCTCTTCCATCTAATTATTATGTCACTTGGGTAGAAAATGATGTACATTTCGAATTACAAGTCCTAATTTTGGCCCCATATCTTTCACAGTATATATATATAAAAAAAAAAAAAAAACTCATTTTCCCATGTTTTCTGTCCAAAGCTAGTTTCTTCCTTTCAAATGCCCAGCAGAATTTTTTTCCCAAGAAAAAAGAAATCACTGGAGGGCATCTGGGAGCATGTGACAGCCCCCAGGGGCTATTTTACAAACGCCTGGGAGAAGCAGGTTTTGGTTAGCACCCGATTGTCCTGGCGGATAATTGGCCCCCTCGCTCAGCCCTCCGCTCCGTTCACCCAATCCTGCTCACCACCGCTGTGTCCCTGCCCAGTTTTGGATTGCTCTGACCCCGATGAAAGGAAAAGTTGCGAACAGATATGAGTGGACAGGTTTGTATAAAAGCAAGGCTGTGTAGCAGCTGGCTTTGTGTTTGTTCATGGCAACAGGGTCAGAGACCTTATATGGTCTTAATAAATAGAATCAACTGGCTTCATATGTATTTTGGCACTAATCTGTGGCCTATGGCATCATTTCCTGGGGTTTAGTACAATATTAATAAAAAAGGGCTATTTTAGATTAGGCACAAGGCAATGCTGTACTATAAACCAGTTGAATTTTTGCTAAGAAAAGAAAGTGAAATGGGGTTGCTACTGTTTATGGCATCGCCTCAAATACCTGTGCCACTAGTCTGAGGTTTGCTTGATTTTTTGATTCCCTATTTGTCTATGTTTATGATTTAAAAAACATTTCTGTTTTGAGAAGTCTGAAGTTGAATATAGTGCATGCCCGCAGAAAATCCAAGTTTAAGCCCTTGGCTCTGAGATGCACTGAATTCATTACATTTGGTCATGAAGCCTCTTAATCTGTTGTAACAACAAATTAGACTCTGATTTAAATAAAAGCAAATTGCAAAATAATTAGAAGTGTTTTTCTTTCTTTTTTCCACCCCCCTTCCTTCTCCAACCTAACTTCTATCAGATAATCGGGAAATAAATTAGACACTCTGAGGAACTTACTCTACTTTCCATTTGGACTTATCCTGTGGGTAAATTTAGTAAAACAATGCTTCATTAAGTTTGTTTTCAGAGTAAAATGAAACATTTATTAACAGATAATAATATTTCTTATCAGATTTAATTTTTTTTACTTGTGTCTCCAATTGTGATATTTACCCTTGTTTGCCTATAGTGTAGTTGGAGTAAAATGCATCCTATGAAATAGAAAAGACCCTGATGCTGGGAAAGGTTGAAGGCAGGAGGAGTCGGGGGTGAGAGAGGATGAGATGGTTGGATGGCATCACTGACTCAGTGGACATGAGTCTGAGCAAACTCTGGGAGATAGTGAAGGACAGGGAGGCCTGGCGTGCTGCAGTCCAAGGGATCACAAAGAGTCGGACACAGCTGAGCCACTAAACAACAACAAGTAGAGTATGATATCAGAAAAAAAAAAAATCAGGGAGGTAATTTGTTCCTCCTTATTCGAAGTGTCAATTTCTCTTGAGTTTTTCATAACTTCAGAATTCAGACTTTCAATTTAGTTGAGCTACATAAGATTTGTTCTTATATGTTCTATACAACTTGGGCTTAAAAATGAAACTAGTCCCAGAGACCCTGCTGGAGCAGCAAAACATAGACAACCACCCCCCAAATGCTTTACACACACACACCCAACCCTGGTCTCCTACCTTTTCTTTCACCTTCACCCACCAGCTCTGGCCACCAAAGCCTGAGCGGAGAAGCAACCTTTGATGACTCCTTGGAGGAACGCTGACTCAATGGGAGTGAGATTCTGTGAACAACATCTTTATCCCTCTTGCTTCCTTCCTCTTTCTTTTTTTGGCTGCTCCTCGGGGTGTTCAGGATCTCAGTTTCCTGACCAAAGCGGGAACCTGTACCCCTGCAGTGGAAGTGCAGAGCCTGAACCGCTGGACTGTCAGGGAAGTCCCTCCCTCACCTTCGTCAAGACCCTCGCTTCAGGGAAGCCCAGTCCGAATACACAGAGCCTCCTAGAGAAGTGGGGATGGTTTTCCAACCCTTGCACTGTCCTGGGGACACACACACATGCAGATAAACAATTCACTTCCAGCAGCCAGTGTTCAACACCCCAGGGGGATGCTCAGCCTTGCCTTACTACAGAGGTGAGAAAGGGGAACCTTGGAGATTCCAGCTCAGACCCTGAGAAAACCAAAGCTGAAATCAATGTCAACCATGGGGGAGAAACTCTCAGCGCTCCTTCACATGAACACAAGAACCCTGGAATTGGTGCTAAAAGAATGGAATCAAATGTCAAGCTCCTAACCCCCTTTTACTTTGCTCTGGAGATTAAGTGACATAATACCCCTTTGCCTGGGGCTGGGGCAGTAAACATTTATAATTATTATTTCAACTTGCCCGAGGCTTTGGAAAACAGTGCAGACACAAATACATGTGCACTCACATAAAATCTCCAAACACAAGAATGAATAAAACACAGTTTTTATTGGGATAATATTTTTCACAATAAAATGTTAAAATCTATTTATTGAACTTTCACATTCAACAACAATTATTCCATCAGAATGAAACTCAATAGTGCTTCAAGCTCATAAATGATAATACGTAATGGCTAAGGGTAATAAGTGGTACAAAAATAAGTCTATCTGCCCTCAGTACTAGAGAGATTATGTCATAGCTGGAGGAGGGAAGGAAACCAGGAACAATGATATTCTACACTAGCCACATCTTACCATATCCATCTGGTTACCATCATGGTTACCGTCATGTAACAGAGAGAAACCTAAGACAGTTGCATGTATGCATGCTCATTCGCAAAAGTGTGTCCAACTCTAAGCAACTCCATGGATGGTAGCCAGCCAGATTCCTCTGATCTCCACTGTCTCCAGGAGTTTGCTCAGATTCAAGTCCATCGAGTTGGTGATGTTATGCTATCTAACCATCTCATCCTCTGCCGGTCCCTTCTCTTGCCTTCAGTCTTCCCCTAAATCAGGGTCTTTTCCAATGAGTAGGTTCTTTGCATCAGGTGGCCAAAGCATTGGCACTTTAGCTTTAGCATCAGCCCTTCCAACGAATATTCGGGTTGGTTTACTTTAGGATGGACTGGTTTGATCTCCTTGAGGTCCAAGGGACTCGCAAGAGTTTTCTCTAGCACCACAACTCAAAAGATGTTAAAATAAACCACCAATTTCATTGCATGCTGCTAAGTCACTTCAGTCGTGTCCGACTCTGTGCGACCCCATAGATGGCAGCCCACCAGGCTCTGCCATCTCTGGGATTCCCCCGGCAAGAACACTGGAGTGGGTTGCCATTTCCTTCTCCAATGCGTGAAAGTGAAAAATGAAAGTGAAGTCGCTCAGTCGTGTCCGACTCTTAGCGACCCCATGGACTGCAGCCTACCAGGCTCCTCCGTCCATGGGATTTTCCAGGCAAGAGTACTGGAGTGGGGTGCCATTGCCTTCTCCGATTTCATTGCATAGATGGATCTAAAGATGCAAAATGCATACTTTCCCCATAAAGAACATAGTAATCATGAGTACATGGGTCCAAGAAAAAAATCTAAAATAAACAATGGTTTGTCTCCCAAATTAAGATGGTTCAGAGTGTGCCAGAGTAAAGTCCAGACCTACACAGTGAAACACAATTTTGAAACTCCACTGAATTTCTGGTTTGTTTAATTAACTTGCTTAATTAATTTAGAATGTATATACACACCGTAAGGTGAAATGCATTCTTGAAATATAAACACATTAAGAGTTCATTGAATTTTATTATTGGCTTCCTGAATGAAAAAAATTAATGTAATTTTACGTGTGATAAAAGGCTTAGTGAAAAAAATGTTGTATCTTCATTGAAAGGCTGTCCCTTCTTCCTCTCTCTTTACAGACTAACATATTTAAGTAATAAAGGGGATACCAATGTTTACAAAATAATGAAGTGATTTTGAAAAGAAGTGGAAAAATACATTTCTGCTTTAATTTCCCCTCTTCTTGTTTTTATTTGAACTCTTACAAGAAGTTTTATTTCTCTTTAAAAGTAATTTATTTCAGTAATTTCATCATTCTATTTTTGACTATTGGGTAATACAATATCACTATTTTTTTCTGACAGTCATTGTGACAAAAGTATTTTTTACAGAAAAGAGTCAACATATTATTATTAACAGTGACACATGGGAAATTATTTTTATGGGGAAATTTACATGGCCAAGGCAGCCTAGGATAAAAAGTAATCTTTTCATCCTACTAACATAAATTGAAATATAATAGAAAATGATGCTATGAAGTTATTTTCCCCCCAGTTTTCTCTTTCCTCTTCATAGCTAGAAATTGAGAAGGAGAATAGCTTTAAGTCGATACTTCTGTATTTGGGAAGTATTATTATATGGCATTGTTGTCTGAGTTTATGCAAATTTTTACTCATGATTGGAATTGCTATTCAGTGATATCTTGATTTAACGGAGAAGGCAATGGCACCCCACTCCAGTACTCTTGCCTGGAAAATCCCATGGACAGAGGAGCGTGGTAGGCTGCAGTCCATGGGGTTGCTAAGAGTCGGACACGACTGAGCGACTTCACTTTCACTTTTCCTGTTCATGCACTGGAGAAGGCAATGGCAACCCACTGCAGTATTCTTGCCTGGAGAATCCCAGGGATGGCGGAGCCTGGTGGGCTGCCGTCTATAGGATCGCACAGAGTCGGACACGACTGAAGTGACTTAGCAGCAGCAGATATCTTGATTTAAAGCTTTTCCAGAAAAAAAAAAAAAAAAAACCTCATAAAGTGATAAACTCCTAATGATCTGAAATGTAAGGACTTTACCTCTGGAGTAGAGGTCAAGCTCAGGGCTATGGATTAGCACGTCTATTGATCACTGTCTTTAACAGGATGGTCTTGATTAAGAGAAGAAAGAGCCTGTCCACATCAGTGGGGAAGGCCCGCAAGTGGTCTTCACAGAAGAGCATCTCCTATGTCTCCGGTTCCTTGAAGGCAATTCCATACTTAGTTTTCCTGGAACAGAACTCAGGCACTAATGGTCCAGGAGACTCCCTCATCTTTGAGTTCAGATTCCTTCAATGTGAGGATGCCTCAAAGAGAGGAGCATTGAGGGAAGAAGAAAAAGACGGTGTCAGAGGATGAGATGGCTGGACAGCATCACCGATGCAATGGACATGAACTCGGGCAAGCTCCAGGAGATGGTAAGGGGCAGGGAGGCCTGGCATGCTGCAGTCCATGGGGTCGCAAAGGGTTGGACATGACTGGGTGACTGAACAACAGCAACAGAGAGAGGAGACTCTTTCTTAGCTCCATATGCTCCATTATTCTCAACGTTCGTTCTAGTTCAGATGTTCTCATGGTTGGTCTAGACTTTTCCTGTCTGAACTCCACATCTCTCTTCATGAGCATCCACAATTGCCAATGACATTTTCTTCCAGAAGCTCAGAAATGTGTAGGGAACAAAGTCACACGTTTGTCTGGTGCTTGACACTACCCTCCTTTCTCAGTCTCCACTGAAGCTTTCTCCAGCAGGGGTACAAACTCAGATTTTGCAAGTAAGGAAGTGGTCACCAGTCTTGTTGTTCACACATATTCCCAGGATTTAAAAGAAGGGTGTTGAGCTTTCTTAACAATATTTCTCTTCTATGGATGTACCAGCTGGACATGCAGGTCTCAACATTCTGTCTCATCACTTGCCTAGGACAACATGGACCATTCATCTATGCCATGGGAGCATGTTCACTGCTGGGTAGCTTGAGCAAAGATTGCTATGGCTTGATCAGACTGGAATCCTGCTGGATATCTGAACACAAGCAAATATATTTCCCTAAAGTCATGAAAGTGGTTCCAGTATCTAGCTGGCTCACTGGAATGCTAGCCCCATATCTGCCCTATGCTCCCACAGTGATGAAGCACCACCTGAATCTGTGACTGGGCACTAACTGACCGATGTGTCAATTTGAAACACTTACACGGGACTTGTGCTCCTGCTGCTGTGGCCCAGTTTGTCATGTTCTTGGCCCAGGCCCCTGAAAGGTGACCCATGACCGTCACATATTTGGCTTCTTTCTTCCAGGGTGAGTCTTCATGACTTGAATGATTCTTGCATCTGAGGTGGACTTCCGTATTCCATCTGCAGTGGATCCAACGGGCAATCATGGAAATTCATTGAACATATGCTTGGTCAGCTCCTGAGTCCCATTTACGCTCCCTTTCAAATGCTATTTTTCCAGTTTGTTTACTTCTAGGGATCTCATTGTTCTAGCTCTTATATTTAGATCTTTGATCCATTTTGTGTCAGTTTTCATGTATGCTATGAAACAGGGCTCTGAATTCATTCTTTCACATATGGATAAACAGTTTTACAAGCACTATATAGTGAAATAACTATTCTTATCCCATGGGATAGTCTTGGAAACATTGTAGAAAATCTATTGACCATAAATATGAGTAATTTATGTAGTATGAGTCTTAATCCACTAATCTATATAGACATATAGAATCAATGCCAATACTACACCATTTGATTACGACAGCCGTGTAGGAAGTTTTGAAATCAGGAAGTGTGTGCCTTTCAGCTTCATTCATTTTTTCAATGTTTCTTTTAAAATATGTATTGTGCATTTCCAAATAGGTTTTAAAACGAATTTGTTAATTTTTGAAGAAAAAAAGTGGTTGAAATGTTTGTAGACATTGCAATGAATTTATAGAACAATTTGAGGGTTTTTTGTCATTATCAAAATATTGTCTTCCAATCTATGAGTGTAGGATGACTTTTCATCTATTTATGTCTTTACTTTCTTTCAACACAATCTTCCAGTTCTTAGTGTATACAAATCTTGCAATTATTTTGATAGCTTGAACTTTAATGTTAGACTTTTTGGAGTGTTCTTTGTTTTAGATCATGTCATTTGCAGATTGAGATATTATTAATCCTTTTTTTATTTGAATACTTTTTATTTTTTGTTTGCTTAGTTACCCAGGCTAAATTTTCTGTACAATATTTAACAGAGGTAGTCAGAAAATACATTATTTTCTTGTTCCTAGTTTAAGGCCAAAGTTTCATTTCTACATTAGGCATCATGTTAACTATGAGTTTTTCATAGATGCCTCTATAAAGTTGAGGAAGTTCCTTTCTATTCCGAGTTCTATTCCTAGTTTATATTCCTAGGTTTTTTTTTTTTTTTCCTTTTTCATGAAACGGTGCTTGATTTTGTAAAATAAATTTTCTGTATCACTTGAGATGATCATGTGCTTTTGTCTTCCTCATTCTGTTGATAGGGCATATTACATTAATTGATTTTGGGATGTCAAACAAATCTGGCATTCCTGAGATAAATTCCACTTGATCGTGGTGTGCAATCTTTTTTAATACAGCACTTGGATTTGGTTCACTAGTATGTTGAAGATTTCTGTGTGCATATTAATGATGGATATTGATCTACATTCCCTTTTATTGTAACATCTTTATCTGTCTTTGATATCATGGTAATATTGAATTCATGAAATGACTTAGGAATTGCCAACAAAAATCTCCCAGACTTTGCAGAGGGCTTATGTGTGTTCATTAAAACATATCTCTGGCATCCAGCCTGGCAGAATTCTGTTTTAGCCTTCACTACTTCCCTGTACAGAGCTTCAAAGTCAACCAGAAGAGCTCAGGGTCTTCGCAGGTCTTTACTGAGCCCATGTATAAGTAGCATGGGCAAGTATACATGTCCTTGTTGATCCCGAAGAATGTGTTAGAGCTTTTCAAAGACATTATTCTCCAAAGTATCTCATTCACCAACCTTTCCACACAGTCATCTTGTTTAGTCTTTTTTTCGCCCCCCAACTGTTATTCATTGCCTCAGGCAGCAGTGACTTAAACATGTTTCTGTGTATGTTCTGGACAAAGTTAGCAGCTTTAGCACTGGGTAAAATCTGAATTAGGTGAGATAAAAATGAACTTTTTGAGCCTGTTTTCTAAGGGTAGCCACCAACAAGCAATAAACAAACAAAGCAATACATGCAAATAAACATAAATGCATAGGGTTCTTCGCAAATGAGATCAGTTATGCTTCCTCCTGTATCTGTAATGGAATCCAGCCTGTCCTTTTTAAGGCTGCCACTAAGCAGGGAACTGGGACATGGGACGAGGCTAAGTTAAAATGACGCACAGCTCTCTGTTCTTGCCAAGATCCAGACACTTTTCTTGAATGAACTCTCCCTGGTTGCTGCAAGCTTCTGGATAGTTTCCAAAATTCTGAAAAAGTCAATTCTCACAGTTTGGTTTTTTTCTTCTTTTGTTTTCCCCCTAGTTATTTCATTACCTTTTAAGAGAGGCGGGCAGTCGGTGTTCTTTAATTTATTATTTTTGCTACCTCACAGGAATTTAAGCCTCCACTTTTCTGTTATTAACATGAGTGGCTTTTGCGAATGGAAACAAATAAGCCAACCAACATAATTTGTGTAAACTTGAATAGATGCAATCCATGTGTGTATATACATTGAGATTTATGAATACTCTGCTCTTCAATTTCATAAAGTCGTTTTACTCATATTATGGGTGGAAACCATCTGTGCTATTTAGTCTTTTCTTTCTTCTTAAATCAGAATCTATGGAGTAGACTTCTAATCATTACACAGCAAAATTAATTTAATATTAAAGATACAGAATTGGCAAAAATCCCTTTTCTTCCACAATAACTCAGAGAAAATCAAGGCATGTCTTTATGAGATTTTAGGATTTATGCATCAAAGTGACAGAGTGGAAAGTTAGGAAATGATGCTCTCTGCTCCCCAGAGACTGCCTCCAGGTCGGCACCAGATGGCCTTGGTTCTCTCTTCCTCCAATTGTCAGCAATTGGAGTGTTTCTGACTGCAGCTGTGCAATGGAGGGAACAGTTCTGGGAGAGGATGTGTGAAGTGAAAATCTAAGGAAAGCTTTCCTAAGCAAGTTTAGACAGGTCTTGTCTCTGACCTACGAGAAAAACAAAAGCAAAACACATGCAAAAAAACAAAAAAACATGGTCTCTGAATCCTCTAGTAATGGCTCGTCTGCAAGCATATTTTCCATTGTTAATATCGCAACCAAGCCACATAGACACAATCAATTCCATAATATTAGCTGTCTTAAAATGGCTATAGTGTCAAATAAAGCACAGAACACTCATTGCTAACTCCCCCAAATGAATATACTAAATTGGATTATGTCATTTTTGAAGAAATAGAGCAAAATCTTATAATAATTCTGTTGCTACATAGTATTATTAAATATTTATTGAACAACTAGTATGTAATGAGCATGTTCTTGCTGTTTTTTTTCTTTTTAATTTAAGATCTGGAACTAAGGATGTCAAATAAATATAGGATGCCAGGTTCAATTTAAATTTAAGGTTACATGCAAATTTCTAGTGTATCTTCTAAGTACTGGGACATAAAGACAATTGTAGTTTATCTGAACCTCAGCTTTATTTATTTGCAAAATTTGGCAAATTTACTGGTTATACAGTTGTGGACAAGATATAAATACTATTTGCACTTACAGACATTAGCATACAATGGGATGTGTAATTAACTAGACAGGTATAATACCAATCAGTTCAGTTTGGTCGCTCAGTCGTGTCCGACTCTTTGCGACCCCATGAATTGCAGCACGCCAGGCCTCTCTGTCCATCAAAAACTCCCGGAGTCTACCCAAACCCATCTCCATCGAGTCGGTGATGCCATCCAACCATCTCATCCTCTGTCGTCCCCTTCTCCTCCTGCCCCCAATCCTTCCCAGCATTAGGGTCTTTTCCAATGAGTCAACTCTTCGCATGAGGTGGCCAAAGTATTGGAGTTTCAGCTTCAACATCAGTCCTTCCAATGAACACCCAGGATTGATCTCCTTTAGGATGGATTGATTGGATCTCCTTGCAGTCCAAGGGACTCTCAAGAGTCTTCTCCAACACCACACTTCAAAAGCATCAGTTCTGCGGAGCTCAGCTTTCTTCACCGTCCAACTCTCACATCCATACATGACCATTGGAAAAACCATAGCCTTGACTAGACAGACTTTTGTTGGCAAAGTAATGTCTCTGCTTTTAAATATGCTATCTAGGTTGGCCATAACCTTCCTTCCAAGGAGTAAGCGTCTTTTAATTTCATGGCTGCAGTCACCATCAGCATGATTTTGGAGCCCCCCAAAATAAAGTCTGACACTGTTTCCACTATTTCCCCATCTTTTTCCCATAAAGTGATGGAACCAGATGCCATGATCTTAGTTTTCTGAACGTTGAGCTTAAGCCAACTTTTTCACTCTCCTCTTTCACTTTCATCAAGAGGCTCTTTAGTTCTTCTTCACTTTCTGCCATAAGCGTGGTGTCATCTGCATATCTGAGGTTATTGATATTTCTCCCAGAAATCTTGATTACAGCCAGCATTTCTCATGATGTACTCTGCATATAAGTTGAATAAGCAGGGTGACGATATACAGCCTTGACGTACTTCTTTTCCGATTTGGAACCAGTCTGTTGTTCCATGTCCAGTTCTAACTGTTGCTTCCTGACCTGCATACAGGTTTCTCAAGAGGCAGGTCAGATGGTCTGGTATTCCCATCTCTTTCAGAATTTTCCACAGTTTATTGTGATCCACACAGTCAAAGGCTTTGGCATAGTCAATAAAGCAGAAATAGATGTTTTTCTGGAACTCTCTTGCTTTTTCGATGATCCAGCAGATATTGGCAATTTGATCTCTGGTTCCTCAGCCTTTTCTAAATCCAGCTTGAACATCTGGAAATTCACAGTTCACGTATTGCTGAAGCCTGCCTTGGAGAATTTTGAGCATTACTTTACTAGCATGTGAGATGAGGGCAATTGTGCGGTAGTTTGAGCATTCTTTGGCATTGCCTTTCTTTGGGATTGGAATGAAAACTGACCTTTTCCAGTCCTGTGGCCACTGCTGAGTTTTCCAAATTTGCTGGCATATCGAGTACAGCACTTTCACAGCATCATCTTTCAGGATGATGATAATACCAATAAATTAGTGCAATATGGATGCTGAGAAGTGTATTCAACCTCTCTTTAGGGTGGTCAAATATTTCTTTCTGGAAATATCGATGTGGTGTCAAGCTAAAAATTAAAATATAAATCACAGGAGGAAGGTAAGAGGAAGAATTATTCAGTTAGAAAGAAGAGCTTAAAATGCTCTTAAAAACATAAAGGAACCTCATTGAGGAATTATAATTAATTTATATTCCCAGAGCATTGAGCAGCAGGTGGAAATTTGAGGAATTTGATGAACTGATGAATCTTAAAATCCAAAATAAACAAGATAAGTAGGTCCATACTAGCCAAGTTTAAGAGAAAATTGTCACAAGAGGGTTTAATGGGATCACATGTAGAGAAAGTCCATTCTGGTTGCAGCCAGATGGATGATTGGGGGTGGAGGGGGCAGTCAGGCCAGAGACAGGAAGTTCTGGTACCAGTCTATTCCTATGCTTGATGGTAATTACACCAGAGAAACTGGAGTGGAGATGGAGAAAACAATACATTTTTTTGAAACATCAATGCAAGTTACGATGGATAAAATATGGAGGATAAATGAAAGAAAGGAGTTAAGAGTGACATTTAGGTTTCTGCATTAATATTGAGGACATCAGAGAAAATGAAGGTCTGGGAGAGGTTAAATTAAGCAAGTTATAAGAGACGTCCATATTGTATATATAGTAATCTTTTGTAATAACCTATAAAGGAAGAGAAGCTGAAGAATTACCGTGGTGTACACGTGAAACTAACATAATATTGTAAATCAACAATACTTAAAAATAATAGTAAAAGAAGAATACAAAGACAGGAAGAAATAATGTTACTGTAAATTACATTTATATATATATATATATACTTACACAGAAAGAGATACATATATATATATAATATATACAATTATAATATATGTGTCTTTGTGTATATAAAATGTATACTATGTAGAGTAAGTCACCTACATATGAAAGAGTTCTGTTCTGAGAGCTTGTTCGTAATTCCAATTTGTTTGTAAGTCCAACAAAGTTAGCCTAGATACCAAACTTTTACAGATAATGCTAGACACATGAACTAACTTACGTGATTGGACATGTGAAAGCACGTTCGCATCTTTGGAAGTTTGCAACTTGAACGTTCATATGTGGGGGACTTTATATGTTGGTATGCAAGAACATACTGTGAGTCATCAAGCGTGCAAGAAAACTGAAGTGTCAGAAGTGGACCTGCTCATCCAGGGAAAAAGGACAGAAAGAGAAGATGAAAGGGCTTAAGCAGTGGAATCCTTGGACATAACCTGGAAAATATGAAAAGTTGACAAAGGAAGAGGGGCTGGCATATGAGATATTATAAAAAGTTATACGATTCCATTTTGATAAAAAAAATCCCAAGGAAGAAAGATTTAATTAAGAAGGAATAATCAACAGCATCAATACAAACATTTAGATAAAGTAAGGAAGACATGGATGTTGAGAACAGGACCCAGTGAACTGCATGTTAAGAAAAATATTTGCAGCCAACATCCACAGTTCAGTAGCTTACTTCGCTTATTTAGCTTTTACATGTAAGGATACAATAGAACATTTTTAAAAGTTAGTTTAAGTTTACATTTAATTTGGTTATTAATTTATTGTCATCATAATTATCACTATTTTGCCTAATTCCTAATCAGTAAAATGATGTTTCCAAGCACGAGTGTAACTTTCACGTATGAGGTGCACGTCATGGTTGCATCTTCCAGGCTGAGCCTTGATCTGATCACAACGTTTACCAATTTATTATTCATTACCAGGAGATCGCTTTTTTTTTTCTGCTTTGGAAAAATAAAAGCTGATTTTATAAAAGTTTATAGGTAAAATATGCATTTTAAGATTAGAAAAAAAATACCGTTTATTTCCTTCTTCGAATTCTGAGGCATTGTTTTCTCCCTTCTGCTTCTGTTTTGATGAGCTCACGGACAACATTAAGCCAAACAGCGGAGGTAGCTTCTACAGGCTCAGGGTTGCTTAAGCAACAGGCGGAGAGAGGCAATATTTCTAGTTTACTGCAGTTGCTGAGAGCAACAGTGAAATTAGAATCATGAAATCATTAAACTTTAGACCCGGAAGGACCCCAGGGAAATCTTACGCCTCGTTTTCAATTGAAGAAACTGTGGCTTTGAGCAGTTTATTGATTTCTCCAAAGTCACACAGCTGGTTACTGTCAAAATCCAAACTAGAGCCCTGCTATCCTGACCTCACATCTAATGCCTCTCTGCATTTCATCTCTCGTCTAGATATGCTGCAATCCCAGGCTTACCCAGCAAGGAGATCAAACCAGTCCATCCTAAAGGAAATCCTCCCTGAATATTTATCGGAAGAACTGATGCTGAAGCTGAAGCTCCAATACTTTGGCCACCTGATGTGAAAAGCTGACTCATTGGAAAAGACCTTGATGCTGCAGAAAATTGAAGGCAGGAGGAAAAGGGGGCAAAGAGGATGAGAGGGTTGGATGGCATCAGCAACTCAATGGACATGAGTTTGAGCAAGCTCCAGGAGATGGTGAAGGACAGGGAAGCCTGGCATGCTGCAGTCCATGGGATCGCAAAGAGTCAGACACGACTGAGCGACTGAACAATAACAGTATTATGAAGGCTGCAGTGGCAAATTTTGGAAGGTTGCCTCATAACAAAAGAGAGGTGGAGGGAAAGATTGGATCAGGGAAAGATGGACAGAGATCAGTGCTATCGAAATTAGGGACCATGGGCACCACAAACCAGGACTGGAACCGGGGCTGGGAAACAGCTGGACAAAACCAGCTTGTCCAGGCTCCGAGCCACGTGCTCACTGGGCGCAGCACCGGGAGAGACAGCTGGACGGAAGCTGCAGTCCAGAGACACACAGAAGATGTAGCTTGACATGTGCGACCAGCAAGAGGGAACAGCTCCAATAAACTAGGATCGTATTGAGTGGATAAGCTCATCCTTTCTGTCAGTGGCTGAAAGCGCAAGGGTCTGGCTGGCTATAAAGGTGCCTTTTAAGCCTCTTGGACTTGCTCTTTCTACTAGAGAATGTAGTTCCAACAAAGCAGAGGGAGGAAAGGGGAGGTGTGCCTTACCCTTATGGGGCATCTTCTGAGAGTATGCTTTAGACCCTACATTTGTTCTGACCAACATTCTGTAAGCTTGCCATTATTGCCCTAAGTTTACAAACAAGGAAAGGAAGCCTTAAAGACCCTTAGTATCTTACTCAAGGTCATATCTTACTCAAGACCATATCAAAGTGGTCTCTTGGTTAGCATACCTCTCAGCTCCATGGAGATACACTTAAAGAAAAGAGAAAAAAATATATATTTGAAGTTCGGGAGATCCAGTGATGCTTCCAGAAGTCCATGGAAAACCGCAGGATAGGAGAAGAGAAACTAAGAATTCCTGCCTGCTTTACTGCTTTTGCCTGGAGTTGGACACCATTACGGAGATAAAGTTACCTGTGTTCAAGTTATTCAGATGTGGAACTCTGGCAAACATATGCCTTCACGTTCTTTTCCTTGTCATTTAAAAATCCTAGCTGATAAAAGTCAAGGGGAAGTTGAATTTCTAGATGTGGTGCACCTCACATAAATCATAATGTTTCATTTTTCATTATACCCTCCTTGTTCTAAGGAGATATTTTGTTTATCTAATTTTTCAAGAAGTTTTATCAAAAATTGGTCTTCCTTCTTCATTTATCTATGGAGTGATATTGCAGAAAACTCTGTCATTTAAAAGTCATTCTATCACTGTAAACACTGCAACTTATACTGTTCACCACGTATCTTTTATCTCGGCAATCCTGGGAAACTTTCCTCATGAGACAGCAAATCACTGCATCCTCTCTCATGGAAGTTGCTTTGCTGGAAGATGTATATTTTCTCCCAAGTCTTATGAATTTCATTCACAAAGTTAGGAGACATTGTGTGATTTCAATTTATTTTATTCTTAGTATTATTTTGCTGAAAGCAATTGCTTTGATTCAAGGTGTGTTCTTTTAAGTACAGAAGTTTTCTCAATTTACCTATAAAAAGAAAACACGTTTCATTTTCTTCTATAAGATTTGAGAGGAAAACAAAGTGATGAGTGTTTAAGTGTTTTTGCTTTTTGCTTTTAATAAAGCAAAGTTAATTAAAGCAGACAGAACCAAAGTAATGATTCTGAATGTGTTTTCTCTGGTAGAAAAGCAATGGTGAATCTATCTAATTACTATTTCATTTTTTTTCCCTAAAGAATTGGGTCACACTATCACACAATTATGTCCTTCTTTTCATGTAGACTTACCTATACAACAAACACCACTGATGAAAAGAACTCACAAATTAAATATGGAGCAGTGATATTTTCTCTGACATGAAGATATTAAATACTATACAACATTGGATTATATGACAGCAGAGTTTTAAAAAAAAACATTGAATTAACCTTCAGATTCTTGTTACAGGGTGGTCATTTTCATAAATTTAACAGCCTAAAAGTACATATTGGTGAAATCTTCAGTGTATTTATGACTGGTTGGAGAGTGACTCTCCAGCAGCGACATTCTCACTTGGCACTTATTACATACGACTTTATTTCGAGTTGAGGATTCATCTTTCCTATTGGGCCATAAGGCTCATTAGGTCAAGAGTTTTGTCACAAATACCTGTATAACTTTTACACATTACACATCACCCGGTCCGTACGTATTGCCTGGAAGAATGCTATGTTATTAGTAGCAAAGAGTCTACTTGATAAAGTAATGCACATGTCCTTTCATCTGTGAAGTATCCCCTTTCAACTTTTTTGGCCGAAATTACAACCTACTCCAGTACTCTTGCCTGGAGATTCCCTGGGAGAGAAGAGCCTGGCGGGCTACAGTCCATGGGCTCACCAAGAGTCGGACAATACTGAGCTACTAACACAGCAGTGGACAGGCTTCAGTTCTAGGCTAAAGAGAATCCTGAGCAACTGCAAAATGTTCAGACAAGAGTCACAGTGTAATTTTTGGACAATATCCAGCTAAAAATATCAAAAAGCAAGCACCATTAGTGACAGCCTACTGGTACTTGATGCAATTGATGTGCTCTGAAGAGCTGTGCTTTGTTCTGGAAAGCAGAACAAGCAGGCTGATGATTTTAATTTAGTATGAGGAAGTAATATAATGTCTTTTATTCCTAACCTAATCAAATAGTCCCATTTGAGATGAGATCAGAGAACTCTTCCTGCACAGACAGTGTTGGCAAAGGCCTAGGGCAGGTTTCATTACCTCAGGAAAATCCAACTCCTTTTTAACCTCACTGATGCTGGAAATTTCACTAGTAATATTACTTTTCCCTCTGAAATCAAATATTATCCACTGCCTCCCATAATCCTTGAAAACTCAAATGATCTTATGCAATGAGATATAGCTGTTGAAGTCAGTCAACACCAGTGTTGCTTGTTTAGCAGACTGTCATCACTTCTACCTTAAATGTTGTTGTTCAGTGGCTAAGTTGTGTTTGACTCTTTGTGATCCCATTGACTGCAGCACACTGGGCTTTCTGTCTTCACTGTCTCCTGGTGTTTATTCAAATTCATGCCCATTGACTCAGTAATGCTATCTAACCATCTCCTCCTCTGCTGCCTCTTTCTCTTTTTACTCTCAATCTTTCCCAGCATCAGAGTCTTCTAAAATGAGGAAGCTCTTTGCATCAAATGTCCAAAGTATTGGAACCTCAGCTTCAGCATCAGTCCTTCCAATGAGTGTTCAACATTGATTTCCTTTAGGATTGACTGGTTTGATCTCCTTGCTGTACAAGGGACTCTCAAGAGTCTTCTGCTGCACAATTCTAAAGCATCACTTTGGTGCTCAGCCTTCTTTATGGTCCAACTCCCTTAAGTGGGAAAAACAAAATGTTTTATGCTGTGTGTGATGTTTATGCATCAGGAGAAAGTTTCAAAGAAGAGAGAAAAAGGTAAAAGACTAGAAGATGAAGCCTTCTAATAAATATGAAGTATCTTATCTTTAAGTAATTATTGTTTATGCCTAGGGGTAAAATAAAATTTATGTCC
This sequence comes from Okapia johnstoni, assembly GCA_024291935.2. Classification (NCBI taxonomy): domain Eukaryota; kingdom Metazoa; phylum Chordata; class Mammalia; order Artiodactyla; family Giraffidae; genus Okapia; species Okapia johnstoni. Next base: position 5,767,590 of record CM044321.1, on the reverse strand, counting down.
TTTTTCTACTTTTCCTATTCTAGATTCTGATGATGTTCTTTCAAAATGTGTTATTATACAAGGGAAAACAAATTTCTTACTCTTATGCAAAAGATAAGTTAATGAGAAATGGGCTATTAAATCTTTTTAATTGTTCAGTAATGATTAATAAGCTGTAAATAATTATGGTGGTGATATTATTAATAGCTGATATAATCACAGAACAATACAATTATGTATGGGGCTTTGCAAAAATAACCCCAAATGTGCCTCAAAAGTAAAACACTGGCTTCTAGACAATTTACCTTCACAATGAAATATACCTTCAACAAGTTTAATTAAAAGCTTAGAATTATCACTATAATAGATGCAATTTTTTTTTCTCATTAGATCTCTTCACTATTTATCTGAGTTTATTGAGTTACTTTATTTAGGGCTTAAATGAATATTATAACCTATTATCTGGTAACATTTGTGTCATATATTATCCTAATGTAGAATGCATACTTATATATCATAAAGATATAAATGTAGTATTTAATTATTTTAATAGTTTTATAATCCATGATAAAATTGTGCTGATTTGACAATCACATCCTCCATTTAAAAATGCTATTTCACAAAATATTTATTGATCTATTTTTCCATTTATCCAATGGATATTTATTTCATGCTTGTTATGTACCGTTTGTGCTAGATACTACAAGGAAATTCAGTAGTGAACCAAAGAGTAGCCTAGTGGAGGGGACAGACAATTAAACAGAAAGGCAAAATGGTAAGAATATGAATAGGATATGGTGAGAGAAAATGGAAGCAGGGTTTTCTCTGTAAAGTAGTCTTGGAAGATTTAGTAAGGACTTGGCGCTAGAGGTAAATAATCTGCCTGCCAGTGCAGGAGGTGCAAGAGACACATGTTCAATCTCTGGGTCAGACTGGCCTGACCAAGAGTCAGACAGGACATAGCGACTGAGCGAGATGCCGCACATCGTGGTGTTCCTAATGTATGAGGGGCCACGCAAGAAACAGGGGTAGGATCTCAAGCTCCTGGCATTGACCTTTGGTCACACCATATTTGATCATATTTGACTTTTCTCTTTTTCTACACAAATAAAGAGGAAGGGGAAACTAAGCGGGGGATTCAGAGTGAGGGGTGGTAGGTAAATGAAGCGCTTCCACAGGATGCAAACATTTCTTTTTTTCAATAAAGTAGAGGAAGGGGAACCTGTTTTTAAGAGGAAGCAGTGATAATGCTGCCAAATTTAGCAAATAAAAATAGGACACCTAGTGGAATTTGACTTTCGGATAGCAGTGAGGAATGTTTTAGGACCTGTATGTCCCATGGAATATTTAGAAGACTATGGATCTCTGTAGTGGATAAGAGGATCCTGGGAGTGAGTACGTCTATAGTAGACCTTGTGGGGAACAGATCAAGCTTCTTCAAAAATTATACTAGGAGTGACATGTGTCATATATTGTCATATCAGGCAGGTAACAATGAATTGAATATATAAGTGACTTCAGGTGCCTAACTCTGATTTTCTTCAGGAATATTTGGCATCATATACAAGGAAGATTCAGACATAGATTTTCAGCTGGCTGGATTCCTAGGGCTGTGGATGTGGTAGCCCAAGTGTGATGAAAGAAGAGAGAGGCAAGGGAATTGGGGGTATTTTTAAAGAGTGGTTATACTGATTAAACTAGATTAGAAAGTGAGTTCAGCGATATTGCAATTTCTGCTGATGAAAATGTGCATGATGTCATCTTGGGAATAAGTAGGTAGGGGCAAGAAAAAAAGAATAAAATAAAACTGAGTATGAGCTGATCACAGAATTGGAAAAAAAAAAGTGGTTGGAAATACTACACACATGGATTGAAGTCAGTGAGGGTAAAGAGAAATCTGGGGACAAACACTAAAGCCTTGAATGGGTGAAATTACAGTGTTATCAGGAGGGAGATGCTATGCTTAGTTGCTCAGTGGTGTCCAGCTATGTGAGACCCCATGGACTGTAGCCCACCAGGCTCCTCTGTCTATGGGACTTTCTGGGCAAGAATACTGGAGCAGATTGCCATACCCTCCTCCAGGGGATCTTCCCAAACCAGAGATCAAACACAGGTCTTCTGCATTGCAGGCAGATTCTTTACCATCTGAGCCACCAGGAAACCTCATGAATACTGGAGTGGGTAGCCTATCCCTTCTCCAGGGTATCTTCCCAACCCAGAAATCAAACCAGGGTCTCTTACATTGCAGGAGAGAGGTAGAGGTCAGCAAATCTATAGGTATGATTGATTGATTTCATTTTGTTTTTATGTTTGCTTTTTTTTTCACCAATAAACAAATCTTCCTTTCTTTTTGGGTTAGTGGGTGACAGGGAAAGGTAGAAATTGAGCTTCCTTTTTTATTTGGTAACTGTGACATGTGGGATATTAGTTTCCTACCAGGGATCAAGCTTGTACCCCCTACACTGAAAGCACAGACCCTTAACCCCTGGGCTGCCAGGGAAGCCCCAGGAATTGTGCTACTAATGAGCACAGGGTGTGCTTCCAATTTCCTGATGAATGTATGTTCTTAAGAAGGTATGTCAGCATTTCTCTGTGAACTTGAAATCACATTTTCTAAATAGATGGCCAAGGTCAACATTACTCAGTATGTTTTACTAAGGATTTTCTCCTATAAAGGTTACGAATCTATTACGTTGCTTCTCATTATGACACATTCCATTTTTCAAAAAAAAGAAGAAAGTTTCTTTATTTTGTATCCCATTTCATATATTTTTACTCTATATTAAAGAAAACTGAAGTCTAATTCCAGAATGTACAAATATGTTCTCAATCAAAACAAGACTCCAGGAACTTATGTCCAGGCCACCAACAGTAGTTGTGCATTTTTATATATATATATATATATATATATATATATATATATATATATATATATATATATATGTATATAATATATATATATATAACAACTCTTTGGTTTTCTATCACACTATTTAGTTCTTTATACTGAGCGCCATTTTGCCTGAAATATTTTTCTAAAAACTAAGGAAACTTCAGTCAGGTCATCGCCTTTCAACCTTTACCATGTAAGTTCTGCCAGTGGAGGTCCCCTTCCTTCCTCTTCCATCTGTTCTGATTTGCGTTTATGTTTCTAAAATATTACCTAGCACTGTACATTTTGCACATCAAGATTCTGAAGAATCCTCCTTGTTGGGGCATTTGACTTCCTTGATTTCAGACCCAACCCCAAAGAAAAGCAGGGTGCAAGGTCCCTTCTCATCACCGCTCCCTCTTATTTACTCTACAGCTTTCCTTTTCATTTCCCTCCAGTTTGAAGTTTCAATAGTCTCCTGGGGATGAGTGTGGTGCGGCAAACTAGCACTCTAGTTTATTCTCCTAAAGCTTCCTATCTTTTAATCAAAGCTTGGCTCTTGAAGGCTAATTGACCAACCTTGTATATTGTAAAAATTAAAAGAAAGAAAGAACCTTGACATATAGAAATGCTATAGCTATTTAACATAGGACTATGTGAGTATATAGTCTCCCCTGGTGGCTCAGCAATAAAAAATCTGCTTGCTAATGTAAGAGATGCAAGAGACTTGGGTTTGATCCCTGGGTGGGGAAGATCCCCTGGAGTAGAAAATGGCAACCCACTCCAGTATTCTTGCCTGGGAAACCCCATGGAAAGAGTAGCCTGGTGGGTCACAGTCCACCAGGTTCCAAAGAGTTGGGCATGACTAAGTGACTGAGGGGGGCTTCCCTGATAGCTCAGCGGGTAAAGAATCTGCCTGCAGTGCAGGAGACAGTGATTCAACCCTTGGGTCAGGAAGATCCCTTGGAGGAGAAAATGGCAATCCATTCTTGCATGGAATTATCTAAGAAAGAATGGGATTATTCTTGACTGAGTCATGACTGAGTGACTAAGCGCACAAGTGACTGAACACACGTGAGTACACAAGCAGATAAACACATAGGCACACTCATATATCATATACGCGTATGTGTGTGTGCATCCTCAGTTGCTTAAGTCATGTCTGACCCTTTGTGATCCCTTGGACTGTAGCCCACCAGGCTCCTCTGTCCATGGGATTCTCCAGGCAAGAATACTGAGTGGGTTGCCATGTCCTCCTCCAGGGGATCTTCCCCACCCGGGGATCGAGCCCTCATTTCCTGCATCTTCTACATAGAAGGTGGATTCCTTTCCATTGAGCCAACTGGGAAATCTGTATATAGTATCAGGTAATTTAAGGCGATAAATAAAAATAGAACAAAGAAAATCTGGAGTTGGGGGATGGGGGTGGAATTGCCAAATCAGGAAAGGCCTCCCTTATAAGATGAAGTTTCAGTGGTGACCTAAACACATGAGGTGTGAGCCATATGCGTATTCCAGGAAGTTATCCAAGCAAAGAAAACAACACACAAAGCTTTGAGATCTGAGTGACAGGATTGGAATTAGACAGGAGACAAGGAAAGCAAGTGTGTGTTTGTGTGTGTGTAAGAAGCTGCTGGATGTAGAGGCAGGGAACCAGATCATGCTGGATGTTGCAAAGTCCTTACATCATCGTGATGACTAGGGTTCAGTGTGAATGAGATCTCAAACCAGCCACTGGAAGGTTTGAGTAGAGGAGAGGCACAACCTGAGTTACTTTTTAAAAGGTCATTCTGGCAGCTGAATGGAGAATTGGCTTTTAGTGGAGGAATAAAACCAGGAACAAGGACTGTGGTTTATCTGGGAGGTAGTATCTGGGAGGATTTCAAGGGTAGTCAGATTCTGAATGTATTTTGAAGTTGGATCTAACAGTATTTGTTGATGGATTAGATGTAGGGTGCAGGAGAGCTTGTGCCAAATAGCTCACATTGGTTGTACACTTTTTCAGGTGTTGATCCTTAGCAAGCATATTTTTATTAATATTTACCTTAGACTCATAAAATGCATTTACCAACCATATAATAACATATGTATAAAGGCCTTTGATTTACCCAAGGCCAAAAAAGGCATTAATGTCCAAGCAAAAGAATGTTGGCAGATGTAATAAAAATCAGGTGTGTGCAAAAGACTTTGAGATGAAATGTGCTAATAATATTATCAGTGCTTCTCTAACTTCTTACGACCAATGCTATAGCCATGTTCCATGGAGCTACTCTCTTCTCAAAGAGATCATTTCCAAGGGCATGTTACAGCCACTTACCAGTAGAACTTTTCACTGTGATTACTTGTCTTAAATTTCTAAGACTAAGATTCCCACATCCAGCTTTAAACACATCCTGTTTAGTAAACAACACTTCACTCTTCTTAAATCAGGTGTGCAATGCTCCAGAAGCAGCCAATTTAGTGCAGTGAGATTGGATATTTGTGCTGTTTGTGTATTTGAGTATATTCTTGTACAGAAATGTATAAGAACTTCCAATTAAAATGTATGCACTCCTATTATAATTATACAGTTCATATATTCAGATAGACATGAAGACATTAATACTATATATAGAGAGAGACATATATTATTAATAGTATTCTGGTCTAATTTCAAATAGAGTATTTTTATAACTTCTATTTCTACAGTAGCTTATATAAACACTTTTAACATGTGATCTCAATTTATTATAACTACTTTAAAAGATATAGGTCATCATAATTACAGTGTTTGAGGAAACTGAAGCATTAAATGATTAATTGACTTCATCAGAGTTAAGTGGGAAGAGATTCATCTAAGATGTGCATCTTAATTTTAGAATTTCAGGTTCTCCAAAACCTTGTCCATTTCTTTTTTAAGTGAAAAATAGTCTGGAGGCAAGACATTTACTAGAACTAACTCAAAGAGGCAAATATTGTCCCTGATGCTCTATGCCAGCCGAGGACAACCTTATATGTAACCAAGTTAAGTGGCAGCTTTCTGAAGAAAAAGATATTTTCTTGGACTTTGTAAATAATTTGTCAGATAATGGAACTGAAGCTAGAGAGTTTTAATCAATTGCAATGAAATGATGGATCCAAAACTCTTTTTCTCTGATTTCAAACTATACAGGATTCCTATCATATCAGACTCTCTTAAAACAAAGTTAAATGAAGTCTGCACCGATGATGTTTAAGTAGTTCATAAAGTCTCCAAAGGAAGCTCACATATACACATTTCTATCCACATATTTATTGGAAGAACAGAGGGCCCTAGGCAGTTTGAGATTGACAGGCACACACTGCTGTATTTAAAATGGATAACCAACAAGGACCTACTGCATAGCGTAGAGAACTCTGCTCAATATTCTGTAACAATCTAATTGGGAAAAGAATTTGAAAAAAGATACATGTATGTGTATAACTGAATGACTTGTTGTACAGCTGAAACTAACACCACTCTGTTAATCAACTGTACTCCAATAGAAAATAAAAAGTTAAAAAAAAAAAAAAAAGAACAGAGGGTCCTAGTGAACCACAAGATCATGATGAAGAGTCATAGGAATCCTGCTAGGAAATGGGTCTGGTGAGAAGACAAAGGTCTGGAAGAAGCTGGGAAGCAATCTTATTACTTCTGTGGCACTACCACTCGTTAGGTGCCCTGTGCCAGGCTGCACTCCAAGAGTTAAGAAGGTTGTCAAGACTTTGATGAAAGTACAGAGCTCAGCAGGGAAAACCATTAAAGGACAGGAACACAGCAGCTATGAAGTCAGGCAAAGTGACATTGAGGAATATGGGGAGATAAAGGGTAAATTTGGAAACTCCATTTATTCATATAAAGAAGTGTATGATCCTACTTTCTCATCGTAAACCAAATTTGGGGGGATAAAGTTTCAAAAAAATGCTTTGAAATAGCAAAATGCAAGCTTCCCAAAGGTAAATTATTTCAAATATTGTGGCAAATTAAGGCCTATTTGCTTCTGGTATAATTTTGGGGTGTAAATACTAACAGAAAAGGAACCAAGTTGGGATAGGAGAAAACATTCTGCTGATGCTGTTGTTTTGATTTGACACCAAGAGGGTGGTGAGACTTTAAAATGGGTTTTAGCTCTCACTATCTCATACACTGTGAAATCTCGTATCTTGCTGTCCAAGGAAAGTCGTTTTTTAGGAAAGATATTTTAAACCACTGTTAAACCTTTGGCTCATTTTTTTTTTTAATAGGCTTCATCTTCTTAGGGCATCTTTTTTGTTTTATCTTTTTAGTTTTAAGTTCACAGCAAAACTTGAGTGGAAGGCACAGAGATTTCTCAGACCCTGTCCACATATGGGCAGCCTTGCCATCTATAAAACTCTCATATTAAACTGGTGTAGCCCCTGTGATGAACACTATGGATATATCTTAAAAAACTAACAATAGAGGTACCCTATGACACCGAAATCCCACTCCTGGGTATGTATCTAGAGAGTAGCGTGATCCAAAGGGATAATGAGCATCAGTGTTCACTGCAGCACTGTTTACAACAGCCAAGATAGGGAAGGAACCTTAATGTCCATCAAGAGATGAACGGATAAAGAAGAGGTGGTATACAGTGGAATATTACTCATCCATAAAAAAGAATGAAATAATGCCCTTGCAGCAACATGTATGCACCTAGAAATTGTCATACTGAGTGAAGGTAGTCAAACAGAGGAGAGATAGTGTATGACATCCCTTATATGTGGAATCTAAAAATTAATGATACAAATGAACTTACACAACAGAAAGAGACTCACAGACATAGAGAATGAACTTACGGTTGTCAGGGGGAGGGAGTGGGGGAAGGACAGTTAGGGACTTGGGGAGGGACATGTACACACTGCTCTGTTTAAAGTGGAAAACCAGCAAGGACCTACTGTATAGCACGGGGAGCTCTGCTTGCTGTATGTGGCTGCTGGATGGGAGGGGAGCTGGAGGAGAGTGCATACATGCATATACGGGGCTGGATGCCTTCGCTGTTCATCTGAAAATGTCACAACACTGCTTGATAATTGCTTCTATCCCAGTACAAAATAAAAAGTTTAAAAAAACAAAAAGCAAACCCCCCACACCAGTGTGGGGCATTCATTACAATTGATGAACTGTGTAGATACACCATTATCAATCAGTGCCCATAGTTTACATTACGGTTCACTCTTGGGGTTGTACATTCTGTGGGATTTGGTCCTTTTTTAAGCAAAACTCTTATGTGTACAACATATGAGAAAAGCATGTCTTGCTGAGACCGAGATCAACAGGTAGGCCCACTCAGCTTTCAGAGTTTTGAGAAAACTTCCAACATAGTGCCAGTTTTAATACATTCTTGTAGGAGAAAGTGGACTGGATTTGGAGTGGAAGATCAGGGTGGTAATCCCACCCTCCGAGCTCTGTGACTTTGAGTAATAAACTAAATTTTCATGATTTATTGTCCTTATCTCCAAAGTAGAAATCATTTGAGACCTCACAAACCTCTGGGAAAGGTTTAAATGAGGTCACATGTACGTAATATTTACTGGAACATCTGATACAAGTGGTTAGTTATTCAGTGAATGGTAGATTTACCTAAACTCTCTAAATTGTATTTAACTCAAGACCAATATGATTCATGTCAACTCTATTTTCTTCTTAGAATATAGTGGAAGTATAAGGAAAAGGTGCATAAATAAGTTTTAAAAACACAGAACTGTGCAATAGTTTATTTTCGTTATTCGCAGAGAACATGAGACTCTAAGATACCAACCTCAAAAAAAAGGTTAGCTTTGGCTTAAAAAAAAAAAAAAAAAAAAAAAACTTGGGTAATTTTCTGAAAATGATCAGAAAGCTTAAATTTACTATCATTTTAGAAAATTTTCTATTTCAAATAAGGCCCTAAATTTATCATTTCTTCCCCTGCTTAAATTATTTCCATGTGACTTTAATCTGCAAGAGGACGAGAGAGAAGACAAAAGAGACACTCTGATATTTTTTTTTTCCTGACCATAAAGAAAACCTCTAACACATTAAGGAGATATGTGTAGCCATTAGCACATAAGCTTTTTCTCCAAAATTTAACACTGGAATCCAAAGAAGTTTATGTTTACATTTGGACTGTTACGTTATTTGACTGAACAATTTTAAATAATACCCTACTCTTTTGAATGAATAGTTTTAAACATCTCATTCTTTTGATATATCTTATTTTTCCACTTATTAAAAGAACCAGTTTTCTCCTTTCCCAACCACTTTACATGAACATAACAAGATCAAAGATTTGGTGATTATGAACAACATTCAAATTCCTGATTATAATGGAATACAGAACTTCTCATTATCCTTTGTATAGATTTGCAGGATTACACAATAAATTATGTATTTTGCTTGGTCTTCAGTTAATTCTATCAGAAGCTGAGCTGATCATTTACAATGACATGAATTAATGTTGGAGTGTTTTGCTGTCTTTTTAGCTTTCCATAAATAATTATCTCTATATTATCTAACGTTAACTTCTCATAAAAGATTAATGTAGAATTAGGGACAAAATGATCCCCTTTCAAATACAAAACCCCATAAAAATTAATGCTTCTCAAGTGGTAACTTGAAAATCCAACAGACACTTGTGATTTAAATCTGTTAATTCTCATTATAAAATTTGTTTTTCTGCTTCACATACAGAGATGAAGGCACCAACACATTTTGTGTAAGAAGCATGAAGTGTGAGGAGATGTCTTAATCAGGTCTAATAAACTGTTTATGATAATTCATTCATACTTTTTTTGTTAACAGGAATCATGGGAATATTGCAACACCATGATTCTAGCTGCCTTTCTAATGATAAAGCTCCCTGTGTCCCAGTGGGTTTTCTGAAAACTACCCATTATGTAACTTCACACCATATAAGTTGATTTGGCAAAAGAAAAAATAACAAATAAAATAAAACTAAAATGCAATATTTTCAGACTTCTTAACTTGGAAATGATCTAATCAAGGGGTCCCCATTAATACATTTTTTTCCATGAAAGTTATAAATTATACATAACACAGCATAACATTAAAGCATTAACATAACTTAACAGTACAGGTCTATCAATTAAATAAAAAGCTGACGGCTTCCTGTCTGACAGAGCTGACTTTGCTACTTACTATACTACACACTAGCACAAATTTATTGTTAGAAGCATTTAAATACTATCCACCCCAATTTTCGTTTTTGCCAAGTAGGTAAGGAATATTTGATGTATCAACATTTTCAGGTAGTTTATATATTTTAGCAACAATCAAAACCTTGTCTCTGTTCTTTCTATTGTAATAAAATTTCGTACCATCATATATTGATCCACAAAAGAGTAAACCAGAAGTATCTTAGGGTGAAGGCTGTCATTTATTTTCCCCTTGGTTTTATACAAAGTTCTAATTTTCATAAAGTGGAGTTCTATGAAACTATCTTTTCCCTAAAAATTCCTTAAGAATTATTTACTATTTTCCTCTAGGCGTTCCTGGCTTCTAGATAAAAGAAAAGAATTCTTTCCATACTTTCCATACCACACCATTATAATCTATCTGTTAAAGGTGCTCCAGGGCATGTAATACGCCTTATGTTGTGGTGCTTTCAGACCGGGGACCATATGGGGTGCGATTATCCCAGGAAACAGCAGGGTTCAGTTACAGGGTTGGATGCTTTTTTCCCTTCCTCTAACAGGCCCTGCATTTATACATTGTTGCCATCAGTGCTATTTATTTAGTATAATTAGCATACTTTTGGTGCATTTGTTACAAATGCTCTATTCAGCATTATTTATATGCCTCTCAAGGTTCACAGCTTGGCAACTTAAAATGCAGCTTTATCTCTTATACATCAATGTCACCCACAAATAAGTCTGAACCGTCAACTGATTCTATTTTGAAAAAGATAGAAGTTACTTTACTGCACAGATTGTCTTTCGGCTAAAAAAAAGACGTAACTTGAGGGCACAGACCATCGTTCCTTGTTGGACAAATTGATGCGTGAGTATCTAAGGCAGGGGAGTTTAATCCCTTGGGTCTGCTATCAAAACGTCCATGATGTCTTGCCCATAACTTATAATATGAAGTTACTTTACCATCTCTAGTGTTAATCCCTAAGTGTATTTCAATTGATTTGAATGTATTAATGTGATTCAAATTTATAATATCCCTCCCAAAGCAGCTATTGCTCAATCTCTAGGTTAATACAAAGATCAGGGGAAAACTTGTGGAAGAGGCCTTCTTTGAAAACAATGAAAGCTTCTGTAGGGAAGTATTTGATTTGGAAATTGGCAACCATTTTATATTTTCCTAGAGAATTCTCCATAAAGCAGGACTTCCAAGGGAAAGGAACTTACCTGAGTCATATATCACCCGAGGGAGAAGGAATACCTGACTCCAGCACAATCAAGTCAAAATGTGAGACCTACGGAAGCAAAAAAAGAAAAGTAAGAAACATTTGTAAAAGTCACGGAAGTGAGAACTCAGATCCACTAAAACACTGCCCCCTGCCTTCCTGCCACACCCATAGGACTTGCATCTTAAACACCAAATTACAACGGAAAAAGCTGAGACACAGAGGCTTTACCTAAGGGGAGTTCTTAGGAAAATACAAAGGAAATAGGGGAAAAGAAAAGAGGGTAATAGAGGAATTTGAAAACTCTGGAACCAAGAGCTAAAACAAACATTAAGCATAACCAAAATCCTAGCTGGATTAACAAAAGCACCCACATTAAGAGTATAATCAACTCAGCTCCTATTAACTGATATATTGATAGCATATCTAACTTTTAACCAAGAGTCCCTTGAACTGCAAGGAGATCAAACCAGTCAATCCTAATGGAAATCAACCCTGAATATTCATTGGAAGAATTGATGCTGAAGCTGAAGCTCCAATATTTTGGCCACCTCATGTGAAGAGCTGACTTACTGGAAAAGACCCTCATGCTGGGAAAGATTGAAGGCAAAAGGAGAAGAGGGTGGCAGAGGATGAGATGGTTAGATAGCATCATGGACTCAGTGGACATGAATTTGAGCAAATCCAGGAGATAGTGAAGGACAGGGAAGCCTGGCATGCTGTAGTTCACAGGATAACAAAGAGTCAGACACAACTTAGTGAGTGAACAACTTCTAACAAAAATCACAAAGCATGCCTAAAGACAAGGTGGGGAAAGCAGCATTGAAGAGAAAGAGCAAGCATCAAAACTAGGCTTAGATGATACAGATGTTGGGATAGTCAGATCATGTATCTTAAAGAACTAGCTTCCCAGGTGGCTCAATTGTAAAGAATCCACCTGCCAATGCAGGAGACACAGGAGAAAAGAATTCAGTCCCTGGGTTGGAAGATCTCCTAGAAGAGGAAATGCCAACCCACTCCAGTATTTTTGCCTGGGAAATCCCATGGGCAGAGGAGACGATGCGTTACAGTCCTTGGGGTTGCAGAGTCAGGCACGACTTATCTACCAAGCATGTGCACACACGTTTAAAGGGACCAACGACCAATCTCTTCAACCTCACCGATTATTTCCTTGGCTGTGTTCAACCCACTGATGAGTCCAACAAGGGGAGTCTTCATTCACGTCACTCTTTTTCCTTCTATTTGCTCTTGACTATTTCTTAGCATTTCATCTCTCTGCTTATATTTTTACTGTAGCATGTTGTCCAGTTTTTCATTAGTGCTCCCCCGGACACAGATGCAAAACTCCTCCAGGAGACATAAGAAAATTAAATTCAACAATGTAAAAGCATTCAATACCATATCCAAATAACATATACGCATTCAAGTCTGCCTTAACATTTGAAAATCAATTTGATCTGCATGATAAGAAACATTGCATGATAATAACAATAGATGTGGAAAAATATGTGACAAATTCAAGCAAAAATTCATGGCAAACACTCTCAAAAGACTAGAAATTGAATGGAATTTTTCCAATTTGAAAAAGAACATTTACAAAACATGCAGGTAACATCTCACTTAATGGTGAACAACTGGATTCTTTCCCCCTGAGATTTCCAAAAGTGTAGATGCAAACAAAATCAAAATAGTCTGTACAAGGCAAATACATGATCTGACCTTTCTGCTTTGATGTCACAAACAATCCCTGTTGTTGTTGTTTAATCACTAAGCCCTGTCTGACTCTTTGCGACCCCGTGGACAGTAACCTGCCAGGCTCCTCTGTCCATGGGATTTCCTAGGCAAGAATCCTGGAATGGGTTGCCACTTCCTCCTCCAGGAAATCTTCCCGACCCAAGGATCAAACCCACGCCTTCTGCATTGGCAGGTGGATTCTTTACCACTGAGCCATCAGGGAAGCCCCACACAAGCCCTAGCCAGTTCAATATGACAGCAAAAGGGTGTCCTGTTGGAACAAAGTGATATGGATTGGCGGATGCTATGGTTGCAACTCTAGGAAATTTCCTCAAATTTAGTGAAGTTTAAGGAAATAGAAATAAAATTGCAGTGAATGCATGATCTATAGATGAAACAGAGTGAATGTTCTGTATCATGTGTCTGATTCAGAGGACTCTGATTCAAACACACATGTGCACACACACACCACACACTTCAAATAGATGTGTGTGTTTGCACTTTGTTTACATAGGTAAGTGCATACAACCATGTTAAGTATGATCTACCATGATATAGAGTATGCCATTTTCTTCTTTATAATAGCCAATTCAGAGAAAAAAAGTACTTATTTAGGTATTTTTAAAATAATTTTACGTATAAAATGGATGCTATTTTAGCTAAAGTAGATCAACCTCCCATGTCTGGCGAAGAAGAGTTGTAAAATAATAACTAACAATATGTTTCTGTTGAAGAAAGTCATTGAAATCTTCCTTGTAAACCATAAAATTTGCATGAGTTTTTAGTTAGATCTGTACTAGTTGACTCAAACTATAATCACTATTTTAGGGATTTAACTTTAAAATAATTATAAAGACTTAAATGTTGGGGAATGATATATACATTGCTAATGCTTCAAAGTAACTTCGCTGATGATAGACCCCAGAGAATGAGATCTCTTGTAGAGAAATGAGCAAAACATATTTTCTAAGAGATCTTAACTTGGCATCATGTATGTATGCATTTTCAGAAGTGGTTGGTCCAAAGATAACTGAAGTGTTTCATCTTTTTTTTTTTAATATTCTACTAGAACTACTGCATATGGTTCTCAAAGTGTATATGCAAACAAAATCCAGACAATCTATACTACCTTCAAATGCAAGTTAGTCCATTTCTAGGCTCAAGCAAAAATGATTTTCGAGAGAAAAATATAATTAGATTTCAGCTGGGACACTGAGAGTTTTGGATTCTAAGGTTATAGAAACATAGAAAACTTCTTGGAAATTTGTTTTGCATATGCATAAATATTGCTTGAATAACATATGATATTAATATATATTTAATAGGTTCTTAATTTCCTCTGAATTTAGAGTACAGTTAGTACTGCTGTGTACTCTCCAAAGAAATTTTATCTTTGGGTAGAGGACAGCCTTTGGTGTGCAGAGTCTTCTTTCTTTCTAAAGTTTTCCCCTCAGACAATTTCTTTTTATTGATACCCTTGAACTCCCTGCAGACAGATCATCACTCTGCTATTGGCAGATAAGGTGAATCTTGGGAATTGACTGTCTTCTTCCTGCTTTCTGCATTCTGGAGATATTATAGGCTAGTGTTCTCTGGAAGCCAGAAAACTTAATGCTCACTTTTATGAGCTGTCAAAATGCAAATAATTGCACAGATGACTATACTAATTGAAAAATGATAAATGGTAAAAAAAAAAGAAACAGAATTGCAAAAATATGTGTGTGCATATTTATATAAGCATAGATATACTTTATATGCATGCTTCCAATATGCATGTGTAACACATAAATATAAAGCAATGGTCATTTATGTGTGTGTACATCTTTCTATTTACTCTTTCTTCTCTGGCAGTTGTGTTAATACAATTACAACATCTAGGTTCTCTCTATCAGATGACAGTGTAATGTGGAAAATAGTGAATCACTGTCTGGCTGACCCATGAACAGATATCACACTCTTGACATGTATAGCATGATTTTACACTTCAGTACAGAGCAGAGTAAAAAGTTTAGAATGAATCATATCAGTACTGGCAAAGTCACCTACATAATAAGTTACCTGTGTGTGACTCTCTTCTTTTCTCAGCAGTGAGCTTTAGAAGAAATTCACGCTTTACACTTTTTTGTGTGTGCATAGGACAATAGATAATAGAACCATTATGGATACTGTTTCTAACATCTTGTCTTTAAAGATAAATGCTAAATTGTGCTCTTTTGTTCATAAACGCAGAGAAGTCTCTCCTTTCCTTTTCCCACAAGTTAGATATTCTGTCAACTTAATCCACGGTTCACAACAGATCCAAGAATAGTTTCAAGGCTATCTCAATGAGAAATAAAATGTGTTAGATAAAATAATTATATTTTTAACGTAGACATATTATCAAAATGATTTCTACAAGCTACGAAACCTCTCACCACCCTACAGACATCAGCTGCCTCTCAATTTGAACCAATTCAGATCACCCACCTGGATTTGAACAGACAATATCTGTTACTCATTCTGCAATTTTTAACATAAGACCCTTTTTATTGCACTTTGCTTAATCATGCTTTGCAGATATTGTGATTTTTTTTTTTTTACAAATTAAAGTTGTGGCAACTCTACGGACAGCAAGTGTATCAGTGTCATTTGCTCCTTTTGTATTTCAGTGTCACATTTTGGTCACTCTCACAGTATTTCAAATCCTCCACCAGCAAGAAGATCGTAACTCACTGAAGGCTTAAATGATGGTTAGCATTTTTTTTAGCAATGAAGTATTTTTAGCTACGGTATGACATTATTTTTATAGACAGAATATTATTGCATACTTAATAGACTACTGTACAGTAAACCCACAACTTTTATATGCACTGGAAAGCCAAAAAAATGCATGTGATTTGCTTTCTTGTAATATGTGCTTTGTTGTGGTTATTCTGGAACAAAATCACGGTACCTCCAATTTATGGATTTTGCTTTCCAATGGCTTTTCCAAGTGTTCCCGTAGAAAAGGGGAAAGATTGGAATCTGTTTTCTACTTTGAGGAAAAATGACACCTCCATAGCATAAATTTTCTCCTGGGGCTGTCAGATGCTCCCCAGTTCCATTAGCTGCATTTATTCCTGTGGGTACTTGGAGTTATTTTTGCCAAGGGGACCCCTCATGGGAAGAGAAATAAGGATTATTCATCATTGAAATATGCAAATACGCAAGCACATCCTACACAATAAGAAATCGCCTCCACTGTGCTTCTGTGAAAGCCCCCAGTTCCCAAAATGAATACATATGACTTTGATGACAAAGCAAATTGTTTTAAATATGGCCAAGTGAGCTTCATCCCTCAATGCCCAGGTTGAAATTTATCACTCCAAGAACGTCTTTCCCATTTTCTTCCTGCATACACATTTCTATGAAACTTCATTTCCCAAGAATTTTCTGCTTCATATTATTATTTGTATGTTTCCTGTGTCTCTTTCAAACATTATGTTCTTGAAGCCAATGTGTTATGTCTAAACATCTTCATGTTTCCCACAGGCTCTAGAAAAGTATCACCCTTGATAAATACCCGTTTGATTAAAATTAACTAGAATTATTATCCTGGATTGTTTTATCACATATAATATATAGTTTTTGTCTTTTTTTTTTTAATATTAAGGGTATAAGGGCCCTGGAGTTACATCGGGTTCTGTTCGCGTTGAAAATACACAGATGAGAGTCCCGTGCATACTGCACCTTCTTTCCAGATTTCTGAGCGCTACTATTTGCCATAACCTTCCACTAAGGACCAGATGTCATGAAGCAGTACAGTGGCATTATTTGGATTTATGGGGAATGTGAGGGTAGGCAGCCTGATGCAATAAAACTATGAAACTATGAGGCTTCACATGCAGGTGTGTTCACAGGCACAGTGGAAGGTGTGATATCATTTTGAGAACCAAGTCTCTTGACTGGGGTTTGGTGCCACGTGGAATAATATCCATCCAGTAAGTTCTACATCAAGATGAGTGTATCAGTATAAAACCAAACAAGGAAACCTGTTTCGGAACAGTTTCGAACTTGTGATATCTTGACCCTTGAGATATCTCCAAGTTCAGTGAAATCTACAATTAAATAAATTTACTTATATTCGTTTCATTTGCCTAAAGAGACTTGGTGGATTCAGGACTGAAAGAGCAAATTAATGTTTTCTCACTTGCTTTTTCAGGATCTTCTCTGTTTTTTTTTTAAACTTATATTTGATGATGTTAACTTGTTGAGATTCAATATTTCAAAAACTAGAAAAAATATTAAAATAGTACTTGAATTAATTCACACTTACCTCTGCAGCCAACACTATAATTTAGTCATATTTGTGTGAACATAGTTGCAATGGGCTTCCCAGGTGGCACTAGTGGTAAAGAAACTGCCTGCCAGTGCAGGAGACACGAAAGAGATGAGTTCAGTCCCTGAGTCCAGAAGATTTTCTGGAGAAGGAAATGGCTACCCACTCCTGTATTCTTGCCTGAAGAATCCTATGGACAGAGGAGCCTGGAGGGCTACAGTTCATGGGGTTGCAAAGAGTTGGCCATGACTGAGCAACAAACACTTTCACTTTCAAGGCTTTTGAGCTTCCCTGGTGGCTCAGATGGTAAAGAATCCGTCTGCAATGCAGAAGACCCAGGTTTGATACTTGCATCACGGAGATCCCCTGGAGAAGGGAATGGCAACCCACTCCAGTGTTCTTGCCTGGGAAATCCCATGGACAGAGGAACCCTGAGGGCTCTAGTCAACGGGGTCACAAACGTGTCTGACATGGCTGAGCAACTAACACTATCAAAGCTGAGTACTTTTTTAGTTGCCGAGGCATTAAGGCAGCCAACCTTCTGAAGAAGCTCAACATGATTAACATAATAAAAGATCGAGAATTCGTATGCTGTGTGCTGTGCTCAGTCGTGTCAGACTCTTTGGGACCCGATGGACTGTAGCCCACCAGGCTCCTCTGTCTATGGGATTTCCCAGGCAAGAATACTGGAGTGGGTTGCCATTTTTCTTCTTCAGGGAATCTTTCATAACAGGAATTGAACCCAGGTCTCCTGCATTGCAGGCAAAATATTCACCATCTGAGCCACCAGGGAAACCCAATATGCTATTATTGCTGTTACTGTCAGTGTGAGTATTAGTACTAGTACTAGTATTTTGTTATAATCATTTCCTATCCAATTCAGTTGAATATCTCATTTTTGTGAGCATCGTGAGAGCATTAGGAATGGTTTGATCCTAATGTAAACTTATTCCTAAAAACTACCTTATAAAGAGAAGTGATCTTTCTACTCAATAAATACAAAGCTCAATTTGGTTGATAGGATTTGTAGATGGATGTGTGAAAGGTAACTAAAATACTAACGTGTCAAATGGGTTGAATTAATTATTACAAGCATGAGTTGCTTTCTCTCCAACAGGTAGCTTGGTCTGAAAAAGGCATCTCCACATGCCTCCATTGCTGCCTCTTTAACATGAAATAAGATAGATGGATGACTTTGGAAGACCTTTCAGGCTCACGCAGTCTACTGAAGGGTGGCTCAAAGCTAAGCAATAATTCCTCAACATTCCCCATTATTCTCAGCGCTAGAATTTCAAGGGTACAAAGAGTAAGACAGACATTGAAGAGCCAGAAGTAGCAGGCCACCCACAAGGCACATCTCCCCTCTCTGGGTACACCTCATATTTGGGGGACCATTTATAAGCCTGCTCCAGGAAAGGAAGTAAAAGCTGATGTCTTTTCTATCCCTTTTATAGATTAATTCCAGGCCCCGATTTTCTTTACTTTATGCTCCTCTGAATTCCTTCTCCAAGTGAATCTTATCCCACTTACCTTCAGTCAATCACTCAATAAAACTAAACCACCAATCCAGCATACCTCTAGCTGGTAGGCACATTTCAAAAATATTTTATGAATAGCAGAAGTAAAGAAATGTGTGCCATATTATGCACTCATGTTGAGTCTTCTTTGCACCAAATGGAGAGTGATTTTCAGCTTGTTGTACACTCAGACCTTTCCTTTTGGTGAACAAGAGCATAGATCTCCTGCAACAAAGAGAAGAATCAGTTCTGAGCCAGGGGCAGAGCTGTGAGGCGGAGTTGCCTTTTCTTCCCCAGGGTGGAGGGCCGCCCCTGTTCTCACTACATCTGGCAGCACAGATGGCAGGAAAATTAATAGGAGAGAGGAAGCGTTGACCTCATGTGGATATAAACAAGTCCTGAGACTACACAGGCAGCAAAGCTGATAATAGCCTTAAAAGAGACCTTGAAAGTTCATCGAGTTCAGCTCCCTGTGGCTGTTAGGTATGTGCTTGACAAAGTCCGATGTCCTAGATGAGCATCCTTGAGGTAACGTGCAGAGAGGTACCAGAATAGGTCACCAAAGACAGTCGGGTAGTGCATCGCCCTCGGTAAGTGTGGGCGTAAGCGACAAACATCTGTTTTATATTAAGCTATCTTGTTGGAGGTAGGAGATGAGAAAATGACTGCTTAGGTTTTTCCTATCACATGTATTCAACCAATCAGAATCCTCAGAGACCAAGAGCCTAGAAACAGATGCTCGTCTTTAAACACATTTACAGGGTTTCAAGAACTAGCCTGTTTCAAGAACAGGTTGGTAATTGACATTAACCACTAAACAAATGTCTATTGATCATAGAATTATTGATCTGAAAAATGATCTGGATTCTGTCCATGTTGTTAGTGGCAGCCGTGGTCGGCTATTCAGGCATGGTTGACTGACTGATGTAAGAGTCATTCCCTTGCCTTTCAAGGTGGCTTCGTGGGGCAGTGAGCCTTAATCCAAGGCCCATCGGAGGGTTTTAAAGAAAGATTTGCTCTTCTGATTAAAGAGACGAAAGGGTCTCATGCTGTGCTTTCTCCCCTTCCACTTGCCTTGAACATGAACTCGCTGATGTATTGCAACCATGGAAGCAAAGCAAGAGAATTGCAAATTGCTGATATTATTCCAGCAACTTTCCTGGCAACACATTTTTGTTATGCGGATATAATTAACTCCCATTTTAAGTCAGGCTTGTTCACTAACTTCATTTCAAAACACACCTAAATGATGCACTTACTAGTGTCTAAATATTCTTTACAACATCTGAACAACAAAAAGCCTACCCCAGAGTAATATTAATTCAATTCTCACTCTAAAAACATAATTTTAATCATTATATCCAGATTTATAATCTAGAAAGCCCTTTCAAACACTCTGCCACCAAGAATATTTTCCTTCAGCCTTGATGATTTTTCTTATTCCAGCTATTTTTCATTCCATCTCACCTAAATGAATCACTAAAAATGTGTATTTTTTTTTTTTTGTAAATTTGGAAAAAGCTCTCGGTGTACCTAGTCCCACATATCTGAGCATTTTTACAAAATGAAACACGAGGGAAGATTTTTCAAACTTCATATTAGACCATGAATTTCCTATAAGACCATCATTTGGGGCTTGTGTTAAATTTGAATTTTCTCAGTATTTGACAAATAAATTCAAGTTACTGATGCCCCTAAATCACATTAGCCTTGGTACTCTAATTTTTCACAGGTACTAATCACTGACCCCATGAACTGTAGCCCATCAGGTTCCTCTGTCCATGGGATTCTCCAGGCAAGAATACTGGAGTGGGTTGCCAAGCCCTCCTGCAGGGGACCTTCCAGCCCAGGGATTGAACCCATGTCTCTTACATCTCCTGCATTGGATCTTTACAGGGGAGGGTTCTTTACCACCAGCTCCGCCTAGGAAGATCTAAAACCCAGATACTAGATCACATTTGCAAAAATTGATCTAGGAGATTAGTATGGAGTCTAGCAATTTACATTTCTCACCTGTTTCCAGGTGATTCATATCATTGGTCTGAAGGCCACCTTTTCAGTAGCATGGATACAAACAATTGCAAAGGATACTTTTTAATAACACTGCTATACTTGCACTTCTTTTTTTAAAATGTGGACTGTTTTTAAACTCTTTATTGAATTTGTTACAATATTGCTTCTGTTTTATGTTTTGATGTTTTGGCCTCAAGGTACATGTGATCTTAGCTCCCCAACCAGGGATTGAACCTGCATCCCCTGCATCAGAAGACACAGTCTTAACTACGGGACCCTCAGGAAAGCCCCTATACTTGTACTTCTTCATCCTGGAGAGATCAATTGTCTTTGGGAAAGGTGTTGACATATGCGAGATGAAAACCATGTTTGCATTTAGTATGACCATTGCATAGCACTGGTAAAATTCCCATTGATATTTAAGATCAGCAGCTTCATTTCCTAGACAAACAGCTCTTGAACTTATGTGAACACATTTATGCAAATACGTGGTCTCCCTCCTCCGACTCTGATAGCTCTTGTAATGGGTCCCCACTGTTTCTATCTTTGAAATTCATTATGATTCATTCCAAGTATTTAATATTATAATAAAAAGAGTGCATGGAATCTAAAATTCACTGGAAAATTACATGGCTCTGTTATAATGCAAGGATCTCATTTTCATTTTTTTTAAAAATTCTAAGGAAGAATGTGTTTCTCATTAATCAGTGTCCTTTTCTTCTGTTTCCAGTTTTAACCACACACACACACACACACACACACAACTTTTGTGTGTTGGAGAACGCAAAAAGATGCCACTTTACATTTGATGGACAAGAAGGGGTGCTGTGATGACTCTCATGCAGCAGGTGTCTGATAGACGATTATTTAATCTTTGCTTGGGGAAAGAGCAATCAAATGGTAGCTGCTGGTATTTGTTTAATAAAAACTCCAGATGTTGACAATGTTTCCCCATGGCCATTGATACATAATGATTTGCACACAGCTGCTAAAAAACCATCAAGCCCCACTACTTGGTGATTGTCACTGGGAAAAATTCCTTTTTTCTTTGTGTATTTTATGCACAGCCCTTATGGCATGACTCACAGATTTTTCAAGTGTTAAATGGAGCCAGCTAAATAAGATTTATTCACATTTATTCTCTCCTACTTCTGTAAAGAGCTCTGTCATACGTTAATGAGGGCATTCGGATATAACAATTTAATGTCACCATTTTATGTCTCTAGTTAACCTGGAAACGCGGTGGGTTATGCACCTTTATGTTTGGGCACCGTTTGGGCAAATTTTTATTGTGAAAAAATATATAGTCAAACTTTGAACACAGGTGAAGAGAATAAAGCACACAGATTTTGTTGATTTGTTAAAAGGCATTCAAATTCAGACTTTCTCTGTATTTGCGTTCTTCCTAGAGTTAAACAAATAGTTTCTTATTTTTTATTATTTGCAGTTGGCTAAATGTCAGAAAGGAAACATCTTAAGTTTTTTTTCCATATCCATAGTAATATTTTCAGAAGAGTTTCTGAGTTGCTTCAGAATTGATAAATAAATTCCTCGCCGCCAGCCCCACCCATCCCCTGAAAGAAAAGACTAGTTCTGGATTTTCAGTCAGTCAGGCCCGACTCTTTGGGACCATGGGCTCTAGCCCGCTAGTCTCCTCTGTCCACACAATTCTCCAGGCAAGAATACTGGAGTGGGTTGCCATTGCCTACCCCAGGGGATCCTCCTGACCAAGGGATACAACCCGGGTCTCCTGCTTGGTAGACAGATTCTCTACCACTGAACCAGCAGGGAAGCCCTTCTGGATTTTATGAGATGCATGAAAATGTAACAGAACTCTCACAGAAATGAAAATGCTCACGGTAACAAATATCACGTGCATTTCTCATTTTTCCTTTCAGTTACTTCATGGGTGGGCTCGTCTAAGATATAGGTAGTACTTGTGAGCTGTTGTGAGGGATGAGAATATAACTTGAGATGCAGTGGCAGAGATGCCATGTGGAAATGCCCTACTACCAAGTGTGGGCACAGACTGGGCAGGAGGGGGCGTTTCTGACGCGTCGATCGTCAGTTCCGTCTGCTCCTCTGACCTCCCCAGTCCTCACGCGTGTGTGTGTGCTCGGTCATACCCGGCTCTTTTCAACCCTTTGGACCCTTAGCCTGCCAGGCTCCACTGTCCATGGGATTCTCCAGGCAAGAATACGGGAGTGGGTTGCCATTTCCTTCTTCGAGGGATCTTCCCGAGTCAGGGATCGAACTTGCGTGTGCTGGGTCTCCTGCCTCGCAGGTGCCTTCTTTACCACTGAGCTACCGGAGGAGGCCCAGTCATCGTAAGTCACTTCATATCTGCAGCAGAGCTGGTCTCTCTTTGTCACCACTTTGGTGTCCCTCACTGTTTGGATATGAATGGCCACAGCTACATAAACTGACACTGAAATCACTAGCAAAGTGTATTGTCTTGAAAAAAAGTTCATCGGCTACGTTACAGAGAGATTCTAGAACGCCCTGTTAGGTTCCCTATTGTTGCTGTAACAAACGGCCACAAGCTTACCGGCTTAACACAGCGCAGATGTGATATCTTACGGTTATGGAGGTCACGGTGGGAGACGGGTGTAACCAGGTCAAAATGAGGGTGTCGTCAGGTCTGAGCACCCTCCATACCCTCTAGGCGAGATTCCATCTCTCTGCCTCCCCAGCATCAGAAATGGCATTCTTGGGCTCAAGGCACTGTTTGCTGTCTTCCAAACCAGCAAACCAGCATTTTCAAGTCTCTAAGTCCGGCATGCACTGCCTTTGTTACTTCTCCTTTTCTCTTTCTGACTCTTCCTTCCCTCTGATAAGAATCCTCGTCAACGCACTGGATTCACCGGAATAATCCAGTATAATTTCCCATCACAAAATCCTTCATCACGTCTATAAAGTCCCTTTTGACTCATAAATTGACATGTTCACTGGTTCAGAGACTATAATATAGACATCTTTGGGGGAGGGTGATTATGCCATGCACTACAAGTACTATAAAAATTATACACTGTCCTTTCAAATTCCAGTTGACACCGTTTAACTTAACCGTGCTCTTTAGAGTTCATTTTAAGGCATTATCAGTTTGAAAGAAAACAAAGTACAACTATGATCTTTTTTAATGTTTCAAACTGTTCTTTCAAAAAGAAATTTCTTTAGATAGTTAAATGTCACAGAGGCATAAGTAACATTACAAAGAGCACATAAGATTTAAGGCATCTATTTTGGGCTAGTTAAACTATACTAATTACTGCTAATTAACTGATTATAACATGAAGATTAGAATATTAATGCATATCATTTAACATAAACTGATTTTTAATAAAGAGTACATAATAGAACGGGCATGATTGACATTTTATCTTGAGAGTTCTTTTTACTCCCTGGAGTTTCTTCAATAATGTCATTTTGACTTGATGGTAGAGGATGTATGATTGGGAAAGGAAAGGAGACTAGAACAGAACATGCAAGTATAAAATATGGGTCATATGGTTTTCTCGGTTTTCGTATTATGAAAGGGAGGGGCATCTCCAGGAGATAAGTAAAGGAAAATGCATGAATTAGAGATTAGTTTTCTGTAAGTTTCTGTGTTTAAGATGTGAGTATTTTCAATTTTTTGAGGAACCTCCATACATTTCTTGCATGGTAGCATCATCAGTTTACATTCCTGCCAAAAGTGGGAAAAGGGTTTTCTTTTCTCCACATCCTTGCCAACCAACACTTGCTATTTCCTGCCTTTTTGATAATAGTTTCCCTTCTGTAAGCTGTAAGGTGACATCAAAATTGTAGTTTTGATTTGCATTTCCCTGGTGATTAGCAATGTTGAATTTTTTTTTTAATGTACCTATTGATCATCTGTGTGTCTTCCTTAAAAAAGTGTGTATTCAAATCCTTTGCCCTTTGTAAAATTGGACTGTTCATATTTTTGCTGTTGAGTTGACTGAGCTCTTTATATATTTTGAATATAAACCTCTTCTCAGATACATGATTTACAAATATTTTCCTTCACTTAGGAGGCTGCCTTTTAATTTTGTTGTTGATGAAAAATAATCCATACGATTCAAAGCAACAGATCTTGAAATAATGCAGGAGTAAACCAAAATTAACATGCTAAAACATGAGTCCTCATACAAATGTTAAGAGACAGGAGAATAGATAAAAATAGAGCTGAAAGATAAAAAAAAAATTTAAGAAATAAAAATAGGAAATTTAAACATAAAACTATAAAATTAAGATAATATAATGTAAAATATAAAGTAGAAATTTGAAACTAAAAATAGCTAAGCAAAGAAAAATTCAATCAAATTAAACAAAGACAATATGAATATAAATATATAGTAAGAAAAATAATAAAGTACAGGAATTAAAATATATATTTAAAGCAATCACAAAAGTGACTAAAAATTTACATGAATGTAAAATAAATAGAGATACAGGTAAATGAATATGGCTTGGAAATATAGCTAGACAAGTTAAAATCCAAAATGAAATTACATATGACTACAAAATATATAACAACAATAGATCTGCAGATTTCTTGGTATAATGAATAAAATTGATTCTTAATAAAGACAAGAAAGCACAAGCAAATGCAGACAAGTGAAAACAGAGTCCTTGTAGGTGAAATAACCCCAGAGCATAAAGGGCAGGATGAGGTCATCAAAGGTAGAAAATGAAGAATGAGGAAAAGAGTACAAACCATTAACCTCTTGCACTTCAACTCACATCTGGCAGTTCACACTCTGACCCCAACCTCTCCTTTCCAGGTTCACCTGTAAACACAGCTGTAGCAAGCTATTGAAAATGCCTCACACCATTCTGCATAGAGTGAATTCTTAAAGAGCATTGATTCATTGAATCAATTGAAGTTTGAGTCTGTATTAGAACAAATTATCCCTCTACAATATCTATAAATGTAGATAATTCACATCTGTACACAATCCTAACCCATCCATCACCGACTTCAAAAAAAGTGGAATAGACTTTTTAAAAAGTATGTTTGTGTGTGTATTCCCACCAAGAAGCTTATATTTGACAAACAAAGAACAGAAAATAATACCTGAGGTTCAGACTTCTTTGATATCAGTTCCCTCAGGAAATACGCCTGGAAAATGAGGAGAGAAAGAGTGCGAAGGACCGATTTCAACAAGCAAAACATTGTTTAAGCCACTCTTTCATTCATTTAAAGATTCTTCCTAATCACCCACCTTCTAGGTATGTGACAAGCATTGAACACACACGGCAAAGAGGCTACTGAAATGCCCTGTTGGGCAGAGCCCATCTTTCCCACCGAAGGCTTGCAGGAGACAGTGTTTGGCATATAACAAGACTACAATGCATATCAGAAAAGTGTGCTATGCCACAGATGCAGACACCAACTTGATTCAACCTGATTGAAAGGTCTGCTTTGCCCTGCTGATAAGGTAACGGAGTCTGAAGCGTGAGGCCATTGGCAAAGCAGGTTTAGGTAGAGAAGGAGGATGTCTCAAACAGAAGAGATAACCATGGGAAGGCTTCTCACACTGTAACATGCATCAGAAACCTCTGTAAGGCTTGAAACAGGATAGACTGCTTGGCCCCATTCTCTGGCGTTCTGAATCACTGGGTCTGGGCTATAAACCCATAATGTGCATGTCTAATAAGTCCTTAGGTGGTACTGATGCTGCTGGCCCGAGAAGCTACTTGGAGAGCCACTGGCTTAGCGTATTGTATTGAGATGACAGAGCATCTGTCAAGTGAGCAGTTCAGCATTCTTAAAAGGTGAAAGAGAAGACAGCAAGATCAAGGTGTAGGTGAGAGGCAGATTGAAACCACACAGCGGAGCATCTCTTAAGTGTTTGCAAAGGGGCTGATTTACAGACAATGGAAAGTCATCAAAGCTTTTAAGTGGGAAGGAACAACTGACTTGATTTTGTTTTAGTTCAATCATTCTAGCTGCAGTTAGAGTG
Organism: Okapia johnstoni; assembly: GCA_024291935.2. Classification (NCBI taxonomy): domain Eukaryota; kingdom Metazoa; phylum Chordata; class Mammalia; order Artiodactyla; family Giraffidae; genus Okapia; species Okapia johnstoni. Next base: position 5,740,840 of record CM044321.1, on the reverse strand, counting down.
TGGTCTTCTGAAAGAGTGAAGGTAGGTAAGAAATTAATGTAAAAAGAAATGGGGGTGACCCTGGCAGGGGCAATGGAAGGATAAGCATTGCAGGGGCTGCAAATACCAGTGAAAGAATGATAGATGTGCTGGTTTACGGTGCTTAAGAGAATAAAGTATGCACACAAAATAAAAGAGGGCTGACAGGCTGCTTGACGTTAAAAAGAAACAAAAATTTAAAAATTTAACAAGGCAGATTGAATGTTTTGATGAGATCTAATAGAGGTACGTGAGATAAATAGTAGCAATTAATTCTGAATATTATGTACAGAATATTTAGAAAATTTAGCACCCCTTATTTATAATAATTATTTCTCAAGAAATCATGATAGAAGTGACAGATCTGTAAAGAAGTATTGAAAAACACAATTAACAAGATTAGTGAGAGAGAGATCCCAAATTAGACAATATATATGACTTTGAAATACATATGATTTTGAATGATACATAGACTATTTCCAATTACCAGTATAGAACATAGAAAAAGCCTCAACAAATAAAAAGATAGACATGTTATGCATGTATCACAAAATTAAGGATTCATACTTTTAAAACACCCACAAAGCTTCATACTCAGAGAACAAAATATTCACCTTTAAATAATTCTCAGGTTAAAAATGAAGTATCAAAGTACAAAGCATTTAGTTCTGACTAACCTTGAAAGTGGTTAACCATGGTGGCTCAAACAGTAAAGAATCTGCCTTGCAATGCAGGAGACCTGGGTTCGATCCCTGGGTTGGAAGATTCCCTTGGAGGAGAGCATGGCAACCCACTCCAGTATTCTTGCCTGGAGAATCCCATGGACAGAGGAGCCTGACGGGCTACAGTCCATGGGGTCGCAAAGAGTCAGTCACGACTGAGCAACTAAACACTGCACAGCACAACCTTGAAAACATTATGTATCAAAAGGAGGTTGCAACTACAGCAGTCATTTGAAGGAAATTTGCAGTTTTAAAATATATTCATTCAGTTGATAAGAGGGTTAAAAATTGCATGATGACTATTTTGTCCAGACATTTAGAAAAAGAGCAAAAGACTAGGCACAAGAAATATTGAAGTAAGGGAATGACAAATATAAAATCTATCAATTAATTTAAACAGAAGACAGAGTCTAGAGAAAATACTTTTCAAGAAAAATCTGATTTTTTTTTAATAAGATGAATCCAATGGATAAATCCCTTATGTGATCAGTCAAGGAGATATAAAAAGCACACATGGACACCCAACATTAGAAACTGAAGTGATACATGACAATAAATTTCATATCTTAAAAAACAAAATAATAAGCTAAGTGCCTTCAAACCTGTATAAAATAAACATTTTTAAAACATATAATTTAACATAAAAATTGTTAAAACTGACTGAAGATGAAATTCAAATCCTAACCAACCATTTGTGAAATTAAAGCTGTAGAAGCTGCAGTTTAACATTTACCCTCCTTTCCACCCACCTCCCACATACAAAACAACACCAGGCCCAGACAGTTTTATAACCAAGTTCTATAAAATCTTAAAAGAACATGCAATCCTGAAATTATATAAACTGTTCCAGAGAATTGAAAAAGAGAGTTTCCAGATTCGTTTTATGAGGCTACTACTATAGCTCTGATAGCAAAACCAGGCAAGGAGAAATTTAGGCAAATTGCAAAGTTCAAGCAAAAATGTTAAATATAATATCAGCATCCCCCAGAACTCTCACCAAAATGAAAAGAGTGAACAATATATCATCAATGAACTAAATTCATCCTGGAATGACTGGAATGGTACCATTAACATTAGAATAAAGACACATGAAATTCTTCACATCATATTCACAGATCAGAGAAAAAAGGTAGTGTGATCATTTCAGTGGACATTAAAACTTGGTTAAATCAACTAGCAGTAAATGAGATTGAAACAACGTACCTGGAATCCGAAGAAAGATGACATTTTCCTTTGTATGACAGACAATAACTTTCAAAAAATCTATCCAAATAATATCTAGTGGTGAAATTTTAAAAACAGTGCCTGAAGTAATGGAAGAGACAGGAGTTAACACTATGACTACTTATGCAGGACGTTGTATCCAAGGCTGTAGACAGTAAAACAAAATATGAGTAAGTAAATAAGTATGTGAATAAACACGTGAAAAGAAAAACAATGAAACTCCTGTTACCAAAAAAAGTGGCCATATGAGAGTCTGTACAGGAGAATATGAGATTATGCAAACAGCAACAGCATTCTTATAACTAAGAAGCTTGCAGATATATAGATAACATGAAAATATCAAACTCTGCTACATACCCAACTTGTGAAAATCTTACAAATATATGTTATTTGTATTTCATTTTAATATACTTTTATTTTAATGTTTGTATTTTAATGTATTTGTATTTCAATAGATATAACCTATTAAAAATAGATTTGTATTTGAAATATTTGTATTTTAATAAATATAAGAACTGGTCAAAGCACATTTTAATATTTTGTCTTTGTTATATTCTTATATGCTTTTCAACATATTTTAAATAGTTTATAATTTTAAAACGGTAATGGAGAATAAAATTACATTAAAATGCATGTATTGTAAGTATGCAAAATTATCGACACTTGGCCAGAAAGGCAGGGCTACGTTTGTGTACACAGCATGCTACGTAATTCCCTACCAAGAGTAGATACTTAATAAAATTTAGCTGCACTCATGACATCATACACAGGGAAAGCAACAGTACTCACACCTTCCTGCCTGAAACAAACTGGATATATCATTGCCACAATTTCTTAGCCACATTACTATAGTAGGGTTGATAGGGCAACATTAAAATATCCTGTAGTTCTTGAATATCTGTGGTTAGCTAATAATATGTAGTCAGGGTGGAATACCAACTCAATCAGAGATTAATTTCTGAAAATGTGCCCAGCCAAGAAGCACAAGTAAAGCGCAAGGTGCCTCTGACAACATCGTTACTTCTATTCAGGAGTCTGGACACTTGCTGTACCAGCGTGGTCCCTAACACAGGGCCTAAGCATCCCCCTGGAGCTTAGAAACATAGATTCACGGGTTCCCATCCAGACACATAGGATCAGAGAACGCATTTTACGGAAGACCTCTGAGTGATTTATCTATCACTTGAAAGACTCTGCTATAAAAAATAATGTGATAAATCCAGGTGGTTCTCTGAGGAAAGAATAAGCATCTAATTAACACATCAAAATTTGTATTCATTTTCTATAAATATAAGTATAAAGAAAAATAGCATGCTTTTATAAAAAGCCACTTTCATAAAGGTCACCTGTCTGATTTAACGGGACATGGCTTGAATTTTTTAACTAAAGTGTGTTTGAATATTTTAAATTTCTTATCTTCTATGCAATTTCAATCAGGAGATGGTAAATCAGTTATCAGAGATCATAGGATTTTCTCAGTAAATATTAATTCTCTTCCATGGTAGCACTTTTCAAATCTCACCCTCTTTCAGCAGGTAAGATTTCTTGCCAAAAAGAGTTGATTGTGACTATTTTTTTTCACTTCAACTTTCCGTACAAAAATGTGATGCTGCAGCTTATTTTACACTTTGCTTTTCATTTTTTGGTGAAGATTCAATTCTACACTATCTTTCTTCTGATCTCTATAATGAAAGTTTTGTTACGAACTGCAGAACACCAGAAATTCGTCTGCAAAAGGATGCATCCTAGTCAGAGAGCATAAAATGTTTCATCTTGAGCTTTGATGAAAAGCTTAGAAAACTGAAATTGATTCAGATGAAGCTATACTTTCCTGGTGAACTGCCCTAATTTCAGAGTTTCAATTTTATGGAGAGTGCATGAATTTGATAATCAGTAATTTCTCGACATGTGAATTAAATGTTTAAAAGAATCAATACTATGCTTAGATAAAATTAGAAATTTTGAAATAGGATCAAATATATTTAAAACTTGTAGTATTAATAATCCTAAACAAAAGACAAATAGGAGTTTGAGGATTAGCAGATACAAACTATTATATGTAAAATAGATAAATAATAATGTCCTACTTAGTAGAGGAACTATACTATTTCATTTTCAGTCAGTTTCAAACAATCCCAGATGTTTGCCCGACTTGAGGGAAGGAAATTAGCCAGCAAACGTCAAAGTTTTGGTTTTTCCCGTGGTCTCGTACAGGTGTGAGATTCGGACCATAAAGAAGGCAGAGCACCAAAGAAATGATGCTTCTGAATTGGGTTGCTGGGGAAGACTCTCGAGAGTCTCTTGAACTGCAAGGAGATCCAAACAATCCATCCTAAAGGAAATCAGTCCTGAATATTTGTTGGAAGGACTGATGGTGAAGCTGAAGCTCCAATACTTTGTCCACCTGATGCGAAGGGCTGACTCACTGGAAAAAGCTCTGTTACTGGGAAAGATTGGAAGCAAATGGAGAAGGGGCGGCAGAGGATGAGAAGTTTAGATAGCAGCCCTGACTCTATGGACATGAATCTGAGCAAACTCCAGGAGATAGTGAAGGCGAGGGGAGCCTGGCGTGCTGCCGTCTATGAGGTCACAGAGAGTTGGACACAACTTAGCAACTGAACAAAAACAACAAAACACTTTTGTCTTCCTGCCTCAACTAAGCTGTTGGGGTGAAGGTGAGAACGAATAATGACGTTCACAGCCAAACCACATAGGAGAACCAAACACTGACCTTTCATAATATTACAGAGTGTTCCTCTTACCCCCTTCACCTTATTGTCAATCAACTGCTAACGGCCTTGTATCAAATGCAAAAAGACAAAAGAAAGCAAAAGGTATACAGATTGAGAATGAAGACATTAAACTCTCTTTTTTGGGCACATGCCATGATTTTCTATATAGAAAATCCCAAGAAAATAGCAAATAAAAAACACCTGCAACTCATAAATGATGATAAGCAAGGTCAATATTTACAACATCGATGTACAAAAGTTAATTGATTTCCTGTATAGGAAAATGGAAAATTGTAATTCAATGTTAAGAACACATAGTATCAAAAAATCAAATACCTAGGTGTAAGTCTATTATGCTATGTGTGTGTGTGTGTGTGTGTGTGTGTGTGTGTGTGTGTGTGTATATATATATATAAACCCTGATATAAAGAAATGAAAGATCTAAATTTATGGAAAGATGTTTCATTTTTTAGAATTGAAGCACTCAATATTAAGATACCCATTCTTTCCTAACTGGTTTGCAAGTACATTACTATTCCAAGTAAAATAGCTCTTCTCTGGATAGGAACAAACTGATTCTTGTGTTTATATGGAAAAGCAAAAGATCTAAGATCCCTAACACAGTACTGAAGAAGAACAAAGCTGGAGGTCTGATGCTCCCAACTCTAAGACGCACTGTACAGAGACAAAAGTCAGGGCAGGTTAGCATTGGGAAGAGCAGGCAGACATACATCATTGGAACAGAACAGAGACCCCAGAAACAATGTGGCGCTCTCTTAAAATATGAAATCAGCTGCCATTTGACAAGCATGCAAAAGGAATGCCAGAAAAAAAGTTAGCCTTCTCAATAAACGATGCCTGAAAAATTGAGTCTAAAAACAACAACAAAACATCTGCACAGAGACCTTAGAAATTCACAGAAATTACCTCAAAAGCTATTACATACACAGATGCAGAAAGATGCAGATATATGAAATACAGTATCTCAAAGCTTCTAGAAGAAAACATTGGAGAAAATCTACGTGACTTTGGGGTTGGTGATAAGTATTACAACAAAAGCATGATCCATAAAAGAAAAAACAATATATATATATATATATATATATACACACACACACATACATATATACATACATACATACATACATATATGTGTATATATATATATATATATAAAATTAAAAGATTTTGCTCTGCAAAGACATTCTTGAAAGAATGAAACATGAAGCCATGGGCTAGGCAACCATATTTTCAAACCTCGTATTTGATAAAGGACTTGAAGTGAAGATAGAGCAAAAAAATTAACTTAAAAATGGGCAGTGGTTCTGAACAAACGCATCAGTGAGAAAGATAGATAGCTAAATAAACACGTGAAAGATGCTCAACATCATTTTTCTTCAAGGAATTGCAAATTGAAACCATAATGAGGCACGACTAACTTCTATTAGAATAGCTAAAATTGAAAACAACTGACAATACCAGATTCTGGTGAGGACGTGGAGAAATAGGAATGCTCATTATTGCTGGTGTGCACACGGAAGGGCATGGACACTCTGGAAGGCAGGGTGGCAGTTTCATAGTTAGACAGAGTTGTCTTATACAAAGATCCAATGGGCTCCAAAGCAATTCCCCAACTGATTTGAAAACTTAGGTCCATGCACAATCTGTACATTAATATTTATAGTAGCTTTATTTATAATTGCCCCAAACTAGAAGCAACCAAGGTAGACTTTAATAGGTGACAGGATAGTCCAGCTATCGTACATACATTGGAATACTAGCCAGTGATGAAAAGAAATGAGCCATCAAGCAATAAAAGACATCGAGGAAGCTTAAATGGATATTAAAATTAAAGAATCCAGTATGAAAAAGCTATATACTGTATGATTCCAAAATGATGTGGTTACAATACAGAAAAAAAATATTACATATAGAAATAAATATATGTATATATAATAAATTCAGTACTGCTGAACCACTTTTCCAATGGGTGGCTATCAGTAAAGAATCTGCCTGCAATGCAGGAGCTGCAGGAGTCATGGGTTCAATCCCTGGGTCGGGAAGATCCCCTGGAGGAGGGTATGGCAACCCCCTCCAGTATACTTGTCTGGAGAATTCCATGGACAGAGGAGCTTGGCGGGCTACAGTCCATTGGGTCAAAGAGTCGGACAAGACTGAAGCTACTGAACATGAATAACTGGAGCTACTCAGGGTGTGTGTGTGTGTGTGTGTGTGTATGTGTGTGTGAACTGAGAGTGGCTTAAAGATATTATATCCCAGTAGTAGAGTCCATTGGATCATGATTTCTAATACCACATTTTAATAATATGTACCAAGGCCACTTAGATGAATGATTAATGCTAGGACTAGGCAGAAAATACTTAAAATGAGCTTGCAGCATTACAAGGATTAAGAAATTAGGAAAGTACTGGAAAAAAAAAAGAAACAAAAAAATCCTATTGATGAGATAAACTTTTTTTTTTTTTCATTTCAAACATTTTGTTTACATTGAGCCAGGAACACTGCTAGCTTCTTGCACTGATTTTCTTTTAATTTCTACAATCAGCAGTTTCCACAACTGCAAATTAGACGGTTTACCTAGATCATTATAAGGTACATTATAGATTAGAAAGCAAAATCACAGTTCAAACAAATTGTAAAGTTAAAAATCAGACAAAGATCTGTGTAACTCACAGTTTATCTTTTCCCAGATAAACCCTGAGGCTCTTATATTAGAAATATTCCACTCAGTATTATTAAGATATGTCTGTGATAGTAGTAAAAACAAGGAAAGGAAATAAACCTTTTTAAAAGTAAAATGAAATTTTCCTGTGACTTTGAGTTAGACATCCATTATTATTTTGGGGACAGGCTCCACATTTGTGATAATTCAAGATGGACTGCCTTTTAACAAAATTCATCATACGATAAATTATGCCACGACACTGAAGTAGAAGAGTAATAACTGTTAGGTCATAATAAAGAAGTATCATAGGCACTGGTAAAATCTGATTCACTCATCCTGAGAAGCTATTGTGCTCAAGACTGTAAAAGGTTTAACACTAAAGATAGCAGTAACACCGACTAGCACAGCCAAGATCTCAGTAATGTAAGAAATGTGTCCACTGATGCTTCCTCACAGAATATCAAACAATTTTATTCAAAAATGGGTACTTACTCATGCAAATTAATGATAATTACAAGATAAATCATAACAGCATCCAAAAAATCTATACGCTTCTTCATGTATCCAGTACATTATCCGTATTTGATGGATAATGATTTTCAAGCTATCAGAAAATATATACAGCTTTACTTTAATGTTTGAAATATGGTAACGTTTATTTATTTCCAAATTTCTTGAAGATAGTGAATATGGGATGGTGAAAATAACCATGAAACTGTCTTCTGCTCAATTGGCGTATCAATAGGGACAGCTGTTCTTCTCTGGATTTATGCCACCTATACAATTTTAATTGCATTCAAAACTAGTTTGGAGCATTGCTGCTGGAAGCGAAACCGAACTCACAGACCAGTTTTATGCAGACTCACTCGAACATTGTAGACTCTGCTTGTCAACAGCCGTCCTGCATGTTTCACTTTATAAAGTGTCTTCTTGATGATCACTGTAGCGAAAGCATCTATCGACATTCAATTCCTTGAACTTGAAACATGATTTAGCTGCATTCACTTGGATTTCATTTGCAAAAACATAGAGATATTGAGTGGCACTAGTGTAAAGATCTCGCCTGCCGATGCAGGAGACGTTAGAGATGTGCGGTTGATCCCTGGTTCGGAAAGATCCCCTGGAAGGGGGGCATGGCAATCCACTGCAGTATCCTTGCCTGGAGAATCCCATGGACAGAGGAGGCTGGTGGGCTACAGTCCACGAGGTCGCAAAGAGTCAGACAGGCCTGAAGTGACTTAGCACCCGCACACACATTAATTAAGATGAAACTCGTTAATCACGATTTCAAAAGAGTTTGGTGGTACTTCTGTCCACACTTTGGGTCAGTGATATAATTTATTAGGAGGCTACCAAGGTCTTTTCTTCTGTTATTTTAGATTATGAAATTACTGAGCTTTTTACTGCACAGTGACATGTCATATGATATTTATTTTCTTCCCTTTCTGTAGTGCATTAAATGAAAAAAAAATACTGTGCCGGGGCAAGAGTCACATGGACCTGATTTTGGTCACTTGAATCTTCTTATCATCACCATTACTCTTCCAAATAATTGTTGTGATGGTTTATTTCCTCCGTGTAGAGGATCCTCCTCTTCATACTGTTACTTTTTTATCCAATCATTTTCTTTTCCATAGATTTCCAGTTAGGGATTTGCGTGAATGTGCTCACTTATTAAGAGGGAATTGTCTTTGGCCATCCAGCCACAATGCTTGGGATGTCTGCAGATGGCCACACCAATTTTCACTGCTCTGCTACACAATGTAGATCGTTTTAGTGTCAGACTGTCACTGGGCGAAAATAACGTTAAACCCTTTGGCCTTTCTTATCTTTTGTTTCTCATTATTTTAAATCTCTATAGCACTAACAGGAGTTTCCTATAGTTCTAAAAAATAAAAAGCAAAGCACACACACACACACACAAAAACCTTACAGACTCACATTTCTAAGCAAGGGTCTCTTTCTGAGGAATGTTATCTTTTTGTTAAGTGTACTTTTCTGCTTCTAAAAAAGTTTGAAATTTGATAAGAGTGAAAAAAGAACTGTTCTGTTCACCTTAAAACAAATAGTAGGTGAGTAACGTTGCTCATGTTGATCTACAAAGACTAGGTCTAACAGTTGGAGGTGGAACATAAACTTAAATCCTTATAAATCTTTATCTTCTATTTAAAAAAGCAAGCAGAAAAATGAAACTCTTTTTGAAAAGAGTTTAATGCCAGAAAAAATGTTTTGTTTTCTTTTTCCAATTGATGCCTGCGTGTTCTTTACTTTGTGCGTGTTCTTTACTTTGTGCCTGTGCTGTATTCGTTAATCCACTTATACAAACACTTAGATAGCTATTCTTTATTACAATTCTTTTTCTTGTTAAATATTCAGGTCAAATTATGAAAAGTAGAACTCTCAGAGAGAAAGCATCTATGTATTCAGTTTACAAGTAATCTTAAATTATAAAAACTGCACCAACTTCACCAATGTTCTGGCCTAGAACTGATTTTCAGCCTTTCAGTTTTGTGTTCACATTTCTGTTTCATAAAACTACTAGATTGTAAGAAATCTTCAAAAAGAAATGCTCAAGAAAAAAAAAAAAAAAAGAAATCTTCAAGGAAGGAAGTATGCATTATTCACTAGTATAATCCCCACATGATCCAGGACACATTCTTAGCCATGAGGAAAATGCAGGCATTCAAGATTTTAAAAAAATAAAATAAAATTAGCAAAGTGATTTTTAAAAGTCCCTGTTAATTCAGCTCTGGAACCAAGTGATGAAAAAAAAGCAAAAAACAAATGTGAACTTTTTAGTGTTTCATATAAAATATTAAAGTCCTCAGATAAAATTGTTAGAATTCCAGACAGAGAGTTAGATAATATCAGAACATAATAAAGTCAAATTGAAGACTGGAACACAATGCTTCTAGCCACAGTACATTTTAAAAACCATTTATAATACATTTATTCTAATAGAAGATGCTTCCTCCTTTCATGTTTGAGTAGATGTTAAGGGAAAAACAAGTTAATATATAAAAGAAGTATTTGAAGAAATCAGGCCATCTAAAACATTAAGCTATCAAAGTTTCAGGTTTCTTGAAATCAAGAGAAAGTAACATCCTATAAATCAAAAAACTAATTAGGAAAAGAAAATTGCAAAATATAGCAGGAGATCTACTCATGATTTATTTGGAATTTCTTCTTTGATTCAGATAAAAGTTTCCTTTGTAGTTCAGATTAAGCATCGTAAGATTAATGGCACACTTAGATAAGTACTTTTTTCAAACTAGTTCCTTTGGATATAGGGCCATTAAGGTGACCAGTACATTGCTGAAAACTGATTACAGTTACAGAAACACCTAATAAATGCAAACCTGAAGCAGCTCTTCTTCAGCTCCATTTTTCTGCGGTTCTTCCTCTCCACACTTCCTTGGTGGTCTCATCAGAGTTTTGGGTACTACCTTTATCTGGCAACTCCATCTCTAGTCCAAAAGTCATATCCTTAAAATGGCATTGCATTTTCTTCTTCACCTAACTTCTAGAATCATATTTTGTTTTTAACATCAAGCAGACCATCAGCCCTCTTCTTATTTTTTGTGTCTTTTTCATTCCCTAAACACCATAAACTAGTCTGTCTATCATTCTTTCACTGGTATTCACAGCCCTCTCCTTCCACTGTCCCTGCTGGGGTCTTTTCCATTCTTTTCCTACTTACCTTCACTCTTTCCAAAGACCACTCTCTAAGTTCAGCTAGAAAGATTGAACCAAAACAAAATCCAGTCAGTCCTTCCTTCCCACTTGAGCACAGAATGACTTCCCATTGTCTGTAAATTAGTCTCTTTGCAATAACTTAATAGATGCTCCACTGACTGGTTTCAATCTGCCTCTCACCTTTACCTTGATCTTGCTGCCTTCTCTCTCACCTTTTAAAAATGCTGAATTGCTTAATTGACAAATTCTCTTTCATCACAATACTATGCTCTAAAGCCAGTTGTTCTCAGAGTAGGTCTCTGGGCCAGCAGCCTCAGTGCTATCATATAGTTTCCAAATTAATTTCTGCTCCAATTCCTTGGACAGAAAAGAGATCAAACCAGTCAATCCTAGAGGAAATTGGCCCTGAATATTCATTGGAAGGACTGATGCTGAAGCTGAAGCTCCCATACTTTGGCCACCTGATGTGAAGAACTGACTCATTGGAAAAGACCCTGATGCTGAGAAAGATTGGAGGCAGGAGGAGAAGGGGATGACAGAGGACAAGATGGTTGGTTGGCATCACTGGCTCAAGGGACATGAGTTTGAAAAAATTCTGGGAGATATTGAAGGACAGGGAAGCCTAGCCGTGCTGCAGTCCATGGGATTGCAAAGAATTGGACATGACTGAGTGACTGAACAACAACAAATTCCTAAACAAACTGTTGTCTCCTTTTCTAGAGATCAGGGATCCTATTTTGAGACAGGGTTCCTGGGTCACAGATTATTCTTCAGGTACCCAGAATAACCCTTGGGCTAAGAACCATCCTGGCATTTCACGAGAAAACTGCATAAGGAAAGTGAGACGACTCAAAAAATGTAACCATATTTCACCAGACTTATATTTAATAATGCAGCTCTAATTTGAACTATTCAAGCAGGCAGCATTATTTGCATAAAAAAGTATAGTGCTGGGTGCATAGGTGGAATCTTTCACTTTTAATTTCACTGGAGATATCCCCAAAGAAAAGTTGCAGACTGCAGAGGGGAAATAGAAACATTAAAAAAAATTGGATTAAAATTCATCAGTTAATTTTCATCTAACATAGCAGACTATGTTAGAAATAGCTTACTCTGAGTGACTCATGGTGTAACCATAAAAACATATATGGTGTGGAAAGATTTCTATCTGGAGAAGTAAAAATGATACAATTATTCATTTTCACCATGTTTAAGATGACAGGCATTGCAAACAACAAAGAAAATTATATTGATCATTAATTCATTCTAGTATGAGTTGATTCATAACTCCCTGAAAGTGAAAGTCACTCAGTCTTGTCCAGCTCTTTGTGATCCCATGGGCTATAGAGGCCAGGAATTCTCCAGGCCAGAATACTGGAGTGGGTAGCTGTTCCTTTCTCCAGGGGATCTTCCCAACCCAGGGATCGAACTCAGGTCTCCTGCATTGCAGGTGGATTCTTTACCAACTGGGCTATCAGGGAAGCACAAGGCCACCTCAAAAATATATTGAAGCCCAAATCCCCAGTGCTTCTTATGTGGCCTTATTTGGAATTTAGGTCTTTACAGATGTAATGAGTTAAAATGAGGTCAAAGAAGAGCCAGGCTTCCCAGGTGGCACTAGTGGTAAAGAACCTGCCTGCCAAAGCAGGAGACAAAAAAAGACTCGAGTTCGATCCCAGGGTTGGGAAGATCCCCTGGAGGAGGGCATGGCAACTCAATCCAGTATTCTTGCCTGGAGAATTCCAAAGACAGAGGAGCCTGGTGGGCCACAGTCCTTGGGGTCGCAAAGAGTCAAACATGACTGTGGGACTAACACTAACAATGTGTACCTGCTCAGTTGCTTCAGTCATGTCTGACTCTTTACACCTCTATGGACTGTAGCCCGCCAGGCTCCTCTGTCCATGGGATTCTCCAGGCAGGAATACTGGAATGGGTTGCCATACCCTCCTCCAGGGGATCTTCTTGATCCAGGGATCTAAACTGCCTCTCTATGTCTCCTCCACTGGCAGGTGAGTTCTTTACCACTAGCGCCACCTGGGAAGCCCCAACACTAATAGTCGTTGTAATACAAATATCATGCATCTAAATGCTTGTGAGATGCATAACTATAGTATGCATTTTAAAAGCTTTAAAGCTTTTAATAAAAAAGAAATATTTTAATAGGAAACTAGGTATCAACAAATCTTAAAAGGTAAATTCCTGTGGCATATTTTAAAATGTGTGTGAGAGAGCACAGTATAGAAACCAAGAACATAGTTTTGAGAACAGACTGGGTGAATCTGCCCACAGATCTCAGCTAACAGAGGATCCATCATCTTACTATGAGTGCAACGCAAGCTTTCAAGGTTTGCCAGAGTGTGGGAACAAAGGTGTCAAGAATCACACATCAGTTCTGAAGTGCTTCCACCTCGAAGTGCTGTGTTCTCACATCACTCAAGTATAATTACCTCCTAGAGGGTGGAGAAGTCTATTCCTCCAAACTCTAAAAGGAAAGAAGAACCCAAATACTGATGAATTCAGCAATCTTTGTCTCAACAAGAAGATACAATTATCATATGTATTTGACAAGAATTTACTTAGGAGCCTCTAATATATGCTACTGTGTGTGTGCTCTGTGCTCAGTCACTCAGTCATGTCCGACTCTTTGTGACCCCATGGACTGTAACCCACCAGTCTTCTCTGTCTGTGGGATTCTCCAGGCAAGAAAACTGGAGTCGGTTGCCGTTTCCTTCTCCAGGAGATCTTTCTGACCCAGGGACTGAACCTGCATCTCTTGCATTGACGAGATTTTTTACTTGCTGAATCATGGGGGATTCCCAGTACTATAATTATTTAATATGTCTCGGGGGATATTATGGAATATATGTGGTATTATAGGGGTTCAGTCAATTCAGTTCAGCTTTTCAGTAATACCTGACTCTTTGCAATCCCATGGACTACAGCATGCCAGGCCTTCCTGTCCATCACCAACACCCAGAGCTTGCTCAAACTCGTGTCCATCAAGTCGGTGATGCCATCAAACCATCTCATCGTCTGTTGTCCCCTTCTCCTCCTGCCTTCAATCTTTCCCAGCATCAGGGTCTTTTTCCAATGAGTCAGTTCTTCACATCAGGTGGCCAAAGTATTGGAGATTCAGCTTCAACATCAGTCCTTCCAAAGAATGTTCAGGACTGGTTTCCTTTAGAATTCAATGGTTTGATCTCCTTGCAGTCCAAGGAACTCTCAAGAGTCTTCTCCAACACCACACTTCAAAAGCATCAATTCTTCAGTGCTCAGCTTTCTTTATGGTCCAACTCTCACATCCATACATGACTACTAGAAAAACCATAGCTTTGACTAGACAGAGCTTCATTGGCAAAGTAATGTCTCTGCTTTTTAATATGCTGTCTAGTTTGGTCATAGCTTCTCTTCCAAGGAGCAAATGTCTTTTAATTTCATGGCTACAGTCACCATCTGCAGTGATTTCGAAGCCCAAGAAAATAAAGTCTCTCTCTGTTTCCACTGTTTCCCCATCTATTTGCCACGAAGTGATGGGACCAGATGCCATGATCTTAGTTTTCTGAATGTTGAGCTTTAAGCCAACTTTTTCACTCTCCTCTTTCACTTTCATCAAGAAGCCCTTTACTTCTTCTTCACTTTCTGCCATAAGGGTGGTGTCATCTGTATATGGGAGGTTATTGATATTTCTCCCAGCAATCTTGACCAACTTGTGCTTCATCCAGCCCGGCATTATGGGGGTATACACACGAATACAAATACATACACGCATACCTTACACAACCCAAACAGTAACGCAGTTTTATTGAAAAGAGTTCAAAGACCTAGAGTAGAATTCTAGCTCTCATTTCCAGAATGTCTTAGAAGAAAAACCTAACCTCTCAGTATCTTAGTCCTCTCCAGGAATTGAGTAAGAAATAGCAAAGAAGAAGCAAATATATCTAGTATTCTGAATCTTTATTTGAATTCTATGTTTAAACTTATTTCCTGAATGACTCTTAGTGACTTACATAAACATTCTGAACCTCAGTTTGTTTAATTATAAAATGAAGATGTAGCACATATATGAATGGTTGCTGTAAGTATCAAATAAAGTGCACTGTGTGTTTCCCAAGGTGTTTTGATTTTGTAAGTTATTATCAAGTATCAGGAATAAGGCTTACTTCACATGGTTGTCTGAGGCTGAAATAAGGTAACACAGGTGATATTACCAGGGCAGCCCTTGGTGTCTAGTATCACTTAGTCCTCAGTGATAAGATGTCCTAATCACACCTTCACAATGCACTCTGTAAGAGGTTGCTTCATATATGATGATTTCCATCAGACTGATTCAGATTGCAATGTCTAAGAGGTTGTGCGAATAAGGGCAATACATCTATGGCAAACAGGAAAACAATAAATACATTTCACAAACATAGATTCTACCCACTTAATTTCTAAACAGTGAGAAGGACCATGAATATATGTGATGTGACAATCACATTAAGAATATTAATTTACTGGCATAACCCATGCTTGATAAAAAGCAGAAATAAAGTAAATATGAAGAATGTTAACAGCGATCATCTCAAATCCTTTCACGCTATGACTACCACTTAGATTTCTTGCTGTATGATCTTTGAAATATTTATGCTTCAGTGCATAATAGCTTTTAAATTGTGACCATAAAGTGTTTATGCTGTTTGTTATATAACTTTTGAAAGGGCTTCCCTGATGGCTCAGTGGAAAAGAATCTGCCTGTTATGTAGGAGACACAGGAGACACAGGTTTGATCCCTGGGTCAGGAAGATCCCTTGGAGGAGGAAATGGGAATCCACTTCAGTATTCTTGCCTGGAAAATTGCGTGGACAGAGGAACCTGGCGGGCTATAGTCCATGGAGTCACAAGAGTTGAACATGACTGAGTGACTAAGCCACCACCAAAAAAGAAGGCTAGTGTCTCAGAAATCTCAACATCAGATGAGACAGAAGAAAGAAAATAAAAACATAATGGAATAAAGAAATGCAATAGAAAACTTAGGATTCCAAATATCTTCCTTGACCGTGCTATTGAAAAGAAAGCAAGAGCATGCAACAAGATTTAATAAAACAATTATTTTGGGAGGCATCATTACGTATATAAGTCAGATTCAAATATCTCAACCCTCCATACATTATTTTACATCACTGAAAGGAATTCTGAGACGGATGTAATCTGCCATAATGAATGAGCAACAGCTTTGATTATGAGAGCAGAGCAGGTAAGGGAAAGCATTTCAGAAACATCCCCAGTTACTTGTGATGATAAGAGATACCGAAGAAAATCATAGAGACAAGACTATGATCTCACCAGAAGGATGCTTTATAAGGGTTTTATTTATGACAGATGTCTACATTTAGGCTTAGAGGAGAGACTAAAGGGTAATAAGTCTGTTCCCTGACAGTTCTACGAAACCCAGAAGTAGACATGCTGACTATAAATGGTAACTAACAGTAAACAGGGAATACCGTCATAGGAAGAAACAAGCTTTGGGGTATAGGAGTTAAGCAACTCCTCTGAAAAGAATCCTGCTTTTTCTTCACATACTGGACATCACTCAATACTGCTTTCTTTTCAAATGTCTGGCAATACTTGTTGATACTCAGAAGGTCTACAGGAATACCTTTGAATGTGCAAGGTTCAGGCTGGTATGGTGGTTTAGTTACTAAGTTGTGTCCAACTCTTGTAACTCCGTGGACTATAGCCTACCAGGCTCCCCTGTCCATGGGAATTCCCAGGCAAATACTGGAGTGGGTAACCATTTCCTTCTCTATGGGATCTTCCTGACCCAGGGATTGAACCTGGGTCTTCTGCATTGCAGGTGGATTCTTTATCTGCTGGGCCACCAGGGAAGCCCTCAGCAACTATATTCTACTAACACTGGAACACAAGTCTGAAGCAGTGAGCACAGCAAGGATTCTTCTAAGACCTCCATTAACTCTTAGTCTCATATTGACTGGGTTTTCGCCATTTCCTTCAAAGTATGTGAACTTCTTGCAAGACCAGAGGAAAAGCTCATTGAAAGGAGCTCTTCACTCCCCATGGGCACCACAAGACTGAGACTACAAGTCTTAATAATGAATCACATTCTCTTCACTGCAATTCAAAGACCCAGCATGCATGCAAGTCAGAATGACTTTGGACGAATGAACTAGATTAATCACTATTGATTTGTAAGAATACCAAGAGTCATCTGACCCCAGGAGGGTTGTCAGAATTATAGTTGGTGACAAATTTGAGGGTAACTTTGTTTATAGAAACCATGCAAAATGTTTGGGCTGTTTGAGGGGGGTTCTAGACAGGTCAGTTAATGTGTCTAAAAAGAGGGAGAATGTTAGGATAAGCTATTCCAAATGCATACACGTGAATATCTGCATGTTCAGTAAGAATGATAAAATGAAATATGTAAGTGATGCTGTAGTTTTTCACAACAAATCTAAAGACTATTAAGTATTTAAGAGGCTTGATGAAAAAATATTTAGTGAATCAGACACTATAAAAAGTTATACAAAAAGACAAAAAATGTACAAGTCAAGTGCTATAAATATCTTGCAAATAGAAAAAGAAAAGAATCCACCAGTCATCAGAATATTCTTGTGAAGATTTAATTTTTAAAGGTAAAAGAGGAATGTGAAACAGTTGCTTAGGTTAATAAGAGGGAACTCTTTGTCAGTCATAAGCAACTATTCCCCAAAGATAATATTATCTTCATGAATAAGTCACTCAAAAGATTATTAATAACTAGTGGTCAATTTCACTGTTAGTTGTCTATTCAAAGCTGATGCAGATATTTGAGAGTCAAATGCAGTTGCTTTGTGTGTTGCCTGAAGAATATGTGTGTGTGTGTGTGTGTGTGTTCAGTCGCTTCAGTCATGTTCAACTCTGCGACACTATAGTTTATAGCCCGCCAGTCTCCTCTGTCCATGGGATTTCCCAGGCAAGAATACTGGAGTGGGTTGCATTTCCTCCTCCAGGGGATCATCCCCACCCAGGGCTCGAAGCCATATCTCCTGCATCTCCTGTATTACATGTGAGTTCTTTACCGCTGAGCCACCAGGAAAGCCTGGAGAATATATAGAAATGACAATTCTCCTCAATGGATATGCCCTAGATACAAATCGAGGTTTAGTTAGGCCCTCTGAACTTGCACAACCCAGCTTTATAAATGTCATTCCCATTTAACAATAAAATGCTGTGTGAGCTTTCAATTTTGCGGTTTGATGGATCATATAACACCAGTTCACAGTGGACAGTTCAGTTGAATAGTCACTTTATTACGTGTGCCACTGGGTCACATGCTGTCTCAGGAACTGCTTGTGAGATGGAGAACACAGGATTGAGATTTCTTATCTGCTGCTAACACTTCTGAGTCCTCAGATCCAAGAGGCAAGGTCCCTTGTACTACGTTCTAGGACTGGTAGAGGGTTTTCTTGCTCCCAGTCTCAGTTCAATGCATCAGCCTAACAGATTTTGGTCACTGAGTCAGAGCAGTGAGAAGTGCCTCTTTCTTTATGGCAGGCTGTGCAAGGCACAGATTCGATCCCTATGCCAGGAAGATCCCCTGGCCTATCCACTCCAGTATCTTGCCTGGGAAATTCCATGGATGGAGGAGCCTGGTGGGCTACAGCCCATAGGGTCACAGAGTGTTGGACACGACTGAGCGACTGAGCAGCAGCAAAGTACAGAAAATTGCCTAACAGAATATTCTTAAATTTCCCAGATCATTGAATCCATGGTAGGAACCTCTCCAGTATGACACTGCCCTGGACTTAACATGGTATTTATATCTTCTGTCATATACTCTTACTATGGTTTGCTCCATCCTACTCTCCAGGTCCAGTTAGCACAGTATCATTAGTGAATAGACAGCACTGTATTCTATCTGCTACTAAGACAATTACAGAACTCACAATCTACATTAGCAAAGAAATCAGGGAAGCTGACATTATCCTGATGTAAGAAAAAGTAGTTAGATATCCTCTCATGGCTTATGAGACAAAATGATGTGAATATGTTTCTCACAGGGATTTGAAAATAAGGCCCGGTGCTAGGTCAATAGTTGCATTTTTAATAATCCCTCCTCATTCTGCAAGGCCCGCCTGACTTTTCTACTGGACAGACACGCAGGTCTTATAGAGACATGTAACCACTGAATGCCTCCAGGCTTTGATGTTCTGAGTTCTTCTGTGCCCTTGTAGGTGCAAAAATGGGGATTGGACAGTGAAAATAGGCAGTTTAAGGGCTTTCACCTCACCCTTTGTAACATAAGAACTCTTCACAGATCTGGTAACTACTGTTGCTGTTCTTCATGTTACTAAATATTTTGTCTCTCAGTTTCTCCCTCCCTGTGTGGTCTTTGCCTAAAGGCATCTGGAGACATCTACCTGAAGGACTGCGTTAGTAATACTGCAGTCAAAATCTAGAGTTAGCAAGTTTATTCTGTCTCTGTTCTTCAGCTAATCAGCTGAGATTCCACAAAGGTCCATTGCTCAGAGTAGAAGGATATGGACGTCAGGCGGCAAATGGGTTCTTGGACCAAGTCTACCTCACGGGGGTCCAATTGAACCACCATCCATCCTGTGATTATTGTGCCAATTTTATAATGAGAGAAGTGGGCTGTCATAGGGGTTCTTCCTTATGTAACTCAACTTCCTGTCAATCAATGGGCAGCGGCTTTGTGAACTGACTTCGATTAGAAACTCAGCAAGTGGCCATCAATACTCACCAAGGCCACTCAAGACAATTTCAACCCAAAGACATTGAACTGTCCAATTTTATGTGTCAAACAGGACCTCAAGGGGCTATTCATCTATGTCACTCCTCGGGATTTGTGATGAATCAGCCACAGCCACAGACATCCTTGGCTTAGCAAGGTGATCGGACAAAACTTACCTGCTAGTGAAGCATGGACATCTGGCCTCTACTGTTATGGGATCACTGTTGCAAGAAGAGGTCTGATTCAGCAAAACAAAGTTAAACTGCAAACAAAGAAGTGCTCCCAAAGGGAAAAAAATAAACAGTATCAAAGAATTACTCATAAACTTCATTTTTTTAAATGTTATTTTTTTAGATCTTGTAATGTTAGTCTTATTTGACAGCTTTAAAAATGTTTTATTATTGTGGTAATTTTTATCCTTCTAAATCAGTTTTTAATTTTTTCATATATAATATTTCAACTTTTACTTGAAGGACTCCAAAATTTAATGTCACAGAACTCACAAAACCTTGCTCCATTCCTGAGTTTAGTTTGATA
Source organism: Okapia johnstoni (assembly GCA_024291935.2). Classification (NCBI taxonomy): domain Eukaryota; kingdom Metazoa; phylum Chordata; class Mammalia; order Artiodactyla; family Giraffidae; genus Okapia; species Okapia johnstoni. Next base: position 5,720,494 of record CM044321.1, on the reverse strand, counting down.
GCAACATCATCCAATGCCACCCATGGCCCCTGGAAAATGTGCGTTACTGTACTTTCAAGCCATAGTGAAGGAGGCATTGTCCAGCTTAGGCAGGCATGTGGTGGGAATAGGCAGGCAGGAAGGGTGACTGAGTAGTTTTACAAAATTAATCGATGCTAACATTTCTTTCTGCTAGAGCTTTTGGTTCTTGTCTCTAGTGCAGAGGCCAGAAAGTCTTCATGTAAAGCACCAGATAGTAAGTTCTTTGGGTATTGTGAACCATATGGTATTCATTGCAATTATATTGCTTTGCCATTTCTGTCCAAAAGCATGCATAGACCATGCATAATATGGGCATCACTGAGTTTCAATAACACTTTATTTACAAAACAAGCTAGCTGGTCTGACTTCGCCCACGGGCTGACCAGTGGAGAGAGAATGCCTAGCAGCTCTAGCTATTAAATGCCATTGATTGAGATGAATCAGACTTAATTAACTAAACTAGTAATCTAGCAATGCCACTCCCAGAGACTGAAGCTGATGTATGAAATCCTTGCTCCCAGGAGAGTATCTCTATATATTTTCTTAACCTTTCTTGGTCTATCATCCTCAGAACCCACTCCAAAATATTTCCCAGTTTCCTGCCAATTCAAACTGAAGATGTTCTATAACTCATTTGGTGTAGGAAGACTTTTGTTTCAGAGGAGACCCTGTCTGGTATTTCTGTCTGGGCTTTGATGGGATCTGACTTCACTGTGGGCTGGGGATCCACAAATGTGGTGGGAAGAGACATCCCCAGTCCAGTGGGGCAACTGCCCCAGGTACAATCACTCACGCATTTCATGATGGGGAAGCCTGGCTCCTCTGTTCAGTGGGGAAAAGTTACATTAGCAGACAAGGACCCTATAAGAAAACTTAAGGGTTCAAAGTTCTTAGCCTCAACTCCATCTACTCAAGTGTGTGTGTGTGTGTGTGTGTGTGTGTGTGTGTGTGTGTGTGTGTGTTCATTACTCAGTCATGTCTGACTTTATGTGGACTGCAGCCCACCAGGCTTCTCTGTCTGTGGAATTCTCCAGGTAAGAATACTGGAGTGGATTGCTGTATTCTCCGAGGAATACTGGATTGCCTTCTCCAGGGGGTCTTCCATGCCCTTCCCGAGTCACAGGAGAACCCCTATTCTTCTGAGTTCTCTTACTTTTGTACAAGATCCTAAGATCCATTCATCCATTCTGCAACTCCATGACAACTGCAATTGAGACCTGGGCTTAATTTTCAGCCCTGCCTTCTGTGTGGCTGCAGAAGGTTAAATTCATCTTTAAAGCCCTCCTGGTGGCCCTCTGTGTGGACCATCCATTCTCTGACTCGGGCATCCGTTCAAGACTTTCCGTTGGTCCATTTCTCTGTGTGCATTTTCTAAGGTCTTCAGAAATAGCCAGGCTCTGCTCGGCTGTCAGCATTGATGACTAGAGCTAAGCGACTGTGAGTCACAGCCATTTCCGCTAAGAACACCGTGTCCTCCACCTGCCCTCGTGACACCACCGTCTGCCACAGGTCAGCATGTCCCGTCTTCGAGGTGCTGATCAGTGCACTCATAATTGTGTGAGTAAGCCAGCCACGAAATGCCACTCTGAGCCTCCTTTTCCTGAGGCCAGTCCTAGTAGACAATACCTACACCAAAGTCCTGGAAGAAATCAGTGTGCTCTCAGGAGGGGAATTAAAGAGATCCAATAGAATTTAATGAAATAGCAAACCTATTTAGCTAACCATGGATGATAAGAGCCCCCGTGTCAGTAACAGTGAGGAATCAACGCTTTAGGTTTGAAAATGCAAGGAGTGCATTGGCTGCACCCAAGAGATTAGGAGCTGTGGGTTCTGCTGGGATGCTGACCAGTAGAAGTTGTGCTTTTGGTGGAAGGATGCGGCCATGAGCAAAACACAATATGACAAAGCCAGGAGAATAAGCACCCTGGCTCTGTTTTCCGTCGCCTGTGTTTTTTTCCTGCCACCTACTGACTGACACCATCCAGAAGACCAAGGATGAGAAAGATGGGCTGATTCTACCCACAGAGGGAGCTTCATAGGGTTTAATATAGGCAGAAAAAGGGTGGAGTGAAACTGGGAAGATAGAATTAGAAATCCAGAACAGAGATCTTCTATTTCAGTTAAGTTACTTTTATTCTACCAGTGTCAGGTCTTTGTATGTAAAATCACTTCTGTTATTTGCTTGCTTACAGAAGCAAGCATATACAAATTATGTGCTCACCATAGGTATTTACTAACTTATAATTGCTCAGATGATCACTTTGTCCTCCACAGAATAGTCAGAGTAGAGTATTCCAGAAATAGTGCTTTTTAATGCCTAAAATTCTCTAAATGGATGTAAAACACGTTTTACATATTATCTGTAGAACAGGTAAAAGGAAAGCTTACTATTTCTGTTAAAGAACAACTACATTTCAGAATAAGAAACAGGATATGCATTGCTATTGTTCGGTAGCCAAGTAGTGTCCGACTCTTTGAGGCCCAGTAGACTGCAGCACACTAGGCTTCCCTGTCCTTCACCATCTTCTGGAGATGCTCAAATTCATGTCCATTGAGTTGGTGAGGCCATTCAGCCATCTCATCCTATTACCCACCCTTTTCTCTTGTTCTCAATCTTTCCCAGCATCACAAGAATATTCAGAAGACTCTGTTCCAGGGCTAGTATTTCCTCAACCTAAAGTGCTTGCTATGAATTTGCAACATATTATCAGTGGACAATCATCATTATCTATAATCCATGGAACCTAAAGGATTAAATCATTTGTAAAACAGTACATAACTACCTAATCCAAGAGGACTTTGGAGAAAGTATTTTTACTTATTGGCTGTTATATCAGATAATCATGTCATGAGGGGAAAAATGTTTTCAATGGCTATCTGAATATTAACAGTGACTAGTAATATCAAGAGAATTCTATGATGACTGTTTAACTAGAAGTCTGACTTTTAAAGACAAGAATAAGGGGGATGTTACTTTAGAATTAACTGGTAGCTTTCCTATTGAAAGTGAAATAGTTAGGACATGCCAGATTTGTATAATAAGCTTTCTTTTTTCTTTCGTCTTACAAATACCATAATCCATGTACTGGGAATAGGACACCTGCTGAGACTTAGTAACTCACCTGATTGTTTCTCAATGTTCAGTATGTTTTAGAAACTAATATTCCTAGAGGGATTTTGTTGTTGTTTAATTGTTAAGTCATGCCCAACTCCTTGCAACTTCATGGACTATAGCCTGCCAGGCTCCTGTGTCCATGAGATTTCCCAGGCAAGAATACTGGAATGGGTTGCCATTTCCTTCTCCAGGGGATCTTCCAGACCCAGGGGTCGAACTCGTGTCTCTGGCACTGGCAGGTGTATTCTTTACTGCTGAGCCACCAGGGACATCCTATAGAGGGATGAGAAAACCCACTGTTATCCAATTATTAACTTTGCCATTTAGAAGACCTTCACAAAATCGATTTCTGGTGATCAGAAGGCTGTTTACAGCTCCAGAAAATTAAATCAGCAGGAAGGAAGTTTTATCAATTTGAATTCCTTTAAATAATCCAAAGGGACAAGTAAGACTTGAATGACACCTTTGACAGAGAAGGGGGGAACTTAACATCCTCTTGAAGTGGTTTCCCATTTCCTCCCAGAGCCTGGACAGAGGATGCCATCACATAATGGAAATTCCCAGATGTCGAGCTGCAGGAGGTCTTGTTACTTCATTCAGGTGGCGAAGCTCATGACTTGTCATGTCACAGTTTCTATTCTGGGAATGGATCCATACATGTTCAGAGGTTCGCAGTTCTATTCTTTGCATGCTGTGTGTGCATGCGTGCTCAGTTGTGTCCCACTTTTTCAGATCCCATGGACTGTAGCCCACCAGGCTCCTCTGTCCATGGAATTTCCCAAGCAGGAATACCAGAGGGGGTTGCCATTTCCTTCTCCAGGGGATCTTCCTGAACCAGGGATCGAACCCAAGTCTCCTATGTCTCCTGCACTGACAGGTGGATTCTTCACCACTCTGCCCCCTGGGAAGCTGGGCGTTCTATAACTCAAGGTTTGGCAACACTGTAGAGCGGTGCTTTCACTCCTGTGAGGAAGTGAGGACAGTCCCCTAAGGACTGAGAAAGGTGCCCTCATGTCCTCAGGACCAGAAAAGGACAGATCATTTTCTCTCTCTGGAAAGGGATGTGGGAATATGTTGAATGAGCATGATCTGTTCATTCTGGTTTAGAACAAGGCCATCTGTTTTCTCCCTCTTCAGGATGTAGCTGTTCTCGAGGGAAGCAGAAAAGAGCTGGAGCTATGTTCGGAAGCATCCTTCTCTTCATCACTCTCACTAAGCCAGAGTTTACTATCCTTTCAGTTGATGCCTCTTTTCTCTGCTTCCTTCTCTTTCCCTGCCTACCATCCACCTTTATCAACCCTTGAAGAATACAGACCACTGGGGTCATCAAGCTCTGGCGTGGCTAGAACCAGAATCTTAGGAGACTTTAGACTCTTTCAAGCTGTTTTGGATAAAATGACACAAAACTACAGAGAGCCACTGACAAGCTCTGAAAAAGCAATCTGTCAGAATCTGAGGTTGTTGCAAAACCATCCACTCCCTCCATCTCTGTGTCAGGAGCCGTAGCGTTTTCTTATCCCTTGTCATCCCATTGTTTCACTTCCTGAATAACCATCTCTCATGATGTACTGACTTTCTTGTTTCTTCAGACAAGCACTGATGGCTCCTCCCCTTCCGTGACTTACCAGTGACATTTAAGTTCAGCTTCCCCCACTGTCTTATTTCATTGGTATTCCTTATCTCACATTTCCAAAATAAGTCCAATTAGTTTCCTTTGTTTTTTGTTTGTTTTTATTTTCCCAGCCATCTCACGGATCACTAGTCCCTTACCTGTCTTATGATTCTCTGCATTTATTTTATCTCCCACCCCTGGTCCAACCAACTATCATGAAGTAGTTGGTGTAAAGGATGAGTTGCATCGTAGACCTTTGGCAAAGCCTGCATCGAACAAGATGAGTCAGGGTATCTGTTTTCACCAGCGATGCTGCTTAGAATAGTGCCACTCTTGTCTTTTTGCAGCCCCCATCTCAAAGTCATTGTCTCTTATTCTTTCCTTGAGTGAAGTTGCTCAGTCGTGTCCAACTCTTTGCAACCCCTTGGACTGTAGTCTACCAGGCTCCTCTGTCCAAGGAACTTTCCAGGCAAGAGTACTGGAGAGCGTTGCCATTTCCTTCTCCAGGGGATCTTCCCAACCCAGGGATTGAACCCTGGTCTCCTGCACTGCAGACAGATGCTTTACGCTCTGAGCCACCAGGGAAGCCCTGAGCATGCTCTAATCCTATTTCCTTTCCAACTGCTATACTGATAATCTCATTTACCTCTTTCAAATAATGTCTTAAGTTTTCAATTCAGTGGCATCGTTATCCTCAATTTCTCTGCCTAGCATATGATTTCCTTTTTGAAACATTTACCCTGTGAGTCCCTCAGTATCACATTAAATTCTCCTTTTTATTGCTACTTTTGCATCTCTATTGATCGTTCTCTCATGATTTAAACTGGACATTCCTCAAATGTTTCCACCCGGTCTTTTGTTTTCCACCTCTTATGTTCTTTGATGCTGAAAGTAAGCATACAGTCACGCATATTTACCTATTTGAACATTACTCCAACATTCTAAACTTTATATATTTTCTCTATATCAGTGGACGACAACAGATAATCTGAGTTACTTGTCCATCAAGGAATTTTCCACCAGGAAACTGAAGCTGGTATCAAATCATGTTACAACGTGGCTATGTGCCCTAGCTTTCCTGTTTATACTTATGATAAAAGAGTTTTCTAGTCACATAATGTAAAATCCTTTGTATTTGACCTTTCACAAAGATCTCAATATGTGTTTTGATGATCAAGTCATCAAATTCATTGTCATGTTGAACTATAAGTCATTTATTCGTAATACCCACAGATACTCCAAACTTTTATTTAGAGTATTACAAAAGGATATTTAGGTATTATATGTATTAATGAAGCAATAGCTACTCTAAAAGATAAACTTCTCAATGATAGAAGTGAAATCTTTAAGGGTTCCTGATTCATAAATGGCTCTCTTCCAAACAAAGGTCCATATTGCTACCTAGAGACTGTTGTATATGTGTTATTTAGGCAAAAACAAATGTATGTGTCATTGGAAACTGGAATTTTGACGTAGAAGAAAGCAAAACATATGTAAGAGAGAAAAATTTTGAGAAAATATCCTGTATTTCAATGGAGATGAAAACTAGCTGTGTACTCACGGTGTATTTTATCTCTTAAGGGAAAAAAGGAAAGAAAGAAAAATAAATCCTGGCTCTGCCCACAGAAAATGCCTTGGGATATTGACCAGCTGAAAAATAATGAATATTGCTAGTACTAGGACTAGAACTCTTAGAACAACTAAGTCATTTGTCTAAAAACGTTTCTTTTTCTTTTTTTAAAAGGAAGGAGCCAAACATTCACCCTGTGTTTTTGTTTGTTTTTGTTTTAAAAAATTACCCCGTTCAGGAGTCAGCGGTTACCAATGGCTGTTAACATCGCAGAAATAAGACAAACTGACATTATGTGACCCCTGTGTGAATCTGCATAATGGCGAAGCATTTCTGACCAAACAAAAATGAACTTGAATATGATCAAGGCTTTCTAAAAGTACCAATTTACAGAAAACAGAGGAGATGGGAAACGTGGTGGATGACACGCTGAAGGGGCAGTCAGCAGGCTCGGGGAAACTCTGTAGGGGTCTCCTCAAAATATAAAATGGTGAGAAACTGAAAATACAGGGATAAGAAATGGACAGATTAAAAGTTAAATATTGCAATATTTAACTACCAACAATTATAATATATGGACCTTGCTTGCATCCTGTTTCAATCAAATTAATAAAATTCAAACTACCTGCAAATTTCAGCACTGACTATGTTATTTATGTTATAAAGAGAATGTTGCTCATTTTTAGGTATAATGATACTGTGGTTTCATTTTAACAGAATCTTTTTATTTCAGAGATGTGATTTTAAATATTTATGGATGAAGCATTATGTTGTTTGGAAAGTGATAAAAATATTCCCAGTAAGGAGAAATTGTCAGGGATTTAGATGTAAACCCAACCAGGACTTGAGGATCGTAGAAGCTGAGTAACTGGAATATACCATTTGATTATGCTAGTCTATGTAACTTATATAATAATTCATCGTGTAAATTTTTTTTTTTGCTTCAAAATGGGACTACTGGTAGAAAGGGAAAGGTGTGAGTTTGTGTGTGTGCATACCTATGTGTACAATTATACACACACACAAATACACACATACATAATTCTCTGGTTGGGAGAGAAGGCAGTGAGAACATAAGCAAAAAGGAGATTGAAAATTGAAATGTGATATTCATCTAACCTTAGATCTGGAGGGCAGAGCTAAGAAACAACGAGATGTGAGACTATGAAGGAACACTGAACCGTATTGAAAAGCTCTTTCCAATGTGTTGATAGTTTTGATGGCAGGAAATTAACTAGAAACACATCCAAGTGTCCAATCAAGAAGGCAGTATCATCCCTGTGGGGCAGATCAGGGGAAAGGAGATAAGGGGACAAACCTGAGAAGCATGGCAGAGAGTTGTGTTAGATAGCTAAGAAACTTAAGTGCAAAATAAAAGGGAGAGAAAAAGATAAGGAGATTTGTAAAATTTTTGAAGTTTGTTCACCCCCTGAGTTTGTCATATGGAGTGAAGTAAGTCAGAAAGAGAAAAACACATCTCATATATGAACACATATATATGGAATCTAGAAAAACGGTACAGAAGAACTTTCTTTGCAGAGCAGGGATAGAGATGCAGATGTAGAGAATGGACAGGTAGACACAGAGGGATAAGGTGAACCAACTGGGAGATGAGGATTGACATATATACACTACCATGTGTACAGTAGGTAGCTAGACGGAGGCTGCTGTATAGCACTGGGAGCTCAGCTCAGTGCCCTGAGATGACCTAGAGGGGTGATGGAGGGGTGGGAGGTTAAGAGGGAGCGGATATATGTATATATGTAGTTGATTCACTTTGTTGTACAGCAGAATCTAACACAACATCACAGAGCAACTATACCTTAATTTTTTAAGAGTCTAAAGAACCCCTTGTGATGTATGGGGGATGTGATGAAAGGGAAATCCCTCATCACCACTTCCATCTAATAACAAATCATCCCCGTGTGCATCTCTTCCTCTTCATTTGCTCCTGCCTATTAACTACACAAAACTCAATGCTCATACTCTTCTGGGTCCAAAATTACTAAACCTTTCCTTGAAGCAAATCGATCTCTCCCTTATTCAAAATTCTATATTTTCCACTGACTAGGGAAGAACTTTTAACGTGATAAGTTAAAGAACTTTTAACTTAAGTCAAGTCAAGAACTTTTAATGTGATAACTTTATTCTCTACCTCCTACCTTCAAGAGGTATTCCCTATTAAACTCAACATAGTATTAAATGGAAGTCAGACTGTTTCCTAACTGAAACGTGACTTTCTTCATGATTCTCTTAATATTCTCTTTTACTTTCTTAAAAATATTATTCACCCCTCAAAGATGTCTCTGATCCCAATTTCTCTGCTCAGATTTCTCTGAAAACTAGATCATTGTCAATTCCTTCATCCTCCATACAACTAACTCCACGATTACTTGGAGATCCCACTCCTTTTTTGTTGTTCTGTTTCCTGTTTTTTTGTCTTTTAATTTGTATTTTTTTATTGAAGTATGGTTGATTAACAATGCTGCGTTAGTTTCAGATGTTCAGAAAAGTGACTTGGTATATATATATATATATATACACACACACACATATAACATTCTTTTTCAAACTCTTTTCTCTTACAAAATATTGACTATAGTTGCCTGTGATATACAGTAGGTCCTTGTTGGTTATCTATTTTATGTATAGTAATATATGCTAAACCCAAACTCCCAACTTGTCCCTCTGGGCGCCCTCCATCTCCTTTCCCCTTTGGTAGCCATAGATTTGTTTTATGAGTCTATGAGCCTGTTTCTGCTTTGCAGTTAAGTTTATTTGCATAATTTTCTTTTCTTTCTTTTTTATTTTTTTGGTTCCACATGTGAGCATTATCATATTTGGCTTTCTCTGTCTGACTTATTTAGTATGATAATCTCCATGTCCATCCATGTTGCTGGAAATGGCATTATTGCATGCTTTTTTCATGACTGAATAATATTTCCACCTCTCTTTCTAGCTTCCTCCACTCTCAGTTAGCCTCAGCCGCAGTGACCTCCTTGCTGTCCATCGACTATATCAGCCTAGTCCTCAGCGGGGAGATTCTTGCTCTGTCTGCTGACTTTCTCACCACTTAGCCACAAGGCTCATTTTCCCCCTTGCTGTAGTCTCTGCTCAACTATCTCCTTTTCAGGGAGGCTTTTACTCATCATGCTCATTGGTTTATCGCTACCATCCCAACAGGCACAGCCCCTGTTCCTTTCCCTTACTTTACTTTGTCTCCTTTTTCTAGAACAAAAACATCACTTTCCCTGTTGTATGTTTGTGTGTGATTGCCTTGCTTCCCTTTCTGGAAGGTGAATTCTGGGAGCAAAGCTACTTTTCTTGGCTCACTGACCTATCCATACATTTAGAACAGGTGGACAATGCATGGTGTTGACTCATATTGGGCTTTTTATAAGTAGTTTTACAAGTCAATACTGAACTCCTGTTTGTATGGAAAAAGGTAGGAGAATTTTTCTCAATCAGATTGAGTTTCTAGACATTGATTAATTTAGGTAATTTAATTTCAAAAACATTATAAAGTGAGTGAACTCATTGCATGTCAATTACCTCTTTCCTTCTAGTGGTTTAAACATAGACTAGGGCTTTGAATGTCTGCTGTGTCAGGAGCTTGGAGGGAAAGCTAATTCCAAGCTCGGGGAACTGATCCGATCAAATAGAAGAACAGTATATATATAATATATGTATATTATATTATATATGTTATATAATATAATATATATTAATATACAATAATATAATATATAAATATAATATATTATAATATATAATATATAAATGTAATGTAATATAATAATATAATATATAATAATACATTTTGTATATATAATACAGTAATATATATATAATATAGTTTTAATTGCTTCCATAGCTTTATTCACTTTCCCTGCCTTAAGCGTGAGATCCCTCTATCTAGTCCCATCTTTTCTTCATGCTTCATTTTTGACAAATTTAGAAGCAGAGGCTGTGTGGGGGTGCCCAGAAAGAAATGATACTATAAAAAGAAGAGGAAAATTAAGAGAAGAAGTTTTTGAAAAAGAGAGTGCGCATGCTTAGTCGCTCACTCTAAGCGACTCTTTGTGACCCTATGGACTGTAGCCTGCCAGGCTCTTCTGTCCATGGGATGCTCCGGGCAAGAATCCTGTAATGGGTTGCCATTTCCTCCTCCAGGAGATCTTCCCAAACCAGGGACTGAGCCTGGGTCTCCTGTATCTCTTGCACTGCAGATGGACTCCCCGCTGAGCCATCAGGGAAGCCCCATAAGAGAGAGAAAGGAGTGAATTTGGACCAAGACTTTGCCATGTACCAGGTTCTGACCCATGTACATAGTTATTATTCAAAATGAGAATGGATGAACTTGATTTTTAGACATCAAGTACATCTAAGAATATGTCATGCATTCTCAACCTCAGTAAACAGTTCAGTTGTTCTATAACTGTAATTATCCTCTCGTTGTTTTGAAGAGTAAAGCTTACAGACATGGTCCTGTAAAAATCACTGGGGAAAATGTGTTTCCATAATTTAAAACAGTGTTCTCTGTAATGTAATTTCAAAATGAAACCATTTATTTAGAAGAGCTGGTTCCTGTCTAATTCTGTGAGGAACTGTTTTTAACTCATATTTAAGGTGAGAGGAGGAGGTGGAAGGGCTTTAAAGAAGTGATAACAACTTTAGCTAGTGAGTGACTAACTAGAGAACAGTAGCAAAAATGAAGTAACTAAGTGGTCGGACAGCATAGGAGAATCTTTAATCATGTAGCCATCTGCAATTATATTCAGTTTCCATTTTTTAAAGTTCTAGCAATATGATTTGTAGTGCTTCTTATTTTGCCGTTTTACTCAGTTACAAATGACCCTTGAGATGATTTCCTACCTCACAATCATTTGATAACCTGTTTGTTGGCATTTCATTTCTTTCCTTTTATTGTTTTACTCCCGAATCTTCTTTGTCTGCGGATATAATCTAAGTGAAAAACGGTGAAATGCAAAAGATCGAAAACAAAAGTTTCTGGATTTCAAGGTCATGAAGAAAGCAATGATTAACTGAATGTGTATCTTATCACAGTGCAAAAGCTAACTATCCTCACTTTAAAAATGTATACACTGGAAATTGAAATAAATTACAATGACAAATTATCTTTATTAATTTTTTCTCTTTAAACAAATTACCTCTTCCGTGGATCCTTACTTTCCTTCATTTATCTCAAATGCCATCTAGAGAGAAATCAGTCCTGAACATGTTTTGCCCGGTCAGAGTTTTCTCTGAAAATTATAATCAACGGTATGCAATAACACTTTGGTTATAAAATAGAGCATTAGCATTAATGCCAACACAAGGAAATCAAGTGATTTAGGTAGTAAATCTTAAAAGAATCTCCATTCACAGCTACATATCTCAGAGCTTTGATAGATGTAGGCTTTTGGCATACGTCAGTTTATCACTGTCAACTTTGGACTAAACAATTTTTATTGTGGTTAAGAATTCCAGATTTCTTAATTTAAAAAAATGAATTAGTATTAAATGTTTGTTTTGCTACTTATTAGCTGTGAGACTAAGAGCACTTTAACTTTCGGAGATTGTTCCCTGTTTCAAAGGGTTGCTAAAGTCACTGATGCCCATAAAAAGGAGGGGTCAGTGATGGTATTCTACCGATGGTTAGTTATGCTCTTGTAAGATTGGTTAGTGATGCCGATGCCAGCAAAGTCAACAATGGTTGTGCAGAGATGGCCAGTGAGTGATGACCATGTCAGGAATGGCCAATGTTACCCCAGTCATGGGTGGTGAGCAGTACCTCACCGTCATGACATGGCATGACTAGTCAACAATCCACTCTGAACCATGATCGGGAACTTACTTCGAGGAAAGGAATTCCTCTAGACACTACATATGTTATACCGAATTTATCCCTACATGCTGCTTTCACAGATAAATTAAAAAAGCCAATTCTGGTTCATCAGGATGACATCAGAAGTTTTTCTAAAGTCATATTCAAGGCTATGATATAACAACTAATTTGAAATTTGAAATAGTTAGAAATAAGTGCAAATTGTAGATACAATAATAGAAGCTGCAAAATGCAATGCTACTTATTTAAAAAAAACACGTGGATTTAATGTTAAATAAAATTAGCACAGTTTTTTTAAAACAGGAGCATTATTTAGTTTCACTGGCTTACACATTTTTAACAGTTCTGTTTACCTCTCATGTGCAATTTTTAATGCAAAAAGGATAATAGGAACAAATAGATGATATCAAATTTTCAGTGATTTGGGGAAGTAAAATTGTAACTAAAAAAACCCCCACAAATATACCAACATTATTAAGAAATGGTAAATTTTACAGAGAGCTTTATGTGTAATATGCTTTGCCCTTAGAAATAATTTACTTACATCATACATTGAAACATAAAATTAAGTATAATTGCTTCAAATATTAATAATGCAGCCATGCATTAATAATTTAATCAAATACAAAACTAATTTTATTTGCTATATTGACTGAAAAATGTCACAGACTGTTAGTGCCCACAAAGAATGTTTTCCTAATTTTTGGGTCTAGCTTTCAATGACACGGAGATGATTTCTCACATATATTTTGGCCTCTTTTAGGCTATTAAGCATTATAACCTTGTATTTAGCCTTGCTTCATTAAATATGTATGCTTTTAGCAATCGGATTCCTAGTATCCATCACCGACATAGTGCAGTGACAGCGGTTCTTTTCCCTCTAATGGGTCTGTAACAGCAATGCCACCAAAAGAAGTCTGGGAAGAAGTGCAGAATGCTAAAAATAGCCACAGCTCACCAGATTCAGTGAAGTGATAGCCCAATAATTTATAAGTGGAAAAGCTTCTAAAGGTCTGGAATGTGATGCCGGATTTTTTTCAAGCAAGGAGAGTATTGAAATTTATTTTCATTTGAACAACAAAAAAGCAGGAAATCACAGCAAAGTAAGCCATTAGGTCAGTGCTGTGTCACGATGAATGCAGCTCACACTTGCATCCCACTGTCAAGCACCATTAGGTTCGGATGAGAAATTTTCCTGTGTGATCATAGCATTCTGAAGAATCACAGTTCCAGGTACTTGCAGATTATTCGATGCATATATGTGGGTTTAAATGCATATATATGTATATACTCATGTATATGTATATATAAATTCATATGCTATGCCCATTATGAATGTATATACATACATCTTATATACACACAAATATAACTGTAAATATTTTCTCTGGGCAAATCAATACCACGTGGATAGGCAGAAAAGAAATCTCTGTCTCCATTGTCCATATATTTTCCCTGAATTTGATGAATCTATGTTGACAAGGATAATTATGTGCCACATATTGTTTCTGGAGCCAAAATTTACTTGTCAGGAGAAACAAGTGCACGTTTCAGGGGGTTTTGTTGATTTTTTTTTCCTCCAGTCTTTGTACTTGAATCGTTGAACTTTTCCAATGTGTCATGAGCTGCCAGCAGCTACCTGACATGTCAAGATTGATTGTGACAATGTGCCTGCATCATCACTCTATGCACCGCTTAGGACACAATGCAGCCCTGCACAGTCAGAAAATGAAAGTAAGTCCCTTTCCCTGGGAGCATCCCAATTACCCACAAGGCTGTGCTGTAGCTCATTGTGGTTAACAGAGACTAGTTAGAAATACTTAACAGCAATTACAATATAAGCTTTATTCAATGTTTTGCTTTTTTATTTTAATAGACTTAACTGATTTGTTGAAATGTATCTTTTAGGCCATGCTTCCCTGGTGGCTCCTTGGTAAAGAATCTGCCTGCAGTTCAGAAGACCAGGGTTCAATCCTTGGGTCAGGAAGATCCGCTGGAGAAGGAAACGGCAACCCACTCTGGTACTCTTGCCTGGGAAATCCCTGGAGAGAGGAGCCTGGAGGGAAGACTGCAGTTCATGGGGTCACGGGGTCACAAAGAGTCAGACATGACTTAGCAACCAAAACAACAACATGATAATCCTTCAGGTCAGTTCTCTGAATGTACCACCCATATTACAGAAAGTCTGACTGTTTCAGCCATTTTTTACTTCAAGTCTTTTTAATCACAGAATATTGTAAAAAGCAAACATATTCTAATTCTAGTTTTACATCAACAACATGTATGACTTTACGAAAACCATACGCTTTTTCATGACCTTGGATTCTTGTCTGTAGTATGAATATGGTAGAGTTGATTATCAATTGATTCTCATTGTTAACTCATATGATCAAATTTCAAGATGCCTGGTGTGGATCCTTCAAGCAATGCAAACTGTTTTGTACAAAGAAAGGGTATGGAGACTTTTTGCCCTGTTAACTTGGTCAATCTTCTGCCCCTGGATTTGGGGATGTAGGAAGTTCACCTAGAGAACTGAAAAACTGTTCCATAAGAACATAAAAAGCCTTTGCCTACTCCCCAATTTTAATTCTCAAATGTTTGAAAATATCCCCAGGCTTTTCTTAAAGTACAGAGCTGATTAAAAGTTGTTTTTTTTGAGAGTGATTTTGTAAATGTAGAAACAGTTTGTAAACTTTGATTATTCCTAAAAGCAAAGATTGAGTTAGCCAAAATATGTAAAATACATAAGATTCATTCTTTACAAAAGGAACACGTTTTACCAAAATTTAAAAATAATTTACCAAAATTATATATTTTAGGGGGATGCATTATATAATTATATAAATAATTTGATTAAGTGAACCTAGACAAATACAATCTTGGTGTTACTTTGAGGATTTTTAATTATTAGTTTATATATTCTTAAAAATTTAGATATATTTTAAAGAAATGACAAAATAATTAAGGTAACATGAAACTCATATAATTCATTAGTCAAAATACAACAAAATAGTCAAAACTATCTAGCTAAGATGAATACAAAGAATAAACTGATATTTAACATATTAGCATTAACAAAGTTCCTTTGGCACATACTCTTGATTCCATTTCCTTACCAGAAGACACAGGTATAATTTAAAAATTAATTTGACTTTCAATTACTACAGATGCTATTTTAAATCATTAAAATTTTAAATTATAAAAAAACATGAAATTTTATTTTTGAGATTAATTGCTTGTCCGAAATTTTAAACAGATTAAATAATTTGCATAAGGTGTTAGAAATCAGTTAATTTCAGCATCAAGTGTTAAGACATTATTTTTTTTCCCCTCAACAGAGGCACCACTATGCACTACTTGTTTTATATTTAACATGCCTCTGATTAAAATAGATGACAATAGTCCTGCCTATAAAAGCATTTTAGGAGTGTTAACACCATCTACAAACTCCAATCTTCTCTCTCTGTCTCTTAGAAAGCAGTTTGATTCTCAAAATCGTAATGAGAGTGCCAGACTTATTCAGATAATCAAGAGACACCTGTCATATTCTGATGTTTGTTTTTCATACCTGTTAAGTAAGAACCCACATTCATGAATTTTGGAAGGTAGATGCAATTCTATATAGTAAAGTAAGTCACTAAGTTAACAATGTTGTGCTGTTGTTGTTTAGTCACTAAGTCATGTCCAGTTATTTTGCAATCCCATGGACACACCAGGCTTCTCTGTCCATAGGATTTTCCAGGGAAGAATACTGGAGTGAGTTGCCATTGCCTACTCCGGAGTATCTTCCTGACCCAAAGACTGAGCCCACGTCTCCTGCATTAGCAAGTGGGTTCTTTACCATTGAGCCACCCGAGAAGCCGAAGGAAGTTGATCATAGCACGTCCACAAGGAACAGCTAGAATACAAAGTGGCTGGGAAGAAAAAAAGATGCTTGCTTCTATTATCTTGGCCTTTTCTTACTCCCAAAAGCTGAATGTCATCCGCAAAGAAGGAGATTTTGTTTTGTGCCATCTTTCAGGATCATTTATAAAACCCATAAATAATATCAGCCTTGGCAAAGGTCACTGTACACCCGCCTTGTTTACACCAGGAGTCTCCACCTGTCTCTGAGTAATTTAAATTCATAACTTTACTCTATGAAAAGCCAGCAATTCATTAAGACATACAAAAATTTCTTTTGCTCATCAAAGAAACTGGGCTTATTGCTGAGAAAGAACATGATTTAATTGAGAAGGTTCTTGCTCTTTTTATTCATAGTTGAACGAACATTTGGCTAATAGTATTTAAAAAACAAAGGGAAACAAATGAAACTTAAAAACAATTAAGCTTTCTCGATATAATTAAATGGATAAAACATTTCACTTGGAAAGATGGACTCTTGAAAACAAGGCTAGTCCCTAAGTGGAACAAGAAAATTGACTTTGATGTGGGGAGTTAGTTTTCTTGGTTCTGGTCACTTTTAGCTATTTAAATACCTATAAAAGTGACGTAGGTGCCTATGCTCTCACTTTTAGCTGCCATTTTCCCCTGTTTACATCCTCTTCACTTTCGTGGGTGGTTCCACGTAGAGGGTTTCGCATAAGAATCAAGCTAGCCACACCAAATCTTAAAATTGTCTTGACACTTAATTAGACCTTTCCTGTAAATTTTCTTCTGATGGGCACCAGTCTAAAAGAACCATTTCTAAAGAAGCTAATTTTAATTGGAGCCTCTCTATGGTAATGCTCTTATATATGTTTCTATTATTTGTTGATTCTCTAACACTCACTGAGCATTCTCTGTGTGTAATCACTGTGTACTGTGACCGTGTGCTCCTCACTAAGGAGCTTTGTCCGGTCCCTTCAGCTCCTGACACCGACTTGCCATCTGTGCTTGTTTTCCTTAACATCTCAGCTATGTTCATTCCTGGCTGCCTGGTTTCTGATCTGGCTACCTGTCTTGCCCTTGACAGGTGGCAAATGAATTCATTCTAAACCTTTCATGATCTGTTCCATGTCCTTGCTCTGACCTTGAATAAGTGGATGCAGGTCTGCAGCAAAGCAGCCCTGGTTCCACAATCCAGCTCTTCTCAGACCTTGACTTTTTTTGGGCTAGAGTCACCCTAGAAACATTCTTCATCTCCCAAGTTCCCTAGACTTACCTGAGTGCTCTGAATTCCAGCTCTTTGCTTAAAACCAAGCACAATGAAGCCTCTCATCCAAATAACTGAGAGTTTCTTTTTTCCTTTTAACTTTTTATTTAATTTTGGAGTATAGCTGATTAACAATGCTGTGATAGTTTCAGGTGAACAGCAAAGGGACTCAGCCTTTGGATATACATGGATATACATGTATCCATTCTCCCCCAACCTCCCCTCCCATCCAGACTGCCACATAACATCAAGCAGAGTTCCCTGTGCTAAACAGTAGGTCCTTGTTGGTTACCCATTTTAAATAGAGCAGTGTGTACATGTCCATCCCAAACTCCCTGACTATTCCTTCACTTGACCATCCCCTGACCCCTGGTAACCATAAATTTGTTCTCTAAGTCTGTGAGTCTGTTTCTGCTTTGTAAATAGGTTTATTTGGAAATATGGAGAGTTTTAATGTAATTAATTAGGCAGGAATGCATTTAGCAAAACTATAAAATATGTTGAATTCAATCATTAAGGAGCATGTACTCAGAGCTCTTTTTTAGGCTCTGTGCTATGTACAATATGAAATAGATATTTTTTATAGAAAAGCAATTATTTTTACACTATTCCTCATATGTTTTTATAATTATTTATGATTGGTCATGAGAAACACTTGTAAAATATAAATATTTTCATTGTTTTAAACACTGATGCTTCAAGTAGACTCTAGAAAATATGGTTTTGTCATCATCTGGTACCTAACCTATATATGAATACATTTGATGGGTGACTGCATATTACATATTTTAATTTTGCATCTTATTGATAGAAAGGGAATGGTGGATGACAAAGAGTCCATCTCTCCCCTTGGAGTCAGTCATGTTCATTTAGAGAGACTAAAGAGGTATGGTGAAAATTTTATTTTAGCCAGTTGCACAATGAGCCGAAAGCTATTCCCATTAGTGTATCATGCAAGTAAATGTAGTATTGGAATCTTCCAATATTCTGTGACACAGATGAGCTTTTTCCCTAAAAGTAATTGTGTGACATATGCAGAAAACTTTGCTTAATCCATATCAAAACAAGGGAATAAAAGGATTAATTGCCTTCTTTTAAGAAGTATGTTGGGATGTAAGTTTTGCGCCTCTACTTGTCAAGGCAGCAAAATCTTGTGGGTGGTGATAATGATTGGAAACGAATTAAGAGAAAAAGCAAATGGGAAGTAAGAGGCTGGTCTCCAAAGTCTGTCCAAGAACTTTAAACTTTAGTGAATAATTGACGATTTTGAACACAGGGAGTTTATAATGAAATTTTTATTCAGTTTAACTGCTGTGATAAATTTGCCTTATCCTCACTTTATAGGTGAGAACGTGGAAGTTTACGCTTACATAATATGAACAAGTTCGCACAAATAGGAAGAATTCGTACATGAGTGGAGAATTCATACATGAGTCTGTCTGATGCATCTATTCCTTCTTGGCAAAAGTTGAAGATATGAGAAACATACAGGGATGGAAATGGGGGATGGATAAGAGAAACATTTTAAGGAGAGATGAACATATTTAGTCATTTTAGACATACAGACTAATATGAAAAGAGGGAGAAGTTAAAAAATGATTCCATGTTTTGAAATCGAACAATGCATTACTGATTTAAACTGGGGAATAAATTAGCATTGCAGAAACAAAATCTTGTATGGCAAACAAACTGGTACAATTGCTGATGCTGTTATCTAATTATTAAAAAGAATGATCCAAAATATGCTGTTTGAACATATTTAACTATGTTAAAAGTGACTGATATTTATGAGACATCTCGTTTTAATTGCAAAGTCCTTTGTATGAATTATTGTATTTGATTTCTCACAACTTCATAAAAAAGTTCTACTTGTGCCGAGGAAGGAATTAAGCTTAGAGGGGAGATGTGACTTGCTGAATGTGATACAGTGAATGCCTGATGAAGTTGGGGCATGAATTTATGTATTCTGATTCCAAATCCTGGATACCAGGAGGTTCTTAGGATGTGATAAATAGTCATAAGCACTTTTAACTTCCTTGAATCAAATGGAACACACATAAATCCAAAACTAAATAGAACTAGTTATCAATCTATTGAAGTGCAGCAAGGGAGATTTAGATAAGCTTAAGGCATGATTTCTAGTCCAGTAAAGATATAAATACCTTACTCAAGGAGAGGTAGAATTGCCTTATCTTCCAAAATATGAATAAGGCAGATATTCCTCCACCCTGGTGAGATTACCTGTGGCCCTTTTAAAGGCTGTGAAGGTGGTCTGATCACGAACTTGGAAATCCAGTTGTGCATTCTAAATATGTTACATAAAAAGAAAATTAAATCATATCCTCTTCATTTTTAAAAAATTCGTCAATACTGATTCTTTATTACTTTGGGGCTTCCCTGGTAGCTCAGCTGGTAAAGAATCCACCTGAAATGCAGCAGACCCCGGTTCAATCCCTGGGTTGGGAGGATCCCCTGAAGGGAATGGCTACCCACTCCAGTATTCTTACCTGGAGAATTCCATGGACTGTATAGTCCATGGGGTCACAAAGAGTTGAATACGACTCTTTCACTTTTACAGCCAGCCTTACTCAAAAATGGACAGAGGGGTTTTTTCCCACGATTTTCTACTTGAGATGGAATTTGAAGGTTTCCACACAACTTTCCACTTTCATTTAATCCCTTGTGGGATTTTTTTTAAATTATTTTTTTTCCTTTTTTATTTTTGAGAATCCAAAAATTCCTATAAAAACTTTTCCTGTAGCAAATCTATAATGATTGGTGTCAATCAAATACAGAAACACAAGTATGTGTGTTCACACCCCTGCCATATCCAAAAGGATGTGTCTTTAGGACAATGACCACTGCTTTTACAAGAGAAGACGACTTCCTTGAGAATCTCTGTATTAGGTCTTCTGGGATAATGGCTGACAAATTAAAATCAGGGGAGCCTGGCGTGCTGCAATCCATGAGGCTGCAAAGAGTCAGACACGACTTAATGACTGAACAGCAACAAAGTGCGTTTAAAAAATAAAGCTTATCAGTTTGTTAAGATGTATAAATACATTTTATGTTGTAAGATTTTCTAGTTTTTTTTTCTTTTTTTTTTTTTTTACTTTTACGTATGCCTTTAACTCACAGTTAATACCTAAGTAGTAACTGTTTATCCACGGTTTTAAAAACATTAAGATGGATATGTAGCAGCGCCTGTTATGTGTTATAACGCGGGGGTCCCCAACCTCTGAGGTCTAATGCCTGATAATGTAAGATGGAGCTGAAATAATAATAATAGAGACAAAGTGCACAATAAATGTAATGCACTTGGATTATCTTGAAACCATCCCCCTACTCGGTTTGTGGAAAAATTGTCTTCCATGAAACCAGTTCCTGGTGCCAAAAAAGTTGAGGACCACTTCAATAATGTACTTAGTTAAATCTTTATAATTTAATATGCAAACAGTTTTCAACACTTGAATATTTTTAACAATATGTTGCTTTCAATTTTCCTTAAAAATTAACAATAGAATTTGGCAGAAAATATATCTGCTTTTAAGGCTTTTGATACCTCTTTCCAAGCTGTGCACCGTGAAGAACCAATTTAAAACCTAAGGTGATATATGTGAAAAGGTGTATTTTACCCCAGCCTTATAAACACTGAATAATGCATTTTAATTCCTCATCTTACAGACAATATAAAATTTGATTATTGCATTAACTTTCATTTGTTGCTTATCTTCCTATACTTTTTAGTCTCAATTCTCGAACGATGTGTTCTATTAGTTAATATTAGGAGATACTTATAGGCTGAATATTAATATTTAGGATGCATATTATAAATCATGTATTTGTAGCCTAACTTCTTTACGTTGGAGAAAATTCGAGCTCTGCGGTCAGATCTCTTGCTTTCTCTTACCTTCTGTCTTTGCTCACGTGTTCCAGGGCTTACCTTACACCCACAGCACATGTTCACCTTTGTTTCATTTCAGTTGTTCTGTGGTTTAATTCATCTGGATTTTATTAGGGTGCATGTTGTGAGGTAGGGGTTTAACTTTATTTTCCTTTTCCACATGGCTAGCCGATTGGTCCAATACCATCTGTTAACCAACGTATCCTTCTTTTCCCGATGTAAAATGCTATCTTCATCACACTCCCTTCCAGCACATGTGGAACATAGATCTGCTGTGCTTGTGGGCTCCTTTTCCGTGCCATTTATCCTTCTGTGTCTCCCCGCAAACACGCCTGACATCTTAACCGCAAGGCAGCCTGGAAGACGTATGACACAGGAAGTTTCCCAGGAGGGGGGCCATGGGCAACGTGGGGGGAGATGGAAAATTAATGATGGGGAAGCACCACAGGGGGTTTCCTCTGGGAAGTGATAAGAAGTGCAAATCTCTGAGAAGCCCAAAACTCTCCTTCCCCTTGACACAGACTGCAACAGAAAAAAAAAAAAAATCCACAGGAGGAAAGACATATTTGGAAGAGAAAAAAAAAAAAGACAAGAACAAGAGATAAAGTTTATAGATTTTGCTCTCTCTCCCCTTCCCATCGTCTCCCTTGGTGAGGAAAGATTGCAGTGTCATTTTGGGCTTCAGAGTTAACTTGCCAGTAGCTCAGCGGTAAGGAATCTGCCTGCAGTATAGGAGACTCAGGAGACCTGGGTTCGATCCCTGAGTCAGGAAGATCTCCTGGAGGAGGGCATGGCAACCCACTCCAGTATTCTTGCCTGGAGAATTCCATGGACAGGGAAACCTGTTGGGCTATAGTCCATAGGGTTGCAAAGAGTCGGACATGACTGAAGCCATTTAGCATGCATTATACACAAATGTACATTTCCTTTTTATTAATTTTTATTGGCATACACTTACTTTACAATACTGTGTTAGTATCTGCTTTACAGCAAAGTGAATTAGCTTGTCTATCACTTCACATATGTACTTTTGTTTTTTGGGGGAGGTTTTGCTGTGAACATTTAAGTTCTTCTCTGTTGGCAAATTTCGATTATAGAATACAGTGTTATTAACTACAGTCACCATCATCATTCAGTCAGACCTTACTCATCTTAGAGTTGAGCTTATACCCTTTCACCAACTTTTCTCTCTTTTCCCAACCCCTACGCAACTGCATTTCCACTTTTCTCTTCCTAAGAGTTCAACTTTTTTAAAGATTCCGCATATAAGTGACGCTATCCAGTATTTATTTTTCTCTGTCTGACTTACTTCACTCGGCATAATGCCTTCCAGTCTCATTCATGTTGTTGCAAATGACAGGATTTCCTTCTTTTAAAAGATTGAATAATATTCCATTGAATACAGCCCTTTACGTACACACAGTGAACTATATACAACGGAATATATGTATGTGTCTCCTTGACCCATTCATTCACTGGCAGACTCATAGGTGATTTCTGTACGCTGGCCATTGTGAATAGCGCTGCTACGAACAACAGGGGTACAGATATCCTTTTCAGATAATGATTTCATTTTTCTCTGGGTATATACCCAGGAGTGGGATTGATGGAACATGAGTTAGTTCTATTTTTAATTTCTTGAGGAACTTCCATAGTGATTTCCTTAGTGGCCACACCAGTTTACATTCCCACCAACAGTGCACAAGGTTTTCTACTGGCCACACTCTGGCCAGCATTTGTTTTCTCCTCTTTTTGACAACAGACATCCTAGCAGATGTGAGCTCATAACTCATTGTGGTTTTGATTTGCATTTCCCTGATGATTAATGATACTGAGCACCTTTTTATGCACCTGTTGGGAATTTGTGTGTTTTCTTTGGGAAAATGTCTGTTCAGATCCTTTGCCCATAGTTTGAGTTATTTGTGTTTTGCTGTTTATTTGCGTGAATTCCTTGCATACTTCAGATATTATCACATATGAATGTTCTTAGTCAAGCTACTATAAAATATAATTCCATGTAATATAGATTTAAAATCCACCTAATATGTGTTGAGATTTCTAGCACATTAAAAATCTACTGGCTCAGTGGTAAAGGATCCACTTGCCAATGCAAGAAACATGGATTTGATCCCCTGATGGGGAAGATCCCTTGGAAAAGTGGATGGCAACCCACTCCAATATTCTCGCCTGGAAAAATCCCATGGACAGAGGAGACTGGTGGACTACAGTCCATGGGGTTGCAAAAAGTTAGACACGACTCAGGGTCTAAAAAACAGCAAGAACTACAACAAAACAGATAAATGATTTCATAAGATGGAATCATCAACATGATAAAAAAAAATAAACAGCTTGATGGCAAGTGTTTCATTTATCCAAACATGTTAGGAATGTTTTTCTCACATTTTGCAGTATTCCTTTGACCAATTTTGTTGGAACAAATATGCTGGAATAAGAACTTCGTTCTTAATTATGGATTTGACTGATTAAATCTTGTAAAGGGATGTATACATATGTTCTCAGAATACAGTTTGCAGGTCACACACAAGCAAAACTAATTTAAAACACTTTAACAGAATTTTCTGGTGAAAACCTCAAACTTCTGAGACAATCTGTGAAGAAACATAAAAGAGAACTAGGGATGGGCAAGAGAATGTGTAAGAAACCTGGAGGATGGTGAGCTATCTGGACCTGCCTGGGCAGGAAGACTGTGTCTGTGCTTTATCTTAGGGATACTCTAACTCTTTTGCTGGGGGGTCCTACATGTAACGATGCAACAGATCATTGGAACAGAATAGACTGTGCAGATATACACCTACACATTCATAGACAACTAATTTTCAACAAAGGCTTCCCTGGTGGCTCAGTGGTAAAGACTATGCCTGCCAATGCAGGAGATATAGGTTCAATCCCTGGATGGGGATGATCCCCTGGAGAAGGAAATGGCAACCTACTCCAATATTCTTGCCTAAGAAATTCCATGGACAGAGGAACCTAGTCTTTTTACAGTCCATGGGATCACAAAGAGTCAGACACAACTTAGTAACTAAACAATAACAATTTTCAATGAAGACATAAAAGCAATTGAATGGAGAAAAGATAGTCTTTTAAATAAATGTCTTGAAAAATTAGGAATCTGTTAGCCAAAAGAATCTATTAATATCTAGCACTGTATAGGCAAGCTAACTGAAAATGGATTATAATCCTAAACATAAAACCTAAAACTATAAATTTTCTAGAAGAAAATTTGTGATAAAAGCCTTTGTCAGTGTAGGTTAAGCAATCGTTTCTAAAATAAACATGCCAAGTACAAGGCAAAGAAAACAGTGATGAATTGATCATCATCAAAATTAAAAATGACCATCAAAATTAAAAAGCAAAAACAACACCCCACTGTGGATCTGACTGTTGATAGAAGCAAGGTCAGATGCTGTAAAGAGCAATATTGCATAGGAACCTGGAATGTTAGGTCCATGAATCAAGGCAAATTGGAGGTGGTCAAACAGAAGATGGCAAGAGTGAATGTCAACATTTAAGGAATCAGGAAACTAAAATGGACTGGAATGGGTGAATTTAACTCAAATGACCATTATATCTACTACTGTGGGCAAGAATCCCTTAGAAGAAATGGAGTAGCCATCATCGTCAACAAAAGAGTTAGAAGTGCAGTACTTGTATGCAATCTCAAAAACCACAGAATGATGTCTGTTCATATCCAAGGCAAACCATTCAATATCACGGTAATCCAAGTCTATGCCCTGACCAGTAACACTGAAGAAGCTGAAGTTGAACGGTTCTGTGAAGACCTACAAGTCCTCCTAGAACTAACACCCAAAAAAGATGTCCTTTCCATTATAGGGGGCTGTAATGCGAAAGTAGGAAGTCAAGAAATACCTGGAGTAACAGGCAAATTTGGCCTTGGAGTACAGAATGAAGCAGGGCAAAGGCTAATAGAGTTTTGCCAAGAGAATACGCTGGTCATAGCAAGCATCCTCTTCCAACAACACAAGAGAAGACTCTACACATGGACATCACCAGATGGCCAACACCGAAATCAGATTGATTATATTCTTTGCAGCCAAAGATGGAGAAGCTGTATACAGTCAGTTAAAACAAGACCAGGTGCTGACTATGGCTCAGATCATGAACTCCTTATTGCCAAATTCAGATTTAAATTGAAGAAAGTGGGGAAAACCACTATACCATTCAGATATGGCCTAAATCAAATCCCTTATGATTATATAGTGGAAGTGAGAAATAGATTTAAGGGACTAGATCTGATAGACAGAGTGCCTGATGAACTATGGATGGAGGTTCATGACATTGTACAGGTGAGAGTGATCAAGTCCATCCCCAAGAAAAAGAAATTCAGGAAAGCAAAATGGC
The DNA here is from genome assembly GCA_024291935.2 of Okapia johnstoni. Taxonomy (NCBI): domain Eukaryota; kingdom Metazoa; phylum Chordata; class Mammalia; order Artiodactyla; family Giraffidae; genus Okapia; species Okapia johnstoni. The sequence goes on along the minus strand of CM044321.1, from coordinate 5,694,907 downwards.
TATCTGAGGAGGCCTTACAAATAGCTGTAAAGGAAGAGAAACAAAAAGCAAAGGAGACAAGGAAAGATATACCCATTTGAATGCAAAGTCCCAAAGAATAGTAAGGAGAGATAAGAAAGCCTTCCTCTGTGATCAATGCAAAGAAATAGAAAAAAAAATAGAATGGGAAATACTAGAGATCTCTTCAAGAAAATTAGAGATACCAAGGGAACATTTCATGCAAAGATGGGCTCAAGAAAGTACAGAAATGGTATGGACCGAAAAGAAGCAGAAGATATTAAGAAGAGGTGACAAGAATACACAGAAAAACTGTACAAAAAAGATCTCCACGACCCAGATAATCATGATGGTATGATCACTCACCTAGAGCCAGACATCCTGGAATGTGAAGTCAAGTGGGATTTAGGAAGCATCACTATAAACAAAGCTAATGGAGGTGATGGAATTTCAGTTGAGCAATTTCAAATCATAAAAGATGATGGTGTGAAAGTGCTGCACTCAATATGCCAGCAAATTTGTAAAACTCAGCAGTGGCCACACGACTGAGAAAGGTCAGTTTTCATTCCAATCCCAAAGAAAGGCAATGCCAAAGAATGCTCAAACTACCACATAGATGCACTCATCTCACACACTAGCAAAGTAATGCTCAAAATTCCCAGGCCAGGCTCAACAGTACATGAACCGTGAACTTCCAGATGTTCAAGCTGGTTTTAGAAAAGGCAGAGGAACCAGAGATCAAATTGCCAACATTCACTGGATCACTGAAAAAGTAAGAGAGTTCGAGAAAAACATCTGTTTCTGCTTCATTGACTATGCCAAAGCCTTTGACTGCGTGGATCACAATAAACTGTGGAAAATTCGTCAAGAAATGGGAATACTAGACCACCTGACCTGCCTCTTGAGAAACCTGTATGCAGGTCAGGAAGCAACAGTTAGAACTGGACATGGAACAACAGACTGGTTCCAAATAGGAAAAGGAGTAGGCCAAGGCTATATATTGTCACCCTGCTTATTTACCTTATATTCAGAGAAACACTTATATTCATGAGAAACGCTGGGCTGGAAGAAGCATAAGCTGGAATCAAGATTGCCACAAGAAATATCAATAACCTCAGATATGCAGATGACACCACCCTTATGGCAGAAAGTGAAGAAGAACTAAAGAGCCTCTTGATGAAAGCGAAAGAGAAGAGTGAAAAAGCTGGCTGAAAGCTCAACATTCAGAAAACAAAGATCATGGCATCTGGTCCCATCACTTCATGGCAAATAGATGGAGAAACAATGGAAACTTTGGCAGACTTTATTTTTCTGGGCTCCAAAATCACTGCAGATGGTGATTTCAGCCATAAAATTAAAAGACACTTACTCCTTGGAAGGAAAGTTATGACCAATCTAGACAGCATATTAAAAAGCAGAGACATTACTTTGCCAACAAAAGTCCTTCTAGTTAAGGATATGGTTTTTCCAGTAGTCATGTATGGATGTGAGAGTTGGACTATAAAGAAAGTTGAGCGCCGAAGAATTGATGCTTTTGAACCGTGGTGTTGGAGGAGACTCTTGAGAGTCCCTTGGACTTCAAGAAGATCCAAGCAGTCCATCCTAAAGGAGATCAGTCCTGAATATTCATTGGAAGGACTGATGCTGAAGCTGAAACTCCAATACTTTGGCCACCTGATGCAAAGATATGAAGAGAGATTCAGTACCAAAGAAGATACATGAATGGCAAAGAATCCTATGAAGATAGGCTAACCATCATTAGTCACAAGTATACAAATTAAAACCATGGTAGGGCATCACTACACTTTTTTTAGGGTGACTATAATTTTTTTAATGACCATATCAAATGTTGGCAGAGGTATGGAGGGCCTGGAACTTTTAAATCCCAGTAGTGGAAATAAAGAATGACATAAGGTTTAAAGGTTTAAACTACCATATAATTTAATCATTTCATTCCTCAATAGTTTTCTGAGAGAAATGAAATAAATACATATAAGTCTTACAAAGACTTATATTTCCTATGTATAAAATTCTTCACAGTGATTTCATCTGAAATAGCCAGAAACTGGAAACAACCCAAATCATCACATTGGATGAATAAATTAACAAACCATTGTAACTGTTCAGTAATAAAAATAATATGTTAGTGATAAATGCTATAAAGTGGGTAGATCACAAAATATTTATTCTGAATGAATAAAGTCAGACCCCTATTCCCCACGGAAAATCCACCAAAAAAAGAATGGAGAAGAGAGGATCCAGAGACAGGGGGTAGGAGGGAGGAACTACAAAACTCATGAAGAATCTTTTTTTGGGTAATGGATATGTTCATTATCTTAATTATGGTGGGATTCCAGGAATCCATACATATAAACATATACAGACATGCATACCTGTATCAAAGTATATATTTTAAACATGCACAGTTTATTATATCTCAATCTGTTAAACCAAGGTTAAGTATTGGGGGGGAAAAAAGAAGTTACAGTCTATTTGTAGGACATATATTAAGGTAACCTTAAAAATGCATTCCAATATATACTAAGTACAGACAAATATGGCTTGATTCCACATATATGTGGTACCTAGCCTAGTTAAATTCATAGAGTCAGAAAGGACATTGGTAGATGCCTGGGGCTGGAGCGTGAGGCGTGGGGAAGGATTATGGGGAGTCAGTGTTTAATGGGGACAGAGTTTCAGTTTAGGAAGGTGAAAAATTCAGGAGATGGATGATAGAATTGTACAACAATATGAATATACTTAGTGCCCTGAGTTTTACAGTTAAAGATGGTTAAAATAGTATGTCTTATATTATGCAACTTTTATCACAGTTAAAAAAATTAAAAAACTAAGTATTAGATTTCTGTGTGCAGAACTGTCTTCTTAACCTCCAGTGCATCATCACAGTGTCCTCAGTCAGAGCCTGTGTCTTCACCCTGTGTGTGCTCATTACATGGTGTGCACACAAGAACGTGTCCAATCACCTTGTAATTATTTGCTCACATCTGTCTCTGCCCATTAGGGTAAAACTCCTTAAATTCACAGGCAAAATTTTGTGCCTGTCATATAGATGTGCAGCGGATGGTGAATGAATGAATAATCAGTGACCCTGGCATTGAAAACTAATGTTGTTCCAGAACAGATAAACAAAAAAAAAAGCCAAGATAGGCTAGCATTCCCTCCACCCTGGTAGTGGAGTCTGAGACTAAATGATGTTTGACTTTGCTAACTGATGAGTAAAGAACAGGGCAAGTACTCTCACAAATATTTAAATTCCAAGTGCAAATACCAGTGGGCTAGGAGAACTCCCTAGGCCAGCTCAAGGGAACTTAACTAATGTAACAGGAGGTAATTAGGAAAGTAAACACTTTGGCAAAGTCTAAAGAAATATTCCAGAAAGATGAGCTTCTAAGGTCAAGCGTAGGAAACATTGGCTTGTGTATTTTAGCCAATGTGAGCAAAATTTAAAATGTCCCTTCTAGGTAAACATTCCTATGCTGAGCAAATACCCTGAACCATCCAAATAGCCTTTACTATTGTGAGAAAGATCATTTGAATCAAAATCATATACATTTATATTCTATGTAAATGAATTTGAACTAGTTAGTGTGATCTGTGTGAAAAACCACACACGATTATAATCTTTATTTAATTATCCAAATTAATTTCATATTAGCCTAACAGCTTTTATATTTTATTTGTTTATATTGTGTTTTTTTTTAGTTTAATTACAGTATATTGTTTTTGGAGGAGATTTTGTAAGACACTGTGGGTAAGATGGGCTCATTTAGATTCCATCCCCACGATCAGGGTTTGAGGCAAAGGTGTTTATTTGGCAGGGGATTCTAGGAAATATTAGTACTGAATGGGAAAGGATATAAAGAGGAAGGGGACCCTGCTAACATCTTGATTTATCTGTTGAAGGATTCTGAGCACAGGGTGGTGTCTTAGTCCACTCAGTTTGCTGTAACAAAGTACCACAAGCTGGTTGATGTAGGAGTAACAGAAATTAATTTCTCGTAGTTCTGGAGGCTGAAGTTTGAGATTAGAGTCTGGTGAGGGCCCGCTTCTGCCCCTGACTTCTCTTTACATCCTCATGTGTTGGGAGGAGCCAGGCAGCTCTCTGGGGTCTTGTTTATAAGGGCGCTAATCCCACTTTTAAGGGCCCCACCCTCATGACTTAAGCTCCTCCCTAAGAGCCCCTTCTATTGCCATGGAACTGGGATTTAGGACTTCAAAGTATGAATTTGGGAGAAACACAAACATTCAAAGCACAGCAGGTAGCATTAACTGACTTGCATGTTTGCAGCCTCTCTTGTTACTGATGTGGGAAACTCTGGGTGGACAGGACATGGTGCTGAGAACAGAAACAGGGAGCTAGCTTGGGGACTAGTTCAATCATTTTCCCAGTGGAATGTGGGCTTGAATTAATGCAGTGATTGATGGTGAGAAGTGGGAAGATGTTAATGTCTTGAAAAGACGTTAACAGGATTTGTTTATGAAATAATTGTGGAATGAAGGATTAAGAGAATCACCAGAGATGTCTCCAAGGAATTTTAAATCTGGGGAATGGAAGAATCGAGTTGTCATTCAGTGAGATGGGAAAGACTTTCAGGATGAGATTTTTTTATTTAAGGAAAAAAAATGGTGTGAAAACAAGAATCTCAAGTCTTAAAATATCTCTAAAAAGTAGATATTGTTATTCCCACTTTGTAGATGAGAAAGATGTTCTCAGAAACAGTGAGAGTTAACTGAGCTCTCTTAATTCTATCAGTGCTGTCAAAGGAGGTCAACTGTGTCTATTTACAGGGTGATGAAGAGTAGAATTGAAGATACATATTAAGTGCCTAGTACATAATAGTAGATGCCCAATGAATAATGGAAACTTCACTCTTTGCACTTTTGCAATATTTTATACTTGAGTTTATATTTAGAACTTATGTTTACTGTTGCTCACAACTTTTAATATTCAGTAAGTTTCTCAAGGCAAAGTATCATTCAACAAAATGAAACAGACGCCTAGCAAGTCGGCTACAGGATAGCAGAGTAATCAGGGTTATATCAACAATGTAAATAAAATTTTCAATAAATGTGTGTGCTTTGTGGTCAATTAATTTTAGTAAAGCCATTAAGGCAAAAAGTACATTGATTACGTTACAATCACGGAGCCGTAAGTAATTTTTGTCACTTTTCAAGGAGATTGAAACTCGGGGCTGTCGTTAGTAGCCTCAAGGTCTTAATAGTTCCCAGTGTTTTTATCCCTATATTATTCAGTGCCAGATTAGGCTATGTTCTCAATACTTGGGCTGCTCTGTTCTCCGCTGTATTCTTTTGGTTTATTAAGCACTATCTCAAGTTTAACACCTAACCCTTTAATAGCTGAGGGCAGAGAAAATTACACTGAAGCATCTGGATAAATGTAATCATTTCATTAATATGCATATAGACAGTAGGTGGATACTTACAAAAGCCCTAAGATTTTTAAAGGTTACTGTGAAGACTATAAAAACTAAAGCCAGTTATATTTTTAAATTATGATTTGAAACATAAGCCAGGGTCTTTGAGCATCAGATGAATTACAAAGTATGCCATATCTCAAACACAAGGATACATATATTATATAAATCATGAAGAATGAATAATGATTTCTAGAAATCATGCATATCCTTAAAAGTCCAATATTCAGTAGTAAAAACACTAAAATATTGATATGCTCAAGGAATTTAGAATTGATTCGGTGTATAAATAATATAGATACTAATATTAAGCAGATATTCACAGGGTTATACCCCTGGAGCAAAAAGTTGTCATAGCAGCCATATATGTTACTAACCGTAGACGGCACAAAGCAAGAACTTCATAAAAAGCAGTTCATTTTCCTTGCCTTATGATATCCCTTTTTATCTGTTCTGCTTGTCCCATCTGAAATATGTCTGAATACAATGATAGAAGTTATACATTAACAGAAAACTTAAGTGTATGCTTTCTTTCCTCTTCACACCAGAACAAGAGAACTAAAAACAGTGGTCACATACTTTATGAGAATACCTCTTTTAAATAAACGTGATCCCATCTTCTTTACAAGTAGTACTATTGTTCATGATCAAAACTTGGGAAAAAATAAGCTGAAAGCAACACCTAGCTTAGGTACTACAAACACACTTTCATCCAATATACCTATAAAATTTTAAACAAAGTAATCTATTTTGCATTTTCTATAAAGTACAAGAAAACAAGATATTAATGAATTATACTTGACCGTGCTAATTTTCTTGATTGTTTATGTTACAGGATAATTGGATATTAATGTGACTTTTAACAATAAAATGCATATTCTTTTACTTATTTGTTCACAAGGTAGCATCAGGTATTGATTGCGACAAAAACCCTTTATTGTTCATGAGAATTGCTATTTAGGAACTTAGTTTTTGAGACTTTTAGAATACTACAGTGTTTCAGTGACAAAACGGGAAATCTTGGTAAAAATGCATCACTGTTGGCTTGTGTGTGTGTGTATATGAGAGAGCGAGGGTGTAAGATGATGAAAGATACACAGCAAATTCAATAAGTAGGCTGTTTATTTTAAATACTCCACTTATTACCGTAGAGTAAATTAAGCAACATTGAAATAACTGAACTGTTCTAACATCCTGCTTATCTTAACATATTGTCTCAATATCACTTTCAAATAAAGATGTTTGAAATAGTGTCTGCAATCTACATTTTTGATCTGCCTAAATAGCTGCTGGCTTCAGCAGAACATTAATGCAAATCTAATGTACCTGCTGGTATGATTAGCTGAATCAAATGATGGCATTTAAGTAACACCTAAATAATCTTAATTAGGATCTTCAACTCATCTTAGCACTTAGAACTCTACAGATGGATAGTCTTAATTATCAGGCTTTTGATTAGGATAACAGCCCTAATCAAGACGATGTGGGACTGATAGACAGGGTATCAGTAAATTAATGACTGCTGTTAAGTGGGAGCATAAGCAAAAAAAAAAAAAAAATTGAGCCACTTTCTGTGAGAGACAGGATGACGTGTATGCAAAGGAAATAATATTGTCAGGAAAAAATCAGAGTGAAAAATTGTGGATTGGTGTTACTGTTATTTTATCCAAATATATTCAAGCCCTCATATTCAACAGGACCATATAAATTTCATGTTTACATAAAATTGAGTGAATGCAGGTAATTTGACAAAAGTTTCTAAATTTGAATTGGTAACTTGGTAAAACTTAATCGATTTGCCATGTGTGAATCAAAACTAACTATTGGACATGCATTTCTTTTGAAGGAAATCACGACATGGTAATGGGAGAACCAGGAAAACATAAAATATTTTGTTTACTTCTTTCTTCCCTGAAGTTTAACTTGCCAAACTTTAATTTGCCAAATTACCAACAGCCCGAGTAGATGAACACAAAGCAATATGACCAAGTGTTTCCTTGTAGTCAGACATGGCATTCTTGGTTCCAGAGCTTTCTGTGTATTTAATAAAGGAAGAAGCCAAGCAAGCCTTGTGTTTACATTCTCTATATTGGACTGTTAATTGACGTAAAATTGATGAAAAGGTCCTTCGTGTAACTTCATTTTGCATTTTACCACGGCTGCTATTTAAAATGAAGAGCGCTCGGACATTTTACCTTTTAAACAGAAACTTTCCTCAAGGCTCTGTCGCTAGTCATTGGTATCTGCGCTCCAATTCAGACTTCTCCTCGTCACCTCCACCTTCTTTTTCAGATCTTGCCGGACTTCCTTGGTGACTTAGGTGGTAAAGCATCTGCTTGCAATGCAGGAAACTCAGGTTTGATTCCTGGATCGGAAAAATCCCTTGGAGAAGGGAATGGCAACCCACTCCAGTATTCTTGCCTGGAGAATCCCATGGACAGAAGAGCCTGGTGGGCTACAGTCCATGGGGTCACAAAGAATCGGACACGACTGGGCAAATAACACTAGGCACTGTCCTCTGCTTTTTTTCTGTAACCATCTTCTCTCCTCCTCTGTTTAGTATGAATCCTGTTCAGAGACTAGTGAATCTTCGGAGACACCCTTGCCTCTCACTGAATAAATATTTTACTTTCAGAATTGGATATTTGCAACTGGGAAGCAGTGGTAAATGTAACGCCTGGAATTAGATACACCATCCATCCTCTGATCAAACCCATGAGACTGGTTTCTGGGTGAATTAGTGAAGACAGCGTGAACTTATTCTTGCCTGAGAAAAGGATAAAAGCAACACATTCATCAGTTTGGCATGAGATACACCCTGAAAATCCACTACATCCATGGGACAATTAGGAATTCACTACATGTTTGCAAACTGTATCAAATGATGTGTGTTTAGTGTTTTATGCTTAAATGCCTTATCCTTAAAATAATAATAACAGTAAAAATAATGATAATGATGATGATATATACAATGATTATGTGTAACCGCCTCTCTTTCATTCTAACACACACAGTGAAGATTTCATGCAAAGCTACAGGCTCTTCTCCTGGAAATTAAAAAAAAAAATGCCCTGGAAAGATCTCCTTAAACTCACGTGTTACTGCATATTCCAGAGACTCCTAGTTCTTTGACCACTGTGTCTTCCATTTCATCAACTGGCTTCTCTTCATAAACTTAGCCCCTAGATGTTTTTCAAACTTCTGCCCTACACCATATTCCTGCCATAAAGCTCTGCATTAATAATCTCATCCATTCCCGATCGTGGACGTGAGTATCTTCAACCCTGATTCCTTCCAGTTTTCTCAACCCATATATTCAAATGCTTGGCAGATGTCCCCACCCGGGTGCAGTCTTACAACTCTAAATGAAGCATATCTGCATCTCAATGCAATCTCTTGCTTCACACTTTCATGTCCCCATCATTCAAAATCAGAATCTTGTAGGCTGGTTTGCTCTCTCCTTGCCTTCTGTGTCCAGTTACCAAGGTGTCCTAACAGCATTATAAACATGTCTTGCGTCTGTTTCTTCTTTGTTTTTCCCCACTGTGGATTGCTCATACTCAGCCTTTTCAAATCCTCTTCGTCTCATCACTAATGAGTTTCCCACAGTCTCTTCTTTCCTGACCTAAGAGTGCAACTATTACAAGTTGAATCAACCACCCCTCGGAGACCAGGAAAGAAGCTCTTTATAACCAGAGCAAGTAAAGAACAAATAGAATGGACTAAATCTAGTCCAACACCATCTGGAAACACTCACTCATCAGAATCCGTTTGGATATTGGAGAAGCTTTCCTCCTGAATCTTTCGGTTGCTCTCACGCTTTCTCTCGTCCAAGTTTTTCTACCCATTTTCACTACTAAACTCACACCTAAGCTCGACATGCTCTGTGATGCTCAACACTGCTTATTACTTGGTCTTCGAGTTCCACTTCCCTCTCTGCAGTGTCTCCATGGTTTTAGGCGCGTCTTAGGGGTGTTTTCTATCATCCGCTTTAACTCTTGGGTTTCATTTTCTGTAGCTAAATGTGTTTCCAGGGTTTTCTCATTTCTGCTGAAGTTCTCTTTTTCAATTTAAGGCAGGAAAGTTCCTGACTCTCTGCTGACTCAACTCTTTTTTAAAAATAAACCTTTTATTTTAAAATAGCTTTACACTTACAGAAAAGTTTTGAAGATCATACAGATTGTTCTCATACACATCCTTCCCAGTTTTTTCCCTTGTTAACATCTGCATTAGTGAGGCTCCACTGGGATTCCCAGAAGGGGCAGAAAGCTTAATCTGCTGACTCAATTCTGCTTGTACCTTGATCACTACCTCACTGAGGAAATTATATACAGTCATGACCTAAATGCTAAGATAGTAAGCCCTGCTTCTAGCAACAGACACATTCCTTCAACACTTGATTTTATTTTACACTCATGAGTTGTCTAAAAATAGATTAAAATAGTGAATAAATTACTTAGTTAAACACAGAACTGATAAATAAAAGGAAATATATTCTTGTAAACTTAAGGGAAAATACTATCGTAAAAGGATAAATGTCAAGCTTAAGTAGATTTAGCAGGATGTCAGTATTTCATAGGACATGTGGATTTGCTTGCCATTGTTCATTGTTATCTATAATCCAGTTCATAAAGGGAAATTAGAAGCTAATGTTTTTTACTTCTTGGGAGAGGTGGGGCTCATCCATCTAGAATTATACCTTAGCACTGCCATCATGCCCATTGTTATTTAAGTTGCCGTACTCCTTGTAGGAATCCACCACCACGGGGTCAGTCTTTTCAAGAGGATGACACAAACATTGTCATTGGCAAAATAAAGGAGAAAGAAAGTAAGCCTTAAGACATCTCTGGGGTCTAGAAAGAGTGAATTGGCTGCCACTTCTGATATCATAAAAGAAGCAATAGGACCAGGTGGATAATACTGAGGGAAGAACAGGAGTCTTACTGCTTTTCAAATTATGCTCAGAAGGTTGGTTTCTGAAGAAAAAAAAAAATGTGTGAAAGCATATCCCTGATTTCATTTAATATTGTAGAATTAAAGTTTACTCTTGTTTTTCACAAAATCAATTAGACTTTAAAACTGTTATGCTCTGCAAGGTTACATACAAGCTATATGATCCACATTGTTCAGCTCGTCATGACTGACACACAAGAGTATGTTTGTGAATATTTTTTAATATAATTTGGATGTCATTGTTTAGTTTTTAAATTTGCATTCTCCTTATTATTATTAGTTATGTCTATCAAAATGATTATATCATTTAAAGTGGTTAATTAAAACATAAAATACTGATAAGAATAATAATCTAAAACTACTCCTCATTATATAGTAAAAATAATAAGGTAACTTCACTGTACATGAGAAATGTGAATTTGAATAAGGTGAGATAAATTCAGTACTTGACTGTGATGATTCTATATAACCTTCTGGAAAATTAAATCACAAATATAAAGCATGATGGAAATATGTGAAAACTGACTGTTATTGGTCCAGTGATCCCCACTACAATGTGTTATAAAATTTTGTCAAACAGAAACAAGAATCCATTGAAGCATTCATTTTCATAAAAAAGAATCAATTAAATTTTTCAAGAATAAGTTAAAAATAATATTTCTCATACAAAATTAATTTTATCTTTTAAGGAAGAGAAGAGAACATGGCTACAAAGGTATTATTGGGAGTCAAAGTTGTAATAATTTTGTTTTTTTGACAGAACTAAACTGAATTTAGTTTTTAATTAATTAATTTAAATTGGAGGCTAACTACTTTACAATACTGTAGTGGTTTTTGCCATACATTAAAAGGCACAAGTCACAATATTTCTGAGAAGTTACTGATAAATAAATAGCATTTTAAATTAGAAAAAAAGGCTCTTAGCAAGGTTTTTTAATCAAGGTACAGTGTTAGATATAGCATGTAATTATGCCTATGAAAAATGAACTGCTATTCTCTTTCATGTTAGCATATATTTTATTTTAAAGTCAAATAAAATAATATATGCTAAGAATATTAATTTAGTCTTGATATGTGCAAACATTTTAAGGAGGAAACACTCAATAATTACTTGCACTGAAGTCTTCTTGCTGTTTCGTTTTCAGTGTTAACGTGAGCTATGATTCAGCTAACTGACTAACACAACTGACAAAGATAATTTTTTATAAAAGATGACATCTCTTGCATTGGTATGATAACTATTCTTTTAACTAAAATACATTTTGGATATTTTATTTTATTATTTTCAAATTATTTATTCAAATATTGATATTACATATGTATAATTCACTAAAAGGCAATGGATATCAAATTTTAAGAAACACTGACAAATCTTCTGTAACATTTACTGGTTCGTTTTTTCACATCGAATTGTATTAAAATCAATCTGTTTATAAAGAAGGCAATATACATCATCAGAGCGTTCAAAATGTCATATGTCAATGAATTATGCCTCTCTTCAATTGGCTTGTTAGGAACCTATGCAGGTTTTGCCAACTGCTTTATAATTGACACTGGTCTTAACTGTTAATTTGAGCATATCAAAATTCCTAAAACTTTCGTCACAAAACTTTTGTGATTTCCCATTCACTAATTAATTAAACTTGAACTAAATCTGATACTCATCATAAAGCCCTCTGGTCTCTATCCCAGACTTTTCTTTTAAACCTTCTCTGCCATTAATTCATCTGCGTGTGACTCTAGTCTAGGTTTGGTTCTGTTTTCAAGAACATATCTGCCATTTCCTCTTGGTCGTCTGTATCACTTCCTCCAACTAGAATTTTTTTTTTCTTCTCTTAGTTTTCATTTATATACTCAGAATTTAGGATTCATATTAAATAGTTTCCTCCTGTCATCAAAGCATTTCTTCTTCTTTTCCTGAATCCTAATAAGATGTATTTGTATATCCTTTGAATTGTTTATGATCCTGTGTTTGGTATCTGTCAACTGGGCATTTGTGTTGGAGAACAGGGTTGACATTATATTCATTTCTCTACTCCTCTCTGACTCTTCTTCATCCATGGTACCTATCACAGTATCCTGATTATGGCCAATGCTCCATATAGATGTAGGAAAAAATAATGAATAAACACTGCAATTTAAAATGCTCTTAATTTTTTTAAGAAGTCTGCTAATAGAATTCTCATAAGAGATCTAAATGACAATTCCAAAATATTATACTAGATTTAATATTCTTCAAAAATCATTTTTAAGGAGAAAAAATAAATTTATCCAAAATGGCATTAGAACTCTAGAATATATGAAGAATACAACGGTTTCATCCTCTGACATAAAATACCAAAAGAATTCCAAATGGATGGGATATTAAATGAATAAATGGATAATACAAATATAAGGATGCATAAAAATTTACAGTTTAAACTAAAATAAAAATGTAGTTTGTATCAAAAAATCGTAATCAAGGTTAAAAGACCAATTTTTTAATGTATTTATTGTATAAAATAAATATTACAAACTATTATATCTCTAATATGAAAAAGTCTTGCTAAGTTTTTTTTAAAGGGAGGGATAACCAATATCAAAGTAAAATGAATATCATATAAAAAGATATTTAACCTTACTAGTGATCAAATAACTAAGGAAAGCAATTTTTAAATTAAAAATCTAATTGTCTCTTAGCTCAGCAAATATCTAAAAATCCTATAAAGCATAGAATTAGTAAGCATTTGAAGAAATGAGTCTGAAATCTTCCATCATTTAAAACAATAAATCACACACTATTTAAAAATAGAGCAACTCATCACAAATTTGGAGAGCTCTGTTGCTATCCATATAAACCAAACTGTAATTGGGCAAAGCAATGACCAACCAAATTCTACTGTGAGGAGTTTCTTTTATTGAGAAAATTGCACACTGTGGAAATGCACATGCCAAATGATACTCACAGCAATGGTTTCTAAGCATCGGCAAGCTATAAATATCCTAGAGATTCGTTGACACAAAACTGGTTAAAGAATGATATATTCAGACGGTGGCAATTTAAAATGATTTTAGGTTGTCAAAGGTGAAAGAAATTTTCTGAAAGAATAACGACAAACTGAGTAGCACTTAAAATAGTTCACTAAAAAATTAAGGTTGCAAATATGTGTGAAACTAGAAGGGAATTAGAAGGAGCAAGTTATTACTGCAAATTTACTAAGTTTCAGGAGATTTCTTCTGACGACTTACTCTTCAGAGTTTGTTAAGAGGTAAATGGTCAAGGATTCAGAACTACCAGAGAGCAGGGCTATGTTTTAAATTTAATGTCTCTGATTCCAAATCATATGCTTTCTGAACCACACTGTGGAGTTTAGTCTTGCCTTCTGAGATGCGCATTTCTGTGTGTGGCCTACGTATCTAATAAGTGAGAGTGATGATGCTACAGGACATTTATTCCAGGCTCTATAAAATTGGCTGCCTTTGAATATCCCTTTTCCTTATGATTTCAGAGTCCAATCTATTAGTAATATAAACATGTCTACAAAAATAAAACTGCATTCAGATGAACTTATGATATTTTATTATAAGAAACACACAACATACACACTGAAATTTAAGTTCCAATCACTGGTGTTGGCAATTCACAAATATACCTGCATCATGGAACTTAAATATTTTTCTTTTTATCTCAGTTATATCTCTTCTGAAAATAGAAGCTTAAAATTGCCCTAAAGTACTTCTTCCACTTGAATACTTTGGGTGTTTTCTCACTCTTCCAAAAACAGTTATTTAAGAACAAATTTCACATACGCTATTCATCTTCCAACACGCCTTCTTTCCCTGGGATGTGATGCATTGGTAACTGTGTGAGAGATCTGAAGAGAATAAGTTAGTTCCAGAATTAATATTATGTGAATGAACTAATTCTATTTTCCATTGGCATCATTCATGTCCTTGCATTATAAGAATGCATATATTCATAGGCACAAACTTACATTTAAAATTCCTCACCACTCAAGTGAAAAGCACACACACACACAATTCTTTCTGGCTTCTGAAGTATTGAAAAATGTCAGAGTGGCTTTCATATAAAACCTTTCAAAAACAAGGTCATTAAAAGTGCATATTAAATCTGTTAGCTCCGGTTAAAGTCCAATGCTTGACCAAAGGTTCCAAACTTGTGGCATCCTGTGTAGAAACTATTATTTTCCTTTTCAGCTTACTTTCAGTAAATATATTTATGGTCCTTTGTTCTATTTGTGTGTAATGATGCCTGAGTATAGTGGACATTGAAAAAACTCGAGGTCGTGAACTTTGGAATATAATGGGTCATTATTCCAGTAGCAAAAATAAAGGGAAAAAAGCCACATTGCTAAAATCCAAGAAGACCCCACCTTTGTACAACAAAGAGGGTGCGAGAATAAGATGAGGAAAAGTTGAGAGCCAACAGAATTCAGAAGTCACCTACCGGACAAACAGTTATCGCACCCCTGTTATCTGTCATGTGCCAGTCACCATGCGAAGCTCAGAGAAAGTTCCAGAATGAAAAAGGAAGGGGAGGAGGAGGGGGTGGGGAGGAAGGGATGACGGTGAAGGGGGATGAGCAGCCGGGGGAGGAAGGGGGCAGGGTAGGGAGGAGAATCTGCTTGGGTTGGCTCAGTCACAGTTTGAGCTTTTCTTGCATCATTTCGTGAAACTGTCACAACAGGTTGAAGGAGGTCGTGTGGCAATCTCAGGGGCACTCATTGTTAGTAAATTTGGGTTTTCAGAAAATCTAGCAGAATCGGTATTTGGGGCAGAGTCTGTGACTTCCTTTACAAAAATAGCAACCGCGTAAGTGTAGCTGCCTGAGTCGGCTTGTTCTGAGGAAAAGAAAAGACAAATAAGTTTAAAAAAAAAAGTCAGAAAAAGATTGTTTTCAGCCCTGTGATTAGAACTTGGAGGAAACAAACCTTCAATATTGTTCCCAGTCATTCTACTCATCAACCTGCTGTAGCAGAGATGGTGAAAAACAGTCTTGGTGAGAGGGGAAATGGAAGTGATCAAAAGTGTATGGCCCTAGAGATTATCATACTAAGTGAAGTCAGAGAAATACAAACACATGATATCACTAATACAGTGAACTTAACAGAATGATGCAAACGAGCATAGCAACAAAACAAAAAAAAACTCACAAGACATAGAAAATTAATCTGTGCTACCAGAGGGGAAAGGAGGGGAGGGGGACTAGAATAGAATCGGAGGGACTGACATCTGCACACAGCGACACGTGAAATACACGGGGGGCTCCCTAGGGCCTCAGGAGGGGAGGAGGACTAGAATAGAATCGGAGGGACTGACATCTGCACACAGTGACACGTGAAATACACGGGGGGCTCCCTAGGGCCTCAGGAGGGGAGGAGGACTAGAATAGAATCGGAGGGACTGACATCTGCACACAGTGATACGTGAAATACACGGGGGGCTCCCTAGAGCCTCAGACAGTAAAGAATCTGCCTACAGTGGAGGAGACCTGTGTTCGATCCCTGGGTTGGGAAGATTCCCCTGGAGAAAGAGATGTCAACCCACTCCAGTATTCTTGCCTGGGAAATCCCATAGACAGAGGAGCGTGGTGGGCTACAGTCCATGGGGTCACAAAGAGTCAGACACTATTGAGCTACTAACACTTTCACTAATACCTTCATGTATAAAATAGGTAAACAACAAGGGCCTACTGTATACTACAAGGAACTATGCTCTATATCCTGTAGTAACCTCTGATGGAAAAGACTCTGGAAAAGAACAGATACAGATACATAACTGAATCACTTTGCTCTATACCTGAAATAATACATTGTAAATCAACTATACTTCAGTTAAAAAAATTGTTTGTTTAAATATATATATTGTGTGTGCTTCTATGAATGTGTGTCTTTGTCCATTTTCCTGTAACTCTGCAGCTGTGGCTTTCAAAGTATGGTTTGGAACTCCTGGGAAATTCCCAAAACTATCCAGGGGTCTGTAGGATAAAGCTATTTTCATGCTAAAGCTAAGACACCCTTGCTGTGTTTACTGTGCTGCCGTGTTTAGTGACAGTGCCTTAGCAGGAGTTGGGAAACTGGTGCCAACTGTACTGAATATGTACTTTTTTAAAAAATTTATTTATTTATTTTAATTGGAGGCCAATTACTTTACAGTATTGCAGTGTTTTTTGCCATACATTGACATGAATCAGCCATGGGTGTACATGTGTCCCCCATCCTGAACCCCCCTCCCACCTCCCTCCCCATCCCATCCCTCAGGGTCATCCCAGTGCACCAGCCCTGAGCACTCTGTCTCATGCATCGAACCTGGACTGGTGATATATTGCACATATGATAATATATATGTTTCAGTGCTATTCTCTCAAATCATCCCAGGCTCATCTTCGCCCACAGAGTCCAAAAGACTGTTCTTCACATCTGTGTCTCTTCTGCTGTCTCGCATATAGGGTCATCGTTACCATATTTCTAAATTCCATATATGTGCATTAATATATTGTATTGGTGGTTTTCTTTCTGACTTACTTCACTCTATATAATAAGCTCCAGTTTCATCCACCTCATTAGAACTGATTTGAATGCATTCATTCTAATGGCTGAGTAATATTCCACTGTGTATATGTACCACAGCTTTCTTATCCATCTGCTGATGGACATCTAGGTTGCTTCCATGTCCTGGCTGTTGTAAACAGTGAACATGTACTTTTTGTCATCTCTCTTGCTCCCAGGAAAAACCAAAGTGTCAGTTCACATAAGAATGTACTGACCAAATAAATACAAGTTCTTAACGTAATTAACCTTGAGGCTTATGTACATTTTTTTTTTTAAATGTTACTTAGGAATATGTGGGAAAACGGAAAGTACCTGAAAATCTGTGGGCTGCTTACGGGTGTGGGGTGAAAAAGCCCCAAGCGTCTGTTACCCGTGCCCTGGGTTACCCTCTTTTTATGGAACATCGCTTTCACTTGAAACATCCACTGAGAGAAAACTAAGATTCTTTACATTTGGGTATTTGGCAGATTCCTAAAAAATGAAGGAAGTCAGTCTGTCACTTGGGGAGAGCAAGACACAGTAGGTGTTACCACTGGCAAAAGTAAAACGTTCAAGGGGTAATCAGAATCTTAGGAAACGTCTGTGTATCATCATAAGCTTTCCAGTACTTAAAGATTCTTCCTAAAGTATTGGAGAAAGTGAATGTGATGTTTGTTTTGGATTAAATAGTAAATTGTATCCAAGTGTGGAAAAGTTGTAATATAAACCTTTGAACCAATTTTCCAAATGACCAATGGGTGATGTTGTAAAACCATTATTGGGTAAAAAATCTCTTCCAAGTGCAAGATAGAAAGTTGGCTTTTCATATAAAGCAGTTGCAAATTTATTAATATGCTTTTAGATTACACATTAGATTGATTTTTTTTTTTTAACATTCTGTTTGTCAGCCTTTGGTGTGATAACAAAAAATAGTATCCTTAATTATCTGAAAGATTTCCAGCTACATATCTATGTGAGACCAGATTTTTCCCCATATGCTTTAAAACAATGAATTGCTACATATTGAATGCAGAAGTGGATAGGAGAAAACAGGTTTTTAATATTAAGTCAGCTATCAAAGAGATTTACACAAATGTAAAGCAATGCTATTCTTCTTGATTTTTTGGAAGACTGCATCATTTTTAAAGAATGTATATTATCACATAATGCATTTTGCAATGCTATTTTAATGAAATAAAAATATTATTTAACTTTTTTTCTGATTCTATGTGGTAAATACTGGTAGGTATAATTCAGGAAAGCAAGAGCTCTTTAAACTCCTTAATATTTTATTCAGATGTAGAGACTAAAGAGCTTGAAAACAGCAGCTCTAAAGCAATCCTACAAAACAGAAGACAAAAATGTGTTTTTTCATACTCATATAATTAAAACATATGAATTTTTTTTTAAATGCTATTTAGAAGACATTGTGTGTGTGTGTGTTAGTTGCTCAGTTGTATTTGACTCCATGTGACCCCACGGACTATAGTCCACGAGGTTCCTTTGTCCCTGTGATTTCCCAGGCAAGAATACTGGAGTGGGTTGCCTTTCCCTTCTCCAGGGGATCTTCCCAACCCAGGGATTGAACCCAGGTCTCCCGCATTGCAGGCGGATTCTTTACCTCCTGAGCCACTAGGGAAGTTCAAGAATACCGGAGTGGGTAGCTTATCTGATCTCCAGCAGATCTTCCTGACCCAGTAATCAACCCAGATCTCTTGCATTGCAGACAGATTCTTTACCAGTTGAGCTACCAGGGAAGACATTAAGGGGAGATGAATAAACAAACATTTGCTCATTCATTCAGTTGCTAAGCTATGTCCAACTCTTTGCAATACCAGAAACTGCAGTACACCAGGCTTTCCTGTCCTTCATTATCTCCCGGAGTTTGTTCAAACTCATTTCCTTTGAGTCGGTGATGCCATCTAACCATCTCATCCTCTGTTATCTTAAACATTAAGATACATTTACTCCTCACTCTCGTTGTGGTATCAACGCCTACTGCCAGGATCTTTACAGAAGCGAGACTTCCTTCAGGCATCTCCTGAATGAAAAATCAAAGGCTTTATTAGCTTTTAAAATCTGCAATTGGCCATGAGTTCTTTCAAAATTCCCATCATAAGTATTCCATGAAGACTTCCTAAACAATTGTGCTTCACCCCCCTCCTTTTTTTTTTTTTTTAAATCTCTCTGGGCTTATGTTTATATCAAGCAACTGACCACTTCAAACATGGATTTCCATTACTAACTAGGTAACTTTACTTCTTTGCCTCTAATTATTTTTCAAATCTTGTTTCCAAAATCAGATGATAATAAACTTACTTAGGGAAGAGCTTGTAGGTTAATCTTATTTTGAACACCCCTCAGACCTTTCAGAATGTTTTCTTTAGATGAGGCAAAGACCTACATTTCAGCTTTGTTTATAGACTACTTGGGCAACTTAAAATGCTCTTTTCATGTAATATAGTGACAAAATATAATATATACTGCTACTGTCTGTAATTCAATTTCAGATATTTCAGATTGTGCAGTTCCATGTATTCACAATGGCTATTTGCAGTCATCTGCGATCAGTGAATATTTGTTAATATTTGATGTACTCCAGTTGGTGGACTACAGTCAGAAAATTACAGCGCAGTTACCTGTTACTGTAAGTCTTCAGTAAGTCTTCAAGTAAGTCTTCAAGTCTTTATCTTGATCAACATTAGCTGGCTTGATGACTAGCCATATGGATGTTAAAGGGACTTAAGCGGTTCTTGCACTGACTCGAAATATTGTCCAAGCATCACAGCCATCTTCCATGATCTGTGTGCTCTTCTGAGCCCCAGGTCTGGGCCTCTTCAAGTGGAAATGTGGCCTTGGGATTCCATGAAGTCATTCCACAGAGAATCTGACTCCAGTGTGGCTAGTTGAACCCTCATCCTGTCGCTAAGTCATGTCTGACTCTTTGTGACCCTGTGAACTCCAGCGCACCAGGCTTCCCTGTCCACTCTCTCCCTGCTTCTGCAACACTGCTGCAGCTGCCTCCTGTGAACCTGTCACCCAAGGTGTTGCCTTAGCATATCAAGAGCTGTGCTAGGATTCCTAGAGGTCACAATAAAGGTAGGGAAGCAAGGGATTTCCTGCCTAGGTGCTGGTTAACCCTCACATGTGTGAAAAAACTTTGTCTGGAATTAGCTTTCTTGACAACTTACTGCCAGCTCTAGAGTTTGTGTGGCCAACACCCAGAACCTACACACAAGGTTTCTAACATCTGACAAAGAGAAAAGAATCTTATCCAGGGCTAACCTAATTGAGGTCAGTGTGCAACACGATTTTCTTCCACATCAAATTTAAGGTTACTTATTTGAGCACAAAAAAGAAAATGGAAAAGGAAATTATAGAGGAAAACCAGCATTTAGGAAAAAAAAAAGCAGTAATAGGGTAAAATCGAGAAAAATACAATAATTCAAAATGCTCTAAGATGATTTGCACTGTTGCATTACTTGTGGAAATAGACATTTTAAAAGATGTTTTTGGTATGCTATTACTCACCTTTATTTTTGAACGTAACTTTATAAATAGATAATAGTTTATTTTATAACCCTAGGACATATTTCTTGGCATTTTACATGAGCATGCTGTTGCATTGGGCTAGGCAATCAAAACACAATTATATAACTGTGCATTTATAAGTAGTCTTTCTGCACATTATAATTTCCACATATATTACTGTGAGGATGAGTTAATTCAGAAGTGAAATAGACAGGCCAAATCACTTACAACTTTTCATGTATTATTGTAGAAATAACATCTAATTAACTTTACTTCATATTTAACCTGAAAAACGCTTTCCTTAGAAAGGTAGAGAATTGTTAGTTAGGTAATTATACATTTATAGTCTGTGAAATCAGTAATTAAATGGTAACTAAAATGTACTTACATGTTTACACACCATAAAATTACAGTATTTTTAACATACAGTAATTAATTTATATTTAACATACACTTGTGTATGCTTGATTAAATGTCAATTAGGTGCCTATTTGTGAAGAATTAACCATTACCAATTTAGGGAAATACTAAGATAAAGCTAGCCATTTTGTTCCTTAAATTTTTTTTTTTATGCAAAACTAAATGTCATCCTCTAATTCATTTTCATTTTTAAGTTTTTCATCAAGTTTTTATATATATACATATATAAATATTTAATCTAATTACATAACGCAGTATACTTGTTACTTTCAAGCACCTAAATAAAATAAAAAAATAAACAAAGCAATTTTTCTAACAAATAGAAATAATTTTGAGAAGGATCAGAAAGCACACTTAAAAAAATCACATTGTTAGTTCTTTTTCTTGCATCTGTTGCTCTACTTTTACTCTTATCATTTTCTCTATATTTTCCGACTACTTAATAATAAATGAGTTTGACTATGTAGTTCAGTTCAGTTCAGTTGCTCAGTCGTGTCCGATTCTTTGTGACCCCATGAACCACAGCATGCCAGGCCTCCCTGTCCATCACCAATTCCAAGAGTCCACCCAAACCCATGTCCATCGAGTCAGCGATGCCATCCAGCCATCTCATCCTCTGTCATCCCCTTCTCCTCCTGCCCTCTATCTTTCCCAGCATCAGGATCTTTTCCAATGAGTCAGCT
Organism: Okapia johnstoni; assembly: GCA_024291935.2. Taxonomy (NCBI): domain Eukaryota; kingdom Metazoa; phylum Chordata; class Mammalia; order Artiodactyla; family Giraffidae; genus Okapia; species Okapia johnstoni. Next base: position 5,673,337 of record CM044321.1, on the reverse strand, counting down.
CTTCGCATCAGGTGGCCAAAGTATTGGAGTTTCAGCTTCAACATCAGTCCTTCCCATGAACACCCAGGACTGATCTCCTTTAGGATGGACTGGTTGGATCTCTTTGCAATCCAAGGGACTTCTCAAGAGTCTTCTCCAACACCACAGTTCAAAAGCATCAATTCTTCGGCACTCAGCTTTCTTTATAGTACCTGTCTCATGTCCATACATGACCACTGGAAAAGCCATAGCCTTGACTAGATGGACCTTTGTTGGCAAAGTAATGTCTCTGCTTTTTAATATGCTGTCTAGGTTGGTCATAACTTTCCTTCCAAGAAGTAAGCGTCTTTTAATTTCATGGCTGCAATCACCATCAGCAGTGATTTTGGAGCCCAGAAAAATAAAGTCAGCCACTGTTTCTACTGTTGCCCCATCTATCTGCCATGAAGTGATGAGACCGGATGCCATGATCTTAGTTTTCTGAATGTTGAGCTTTAAGCCAACTTTTTCACTCTCCTCTTTCACTTTCATCAAGAGGCTTTTTAGTTCTTCTTCACTTTCTGCCATAAGGGTGGTGTCACCTGCATATCTGAGCTTATTGGTATTTTCCCCAGCAATCTTGATTCTAGCTTGTGCTTCCTCCAGCCCAGCATTTCTCATGATGTACTCTGCATGTTTGTTAAATAAGCAGGGTGACAATATACAGCCTTGACATACTCCTTTTCCTATTTGGAACCAGTCTGTTGTTCCATGTCCAGTTCTAACTGTTGCTTCCTGACCAGCATACAGGTTTCTCCAGAGGCAGGTCAGGTGGTCTGGTATTCCCATCTCTTTCAGAATTTTCCACAATTTATTGTGATCCACACAGTCAAAGGCTTTAGAAACTTAAATATATTTTGCACAAAGCTCAAAAAATGTATTTTCATAAAACCTCATAATTTTGGACTTACCTGATAGTCCAGTGGTTAAGACTCTACTTCCAAGGCAGGGGACAGGGGTTCTGTCCCTGGTCAGGGAACTAAGATCCCACATGTTGTAGTGTGTAGCCTAAAAAATAATAATAATAATAACTTTTAAAAAACTTAGTAATTTTCTTTTCACTATTTTTAAAATAAACATTGTTCTTCAAATGACTATCACTTACAGATACATGAATATGAATAAACCTGAATAATTTAGCCTCTTTTTAATGATACACACATTAAAAGACTCATAAAAAAAGGACAGAGACATAAGGAAGCCCTTGATGGCATTTTGATTGTGAAATTGCTTCTCATTTGCCTTAGTACTAATTGGTCTCTATAAGACGTTCCCATTAAAAATTATATCCTTCTCCATTGTAGGTTATAGCTATCAATTATCTATGACAATGACAATTTCATAGCAGAAATTCAGCATCACATATGTTTAGGAAAATTACACATTTCAAAATGGAGAACAGAATTCTGAGAATTTTATAGATACATACACACACTACGTTGGATAATATAACATCCAAAACAAACTGTCAACCTGTTTAACACTTCACAAGTACAACCATTGTATTTGACCTTTGATAGACATCAAACATATTTTTTCTACTATGCCAGTATAAAACTTCCTGTGAATATAGGAAACTGCTTGATGAGACATGGGTTTGAGAGGACTCTTCTATAGTGATAGCTATACAGATGTTCTCAAGTGTCTTGAAGGAAGCGGTCAAGAAGGACCTAATGCTGAGTTTGGAAATGATGAACACTTCCTTTTACTGATTAAAAATGCTACCTTATTAGAGATTGCAATGTCCACTTTTAGCACTTCTTAGACATACCAATGTGCTTCTTATATTCATGAGAATTAGTAAAAAATGGCAAACAAATCATGTATGTCATACACTCAAAACAGTTACTGAGGCAATTTTTAGTACAAGTGTCAATTGATTTTAGTTAAAATACAGAACCACAGATGAACCAAAATCAACAAAGTGATTGTTCAAAGTGATCTGCTTTTGAGGGGCCATCTCAGCTGTCTAAAGAGTAAAGAAGTCCAAGGGTCCATCGGGGATGTTCTTTACAAGAGGATGTTGTAGAGAAGCTGACTGATTATTGCCACTGATCCAAAGGGCATCATGACAGAAACCCATGTCCAACCTGGGCAACACCCTTGTGTATTTTCACAATGAGCTCTCATGGGTAATATAATTAAACTGCAAGGACACTGACATGAAGCATCATCAGAAACAGGATTTTACCCTTTTTCTTTTACTCAATTCTCCAACTCTTCCAAAAGCATCTCATCAGAAAAGATGTTAATCAATTCTTATTTATCAAGTTCTATGAATGACATAATGGGAAGAATTACAGGCACATATGAAAATAATTGTGTTTTTCTATTCAGAAAGCATTTTCCAGTAGTTCTGGTCAATTATCCCCAATTTATTCTTACTTTTGATTTATTCTTAGTCTCTTACCAATTGTTCCCATCTTCCAATATATGTAAATACATGCATTTGCAAGAAGGCTTCTCAAAATTAATATTCACACAGTGGTTATGGAAAAAAGCCATCTATGTTTTAACATATTTATAATGAAGACTCTGACTCTTGACACTACAGTAACAAAATATGTCACAAAGTCGTAGACTAAAGTAATGTATATAATCTTCAGAATATCAAAACCCCTAGAGTCCAGTTGGGATGTAAAATATGTATGATGTGCACCTGTAACACAACAGGAAACATTTTTTTTATTGAAAAAGTAATGTATAAAAATTTGAGTAACATTTACTAAAAATCTTAATGTAGCTTCAGTGCTTCCTTAGAGAGCATATCAACTTGATATCTATATACCTATATATCAATATCCACCCTTCTACAGATATATTCATAAATATTTCTTATACAGGAGAAATCTGAGTAGATATTTGTGACCTCTGTTTAATCATTTAAGACTAAAATTATGATCAAAGTTATTCAACTACTTTTAATTTCCCTATATTTTCACTGATGAACACCCTCCCCTCCAAAACCCACATATAACCATTAAAATAAAATATCACAGGGATTCCCTCATGGCTCAGTGATAAAGAATCTACCTGCCAATGCAGGAGACATGGGTTCGATCCCTGGTCTAGGAAGATCCCACATGCTGTGGAGCAGCTAAGCCCATACTCCACAACTACTAGAGCCTACCAGCACCCTGGAGCCCATGCTCTGCAGCAAGAGGAGCCACCACAATGAGAAGCCTGAGCACCGCAACCAGAGAGGAGCCCCTGCTCGCTGCAGCTAGAGAAAAGTCCTTGCAGCAGTGAAGACCCAGCACAGCCAAAAGTCAATACAATCATTAAAATAAATAACTAAATTATCAAAATCAATAATTATTAAAACAAATAAATGAAACATCACAAAAAGTTTCTCATGAAAATATTCTGATTTTTTTTTTACAGAAAAAACACAAACTATACAAGCTAATAATACAAACTAATAGGAAAACTGCATTTGAAAGAAAATTGTGAATCATGATTTTAAAGATATTTGACAGTTACACTAAGCAAAGTAATAATATGGTTCTCTTAAAAGTCAGAAGTCTGTCAAAATCTGTTTCCAGGGGAAATTATTAGATTTAATGGATAATGCATCTGCTTATACTTTCATACTGCTTAGTGATATCTAAGATACCTTGCATATCACACTCAACACTTCCTTAATATTTTAATGGATATAAATTATAACATCGAATCTTAAAAATTAAATCAACCATAGTTACATATTTTATTTGACTTGGAGACAGAAATATTAGGAAATCTGGTGTCTAATCACCTATCATTTATTTTAAGCTTCTTCCCTTCAAATATTTTTATTGTTGTTCAGCTTCCTTTGAAAAATATCTGCAGAAGTAGTTTTTGAATTGTAGGAAAACATCAAATTTCAGTTGTTAATACTCCTTTCCTGTAAATGAAAAAATCGATCTGAATTCAATTCATATGCAAATTGAAAATTACTCACATCAGGTAAGCACATTAACTTTCAAATATTCAACTTAGTGCATTAGTTAATTCATTCACTGATGCACTCTACGAAGTATTGCCACTACAGCAGGCATTTACATTTTTGCCTTAATATTTGGCATGTTTATATCAAGTATCAACATTTTATTGATCTTCCCTGTGGCTCAGCTGGTAAAGAATCTGCCTGCAGTGCGGGAGACCTGGGTTTGATCCCTGGGTCGGGAAGATCCCCTGGAGAAGAGAATGGCAACCTACTCCAGTGTTCTGACCTGGAGAATCCCATGGACAGAGGAGCCTGGCGGGCTACAGTCCACGGGGTCACAAAGAGTCAGAGATGACTGAGTGGCTAACACTTTCACTTGTATCAACATTTTATTAGATTATGCAACAGGCATTTTTATATGTGCTTGAATGAAAAAGTTCCAAGTAAATTTTCAAAAAGCATTTTCACCATATTTTTTAACAAAAATATATACATAGTTTAGCTTAATAGTTAAGCAAGCCAATTTGCCCTATGTTATTTCAAACTTTGTGCTACAACAAATTAACATGACAATTGTGCAAAATTTTAGAGTTAGAAGGGACTTCATAGAACATTTAATTCAATTTCTAGTTTCACTAATGAGGAGGTTGAGAAAATTAAAGTGATGTGCCCAAATTTACTGACAGTTAACTGTACAGCTCTCTTGAATCTACTTTTCCCAATTTGTTCAGTTCAGTTCAGTCGCTCAGTCACGTGTGACTCTTTGCGACCCCATGGACTGCAGCACTCCAGGCTTCCCTGTCCATCACCAACTCCCGGAGATTACTCAAACCCATGTCCATCGAGTCGGTGATGCCATCCAACCATCTCATCCTCTGTCGTCCCCTTCTCCCCCTGCCTTCAATCTTTCCCAGCATCAGGGTCTTTTCCAATGAGTTGGTTCTTTGCATCAGGTGGCCAAAGTATTGGAGTTTCCCAATTTGTAGTCTAGCCTAATTTCCACTAACACAAAGCACATACACAATGGTCCCCTGAAAATGCTTGCCTGCTTCTCAACATAAAAGCATTTGACAAATCATATAAAAATAAAGTTGAAATTCTACAACAGATGTTATGCAATTTCATGGAAGAAAATTTGGGGAAGGTTATGATTCTTATCAAAACATTTGCAAGTGCATTCTTGTGTGTCTTTGGTAAATTCTTTGCAAATGTTTATATGTAGAGCTTTTAGGTTTTTGTTTTTTATGTGTTGATATATAATATCTGACAAACACAAAAGCTAGCATGATGCATATTTTCAGCTGCATAGAAAAATAATGTCTGGAATACATGTAAACCCATCACTTTACTCAGGAAATTGAACATACTAATATCTTGCACAATTTTTTCTACTTCTCCCATCTCCTGCCTCCCACTCATAAATAACCACCATCTTGAATTTTGTGCTGTTTTTCTTGCCTTGGTAAATAATTTTATCATATATGTATGCATGGTAAAGAAATACATCTTTTTAGTTTTATTTTACTTAAGGCAATATAAATGTGGTCTTATGCGGCATGTCGACTTATGGGAATTCCTTTGTTCTCAGCTTCAGATTTCTAATGTTTTTCTGTGATACACATGTAGCTATTGCCCATTCATTTTTACTGTTATAAAATACTCCTGTTTATATTCATCTACAGCAAATGATTTATCCATTCTCTAATGAAGCAGTGTTCTCTGAAACATCTTATATCTGACTCTTGAAGCAAATAAACAGAAATTTATCTTGGATATAACCCTGAATGGAATTGCTGAATTGTTTGCCATAAATGCTAAATTGTTTTCCAAAGTGAATTTAACAATTGATCATCCTAAGATAATGCATAAGAATTCCCGTTATCCACATGTTATCCAACACTTCATGGTGTTAGACCCTTGTTCTTTTCATATTTTAAAATATAAAATTGTACCATATTTGGGTTGTAATGTGCATTTCAGTAATTACTAATGAAGTTGAACATATATGCTTTCTCTTTGATGAAGTATCTGCTCATCGTTTTTGACAAGATATGTACTGAATAACTATATCTGTCTTAATAAAGAATATATTTAGGATTCTAATGCTTGTCAGTTGTATATATTGCAAATACCTTCTTCCAGATTTTGATTCATCTTTTCGGTTTTTAAAATGTACTTTATTGAAAGAAGTTCTGATTCAAAGGTGGTCTAGAATATCAACTCATTCTTTTGATTGGCACATTTTGTGTCTATTAAGGAAATTTCCCCCTGAAGTCAAAAAGATATCGTCTTGTTTACTAAAATACAATAAATATAATTAAATATATCTTATGATTAATGATTATGCTGCTGTTGTTTAATTGCTAAGTCACGCCTGACTTTTTTACAACCCCATGGACTGTAACTTGCCATGCTTCTCTGTTCATGGGATTTCCCAGGCAAGAATACTGGAGTAGGTTCCTTCTCCACGGGAGCTTCCTGACCCAGGAACTGAACCCACATCTCCTGCATTAGCAGGTGGAATCTTTACCCCTGAGTCACCAGGGAAGTCACATTAATGATTACATAAATTGAAAATATCAAAGCTACATTATTAGTGTTATTTTGTATACATGGTTAATTAAATGTCATTTTTGCATTTTCAGTAAAGTTCACATAAGATCTTATCTTTCATAATTTGCTGTCTACATCAACAGAACATAAATAAAAAAAACTATTTGTATATAGTTCTCACTTTTGTTATCAATGGAATGCTTTTGTCCACCAAAAGATAGATGTGATTACATCATTGAAGCAAATACTCTTTCTTTAGATCTTTAGTATCCGTAGATAATTTGGCCTGATGATATACCTTTAGTATGTTGAGTCTGCACAGTTGGCCTTGAAGTAATGTGTTTGCCTCCTAATAACGACTTGATATACAGTTAATAGTGGGCTACCCTGGTGGTTCAGATGGTAAAGAATCTTCCCACAATGCCGGAGACCTGGGTTTCGATCCCTGGGTTGGGAAGATGGACAGAGGAGCCTGGGCGCGCTGCAATCCATGAGATCACAGAGAGTCAGCATTTTAAGTAATAGCATTTTATATTTTTGGAAGTAATTTTTTTGTAATTAGATTGCAACATGACTATAATAAATTAATTCCTATACACTTAGTAAAGAAGAATTTCTAATAACATATTTTTGAAAATCAAGACTACTCTGAAGAAAACAAGTTCCAATAACTTATTAAAATATGTTATTTCATCTTTTATGTGCTGAAGGAACTGAACCAAAAATCTGTATGAACTTTACATTCTCCTCCATACTAATTCCCAGCTAATATTGCAGAACTAATGACAGCCTTGAGAAATGCGATGATCAATTCCAGCTGTCTCTTGCATCAAGATAGCCTGAATTACAGCAACATTTTCAAGAAATGAAGCTCTGAATAAAATCCATTTCAAGGGAGCTTCTGTTTTAATACTTTGCCAGACGGCTTTATGTTGTGGTTATCTCTTTTCATCATAGGAAAAAAAAACCTTATGACAACCTGAGTTATTTTATTTCCGCTTCTTTTTAAAAATCATTTAGTCTTAGACTGTGTTGATGCTGAATCATTTGTTTTACCGAACAACTTACCCACAACCTCATGATCGGTGTAGCTGCTAATTTTATTTAATTATCTTTTCCTGATGTCTACAAATGGTGTAGATCATGTCTTTTAAATTCTCTATTTTTTGAATATAAAATTACAGCTCTCCTAGGTCAGATTTATCTAATCAACCTCGAGTTTTAATGCAGTCTTAATGCCATCCATGTTACAAGTTTATCCCAGTTTTCTCAGATGAATATATATACCCGCTGTCACACATCTAGTATAACACTTACTATCCAGTAATTTGTATCAATATTTACACATATGTTGATCCCTCATCACATCCAAACCCCTGAACACAGAGAACCTGGTCATAAATCTGTGTCTCATTTTCTATCAGTAATGTTTGTAGAATGTAATTGAAGTGATATAAATTTTGTTGTTTTGTAGTATTGCGCAGTGGCACTGCTGGCCTACAGATTAACTAAATAATTTATTTTAAGAGTTTCACTAACTTTTCATCTAGCATTTATTGTCTTTCAGCTACATGAAAATCATTTTTGCTTTAATTTGGTAATCACAGCATAGATATGAAATAAAATTTAGCAAAAATGTTAGATAGGAAATTATCAAGACATTAGCAAAAAATTAAATCTGAAGTTGACTTCTAATGAACAAAATTCACTGATTTTTAGCCATCTCACTAATTCTCTGTAGCTCTTGTTGGAGCTTTAGCCAATTATCCTTGCTTAAATACTCTCATGATATTTTACTAACAAATTTTAAGAAAATCATCAGATTGTAAAAAAGAATAGCCTTTTTTTTTTTAAGCCATCAGACATATTTTTGATTGCAAAAGGAGAAGGGGTGGCAGAGGATAACATGGTTAGATAGCATCGCGGACTCAGTAGACATGAATTTGAGCAAACTCCATGAGATAGTGAAAGACAAGGCAACCTGGCATGCTACAGTCCATGGGGTTGCAGAGTTGGACATGACTTTGCAACTGAACAACAACAATATTTTTTATTATAAATATTGATTTTGAAGGGCCTAACTTTAAAGTGTAACCTTAAGCATTTTAAGAGCCAACTTATATAGGATACTAGCTCACATCTGTGTTTCAGTTAGCCCCTATGTTGCACATATGAAGTTTCCTCACGCTTCACTTTCTTACAGCCAGTTTGAGTTGGTTGAGGTAAGAAATAATAGACAAACATCACAATAACAACACATCCAACAAAATAGTATAACACTGGGTGAAATAAGGACCAAGACAAGGCATTTTATCTACTTTTCTATAGTTTCTTAACGATCTCAGGCCTCCCTCCCTCTTAGATGAGTCATACCCCACCCGTTCAGTTGCTCACAGTCCTTCACCCACAAGCTCTCCTGTGAAGACCTCCATGTAGACAGCTTTCTTCCTTCTTCAGGCCTTTCACAGTTGTTCCGTTCTCTGCTTGGAAACTTCTTTTCCTAGACTTTGTTTTCTTCCTTTATTCAGAGTTCTACTCACACGTCATCTCAGGAAGGCAGTTGTGCACACTGCGGTGGACATGGTGTTGAGCCACCCAGGTTCTCCTTTGGGACCCAGGCATCCACTCCCTCAGCCCCAGAGACGGGGCTTGAGGTCAGCAGGCAGCTCAGATCTTCCTTGGAAAGGGCGCGACCTCACTCAAGTTTATGCTCACTCCCTGGGGCCAGTAAGGCTGTCAGGGAAAGGAATCCCCCTTAGGGGCTTCCTGAAGGACCAGCACTCTTGCTTTATTCAGTGAAAGAAGAGAACTAAGAACTGAAGGGTCTGTTCAAGTATTTTGACTGTTTTCTAACTGGGTCATTCATCTTTTTTATTGTCACTGTAGTAGTGTCTTTGGATTGAAAAAACTTTAAAATTTTGATGAAGTCCAATTTATTATTTTTTTATTTTCTGTGTGTTATCCAAAAAATTCTTGCCTAATAAAAGGAAAAGAAGTTATTTCTTTATGTTTTATTCTAAGAACTTTTGGTTGTGGGTTTTATGTGAGGTACATGGACTTTGTTAAATTAATTTTTGTATATGGGTTACCTTAGGTTATTTCCATATGAATATTCAGTTGTTTCAATGTCATTTATTAGAAACACTGATGCTATTGACTTGTTTTGGCACCTTAGTTGAAAATCAATTGAATGTGTATGTGTGGATCTTTTTTTTTTTTTTTTTTAGTTTTCTTTTTTATTTATTTATTTATTTATTTATTTATTTATTTTTTTTAGTTGGGGGCTAATTACTTTACAATATTGTAGTAGTTCTCAAAAAGAAGATATATAATTGGTCAACAAGCACATAAAAAGATGCTTAATGTCTTACTTCAATTCCTTTTTACTTAAGAGAAATTAAAAAAAAAAAAAAAAAAAAAAGAACTGAAGGGGATGATCCCCAGCATGGCCAACCCAGAATGAGTGATCATGAATGTTCACCTCCTGAGCAACAGTGCAAAGCACACTCATGCCTTCCTTCTTTCAGAGAAAGTTAGCAGCCTTGAAAGCCCTTTCTCTTCCACTGACCTGGTCCTGCCTCATTTTCCTCCCGCCTTTCTTAAAGTCTCACCTTTATCTCCTTCTATTTGTCAACTAGGTGCTCCTATATCTGCCAAAAAAAAAAAAAAATCTATCTGCCCCCAGAAGACTCATCAAACTACCCTCTGCTGTGGTCCCTTGACGTGGATTCTCTGGACTTCTTTGCTGTCCTCCAATCTAATTATTCCCTAACTCGGAGCCTGGATGTGAGCTTCCATCTCTACTTTTGGTGAATCCAATCCAATTCTCTTTGCTCTCCCAACCTATAAGAGTAAATTTTACTCATGACTTTTATTTTAACTTGAATGTGTCTTCTTTGGGGCTAAATAATGATATGTTACACCAAGGGAACTTACAACATATCAGGGTCTGTTCTATAAAATAGATGTTAAATAAACTCATATATACATATGTTTTATGTGTACATGAGTCAGTGACTGTTAGTTGCTCAATCATATCCAACTCTTTGCAACCCCATGGACTGTAGCCCGCCAGGCTCCTCTGTCCATGGGATTCTCCAGGCAAGAGTACTGGAGTAGGTTGCCATTCCCTTCTCCAGGGGCTCTTCCCAACCTAGGGATCAAACTCAGGTCTCCTGCATTGCAAGTAGATTCTTTACCATCTGAGCCACCAGGGAAGACGTGTGTACATACTTATGCATATATTGAGCTGGCCAAAATGTTTGTTTGGGTTTTTCAGTAACATCTTATAGAAAAACCGAATGAATGTTTTGGCCAACCCAATACATACATTTAACATTAAATGAGCATTTAAAATTAAATGGATATACATTTAAATAGCTATATGTTTATTTATCATACAATCAACTAATCTTCACTCCAAACATACATGGTCATTTTTATAATCATTGTTTTACAGAAGAAGGTGTTGAGGAGCTGAAGCGTCTACTAGCTTGCTCCTGGCCACATGTGGAGGAGGCTCTAGGGTTTTGAAGCAAGGCCAGGTCTGAGTCAGACTGCAGATGGCTGTCCTGTGTCCCTTAGGCCAGGTTAGCTCTCTCTGATCAATGACCCCACACCACCCTCTACATTTCCTCTCCACTTTTCCTTTCATGGGTGTTTATTCAAATAATGGTTATGTATTCAGTGCCTGTTCTTTCTGCTGGGCTCCAGGGTCCATCAGTGCAAAGAAGGCATCTGCTTGGTGTCCCCTGAATCCCATGTGTTGGCACAGCCCTGGCAAGAAGAGGTGCCCCTCAGTGCTCATGGAGAGACTATTGGGAGGACAGCTAGCTAAATTAATTCACAGCAGGAAGAATGCCAATCAATCAACGTCAAGAGTGCTCCTGAGGTAGCTCAAAGGTAAAGAATTAGCCTGCTAATGTAGGAAATATAGGAGACGTGGGTTTGATCCTTGGGTCGGGAAGATGCCCTGGAGGAGGAAATGGCAACCCACTCCAGTATTCTTGCCTAGAGAATCCCGTAGACAGAGGAGCCTGGCGTGCTACAGTTCATGGAGTGGCACAGAGGCAGACACAGCTGAGCACAAGACAACCCAGCACAAAGTACAGAACTGCAAATGATCCTCTGTTGGTTTAATTATAGGTGGGATGGTGCGGAAAACCTCTTCATGTGTGAATAAACCCAAAGGGACATTTCTCTAAATCATCCCTCAGTAAAGAAAATCACCTAGTGTATGGCCCTAGCCAAGTGTCTCATGTTAGTTTTTCAATCATTTTATTTTGAACCACAAAATACTGTTTGCGGGAAGACATATGGCCTGAAAGAACCTCAATCAACGCTGGCTCAGAATGCTTATAGAGGTCACCCAAAGTTCCAGGGGAAAAAAGGGATGATGAAATCAGATACACATTCATGAATTTTCCCCCTTTGGGGATGCGCTCATAGTTTCAAGTATCATCATAAATAAGAACTTTAATGTATGTTGAAAAGTAAGACAGTAAACAATTATACTCACATTGTGGAGCATTTGATTTTACACTTATAGAAGAAAATATAATGACAACAGTCTTAATACTATATAAATCTGCATTTGTGGCTTGATATAAAATGTTCAGTAATACTGTCATATTGTTGTTGTTGCTTAGTCCCTAAGTCGTGTCCCACTCTTAGCAATCCCATGAACTGTAGCCCTCAAGGATCCTCTGTCCATTGGATTCCCCAGGCAAGAATACTGGAGTGGGTTGACATTTCCTTCTCCAGGGGATCTTCCCGACCCAGTGATCGAACTCTAGTCTCTTGCATTGGCAGGTGGATTCTTTATCACTGAGCCACCAGGGAAGCCCACAGGAGCCTCATATCTGGATCCCCAAAGGGACTGTTCCTCATACAACTTCAATGAAAGTTAAAAAGTTGTGCTATAGAGGGTAGAGGGCAGTTGATTCTGAGAAAGAATGCATGGATAAAAAACTCACTGGTACCTAGGATGTGAGTACAGCGTTTGCATTAAATTCTTTACTGTAAATGATGCTATGAAAAGTCAGTTGACAGCTACATGGATAAATTGTGATACATGACTCTACACTGATGACTCATGATAAATGATTAAGTAGATAATTAATCATACAAATCCATCAATATAATGGTCTATAATTCATCGTATATAATCATAATACAATTTATTAAAGATGACCTCATATAATTATATATAATATACATAATATAAGGATCAATATAGAAAGTTTATGCATAAATGTTATGTTTTATTTATATATTTGTTGCATATGTGAGAGTAAAATTTAATTTATATAATGCTCATGCATTCCTCTTGACCTAATCAGTTTTTGGATCTTTTGTGATTTGGGGGGCAAGATCGTTGCGTATTTTTATGTTTGTATTCACCTGACATTTGCCAAAATATGCAATTTATTCTTCTTCCTCCCCTACCCTCTGCTCCCCCTCCCACCCTCAGCAGAGTTAAGCAGACAGATCTTAACAACGGGGGAAGATGGTACCTTGACTGAAATGAAGTCTGCGTTGGATCCCAGTGTCGTACTCCTGGGTGTGGATGCAGAGGTAAGAGGTGAGAAGGAAAGGAGCCTGAGACACTTGTTTGTAAGGAACAAAAGATGAATGTGCTCTTTCTACTTCTCTCCTTCTCTTCACTCCATTCTCAACCTGGAAATACCGAACTCCAGCTATCAAACTATTGCTGATTATATTCATCACATTTATTTATGTCTACCTGAACAAGAATCCTTCTACAAACAGCAACAGCTTTGCAAAAATAACATTAGTGTCAGATTAACTTTGTCATATGCTTTATTGAATTTTATCACTAAGATCTCTCCGTGTACCTTCCATTATTTTAGTGATTCAGGCCCCAGGATGACAGACCCATAAATGGAAGGAAACAAAAAAAATCTAAAGCAGAAAAGAGAACAGAGCCTCCGACAGTCACAAAAATTTAGCTCTATAAAAGTGAATATATAAAAAATTGTAAACATACTGTTATTTAAGTTAAGGAGGATGCTATCATTTTTTTCCATGTTCTATCTAATGATGTACTTCTCTTGGTAGCCTCAGTTATGCTTGCAAAAAACAAAACATTGTACAACATCTGTTGTGTAGGTGTATTCCAGAGGTTCTATCTATAATTGCCAAAACTATGAATACATCATATTCACAGAGGATTTCTTTATGTAGAACATTTTCTTCCTTTATTTTTAATCTTTAGGCATAGCTTTGGGGAAAAAAAAAAGATGTTTAGCAGTGCTTATTGAATTCATATATATTTTACTATGGATAAAAACACAGTTTAAGAGTTCTTATTGCTCATATATTATTTTTAATAATGTATAATACGGTAAGGGTTTCCCTGGTGGCTCAGATGGTAAAGAATCTGCCTGCAATACAGGAGACCCAGGTTCAATCCCTGGGTCAGGAAGATCCCCTGGGGAAGGGAGTGGCGACCCACTCCAGTACTCTTGCCTGGGAAATTTCATGGACAGAGGAGACTGGTGGGCTACAGTCCATGGGGTCGCAAAGAGTCAGACACGACTGAGCGACTAACACACACACACACACACACACACACACACTATACGGTAAACATTCACACTGATGGAGGGATATCTATAGAGTATCTATTTTTAGTTCTGGATAGCTGTTTTCTAAATCTAAGGTCATCTGGGAGAAGAATGGGTAAGAAATGCCCACGTGCTGTGTGTTCCTTCTCTGCCAGGCACCATGTAAAATGCATCCCCAGCAAAAATATCCTCCTTCAATATGTTTTAACTTGAGTCTGTCTTTCTCGATACCTACGTGAGAAAGCAACATGGAGTACATGGCTGCGTGTTCTAGATTTCCACATCAGTCTTGGTGCGATCCTCGGAAATGATGAGCATCAAGGCAAGGAGACTAATGGCATCTGAGTTCTCAGAGCCTTCATTTCTGCCAGGGGGGAAATCCACCTGCTCAGGTACCCCTGAGGGAGATACACACCCCTTTGTCAGCTTTAATAACTATTACAAATTCTTGTGGTATTAGCTGTCATCATTTCTATCCAACAGGACTCCAGTTTTGGCCTCATTTCCGGGAATAAAGTTTCCTTTCATTTACAAGACTCTTCTGCCTTCACAGGCAGCCCACCTAACTGGGCAAGACTCAGTCTGAACCTGGTTACCTGGGTTTCAGTCTGATCTCTCCTATTTTTCATTCTCTCCTAGGATTGTCATTTCATGGGTCTCTGTCTCAGCTTCTGCAGATATAGAATGAGGATGATAATAGTTGCTACCCCTAAAGGATTATATAGACGATGAGTTAATACATAACTGCCTAGAACGATTTCTGACACATAGTGCGTGCACTGTGACTTGGCATAACAATTATTAGAGGAATTATTGAAAGCAAAAGGCAAGCAGTTGCCTCTGTTTTCCAGGAAGGCGCCATGAGAAGCTAGCACAGTTCTGGTCTTGAGTGAGCTGCTGGCCGCGAGCCAGCATTTCCACTCCTTTCTTGATCAAAGGCTATTGAACACACCAAGCATCTGGCTCTGTGCTAGTGACAAGGACCAAGGTGGAGTCAACCAGCATTTCTAAGCTTCCAGAGCTGGTCGGAATGTCCTGGGGATGAGGGGGAAGCTCACATACCCAGGGAGATAAATGGTGATACAGAGCATTAGGTAATCATCTTGGCAAGGTGAAAAGATGTGGAGAGTCCCAATTAAGATCATCCTGGTGAGACCACAGATAGAGCGCTAGAATCAGTGTGTGCTCCGTCGCTCAGCTGTGTCTGACTCTTTGTGACCCCATGGACTGTGTAGCCCACCAGGTTCCTCGGTTCATGGGGATTTTCCAGGCAAGAATGCTGGAGTGGGTTGCCATCTCTAGAATCAGTGCACCTTAGTTTAAGTGCCAGATCAACTAATTGCAAAGCTTAGGAGCAAAAACAAATCCCCTTACCCTTAAAGTTTCTACTTCCTCTCTCCAAACTGTGGGAGATAAAGTGCTGACTTCACAGGGCTAACATGGCCATATTATTTGTCACGATAATAGCTCATCCTGATAGGACATTATGAGTGAGGCATGGTGCTGATGGCCTAAGACAGGTACCAAGAACTGTACCTGGAGTACTGAGGATATTACCTGATATATTAGGAAATGTCCCAAAAACAACCATTAGCCTTTGCTTTATTGCCTTTAAATCTGAATCTGAGCCTGAGGGACAATCACTTTCCAGTGGTGACTTGTTCACGGTAGACTTGAGCTTCCCATCCCATTTCCTACAGACCTGGGCTGAGTCTATTAGCAGATCAAGATGAGACAGAGGAAGATGTGTTTTGTCTGGGGAGGTTTCCATTATGTGGGGAGTGACGGGTGCTTTGAAGAATGGGGCTGAATCCTTAATTCTGAAAGGGCGTAGTGAACTTCAAAAGCATGTAAAGTAATCTGAACACCTAGCAGGTTTAAGGGTGGATAACACCACTCTTCACAGTCCACTTTGTCTCCTCAGCCAAGAGACAAATGAGCCCACAATGGTCTCTATCCAGTGATGGTCTAACCCCAGAGCATTAACAAGTCAGGCTGTGTCTAACCCATCTTCCTTGGTACTTAGCTAGCATTAAGAAACACAGTTCTATACTAATTTTGCTTAAAAAAAATTTCATGTCACTGTCATGTTCAGAAGGCAAATCAGAGGATGGCATGAAACAGGGTCAGAATGTGTAACACTCAGGAAGCAAGAGAAGGGAATTTTCTGTAGTCTTCTAAGACTGATGACAAGCCAGCTAAAAGTTTTAAAGCGTGAGAGAGTCGTGGTATATTCCGTGTGGTTTTCAAAGTCCGTTCGGCTGCTACATTGAGCACAAGGGAGGAGTAAGAGCTGAGTGGAAGCCAGACCACAGGCTGTGTGAACAGTCCAGGCAAGATACAGAAATGCCTGGCATGGTGATGTTGTTGTTTAGTCCCTAAGTTGTGTCCGACTCTTTGGTGATGCCATGGACGGCAGCCTGCCTGGCTCCCCAGTCCATGGGATTTCCTAGGCAAGAATACTGGAGTGGGTTGCCATTTTCTCATCCAGAGGATCCTTCCTGACCCAAGGATTGAACCCATATCTCTTGAATCTCTTGCACTGGCAGGCAGATTCCTTACCACTGTGCCACCTAAAAAGGTGTAAGAGGCAACAGCACAGAAGAATGAAAGAAAAATGTGTCAGAGGCAGAATGAAATACAAGAAGATGCAATGTTGTGGAGGATCAGAGTAGGAAGGTAGGGGCAGTCACTTTTTGAGTATGTTGCTGAGAGATTACTGCAGAAAAACTCAGAGGCCAGTGAACGTGGACACATCTGGACACCTCAGTAAGACCAGTGGTGGTGAAGTGATGGACCCAGTCTGTGTTCAGTGGTAGAGAAACCAGAGGAATGACTATAGGCGGGGATTTCAGGATGCTTTGTGGAGGAAATGCATACAGAATTGGATCGGGATTTCAAATCAGGGTCTTTACCAATGTTTAGCTGGCTCTTCACATCAGGTGCCCAGAGTATTGGAGCTTCAGCTTCAGCATCAGTCCTTCCAATGAATATTCAGGGTTGATTTCCTTTAGGATCTACTGGTTGGATCTCCTTGCTGTCCAAGGGACTCTCAAGAGTTCTCCAGAGCCACGGTTTGAAGCAAATGGGAACCTGACACCTGGTTAAAACTTGCCCATGGGTTCCTCAGCCAAGTGCTTGGTCAGTGACTTAGGGTCCATGCCCATGGGTTCCTCAGCCAAGTGCTTGGTCAGTGACTTAGGGTCCATGGGCTGAGTCATCCCAAAGACTGGACACATCCCCAAGGGGTGAGGGTAAGTTAGTTATCAGAATGGACAATATCCACAGGGCCGCATGGTGGTTGGTGGGCTACACTGCCCTTGAGTTACTGGGAACAAACATCCCCTGGAGGTGTTGCTGAGTCACTGTGAGTTCCAAATGGCTCAGAGAGTGAGTCACCTATTTCCAGGTGTTCACAGGATCCATAAGTCAGGAAAGCCAGTGATAAAGCAGGTCCCATGAAAGGAAGCGTGGGGTGCTTGCCTTATTCGCCACAGGCCATGACATTCCAGAGTGGGTGGATGGCTCAGAAATCCCAGAGTTCAAGGGACACCTGGAGAGAGAAGGCTGCCAGC
Organism: Okapia johnstoni; assembly: GCA_024291935.2. NCBI lineage: Eukaryota > Metazoa > Chordata > Mammalia > Artiodactyla > Giraffidae > Okapia > Okapia johnstoni. The sequence continues at coordinate 5,655,674 of CM044321.1, read as the reverse complement.
AATTCTATCATTTGGTGACTCAGCACAAATGTAGAAACCTTTCTGAGCCCCAAGAAGGAGGATGTGTGTGTGTGTGTGTGTGTGTGTGTGTGTATGTATGTCAGTCGCTCAGTCATGTCCAACTCTTTGCAACCCCATGTACTGTATCCTACCAGGCTTCTATGTACATGGGGATTCTCCAGACAAGAATACTGGAGTGGGTTGCCATGGCCTCCTCAAGAAGGAGGATGGAGAGGTAAAAATGGCCCACTTGGAACCTTTGGGAAGAGCTGTGGGCTGCCTCCCATGGGAGAATTTGAGTAGGAGGAACTCTGGATCAAGTGAACACAGTCTTGCAGGTGAGTAAAATCTGAGTGGGAGACAGGAGTTTATCTAAAACCCCCATTGCTGATGTAATGATTTGAATTCAGTAATTGGAAGCAAATGGCCATAACTCCTTTTATTCCTGAATCAGTTGCCGGTGACTTCAGAATCATTCTGGCCTTCTGAGAAGCTTGCTGACCACCTGGATGAGACACTAAATGCCATAGAGAACCTCTTTACTGAAGCTACTCAGAAACATGTCTCAGAGTCATGGTTGGATGTAAACTGCAAGTGATGTGAACAGTGTCAGGAATGGGCTCTCTTTCCCCAGGGCTCTGGTTTCCTGCCACCAGGAATACAAGAGACAGGAGCAGTCATGCCCACTGACCAGACATGCAGTGTGCCAGAGTCTGACTTTCCATGAGAGGCTGAGAGAGAGAAAACCCAGCTTCCCTGCATCATCAACATGCCACCCCTGAGTTCCTGCCCAAAGTGATGCTTGCTGTCATTCCTCCTCTGATGACACAACAGATTGATTAAAACACATCATCTCTATTCTCAATGAGTATATCATTGCACAGATCAAATGCATGCTCACTGTATATTCTTATCATAATTTGTAACCTAACTTTACTTTCATGTATATATGTGTGTTTGTATGGATGTAAGTGTGTATGCATGGATTCATTTATTTAGTGCTTAATGGAACTGAATTAATGTTTAAAGTTTTAATATAGTTTTAAAGTTTTTATTCAAGTATAGTTGATTTACACTGTTTCAGGTTTGCTGCTGCTGCTGCTGCTGCTGCTAAGTTGCTTCAGTCGTGTCCGACTCTGTGCGACCCCATAGACGGCAGCCCACCAGGCTCCGCCATCCCTGGGATTCTCCAGGCAAGAATACTGGAGTGGGTTGCCATTTCCTTCTCCAGTGCATGAACGGGAAAAGTGAAAGTGAAGTCACTCTGTCGTGTCCGACTCTGAGCAACCCCATGGACTGTAGCCTACCAGACTACTCTGTCCATGGAATTCTCCAGGCGAGATACTGGGATGTGGTATAATTTCCTTCTCCAGGGGATCCTCCCAACCCAGGGATCAAACCTGGGGCTCCTGCATTGCAGGCAGATTCTTTACAGTCTGAGCTACCAGGGAAGCCCCAAAAGCATTATACTGTTTTGAAAGAGACCCAAGCCAGCAGATGGAAACCCACAAATCTGCTTCCAGAGGTCCATGACCTAACTGTTGTTTTGGGGCAAGCACTGAGCCTGGGGCTCCTTCACAACAGTTGCTTGTGCCAGGACTTGCCTGCCCTGGATGGAACACAAAGATGATTGATATGCCATAGTCATCAGCTTGGGCATTCCCCAGCAGTGAGGCGTGGTTGCAGCCTTTGTGCTGCCTTAATTCACTTTGATTTCATGTTGTCATGCTTTCCTAACAGTGTGCCATCAATTTAGATTGTTTTACATCAGTGAAGAGTTCAGGAGTTCTCTGCAAATAGGTTGCAGACAGGTCACATCATGTTGATATTTTTCTTCTGAAAGTCAGTGAACGATTGTTTCCAATTTTAGCCCCAAGAGTAAACGTAGATTCCATCAGAGTGTACAGGAAAAGAAAAACTGCTCACAGAGAGAGAATTGAGAAAGATTGGCGATAGAGTATACATGGAATAAACGTGGAATATATTTTTATTTCACTCATTTTGGGGAACTAGGTGGACAATACTGATTCTTCATTTAGGAGTATACTTTACTACTAAAGTACAATCAGCATAATGAGTTGTTATTGTTGTTTAGTTGCTAAGTCGTGTGCAACTCTTTTGCGATCCAATGGACTGTAGCCCACCAGGCTCTTCTGTCCATGGGATTTCCCAGGCAAGGATACTTCAGTGAGTTGCCATTTCCTTCTCCAGGGGATCTTCCCCATCCAGGGGTCGAACTTGCCTCTCCTGTGTCTCCTGTCTTGGCAGGCACATTCTGTAACTGTTAAGCCATGAAGGAAGCCATAGAATAGTGTATTGAATTGTATTAAATTTTTGTAGTATTGTACAGTGAGTTTGCTCCAGCCTGAAGCTAGCTTGCTACTGACTAGGGTTAGAAAGATTACTTAGAGGATCAGAACAACTGTTAATTAGGATGAAAGTGGATTAAAAAAATACTACCTCCATTAAAACCATGAAGCAAATCCATCAAACAGCCTTAGGATACAGTGATTTAAAAAAAAAAGAATCTTATCAATTCTCTGCTCTTGATGTTGATTTCTTCAACTTTTGAAATGACCTGTAACCTTTGTCATTCACGTTAGTTACCTAAACTACAGTCTTAGGCTTCCGAAAGGATGGTCAGTCCTAGGAAAGAACAAAATGAGCAAGTCTGCCATTTTCATGTACTTCTGATAACTTAACAAAAATCACAGTTCTCAATCACAACCTAAATAAACCAGGCACAAATGCTGAAAAGTCTACCTGGAGTTGGGTTTTCTTGTACATAACTTGACTAACAATAAGTTCAACTATTTTTTTAGAAAGTATTTTGACAAGGTTTATGAATAGCCTTAAGTATGTCTATAAATGAAATCCATTCTTTAAATTATGTGGTTTGAGTCAGAGAAAATGTGAAATATATATATATAAGAAACCAGATGCAGCAGATGGAAAAGAGTGAGTTGCAATCACTCAATTTTCTGAATAAGATCAACTTATTGCTCGCATAGGGATAGATAATTGTTTCCTTATATTGATATAATATCTACTACATTAGTGGGGAAATGACAATAATTATATTTACTTATAACAAATAAAATATAAAGATTTTCCCAAAACTATTTTTAGGAGACAAATTCAGAACTTGAGTGTATGGATTTTATTACAATTATTCATTTCCATTTGTAGACTTTGCTGAAAAAGAAATTTAGTGGTTTCTACATTGTGATGATAAAAACTGTATTTAATAAACTTTCTGAAAATGAAAACATTTAATAAATATCAGCCTTTCGTGAGTCAACATTCCTAGTAAAAAAAAATTCAAGCATTTTGAAATATTAATCTTGCAATAGAAAGAAGAAGTCTTTGCAATTTATTTTCTTCAAGGTCATATATCTTGTATTCATCACTGGTCTACAGGAATTACACATCTCATATCGAGGGCCCAGAAATGCACATTCAGGACGCAGACTCATTTTGAAAAGTTGACAAGTTTTCTCCAAGAATTCAAAAGTAGAGGTTTGTTTTATGTTATATATTATATGAATATGATCATCTAAATGTCATGCATATTTATTCATAACTTCAAGGAGTATCTTGATTTAGGTTAGGTTCTAGGTTAGGTAGAATCTTCTTTTCTAGACACAGAAATGTTTCTGGGAGTAAAGTGATTTTCAAATAGATGTTTGAATGTTGAAAATATGAAAGATCAGTGCTTCCAAAAATTGTCTTAGGAAAAATGAAATGAAATGAGAAAATACCAATGATATCAACTGGGCTAATTAGAAATCAGTGAGTTTTGAGCAATTGAATCAGGAGCTTATGAGAAGATACAAGAGCTTGAGGGTGATTTGTAGGAGAGTGAATAAATACACCATGTGTGAGAAATGCTGGGAGGCTTTCTGGCCTTTGAATCAACAGAACATTGACAATGAAATGGACAGTTAAAAGGGCTCCAGTAGGATGTACAAGAATATGAGAAGTGCTGCTGCTGCTGCTGCTACACGACGTCAGTCTTGTCCGACTCTGTGTGATCCCATAGACGGCAGCCCACCAGGCTCCTCCGTCTATGGGATTCTCCAGGCAAGAGTACCGGAGTGGGGTGCCATTGCCTTCTCCATATGAGAAGTGACACTATATTAACCAGTATTAAAAAGCTTAACCAGTGCTTTCCATGTTCAGAACCTCTTGACATATGATTTTTAATCATTGATTCAAGAATTAGAAGGTACTGTGGTCAAATAAGGGGTTTCCCAAGTGGTGCCAGTGGTAAAGAACCTGCCTGTCAATGCAAGAGACACAAGAGATGGGTTTGATCCCTGGGTTGTGAAGATTGCCTGGAGGTGGAAATGTCAACCCACTCCATTATTCTTACCTGGGAAATTCCATGGACAGAGGAGCCTGGCGGGCTATAGTCCACGGGGTCTCGAAGAGTTGGACACAACTGAGAACTAACACACAGTCTCAGGGGTAGGTGCCAGTATGCACCCCATTTAACATCAAGACACTGAGACACAGACTCCTAAGAGCTTTTCCTCTTGGGCAATCAAGCAAAAGTTGGATGTAAAGTAGGATGTAAAGTAAAAACGTCTGGCACCAGAATTCCAACCATCACCTCCCAACCCATCTGTACACAGAGAAGCAGCCTAGTTTATAGTCCTTCTTTTCCACCTTCCTTTCTTCCTTCCCATTTTCCTTCCCATCATCCACAGTCAACCATGTTAGAAGGTGCTTGACTCTCTGAGCTCCAGCTGACTCCAATAGGTGACACAGTAGGCTCTGGATCAAAGTTAAATCAACACCTTAGCATGTCTGAGGCCATCAACCCACCCATGAATCTTTCACGTGCCAGTCGCTCAGTAGTGTCCAACTCTTTGCGACCCCATGAACCGCAGCACACCAGGCCTCCCTGTCCATCACCAATTCCTGGAGTCTACCCAAATCCATGTCCATTGAGTCGGTGATGCCATCCAACCATCTAATCCTCTGTCATCCCCTTCTCCTCCTGCCCCCAATCCTACCCAGCATCAGGGTCTTTTCCAATGAGTCAGCTCTTCGCATCAGGTGGCCAAAGTATTGGAGTTTCAGCTTCAACATCACTCCTTCCAATGAACACCCAGGACTGATCTCCTTTAGGATGGACTGGTTGGATCTCCTTGCAGTCCAAGGGACTCTCAAGAGTCTTCTCCAACACCACAGTTCAAAAGCATCAATTCTTCGGTGCTCAGCTTTCTTTATAGTCCAACTCTCCCATCCATACATGACCACTGGAAAAACCATAGCCTTGACTAGATGGACCTTTGTTGACAAAGTAATGTCTCTGCTTTTTAATATGCTGTCCAGGTTGGTCATAACTTTCCTTCTGAAGAGTAAGTGTCTTTTAATTTCATGGCTGCAATCACCATCTGCAGTGATTCTGGAGCCCAGAAAAATAAAGTCAGTCACTGCTTCCACTGTTTCCCTATCTATTTGCCATGAATGGCCACCACATAATTACAAAAACGTGCATGGTTACAAGATTCATCCAAAATGCCAGATAAATCAATGGATTTTAATGCATTGTTGCATGAAGTGTCTATTAACATGGTTTCAGTTGCAACTAACCTTTAAAAAGCTACCACTCATCACACATTGATGTAGAATCAAAGAAAAATTTCCCCAACTATTTGAAATGACCACTGAAATACTACAAATCTACTTGAAGCTGAAGTTTCATTATATAATTCAATCAAAACATGTATTGCTGTAGATAGAATGCAAAACAAATGTGAGAATTCAGTTCACTTTTAATTAAGCCTGACATTAAAGAGGTTTTCAAATATGGAATAGAATTCCATCCTTTTCATTATTTTTTAGCTCTTTTTCATTTTTCAAAATATTTTTGATAATATCATATAGGTTTATTTTTATTTTATGTTAATTAATGTATAAACATGTTTCAATTTTCTCAGCTTAGTTTCTAATAAAGTAAATGTCTGTTAAGTCACTTCTCAATGATGGTAATGGTATCAGAGTTCTGAGACCCAAAAGTGAGGGAACAACTCTTTTGAAGGTCCTAACGGAAGGAATTTAGTTGTCTTTATTTTCATCTGAGTAGGTCCTTTTCTAAACATTAATGATGACTTTGTAACCTGTGAAAATAGCCTTGAGACCATTGAATGTGATTTCTAAGAGAGATGAAATATTCTCTTAGCATCCTATACTTATCATATTGGGCTTCCCAGTTGGCACTAGTGATAAAGTACCTGCCTGCCAATTCAGGAGATGTAAGAGATGCGGGACCAATCCCTGGGTCAGGAAGATCCCCTGGAAGAGGGCACGGCAACTCCAGTATTCTTACCTGGAGAATCCCATGGGCAGAGGAGTCTGGTGGGGTATGGTCCACGGGGTCACAAAGAGTTGGACATGACTGAAGTGACTTAGTACACACAGCACTGATCAAATTCATCCTGCAGACCAATGTCTTGACATCAGATAACTTACACATTCAGAATCCATCTATGTGGTAACTTTCCTATAGTTTTTCATTTCACAATTTATGAAATCACTTTTCCTCTTCATGCAGCACAATCCCATTATCCCCCAAACATTCTGGATGCTTTTCTCCTCATCAGTGAAAGCAGAGCTGAGAGGTCCGTGTAGTTCCTTTCTTCTCCTGGTATAAGACTTTTTACCTACTTTTGCTAAATGGAAATACCTAACATGTCTAAGTGACTCTGTACTATCTGTCATCTGTTGGGGGCTTTTCTTCTTTATCATATTTATTCTATTATTTCTTGGCGGGGTTTTAAAAACCACGTGAAAAACAGGTTTTGACAATTTGAAATTGATTTTTTCCAGCCATGTTGAGGGACTTCAGAAACTGTCTCGTCCAAGCTCTTTTATTTTCCAGATGTGAAGAAGACTAGAGCTCAGAGATCGCATGACCAATCAGAGGCAGAGCTGTGCTCCCGACCAGCAGTTCTGCGCGACCCCGCCTCCTCCTGCAGAGCACTTCTCATCATGGGCCCTCTCCCCTTCTCTGAGGACGCTCCTGTATCAGTGACACTCTGGCTTCGCTCTAGATCAAGGCCATGTCTTTCCAGAAACTGTGGAATGGACTTGATGGTTACAGCATGACCTGCCAGGGAAACAGTGCAGCAACTCCATTATGATGTAGGCACAATAGCCCTGCAATATGCTATAGTTAATTCATTCACAATTTGTCCCATAACATCAAGTGGATGAGGCCATCCAATCAGATGTCTGTGAACATATTATTTTTTCTCCAAAGATCTGTTTGCCATTGAAGACACATTCAGGATGTCAGTCTCTTCATTTTTAGCATCGTATGAACTAGTCTTAGCAGTAAATAAAGGTAAAGGGAAACATTGCAAAGAAGGTGTTATCAGAAAGACTTGGGATTCAAGAATGGCACCCCTCTACTCAAACAGAAAAAAAAAACATTTGGCCACAGATGGTTGATTAAAAGGTTAGTGCTAAGAAAAAAAATACCACATCAAACAACAAAAATAGTGGCAAAATGAGGGTTGTTGGTATTGGGAAAAGCATCCCAGCAACTATCATCCAAGTAGGAATTGGGTGGACAGCAGAGGAAGAGGCCACAGACAGATAATAGGAGTAAAAAGGATCAGGGACCTGTGCCTCCCCCAGCGCCCACAACCACCAACATGCCTTTCACCTGCCTTTTGTCTGTAGAAAAACTTTAGATGAAGAGTAAGTTTAATCAGAGAAGTGAGAAAGTCCAGAAGCAAAAGAAAGCAAACAAGACAAAATAATAAGAGAAGGGAGTGACAGAGGATGAGATGTTGGATGGCACCACTGACTCAACAGACATGAGCTTGAGCATGCTCTGGGAGTTGGTGAAGGACATGGAAGCCTTGCGTGCTGCAGTCCATGGGGCTGCGAAGAGTTGGACACAACTGAGACTCTGAACAACAAAAGTTATTAAGCAAAATCAATAAGCTTCATTTCCTCCTCAAGATCTGTAGATATAGATAATATTCTGAGCCATATCCTATGACTGTACTACAGATACTGAAACCCACCATCAGGGAAGAGGAAGCTAACTACATGATGACCTGACTATGGTCATGACACAAGCTGCTTCAACTCTGAGAAATGGCCTCAAGGAAATGAAAACAATCTGGAAAACAATCAAGATGACACTGATCAGACCACTGATGACCAGCTTCAAGACTGTCAGAGCTGACTGTGCTATTTCAGCATGTAGCCCCTCCCAACACCCCTGAAACGCCCCTTGAAAAGCTATTGCCCACGGATCCCTGGCAGTGGGAGCTGGTCCTCCCACGGCCTGGCACCCATCTTCACCCCTGCTCACTCCCTCTGGGCCAGTAGTCTTTCCCCATCCCCTCCCACTCCATGGTTGCCAGCCTCAGAAATAAAGCAGACTTTCCTTTCCACCAACTTTGTCTCTCCAGTATTGGTTTTAGAGCAGGAAGCAGCCAGAACCCACTTTCAGTAACAGGAGTACAGTGAGAAGGAGAATGAAGGGAAGGGCAAAGGTCACCGCAAGGAAAGCAGAAATAAATACAGAGGATAGGACTGACTGCTGGATTTTACAGGTCTCTAGGAATAGCTGGATAGAAAAAGTTACTCAAGCTTGACAGGCAGAGTTAGCAAAACTGGTGATCATTCAGACTGGTTACCACTGATGAGCTGTTTACTGGTGTTTGTAGAGCAATTTTGATAAAGGACATCAAAAAGACTTGGGTTAACCTTATTCATCAGGCTTCCCTGGTGGCTCAGCAATAAAGAATCCTCCTGCCAATGCATGAGAAGCAGATTCGATCCCTGGGTAGGGAAGATCCCCTGGAAAGTGAAATGTCAACTGACTCCAGTATTCTTCCTGGGAAATCCCAGGGACAGAAGAGCCTGGTGGGCTACTATCTGTGGGGTTGCAGAGTCTGGCACGACTTAGCAACTAAACAACAACAATCTTATGCATCACTCGCTCTTATGTATATACAAAATGGAGAAAGCATAATATTGCTCATAACCTATCCACTGCCCCTCCCAGTGTTCCTTGTGAAGTGGAAGCTTTTCAGGGCACAGGTTAAGCTCCCCTGTCAGTTCAGAGTAGACAAAGGAGCATGACTTGGTGAAAGATGGGTCAGTACTAGCCTGGAGGGATGAGTAGGGGTGGAGGTGGGTGCAAGGCCGTGGGACGGGGAATCCCTGCTCTTAGTTCCTGTGGAGTAAGAGATATTTTGCTCAGAGCGAGCTTCCATGTGACACGTAAAGAAGACTTCCCTGACCAAAACATCTCTGACCCCAGTGTTCCCTCTCCAGCTTCTGCCAGCTTCCAGGCCTGGGAGGAAAGACTCATGACTCCGAATCCCTGATTCCTAGGACAAGGAGAGTGGAGAGAGTCAGGCAGAAAGAAACCTATTGAGAGAGTGAGGAAAAGAACGGTGAACTCCTGCTAAAATGACTGGCCTTTGCACTTTGTTGTGGTTGTTCAGTTTCTAAGTTGTGTCTGACTGTTTGCGACTTCATGGACTGCAGCACACCAGGCTTCCTGTCCTTCACCATCTCCCAGAGTTTGTTCAGACTGATGCCCATTGAGTCAGTGATGCCACCCAACTATCTCATCCTCTGTAGCTCACTTCCTCTCTTGCCCGCAATCTTCCCAGCATCAAGGTCTTTTCCAATAAGTCAGCTCTTCGCATCAAGGTGGTCAAAGTATTATACAAAAATTTATATATATATATATATATATATATATATATATATATATATATATAAAATTTATAAAATGATTTGTTTTACGTTTTATTATGTTTATACATAATGTATATTATGTATATATATATATACATAATAGATAACTAATAAGGACCCACTGTATAGCATAGGGAGTTCTATTCAATACCCTGTAATGACCTATTCGGGAAAAACATTTGAAAAAGAGTGGATATGTGTATATATATAACTGATTCATTTTGCTGTAGAGCAGACATTAACAAACATTGTAAATCAACTATATTCCAATAAAAAATTTAAAGCAGCGACAGGAACAAATGTTTCTTGTCTTCCAGTTCCAGATGCTACAAGTCTGAGATTAGGGTGTCAGCAAGGTTACTTCCTTCTGAGTTCAGATCTGTTCCATGCCTCTCTCTTGTGGCCCCACATTTCTGGTGATTCTCTGGCAATCGGTGTGTCCCTGGGCTTACAAACCCATCACCCGGATCTCGGCCTTTTTGACGTGGTGCTCTCCCTGTGTGTGTGCTTCTGTGTCCAGTTGTCTCTTAATGATGTGTGTACCTGCTCAGGCTCAGTCGATCCTTTGTGACCCCATGGACTGTAGCCTGCCAGGCTCCTCTGTCCATGGAACTTTCCAGGCAAGAATACTGGAACGGGTTGCCATTTTTCCTCCAGGGGATCTTCTCAACCCAGGGATTGAACCTGCGTCTCTTGGGTCTTCTGCATTGACAGGCAGGTTCGTTGCCACTGCACAACTTGGGAATTTCTGCCACCTTCTGATAAGGACAGCAATTCTATGGGATGAGGGGCACACCCTCCTGCAGTGTGACTTCATGGTAACTAGTTACTTCTGCATTGACCCTATTTCCAAACAAGGTCATGTTTTGAAGGGCAGTGGTCAGGACTTCGACATGTGAATTTGGCGGGGCACAATCCAACCCACAGCTGTCATATTAAAGATGATCTCTCAGAATTACGTAAAGATGAAATCAAATGACACACACACAAAGTACTTGGCATGACCTCAGCAACACAGTCAAAGGTCATTCAGGGACTTCCCAGGGCTTCCCAGGTGGCGCTAGTGGTAAAGAACTTGCCTGTCAATGCAGGAGATGTAAGATACGCAGGTTTGATGCCTGGGTCTGGAAGATCATCTGGAGGAGGGCATGGCAACCCACTGCAATATTCTTGTCTGGAGAATGCCATGGACAGAGAAGCCTGGCAGGCTAAGTCCATGGGGTCTCACGGAGTCAGACATGACTTAAGCAACTTAGCACACACACACAGGGACTTCCCTGGTGGTGCAGTGGATAAGAATCTGCCTGCTAATGCAAGAGGGACAGAAGTTTGAGCTTTGATCTAGGAAGATCCCACATGCTGCAGAGCAACACAGCCCATGTGCCACAACTACTAAACTTGTGCACCTAGAGCCTGTGCTCCGCAACAGGAGGCATCACAGCAATGAGAAGCCTGTGCACTGCAGCTGGAGAGTGGCCCCCTCTCCCCACCACTAGTGGAAGCCCGAGAAACAGCAAAGAAGACCCAATGCAGCCAAAATAAAAATAAATAAAGGTCACTCAGTGTGGCTTTACTGTGTGAGCATTTATCTGTAAACTGGACTCAAGGAGACAGACTCCTTAGTGCTTTCATTAAGATTTAATGTATAGTTGTAAATGGCAACCCACTCCAGTAATCTTGCCTGGAAAATCCCATGGATGGAGGAACTTGGCAGGTACAGGCCATGGGGTCACAAAGAATCGGACCCTACTGAGGACTTCACTTTCACTTTGTATGATTCTATCTATTCTGGTATTCACTACTTCCTAGCCTTCCTCAGGCAGAGAAAGAAAATCTTTGTCCTCAGGTCTAAGCAAAACTCAGATATAAAACTATAAAATGGGATTGCTAAAATACTTAATACATGTACTGTTATTAGAGGCATGCAAGTGTTAGCCCTAATCTATTCACCTACAAACTTCTTTTGGCTAACACAACACTAAGTTCTACAGTAAAATTAATCCTGGGCTTAACTGGCATGATAGAAATTGTTCTCAATTTTCCTTCCAGTGTCCTGAGTATGTTTTTCATTAATGAGGCAACCACCTATGTAAATTATGACCCGGCCAAGGCCAGCTTAATACTAAGCATGCTAAGCCATGTGTGCTGGCTTTTGGAGGCATATTTTAATTAAAAGTACAGATTTACACTCTAGATGGATGGACTGAAAGTACCATGTGTCTCAAAGAGTCTGTCCACTTTTATCAGAGCTCTGTTCACTAGACTGCCAGTTGCATGCCCTAATCCTTTTCCTGATGTAAAAACGTCTGCTTCTTAAGCTCATCTGTGCGTTTTCTTTGATGGCGATTCTGGTCAATGCATTCCATATGCTTATTACACAATGTTGGAAAATGTTATGTCTGAATTTTTTTTACATGTTTTGAGTCATCAATGTTTTTGTACCGTGAATTGTCAGTTTTACACTCATTGAAACAGAGGTCACTTTCTATTTCCTGGAAAGAAATTTCTTTTTCTTAATATCATCTGGTATTTCCCAAAGTAATGCAATCAAGGAAAACTTCCTTGTCTCCTTTAAAGCCTGTAAGAATCTTTTGTTACTAAGATTCATAAGAGTGTACTTGGGGATAATTTGGTTGAAATTTTGGGGAGGTGGTCCATGGTCAACATTAAAAGTGGATTGAGACAGGTGTAGACAGATAGAGAAAAGTGAGTCTAAGTCTACGCAAAGAGGACAGGGCAGCGTGGGGAAAGGCCTGGCTCTGTGACACACAGGTGCTGTGCTTAGTTGCCCAGTCATGTCTGACTCTTTGGGACCCCATGAACTGGAGCCCACCAGGCTCTTCTGTCCTTGGCATTGCCCAGACAAGAACACTGGAGTGGGTTGCCATTTCCTCCTCCAGGGGAATCTTCCCGACTCAGGGGTCGAACCAGTATCTCCTGTGTCTTCTGCATTGGTGGGTGGATTCTTTACCCACTGAACCGTCAGGGAAGCCAGGAAGAAGTCTCAATTCTACACTAAATTCTAGGCTGTGCACGTGAACGTAATCTCAAAATGGGTTGGTGCTGGCTACTGCTCTACCAATAACTCAGATGGGAGTGAGTTTTTAGAATGGGTTTTCCCATTTTACAAACAAAGGAAAGCTAAAATATATATATATAGCCAAAGAAAATAATTTGGATTCTTGGAATTTGTTTCAACATTTTCATATTGATAGTACAGAGGTGGCTGTCATTTTAACTTATTTTTCCAGACTAAAGACTAAGTAGTGAACTTCCCTGGTGGTCCAGGGGTGCCTGATGATACAGGGGACACAGGTTCAATCCCTGGTCTGGGAAAATTCCATATACCACGGAGCAACTAAGCCCATGCGCTGCAACTACTGAGCCTGTGCTCTGGAGCTTGGGAGCCACAACCACTCAAGTCCACTCACCCTAGACGCTGAGCTCCACAGCAAAAGAAGCCAATGCAATGAGAAGCCCTCTCACTGCAACTAGAGAGGAGCTTCCACTCGCGGCAACTAGAAAAGGACTGAGCACAACAATGAAGACAAAGCAAAGGAAAAAAAAAAAGAGAAAGATTAAAGAGGAAGTTCATACCACCCCACTGCCCACCTTCACAACATTTTAAGTGAAAGCCGTGTTTAACATAAATAAATCTCACCAATTGGGAAATTTATGTGCTTGAAATGAGTTGAAATTGCTTAAAAATCCTATGTAAATTGTTTCAGTCTCTTAAAGACACCTGGTGTTTAATTAAGGTTAGTTTTTAGACATAATTACTGTTTGGATCATTGAGAAAAGTGATGATAACCTATTTAGTATACATATGGATTTGATATTTTAAAAGAAAGTCAAAATATGATTACAGAGATAGGCAAAATCTGTATGTGATAACTTTATATTTGTAACCTAAGAAGGACAATATTTAAGCACGTGTTGAAATAAAGTGTCTGATTAAGACTATTTTCACTAAAATATAGACTCATCTTTTTTAGGCTTCCCTGGTGGCTCAGGCAGTAAAGAATCTGCCTGTAATGCAGGAAACCCTGGTGCGATCCCTGGGTTGGGAAGATCCCCTGGAGAAGGGAATGGCCACCCACTCCAGTATCCTGGCCTGGAGAATTCCATGGACAGAGGAGCCTGGTGGGCTATGGTCCATGGGGTCGCGAAGAGTCAGACAAGAGAGACTACAGCATTCACTTTCATCTTTTAAAAATACATTCACCATTTTACTTTTTCTGGAGATTTGTCTGCCTGCTCTTATGTTAGCCTGTGCGTGTATTTCAGGTGGTACTCAAAAACGGCTTCGGAATACCGACTGTACATAATTAGCACGTTTCTTTTATCCCAAGTCAAATTCAGCCATAGCTTCTGGCAGGTCAGTTTCTTAAGTATAAACCATTGTTCAGAGATGTTTGTTTCTCTACGTTATAGAAGCCCCTACTTTTATTCTTCTAGTTCATTTCTTCCTCGTCGGTGGTTCTCCACAGGTGATGGTAACACGCTTTCAGGGACATTCCGTGATGTGTGGAAAGGTTTGGGTTGTCACGACTAGCACTGGAAGGGGTTGCTCCTGGTGACTTGTGAGTCCAGGTCAGGGCTGCTGCTGAACATCCTGCAATGCACAGGACAGTCTCCCCAACATAAAGTTCTATCACCCCAAATGCCAACAGTGTCAAGATTACAAAAATCTATTCTGAGTCATTCTAAAATGAAATGATAAATGATTATAATAATATTGCGTTGATTGAGTGGTCCCCACCTTGATGTCTCTATCTTCCTAGAGTGATTGATTCAAATTGATATTTTCTAGAGAGAGGGTCTTTTAAAAATCCACAACAAGAATGCTCTAGAAAGGCTACTTCAAATCCATTTCCCTATTTAGGTTTTTGCAGAATATAGAGCAGAGTTCTCTGCACTATACAGTAGGTCACTGCTGGTTATCTGTTTTGAATATAGCAGTGTGTACATGAATTTGTAAAAGAACAGATACATGTAAATGTATATGTGGGCTTCCTAGGTGGCACTGGTAGTAAAGAACCCACCTGCTGACACAGGAGACATAGAGACAGAGATTTGATCCCTGGGTCTGGAAGATTCCCTGGAGGAGGGCATGGCAACACACTCCAGTAGTCTTGCCTAGAGAATCCCATGCACAGAGGATCCTTGCAGGCCACAGTGCCTATGGTCGCAAAGAGTTGGACTTGACTGAAGTGACTTAGAATGCACGCACACACAAATGTGTATGTATCACTGAATCACTTTGGTGTATACCTGAAACTAGTACAGCATTGTTAAACAGCTCTAGTCCTACAAAAAATTAAAATTTAAAAGATAAACAAATGAAAATATAGATATTTTCTGCACACATTTGTTTGCTATTCGAAGGATAACATTTAAGACATATCTTTAATAATTTTCAACCTCAAGTTGCACTGTGTTGAGGCCATCTGCTTTTCTGATCATGATATTCAACTCTCTTTTTCTTTTTCCCCACTGAATTGATTATTAATGACATTATCCCAAAATATTTCACAAGAAATGTAGTGGAAATTCTTATCCATTTCATGGTTGTTTCAAGCATTTGGTTTTATTGCAGAACGATGAACGTATAGATGTAAAAGTTCGGAGAGAAATGTCTTAATACTAGCAATCATGATGATGATGAAGGAAAATTATACTTCAGTTCAGTTGAGACAGAGGATGAGATGGTTGGATGGCATCACCGACTCAATGGACATGGGTTTGAGTGGACTCCGGCAGTTGGTGATGGACAGGGAGGCCTGGTGTGCTGTGGTTCATGGGGTCGCAAAGAGTTGGACATGACTGAGAGACTGAACTGAACTGAATTGAGTCCAGCACTTTCAGACCATCATCTTTTAGGATTTGAAATAGCTCAACCGGAATTCCATCACCTCTACTAGCTTGGTTCGTAGTGATGCTTCCTAAGGCCCACTTGATTTCTCATTCCATGATGTCTGGCTCTAGGTGAGTGATCACACCATCATGATTATCTGGGTCATGAAGATCTTTTTTTTGTAGTTCTTCTGTGTATTCTTGCCACCTCTTCCTAATATCTTCTGCTTTTGTTGGGTCCATACCATTTATGTCCTTTATTGTGCCCATCTTTGCATGAAATGTTCCCTTGGTATCTCTAATTTCCCTGAAGATATCTCTAGTCTTTCCCATTCTATTATTTTCCTCTATTTCTTTGCACTGATCACTGAGGAAGGCTTTCCTATCTCTCCTTGCTATTCTTTGGAACTCTGCATTTAAATGGGTGTATCTTTCCTTGTCTCCTTTGCCTTTTGCTTCTCTTCGTTTCACAGCTATTTGTAAGGGCTCCTCAGACAAACATTTTGTCATTTTGCATTTCTTTTTCTTGGGGATGGTCTTGATCACTCTCACCTGTACAGTGTCATGAACCTCCACTCATAGTTCTTCAGGCACTCTGTCTATCAGATCTAATTCCTTGAATCTATTTGTCACTTCCACTGTATAATCGTAAGGGATTTGATTTAGGTCATACCTGAATGGTCTAGTGGTTTTCCCTACTTTCTTCAATTTAAGTCTGAATTTGGCAATAAGGAGTTCATGATCTGAGCCACAGTCAGCTCCCAGTCTTGTTTTTGCTGATGTATAGTGCTTCTCCATCTTTGGCTGCAAATAATATTATCAATCTGATTTCGGTGTTGGCCATCTGGTGATGTCCATGTCTAGAGTCTTCTCTTGTGTTGTTGGAAGAGGGTGTTTGCTATGACCAGTGCATTCTCTTGGCAAATCTCTGTTAGCCTTTGCCCTGCTTCATTTTGTACTCCAAGGCCAAATTTGCCTGTTATTCCAGGTATGTCTTGACTTCCTACTTTTGCATTCCTGTCCCCTATAATGAAAAGGACATATTTTGGGGGGTGTTAGTTTTAGAATGTCTTATAGGTCTTCATAGAACCATTTAACTTCAGCTTCTTCAGCATTACTAGTCAGGGGCATAGTCTTGGATTACCATGATATTGAATGGTTTACCTTGGAAATAAACAGAGATCGTGCTGCCATTTTTGAGATTGCATCCAAGTACTGCATTTCAGACTCTTTTGTTGACTATGATGGCTACTCCATTTCTTCTAAAGGATTCTTCCCCACAGTAGTAGATATAATGGTCATCTGTGTTAAATTCACCCATTCAAGTCCATTTTAGTTCACTGATTCCTAAAATGTCAATGTTCACTCTTGCCATTTCCTTTGACTACTTCCAATTTGCCTTGATCTAACTTTCCAGGTTTCTTTGCAATATTCCTCTTTACAGCATCGGACTTTACTTCTGTCACCAGTCACATCCACAGCTGGGTGTTGTTTTTGCTTTGGCTCCATCTCTTCATTCTTTCTGGAGTTGTTTTCCCAGTGATCTCCAATAGCATATTGGGCACCTACCGACCTGGGGAGTTCATCTTTTAGTGTCCTATCTTTTTGCCTTTTCATACTGTTCATGGGGTTCTCAAGGCAAGAATACTGAAGTGGTTTGCCACTCCCTTCTCCAGTGGGCCACGTTTTGCAAGAACTCTCCACCATGACCCTTCGGTTTTGGGTGGCCCTACACGACATGGCTCCTAATTTCATTGATTTAGACAAGGCTGTGGTACATGTGATCAGATTGGTTAGTTTTCTGTGATTGTGGTTTTCAGTCTGTCTGCCCTCTAATGGAGAAGGATAAGAGGCTTATGGAAGCTTCCTGATGGGAGAGACTGACTGAGAGGGAATCTGGGTCTTGTTCTGATGGGCAGGGCCATGCTCAGTGAATCTCTAATCCAATTTTCTGTTAATGGGTGGGGCTGTGTTCCCTCCCTTTTTTTTTCACCTGGGGCCAAACTATGGTGGAGGTAATAAAGATAATGGCAACCTCTTTCAAAAAATCCCTTGCAGGCACTGCTACACTCAGTGCCCCCAACCCTGCAGCAAACCACCACTGACCCATGCCTCCACAGGAGACTCCAGGACACTCACGGGCAAGTCTGGGTCAGTCCCTTGTGGGGTCACTGCTCCTTTCTCCTGGGTCCTGGTGCACTCAAGCTTCTGTGTGTGCCCTCCAAGAGTCTGTTTCCCCAGTCCTGGGTAAGTTCTGGTGGCTCTGTGGTGGGGTTAATGGCAGCCTCCTCCAAGAGGGCTTATGCCATACCCAGGTCTGCTGCACCCAGAGTCCCTGCCCCTGTGGCAGTCCACTGCTGAACTTCCACTACTACCACTGCAACTAACTTCAACTTTATACTTTACACACATCCAGCATATTGATGATTAACATACTTGCAGTAACACATTTACATTTGGGGAGGTTGAAATTGTCAGTATGAGTCTTCCCGAATGAAGCTTCTCATGGCCTATTTTATTTTAGTCTCACTTCCCCACTAGACTGGAAGATAGTAAATATTCACTAGTTCTGGTTGAGTAAATACATGCTTGGTGAACATAATCTCATTTCAGAGAGTTCCCAGGTGGCACCAGTGGCAAAGAACCCAACTGCCAATGCAGGAGACATAAGAGACCTGGGTTCAATCCCTGGGTCAGGAAGATCCCCTGGAAAAAGATATGTCAACTCACTCCAGTATTGTTATCTGAAGAATATCATGGACAGAGGAACCTGACGGACTATAGTCTATAGGGTCACAAGAAGTCAGACACGACTGAAGTGACTTAGCATGCACGTACAGAGACTTAGAATACACCTAATAACCATTTGTGAATGTGCCACTCACTAGGCAGAATGTAAAGTCCAGGAGGTCTCATTCGCAACTTATTCTCTTAAACAGTGTCAGGAACATGCCAATTTCTTAATAAGATATTTTTAAATGAAAAAATCAATGAATATTCAAACCAATGTTTTTATGCCTTACTATTTTAACAGTAATGACATAAATAAGACTGAAAATTAAAGCATTATACAATGCTGCATATCTGCTTCCATGAGGTTAACTTTAAAAAACTGATTAAAGATGAGTGTCAAGGACTTCCCTGGTGGTCCAGTGGTTAAGACTCTACGCTTCCACTTCAGGTGACCAGTTCTATCCCTGGTCTGGGAGCTAATATCCTGCATGTTGTGTGGCCAAAAAAAAAAAAAAATAGGTAAAATGATTCTGCAGAAGACTATTAAACTGAGCCTGGTTTTATTTCATCTTTGTAAAAATTGCAAATTAAAAAGAAAAAAACAGGAAGGGTGTGTTATCTGTTTAAAAAAAAAAGATGACTGTCATTCATGAAAGACTCATCCCAACTATGTACCTTCAGTTTCTTGATAGTTTTAAGTATCATCAAATCGATGGACATGAATTTGAGCCAACTCTGGCAGATGGTGGAAGACAGAGGAGCCTGGTGTGCTTTAGTCCACGGGGTCGCAAAGGGTCAGACAGAACATAGCGACTGAACAACAGCAATACCAAAGTATCTATCATCTATCTGTCTATCTATCTATCTATCATCTAGCTATCGCTCTATGAGTCATCGATCATTCTCTCTAACGTCTCTGCCCACCTGCGCCGATATAAATAAATAAATAAATATAAATTGAATGAGGTGCTTCACCCCATTCACAGCCATCTCTTATCAATACCACATCTCCTTCTGGTCAAGGGGAGGTGGCAACCCATTTCACAAGCTCTAGATATTATCATTTCTAAGAAAGAGTCAAAGGCCATTTCTCTTTGCTCGTTAAAGGGACAGGTTTTGATCAACAATTTCTTATTATTACCTACCATCTGTGCAATGGCTGTACCTAATTACTGGCCTACTCTGAATCTGATAGGCCTTATTTCTGATAAACAGAAAATAAAATTAAGCTCTCATATGAGATCCATTACAGAGAAAGCTTGGAATAAATATAGTAGATTTATTTTTTTCCCTTTCACCAACCTGACAAGGCAGCTGCTGGAAGGCTCACTTATGAGTCTTTGTTTAGAATGAAATTCCAAATGATGAAGCATGAGACTTAATGACAAAATGTACTATATGGTCAATGGGGAAGGAAGCGCTTCTCAGGCGTCTGTCTTAGATACATCAAGAATTAAAAGAATATGAGATGATTTAGAATGATAGATAATCGTTTTGTGCCACTGAATTTTAAATCAACACCTGGGTTAGGCACGGCGAGTAGAATATGAAGCCAAGCACATTCCAGGAAACAGTAGTGTTGGCTTTTAATATTCATAACGTTTTTCAATTGAAGCTGTACAATATGTTCTATTGCAGGTGGCACTTTGGGAAATTATGTCAGATGATGGAAAATCAGCAGGTGCATGACTATCGGTGTGCCAAAGGAGGTGGGACGTAGGTATGTCATTAATTTCTAAAAGAAGGACGGCAAAGGATATACAGAATTGAGTTACAAAATGAGAAATAGCCAGGACTTTATTGTCTATAGCAATTTAATATCGTGAAGTAAGCAATGTTGAAATGTGTGGACAAAGTCACGTGTGTGTGTGTGTATGTGATAATCGTTCAGTCGTGTCCAACTCTTTGTGACCCCATGGATTGTAGCCCTCCAAGCTCCTCTGTCCATGGAATTCTCCAAGCAAGAATACTGGAGTGGATTGCCATTCCCTTCTCCATGGGATCTTCCATGGATCAAACCTAGGTCTCCTGCATTGCAGGCAGATTCTTTACTGTCTGAGCCACCAGGGAAGCCCTGAAAAAGTCATACTGATTAACAAAGGGAGAATATCAACATCCATTAAAGTAACTGAAATGTACAAATCCTAAGAGCTCAGTCCTATGAATTTTGTAGAATATTTTTATATTTATGCAACTAAACTCAAAGGAAGATGTTGAACAGTCTATCAGATCATTCTCTCCTGCCCTCTCCAACCCACCACAGGGAAACGCTTTGATTTCTGCCACTATAGTTGTGCGAGTTTGTGGACATAATATAAACGGAAAACATAAGTGCTCTTCCTCAGTGCACAAATCCTCTTTGTACTCAGTTTCTCTTGCTTAAAATATCCTTTTGGAGATTCATCTGTGACGTTGCATGGATCAGTGGTCTGCTTTCTTTAACCATGATCTGTGTTCAGTCGCCAAGCCATGCCTGACTCTTTGTGACCCCCTGGACTGCAGCACTCAGGGCTCCTCTGTCCTTCACTATCCCTTGGAATTTGCTCAGATTCATGTCCACTGAGTCAGTGATGCTATCCGACCATCTCATCCTCTGCTGCCTCCTTCTCCTTTTGCCTTCAATCTTTCCCAGAATCAGGGTCTTTTCCACTGAGTCAGCTCTTAGCATCAGGTGGCCAAAGTACTGGAGCTTCAGCTTCAGCATTAGCCCTTCCAATGAAAATGCAGGGTTGATTTCCTTTAGGATTTATTGATTTGATCTCCTTGAAGTCCAAAGGACTCTCAAGAGTCTTCTCCAGCATTACAGTTTGAAAGCATCAATTCTTCAGTGCTCAGCCTTCTTTTTGAATGAACGTTCGCATCCATACATGACTACTGGAATAGCTTTGACTATAAATGGATCTTTGTCAGCAAAATGATGTCTCTGCTTTTTCCTTTAATTGCTGACTAGCAGTTTACTGTATGGGTCTACCTCAGGGGTGGTATTTTTAATTCACTCTTGTATTGATGTGTGCTTGGATTATTTCTGGCTTGGGGCTCTTATAAATTAGTCTGCCATGAAGTTTTCTAAACAAGTCATC
The DNA here is from genome assembly GCA_024291935.2 of Okapia johnstoni. Lineage (NCBI taxonomy): Eukaryota > Metazoa > Chordata > Mammalia > Artiodactyla > Giraffidae > Okapia > Okapia johnstoni. The sequence goes on along the minus strand of CM044321.1, from coordinate 5,634,261 downwards.
TTTATGGACTGATGTTTGCATTTAGTTTGAATAGCTGGTTAGAACTGAAATTTAAATGTCATACATTGGCCATGTACTAAACTTGTTAAGAAAGTGCCAACCAGTTCTTCAAACCATCTGACACTCTCCCAAGTAAAATATGAAAGTGTCACTTATTTCACATTATCTAACCGTTAATGTCTAGAGCTTTTTTAAAAGTCTATTTTGTACTATTTTTTAAGTCTTCATCAAATTAGTTACAATATTGCTTCTGTTTTATGTTTTTTAGTTTCTCAGCTGCCAGGCATGTGGGATCTTAGTATCCAGACCAGGGATCAAACCCACAAAGGTGAAGTCTTAACCACTGGACCTCCAGGGAAGTTCCTACAGTCTTTTTTTTTTTTTTTTTAAATATCAGACATTGCATTAGGTGTAAAATGGTACCTCACTGAAATTTTAAATAATATTTCCTTGATAACTAGTACTGTTGATCTTTTTATGTGTGCCATGGCTCAGACAGTAAAGAATCTGCCTGCAAGGCAAGAGATCTGGGTTCTATCCCTGGGTAAGGAAGATTCCCTGGAGGAGGGAATGGCTACCCACCCCAGTATTCTTGCCTGGAGAATCCCATGGACAGAGGAGCCTGGCGGGCTACAGCCCATGGTGTCACAAAGAGTCAGACATAAATGAGTGATTATCACTTTCACTGACTACCACATAGTGCATATTTTTGGTGACATATATGTCTTTTGACCAAATATTGTTAAAATAATTTTTGAGGTAGACTTTCTATAACATAAAACTAACCATCTTAAAGTGAATAATTCAATGGTATGTAGTACATTTACAATATAACATCACCACATCTCTCTAATTTCACATCTCTCTAAAAATTTCTAATTTTCACCAATCTGTATTTTGTTTCTATGGGTTTATCTCTTCCAGATATTTTATAGAAATAAAATAATATACTCTATGATCTCCTGTGTCTTTTTCATTTAATATAATGTTGTTACATATAGTAGCATGTGTCACTATTTCACTTATTTTTATGGCTCAGTAATATTCCATTGTGCATAGATACAACAGTTTATCTATTCTTACGTTCTTAGATATTTGGGCTGTTCTCACCCTTGGGCTATTGTGAAAATGTTGTTATGAACCTGTGTGTACAAGTGCTTGTTTGTGTACATGCACTTCTGTGTACCCGTTATCAATTCTTTGGGGTATATATCTGAGAGGCACTGGTGGTGGTTTAGTCCCGAATTCATGTTTGATTCTTGTGATCCCATAGACTGTAGCCCACCAGGCTCCTATTTCCCAGGCGAGAATAATGGGGTGGGTTGCCATTTCCTTCAGCAGGGATTAAACGTGGGTCCCCTGCATTGCAGGTGGATTGTTTTACCCACTAAGTCAGCAGGGAAGCCAGGAGGAACTACTGGGTTATAATGCAATTTTATATTTACCTTTTTGAAAACTGTGTTGTTTTCCTTTTAGTTGTTGATTTACAGGAGCTTTTTTATATGTGGAACAAGTCGTGTTAAATAAGCTGCAAATATGTTTTCAAGTCTGAGGCTTAACTCTACCATTGGACAATTAAAAATTTTGAGTTTGAAACAAGCTCAATCTTTCTTTTTTTCTTAGTGGTTAATTCTATGTGTATGAAAGGTGACTTGAGGAAGAAAGCCCTTTACAATATCCATTGTACTGTAAGTGGTAATGAAATAAGTGCTGGATGCCAGCAGAAGTGCTTGTTAGTTTCCTGATTCAGAGTGGCTGGAGTGCAAAGGAAGGGACAGTGGTTTTCTGTTTTGCTCCGTGAAAGTGAAAATGTCATTTGCTCAGTCATGTCCAACTCTTTGCAACCCCATGGAACTCGCCAGGCTCCTCTGTCTATGGGGTTCCCCAGACAAGAATACTAGAGTGGGTTGCCATTCCTTTCTTGAGGGGATATTCTCAACACAGGGATCAAACCCCAGTCTCTTGCATTGTAGGCAGATGGTTTACCATCTGAGCCACCGGGGAAGCTGCTCTGTGGGGCATTGGCATTTGTGCTGATTTTCTTTTCAGGGCGGTTCTTAAGAACGGTTTGGGCCACTATGGCTACAAGCGTGGTTTTGGGGAGATTGTTCTCCAATATCCACTTTCCAATTCTGAGAGTTATCAAATTGCTTCCTTATAAACTCTGTCCTTGTATAATTCAGATAACCTGCAACTCAAAAAAATATTTTTGGAGCATATGATACGTTCTAAATGAATAAAATTAACAATATTTCTTAAAGTGCTTAAAATATAAAACAATTTTAATTAATCCTTTGCAACTGAACAAAATATAAAATTTCACAACATGTCTAGGCATTGTTGGCAAGGATAAGAGTAGATTAAAGTAATGTCATATGATTACAAGAAAATCACATTCGCATATTAGGGAAAGTGAGAAATGACTTTATTTCTGAATGTCAGTGTCGCCTTGGTGTCTGTTTGTCCTGAAAGGTGAAGAGCAGTTCTCACGCACCGTGAGCCTTTTGTTTACACAGTACATCCTCTCTTTTCTGGTTTTGCACTTTTAACTTTCCTTCATAGAATAATCTTGCTATTCCGTGAGAGAGATTTTCCCTGTCTTTCTTTCCAGCAAATAAGTTTACAACTAACCAAAGACATCTTGAAATTTAGGCTTCCATATTTACAAACTGCATCTTGGCTGCTAGCCATGGTTGGGTCCACTGGTCCAGGCAGGAGATGGAGTCCAGTTTCGGTGCTGTTGTTTATAAGACTGTGAGAAGTGGGGGAAAAGAGAGCAGCTTTCTAAATTAGAATAAAAAAAGAGGCTTCCTTTTTCCATTTCAAATGACACCATCTTCAGGCTGCTGAATTAAATCCCTTATTGTTGACACTCAATGGAGGAGGAATTCAATTCCATGCTATCAGGAGAGAATCAAGGATGTTGTAATTGATACTCAGAATAACACGGTAACCTATTTTCACAGGAAAGGTCTTGAGAAAGACAAAAAAAAAAAGGACTTGAAAAATAACCTGAGGTCCTGAAAACAGTGGCCACACAATTAGATGTTAGCTAGTATTTTGCTGCTTTATTTTTTCAAAAACAGGTAGTGTTTCTAAGAAGCTCAGCTATATCACAGTTCAAATTATAAGAACACAAGTAAAGGCTAAGATACACCTTTGCATTTTTTTCTAAATGTGAAATAATATTTCCATTTGCAATAGTTCAGAAAATAATTGTGTGTTATGTAAAGTAAATGAGTCTGTGTTATATAAAACCAATGAGTAAGTATATAGATACATACAAAATGGAATTTGGACAAGCATGCATGCAGTTTACAAATGTATTTAGAGGTTTAAGTCATGACACTAAAATTTTATCATTTTCCAAAATCTAAATCTGGAAAAAAAAGGAGGGAAGGGCGGGAATGGAGGATGTTTGAGATGGAAATAGAAGCAGTAATCTACAAAAATCCTATCCTGAATTTATTTCTCCATCTGTGTGTGTGTGTGTGTGTGTTCATAAGTGCTGTGGTGAAAAAAAATAACATGTTCAATATAAAATGATGCATTTCAGTATAAAATGATACATGGTAAGTATCTTGACTTCAAAGCCAGTCAGTTTTGTTTATTATGTGTGAGACTGAGCACACACGCATGAGTTTTCTTTACTGAGACTGGAGTTAGAGGGGCAAACGGGAGAGAGAGAAACCGAGGGAGACTAGTCTACACTATTTAGTTATCACCTCAGATCTTGCCTTTTTTTATTGAGGCTCCAATGACTCTCTGAGCCCAAAACAAAGTCTCCTTCTTCATACTGCTGCAGCGTGTGGTTTCCAGGTATCTCGTGTTGTTGAATATTGTGTTGTTAAATATACAGCACTATGGTTGTTGAAGCTCCTTGAATGCACAACTGCTGTCAAACTTAATTACCATTATCTAAGATCAACTTCCTAAAATGCATACTTATGACAGCAATTTTCTGGAATTAGTATCACTATCCAAATAGTAACATGAAACGGTTAAGTACATACTCTCTGCAAACATAGTTTTTGGCACCAACTTTTTAGCTCAAAGGAAACAAAGTGTATTTTCAAAATAGGAATCTCTGAGAATAATGCAATTTTGGTTGTACACCTGTTAAAGACAAGGGAAAAGCATAGATGTTGGCTATTTCCAAATAAAACATGAGTTGTGTTCCAACAGAGAGATTATTTTATGCACTGTCAGCTAACCCCATGCTGCTTTGTGTAAATTCCATTTATAACTTTGACTCTCTGTTTCCTCCTTTGCTTGCTATTTTTTTTTTTTTTTTTGCTTGCCACCTCCCATGATCCCATGTGGCTGTTCTGAGGTCTCCCCTTGGTTTTCCCATTTTTCTTGTCTCTCTTGTGACAGTCTTACTAAATAAACCTTGCAGATTCAGATCACTGTTCTCTTCAGATGATTTGCAAAGCTTTATTCCTCCCTTGACCATGTCTTTAGATCCAGCCTCAGATTTCTAACTGTCACTTAGACTTATACCATTGTCCTCATCAGCCCTTCAAACTTTGATCAATGCTGAACTCATTGCCAACCCTTCTAAATTATTTCTTCCAGTTGTTTTATTTATGCATGAATTGCACCAACTTCATGTCAACCATGTTCAAATCCTCGGCATTAAACTTGACCATATCTGCTTCCTTGTTCCCACATCCATTTATTATACAATCATTAATCTTGCATTGATAGCATCTTCTGCATCCATTTATTGAATTGCATTGACAATGCCCCATATCAGCCTCTTCTAACTGTCCTTAGAATCCCTTTCTCAAGACCAGTGACGTGTACCTCAAGTCCAGGTGCTTATAAGTAAGCACCTACCTCTAGTTTCTTTGTTGTGCAAACATCTTTGAACTACATGTCAGTTTAGTTATAGCTCTCTGGTCACACTGTTTCCTTACTCAAACTCACGTTCAGACCCTTAGGCATTAGACAGGTATACTGAGGTCTGTCTCAGGGTCTTTTCAAACTTATTTCCTACCTCTCCCTTTTCAGCACTCTTTGCACAATCAAACACTCCTGTTTTATGTACTCCTTACAGGACCATGGGTGCAATGGGTGATTATCTTCATAATATTCTCAAGCAAGAACAGGAGGATCTAGGACTTTCCTGGTGTCCCAGTGTTTAAGACGGCACTTCCACTGCAGCGTACACTGGTTCCATTCCTGGTCCCCGGGAACAAGAAGCTCCACAAGCCACTGAGTGCAGCCAAAATAATTAAAAATTTAAAAAATGACTTACTAAAGAACAGGAGGACACGTTTTTCTCCTTCAACACATTTCTGGGTTCCCCTCTCTCTCTTCAATTCTGTTTAACAGTTGCCTTTTCCACAATCTCAGTTTAGTTGGCTCAGACGGTAAAGTACCTGCCTACCAATGCAGGAGATGTGAATTTGATCCCTGGGTAGGGAAGATCCCCTGGAGAAGGAAAGGGAAACCTGCTCCAGTATTCTTGCCTGGAGAATCCCATGGACAGAGGAGCCTGGTGGGCTACAGTCTATAGGGCTGCAAAAAGTCAGACACAACTGAGTGATTAAACACAGATTATAGCTAGAACAAGATCTTCTCCACCTTGAGGCCAAGACTGTTTCAAATTCATCTTTGAAGTTATAGTTCCTAGCAAAATTTCACATGCATCCTAACCAGTCAAGAATGATTCACTGAAAAGAATTAAATCCTCAGAAATAATTTCTTCTTCTGAAATTCCTGTAAAATATAATCCTATGTTTATTGCTATATTTAATATTTTCTTATATTACATTTATTTATGCACTGGTCTTATCTCTCCAACTAGAATATAAAGTCTTAGTTGGCAAGATTTAATTTTTTTTATCCTCAAAGACCCAGAATAAATCATTTCATACAGCAATAAACTCAAACAAAATTTTAAAGGAAATATCTTTGGAATTTTTCCAAGGAAAGTGTATTTAAATAGTTATTGGTTTATGCAGTTAGGCACAAAATCTATTTCATCATTTTTGCTGACGTGTTCGCTATGTACTTCTTTAAATGCAGTATATCGTAATGTGAAGTGTCCCTGGTGGCTCATTCAGTAACGAATTTTACTGTAATGCAGGAGACTTGGGTTCAATCTCTGGGTTAGGAAGATCCCCTGGAGAAGAGAATGGCTACCCACTCCAGTATTTTTGCATGGAGAATCCCATGGACTGAGGAGCCTGGCAGGCTACAGTCCATATTGTCGCAAAGAGTCAGTCACGACTGAAGTGACTGAGCACACGTGCATGCGGGCTGATACTAATGTAGCATTACTAATATGGAAGCAAGGTGTACACAAAGTTACAGATTTTTTTTTAATACTTGTTGGCAATAGGAACAGTGGAATCAATAAGTGTATAAAAACGATTCATTATATAAATCCATGTATGAACTTCTGTGCATTTATGTTTCTGGCATATTTAGAGCATGGGTGCTTTCTTATGTTGGAAATTATTTTAAAGTATGTATCTTTCATTTGCCTTGATCGCTGCTTGATCGATTATTGTTGGTTTTTCTCATCCTCACTTGCCATGTCTGGTGTATGCTGTGAGTTTCTAGTGCAATTAAATGGAAATAACAAAGAATTATAAATTCTGAGCTGCACTGAGGGAATTATCATGTCATATGCTTAATGCTATGTGTCAGCATCATGTATCTACGTAGGAAATAATAATTGTGCACTGAACACAATCTAAGTTCTTTAACTTGGATATTGTATCCTTCAGCTGTCTAGCTCTTCAGATGCACATCAAACACAGATGAACATGACTGCGAGCCTGTTCACACTTGCACATACATTTATTTACCATTCCATGTGTTTGGGGCTTAAAGTAGGCACCCAACTCATACCCTGCTTAGCATTCTAAGCCGAAGTCTCATAAGCCTCACATTTCAGCAACTGCAGATCTGCTCAGCGCTGTGACATGGGCTCTAACCTGATGGGAAATCCAAGAAGAGTGTATAACCGGAAACTCTTCTTCACGTGGGTTGTACTGCTTTACCTGCAAGAACAGGGCTTCCAACACAGTATTGATTCTGAAGAAATCTCCCCTTATTACATCATGCCTTGGAGAAGAATGTGAATGGCTTTCCATAGTTTTATGTTCTTTAATGTGTCAGCCAAAATTATATACCCTTCCTTGCTGATTTTACTTTCTAATAATCCTTAAAACACTAAATAAAAATATTCAGATTTTTTTAAAAGAAAACTGCAATAGCTGTACTACACCCACTTGCATTGCCTTTGAACTCTAGGTAGTTTATCAAATTGCCAAGAAAGCGCTGTGTATCTTTTTTTTATTACCCTTGTAAATGTAGCTGGAGACTATGTATGATATGATGGGTGCATCCAATAAATAGAATAAATAAGAAAGTTTATAGCAGAGCTCTTTTCAGGCAGCCTTAAAAAGACCAGGCAACTGAACCATCACATGACAGCTAGTTCCAGACCAGTTTTAAAGCAGTAAAACTAAGCAGGCATTTCCATGTAATCAAACTGCCATGGTTCAAGTAGTTGTGATGGGAAAATGTGAGGGCTTCTTCTTCCTTTCCGGCTGCTATCTCCTTTAAAAATTGATTACATTTTACAGAAAGATCCTGAACTTGTCCTGTCAGAGAGGAAAAACATATAATGATTTTTATCTGATTTAAGAACACCAGAGAAAAATGTCTGTTAGAAACAGCCAGAGGATATCATTAGACAACAGGAGCTCAGATGTTCTGTGTTGTGACACCAGGGTTAAAACAAAAGTCTGAAGAACCTGGGTGTTGCCCTTCGAAACCTTATTTTGAATGGCGAAGTCAAAAACATCTTCCTGAAATGTGTAGATAGACAAGAAGCACTGAAGAAGTTGCCGTTAGTTTTGCTTTATTATTCCTAAAACATAAGCACAGAATTCAGCTTCTCTATTGTCTTAGGAGGCTGTTTAAGTTACTAATAATTTTCTTTAAATATATAGTGTCAGTATTTCCCATGTGGCTCAGTGGTAAAGAATCTGCCTGCCAAGCAGGAGAAGACGCGGGTTCGATCTCTGGGTCAGGAAGACCCAGAAGGAAATGGCAACCCACTCCAGCATTCTTGCCTGGGAAATCCCATGGACAGAGGAGTCAGGTGGGCTACAGTCCATGGCGTCGCAAAGAGTCAGACGTAACTGAATCGTCTTAGCACGCACACAATGAAATCATAGGCTTCATATGTTAAGCCAGGTAGACCCCACGTTCACTGTAGATATTACTCTATGTCTCCAGAAGGAAAGAGAGTAAGGAGCTATGTCAGATGATGAACTAAAATAAAGTATCCTTAAGTGAGATCTTAGGTGACCCAGAGAAGCAATAATCTCCAGGATCCCTTGCAAGGTAATATGCATCAATTCAATCAATCAGCAATCATAGTTTATTGAGTACCAACTGGGTGCCAAGCACAGTGCAGAGTGGAAGATGCCAATCAAAGTAAGCTCAGGGTGTATACAGCTCAGGGTGTATACAGTAAAGAACTTTTGTTTTTTTGGTCTTCCTCCATCAATATGTACTGTCTAAGAAATTAAATCCAATACATTTAAAAAATAGTAACTCATTCATTTAAAGTAACAATATACTCATCACATGTTAAATAATATTAGAAGGTTTCTGTTTGTGAAATGTATGTATTAAAAATAATAAAATTTCAGAAACTAAAATAAATAAAGAAACAAATAATGTATTTAAGAACAACTATACTTTTTAAAGGACAGAGGATTCAGTCAGAAGAGTGCATTGTTTTGCATTTTTGCAAATCTTTTTAGTGTCTGGCTTAATAGAAGACAGCTGAGTTCTCATATCAGCTTCTGCTTTCAATCTCCTTCAATATGTTTTCCTGGGTGAACTATATTAAGGAAATATGGCCTCACACAGATCTAAAGTTGGAAAGGAGGAATGTTTTTATAATAGTCTTTCCAGGTATTTGTAGACATTCTTCTTTGATGCTACACTCAAACTCATTATGTGGTAGTGTCTTAAACTTAGTTGCAAAATGAAATGTGAAATTTTATCAGTAATTTTTTTTTTTGCATTTTGCCTATTAATTCCATGGATCTCTCACTTTGAATGAATCCTTTCCATGTGCATGGCTTTGTACAATCACAGTCCTTTGAAAAATATTGGCCCTGTCACTTACAGGGATTTTCTGAACACTGATAAATTCTGTTAAACAATTAAAAAAAAAAATTACACCCACTAATGTCAATAATCTCAAGTAAAAATCCTTAAGAATTGAAAAAGTGTCAAGCTCATTGTGGCTTCTGAGATAGCAAGAAGAAAATGTGGAAAACCGTTTATGAGGAGGCAAAAATGATTTATGATTTTCTTGGTCTTCCCTGGTGGCTTAGACAGTAAAGAATCTGCCTGCAATGTGGGAGACCCAGGTTCAATCCCTGGATTGGGAAGATCCCCTAGAGAAAGGAATGGCTACCTACTCCAGCATTCTTGCCTGGAGAATTCCATGGACAGAGGGGCCTGTGGGCTGCAGTCCATGGGGTCGCAAAAAGTCAGACACGACTGAGTACATTTCACTTTCACTTTTTACTTTCTGGTTCAGGAGATGCTCTATAACTGAAAAAAAATCTTTCTCAACAATTTGCTAGCTGTGTGACTTGAGATTTTTAACAAACTTCTGTAAGTTTTAGTTGCTTTCCTAATTTTCCTAATTAAAAAAAAAAAGAAAAAATCCTGCAGCATTGTTAAAAGTCTTAAAACTGACTATAAGGCAACCAGCATGGGACCCAGTACTTTATGGACATGAAAAAACGGAGTCCTTCATCACACACTTCCTTTGATAAAACTGCTGCCGCCACTCCTGGGGGCTGCTAACTTGACATAAGACCTAGGTCAAGAGGCCTAGGTCAAAGCTAACGTGTAGGTGATTGACGTGAGACCATGATTCACCTGCCTGTACCTGCATTTGCCCAGATATGACCAACTTTGTATGTTTCCCTCTTGGACAGAAGGTGTCGGTACATAAATGGGAGCCCCTTAAAAATCGTTTAATATACATATTTTATTGAAGTATAGTTGACTTACAATGATTTAGGTGCACAGCAAGGTGATTCAGTTATACAAATACGCATATATTATTTTTGAAATTATTTTCCATCGTAGGTTATTACAGGATATTGACTATCTTTCCCTGCCCTATACAGTAAACCTTTGTTTCTTGCCGCACATCTATTTTTAAATTAGAAACCTAGCATTCTATTCATACTAAGTCAAACAGGTGGAATCAAAATGTCACAACTTTTTTTAGTTAGGCAAAAATTTATAAGTTTTCTAAAATATATATTATATGCATGTATAAAAAAGCTTTTCTACTACGCTTGACAAAGGTTTACAAAAGAACATCAAAATAAAAGAAGAAATAAGAGAAATTGGAGAACATAAACTAAATGAAATGGGAGCACTGAATATGAAATAGAAAAAATGAAACAAACTAGATAAAAGGGAAAGGTCATCATATGGTCCAGTTGTTTAAACATGGACTGCTCATTAGAAACACATCTGGAGTTCTGGAGAAAAAAATCAATACCTGAGATTTGTATTTTTCAAAAATTTCCAAGATAATTCTGATTGGCATCTGGATTTTAAAAAGTGATTACAGGTTTTTCTATTAGATCCTAGCTTTGGTGATACAGAGTTCTATTATTTTTCTATTGACTAATCATGATACAATGGTATTAAGTGAGTAATAGTTACATAATCACAATAGTAAAAGATGTTTATCAGTTTTCACAGTCAATAACCAGACACAAAAATAAAAGATAATTACAATTGCAAGCTATAATGGAAACATGATTAACTTAACAATATAAAATAATTACATACAATTTGGAGGGGTCAAGCACAAGTGCATACATGGTGGCAGTAGTTTAGTTGCTAAGTCGTGTAAGATTCTTGCGACCCCATGGACTGCAACCTATCAGGCTACTCTGTCCATGGGATTCTCCAGGCAAGAATACTGGAGTCGGTTGCCATTTCCTTCTCCAGGGGATTTTCCTGACCCAGGAGTCAAACCCGGGTCTCCTGCACTGCAGGCAGACTCTTTAATGACAAACATATTCAATATATTCAAATATTTTTGAATGCTCAGATGTGACGTGATGTGGGAGCAAAAAGTCCAAATCTTCAGGAAAATGTAAGATGCTAATCATATGAAAGACGTCAGAATCACATCTGCAGGGTAAGAGGAAATAAAGAGGACAATGAAGACCAATTCTCCTGGGATTGAAGTTGGATGGAAACATTGTTATGCTGTCTTTTGTCTACCAGGCAGGGACTGTGGGCCCTGAGCTGCCTGTAGGATAGTGTGGATATGATGGAACAGAACGCTGTGGCTGAATTAGGGGGCACCAGACTGGCCAGTGGCTCAGAAGCATGACTACTAGCTCAGGACACGAAGCCAAAGGGCACACGCTTGCCTCCAGAGTTTATTGAAATGTCAAGCTGACAGAGGACTGAGGGGTCACCTCAAACACGGGAGGACACTGCCCCACCTCTTCAGGACCTTGAAAACTATTCCATTTTGTGAGATCCTACAGCTCAGTCTCTTTGCTATGCAACTGTGTGTGCTCAGTCACTCAGTCGTGTCTGACTATTTGTGACCACATGGACTGCTGCCCACCAGGCTCCTCTGTCAATGGGATTTCCCAGGCAAAAATACCGGAGCAGATTGCCAATTACTACTCCAGGGGATCTTCCGACCCAAGGATCAAACTCCTGTCTCCTGTGTCTCCTGCATTGGCAGGTGGATGCTTTTGCATAGTGCCACCTCAATACCCAATTCAGGCTATTTTCTTCCAATGAGAAAAATCAGGGGAATATTTACTAACATAACTTCAACTCATCCTCTCCCTACATTAAAATATTTGCAATTTCTATAAATGATTCATTGGAGATGAGGTGGCTTCTTGATCTCTAACTCAAAAGAGATAAACATGATGTCATAATCATAATGCTCTGAACCCCAAGTTTTGTCAAATGACAGTTACCTATGCAGAGAAAGAAATAAAAATCTTTGTTTCCACCAGAGTTTAATTTATAATTACTGAAGTTTTTAACATTTCCTTTTCTCTATGGGGGGAAAAAACTAAGAAAGTGTGAATCTTAAAATGCTAAGTTGTCTATGAGCTCTCAAAAATACAGATGTGGGGGTTCCTAAATCTTGTTATTTCCCATTGAAAGAATTCACCTTACTGAAGATGCTTTCTTAATTTTTTTGTTTTAAAAATGTTTCAAAAACCTCATTTTTATTACCATTTTGTAATAGTAATCTCCTAAAATCAAGGAGCCCTGAGACACTATTCCATCCTGATGGAAGTATTGGTAACCATCTGGTAATTTAAAAATATTTTTGTTCTTCCCCTCTGCTTATTTCCCAATTTCATAAAAGTTGTTTTTAGAGTCAGGAACAAAGGCACGCACTAGCTTATTTTTTCTCTCTTTATAATAAAATTATTTTCTTTACTTAAATATGAGTCAGCTGAGAAAGTTTTGCTCAGATATGTTACAAGTTGCACAGAGTGAGTCTGAGATAATTTGATTTTGGTTCTGCCACACTCACCACCTCAGGGATTAATACGGCAGAAACAGCACATTGGCTGATCTCTGATTAATTTGTTTATCACACAGAAAAACAGGCGTAGAAATTAATTGATTTCTGTTGAATATAGAGGCCCTACTAAAAGCAGAAAAATCGCACCTCCATGACTTTATGTGTACTTCTCCTTCTGCCAGGAAGAAAGCACTTCATCTTTTTATCTCCTAACTTAGGACTTGCTTTCCTCCTGTCTTAAAGTAAGAATCCAGTCACCTGTTGCCTTTTCCTGCAGTATTTTTTATATTTTGTTTTAGAAGCACCTTTTTTAGCACTTACGTGTGTAAGTGCTAAGTTGCTTAAATTGTGTCCTACTCTTTGCGACCCCATAGACTGTAGCCCACCAGGCTCCTCTGTCCATGGGATTCTCCAGGCAAGGATACTGGAGTAGGTGGCCATGTCCTTCTCCGGGGATCTTCCTGACCCAGGGATCGAACCCACGTCTCCTGTGGCTCCTGACTTGCAGGTGATTCTTAACCGCTGAGCCACCACCAGGGAAGCCCTTTGCTCCCACCTATATCAGAGCACTCAATCACATCTATGACTTTATTATCACTTTATTTACTTAAATATCTTTTCCAATAGACTATGAGGGGCTTGAGAAGAAGAATACTCTCTCTTTTCTGAGCTTATATATCTGAACAATGAAGCTTCTAGTGAACAGATACTTAAAAAAAAAGTATCAATAATTAATACATAATTGACTGATGAAGAATCTAATACCATTTCCAACAGATGATGGTTATCAATAGGGCCAGGATACTTTTCATCCCATTGTAAACAAGATTTAGCACCATTCTCTCATTCTTTAGGTTAACTACATGGAAAGAATCAATCCCTGCAGCCAGTACAGGCACAAAAGCTTCAGCATGCTTTCCAACGGCTATTCCTACAGCCGCTCCACCCCTCCCCCAAAATGTTTTGCCCTTCATAAGCTGTTTATAAATGACTCCAATTCAGATGAAACATTTTTTTTTCTGTTGTAAATCTCCATTAGAAAGTAGATGGCCCGTTGGAATGAGAGGGACTTTAGACTGAGCTAGAGAAAAGAGATTTTTGCAATGGGAACAAAATCAGGGTGATTTCCCCCTCTTTCTCTTAGACGATCTGGTACATAAAGCCTCCAGAGACGAAACTGATGGGCAATTGAAGCTTTATGAATCAGAAAATAGCTCTGATTCCGGACAACATAGAGTAACATGATGAGAGCCCCACAGTAAAGATTTTCAAAAGTAGAGAAGAGAAGCAGATTCATTTGCCAGTTTTATACATTTCTCAAAGCAAATGACATTGTGGAGATCGTGCATCATTCTTACAAATTGGCAGGCTTTCAGTTCTCCAGCTTAACTTTGCTCTGCTTGTCTCTCCCTGACGCCGGTGTTCGTCAAACTACTCCAAGGACATTTCTGCCTGCAACCAAGCTGGGTAGGACCTCATGAACTCTTGGGTTTCTTCCCTCCATCTCTATGATGTAAGTGGGGTCTTCTAATTCATCTTTTATAATGAGGGCACCCAGAGACTTTAGTTAATAGATCTGAGATTTAATTTTCTCAGGGTGAAGACCATGATTTGGGTTAATCATCTATTCTGGTTATACAGTATCATTCCTGTGTGTGGCACCACAAAAATAATAATAGTGAAGATAATATTAATAGATGCATCTCTCTAGATTAAACAAGACAGTTATTGAATGTTTAATTAAAAGCAAAGTGATAATAAGGGCATATTTTCGGAGATTCAATCAAGTTGTGACACATACACAATCCACCAAATAAGCCATCACAAGATAATTAAAAGTTTTAAATAATTAGCTATTGTAATAAGCGCATAGTTAAGCTGATTTAATATTATCTGATTCCCTAAGGATATATTTTCATAAAAGATGGACTGGAGTAATAGCATTAGAGACAGCATCACTTTCATTTATAAATGGTGGAAATATGAAAAAAAGGTAGTCCACTCCTCTGAAGATGTCAAATATTTAATTCCTAAAATCTTCACTAAAATGCCATCGTGGAATTTGAAATGGCACCAAGTTTTGGGTTTAGGGGCAAAGAGTTTAAAAAACATCTGGAGATGCTGAGATCACCTGCATTCATTTATGATACTTAGGTTGTAAAATCATATTCAATCTTGACCCGCTCAGGAAATCTAACATAAACGTCCTGCTGATTTTGACAGTCATACAGCAAAAACACCCTCTAATGAGCATTTAATAGTCACCAAAAGTTTTGCATTAAGTACAAAGCCCTTTTGATTACTTATTCCACTAATTTAAAGTAAATGCTTTTACAGATGGCATATGTTAGACCGCAGAACGTGTGCTGCATTCATATGCAGTCACTGAAAATAGATTCCAGCTTTAGTAGAAAGAGTGTAGCAGAAAGATCAAACGCGAAACACTGAGTAAACATTTACCACTGATGTATTTTCTGTAAATCTCTTCCTAAATACTTACCCAGTTAGAGAGTACCATGCTTGGGGTCTGAGCAGTAATTGAGAAATACCTTGGCAAATTAACACCTACAACAAAATGATCTAGACAAAGAAATTGGGCTCTTCACTCTACCTCTCATCTTTCTAAGAGTAGAAGCATATAGTATTTCAACCCCCTTCAGACTGTATTATATTACATACATGAAAAATGCCATGAAATGCTTTCAGATGGTAGAGGTGATCAGGAAAACAACAAGGACATATTACAAAGAAATACATACAGCAAAGAAAAGCAAAAGAAAGCCAAAGACTGCCTTGCATGCACGCACGCTCAGTCTCTCAGTCATGTCCAACACTTTCGCGACCCTATGGATGGCAGTCTGCCTTACAGACGCATAAATGAATGACTGATAAAGAAAAGACTGATAAATGAATAATGTCCTGGCTTTAGTTAACAGAGTTATCATTGCTATCATTACTATTATTGTGCTCTGTGCTAAGTCACCTCAGTCATGTCCAAGTCTTTGTGACCCCATGCACCATAGCCCACCAGGCTCCTCTGTCCATGGCATTTTCCCAGCAAGAATGCTAGAGTGGGTTGCCATGTCCTCCTCAAGGGGATCTTCCCGACCCAAGGATGGAACTCACTTCTCCTGCACTGCATGTAGATTCTTTACCACTGAGTACAATATAAAAATACATTATGTTACTATGCAACTGAATTTCATCTATACATAAGAAAGTTCATACAACCAGAAACTATGAAATGAACTCAATTTTACTGATGCCTAAATAACATTTTTTTTTTAGTGCTTTGAGAAATACATGAGCTGGCCCATGGGAGACAGTATACTAGTTTGGTGAATCTCAAATGACTCCTGTTTACACAAAAGCTGTGTGGATATAACAGTTGGGCCATAAAGAAGGCTGAGTACCAAAGAATCGATGCCTTTGAACTGTGGTGTTGGAGAAGACTCTTGAGAGTCCCTTAGACAGCAAGGAGATCAAACCAGCCAATCCTAAAGGATATCAACCCTGAATATTCATTGGGAGGACTGATGCTGAAGATGAAGCTCCAATACTCTGGCCACCTGATGCGAAGAGCTGACTCATTGGAAAAGACCCTGATGCTGGGAAAGACTGAAGGCGGGAGGAGAATGGAACAACAGAGGATGAGGTGGTTGGATGGCATCACCAACTCAATGGACATGAATTTGAACAAACTCTGGGAGAGAGTAAAGGACAGGGAAACCTGGCGTGCTATAGTCCATGGGGTCAAAAAGACTCAGACATAACTTACTGACTGAACAAGAACAGCACAAAGTTCAGTTCAGTTCAGTTCAGTCGCTCAGTTTTGTCTGAATCTTTACGACCCCGTGGACTGCAGCACGCCAGGCTTCCCTGTCCATCACCAACTCTCAGAGTTTACTCAAACTCAAGTCCATTGAGTCGGTGATGCCATCCAACCATCTCATCCTCTGTCATCCTCTTCTCCTCCAGCCTTCAATCTTTCCCAGCATCAGGGTCTTTTCCAATGAATCAGTTCTTTGCATCAGGTGTTCAAAGTATTGGAGTTTCAGCATTAGCATTAATTCTTGTTCTGACTGAACAACAATGACACGAAAGCTGAGACCATATCCTACACCTGTTAATACTCAAGGAGCTTCTGCTTAGGAATGGAGAACACTAGCCCTTCTGATATGCTAGTGACACTGATTTTTAAGTCTAATCTTTCACAAGTATTACTGGAACTTCAGAAATTAAGAAAGCTCCATTAGAGAAGGAGTCCCAGCACTTAGTTTCACATTTGGTGTGACTGTGGACATTGAGGGGTATAATAAATTTATTTGAAAAGTTTCCCATAAGTTTTTAGTTTACTCAAAGAAATGTGCTTAAATCTCACACTTACAAAAATGTAGTCTGAAAGTCATATCATAATGCAGATATGTCAGGGTTTGTCAGCCTTGGCACCACTGCGTTTTGGGTGGGATGAGTCCTTGATGTAGAGGGCTGGTCTGTCCCTTGTAGCATATTGGCCAGCATCCCTGACCTCTACCTACTGAATGACAGTAGCAAACTCTGCCCTCGCTTGGGACCATCAAAGATGTCTCTGAAACGTGCCAAATAGCCCCTGGGGTACAAAGCATCCCCCAGTTGAACACTAGTGAGATGGATGAATCTGGTTGAAATATTGGGCTAATCAATGAACTAAGGATATATTATTAATAGATATGAGGATCTAAAACACATTTGAAATCCTGATAATTTGCCATGCTACTTAATTTGACTTTTCCGGTCCATTCTAAAATCCCAAGTCTTTATTATTGCATTTAATATGCATCCTAGTAGAAATATCCTAAGAGGATTTCTAAGATTTTTTTCAGTACCCTCTCATAGCAAGGAATTTGATTTTTAAAAGTCTTTGAGAATTTGAAGATTAGAATGAAACAGGCAGGAAACTGACAAAAAACCTTCTCATATGACAAGTTGAAAGAATTGGAATGATTATTCTTTAAGTGGCATTTGAACATATTAGCTGCTATAAATATTTAAAACAATAGTATTATGAGAAAATGGATTATGGTAATCCAGGTCAAAATATTTATTAAGCACCTATGCTGTGCCAAGTAATTTGGTTGTGTTCTGGAACTCATTAAATAACTAATGTACTCTGTGATTTGACATGGCCACAATTAAGACAAATATAAACAGCATTTTTTTTCTGTTTATTAAGAGACAGGTGATTATATATAAGTATAAAGAATGAACAAATAAATGTCCACAAAGATCCATATTTGAAAACATTTATATCTAATAACAATGATGCTTCTTTACAAAAAATAGGCATATTTTTTTCTTCTGGTACAAACACAATTAATAAAATAGGTGCTCAACGGTATGTTTTTTAATTTTTAAATGTATTTATTTATTTGATGTAGTGCACACATGTAGGACCATAGTTCCCTGAACAGGAATCAAACCTGTGCTCCCAGTAGTGGAAAGGCAGAGGCCTAATCACTGGACTCCTTGGAAGAAAAGCTATGACCAACCTAGACAGCATATTAAAAAGCAGAGACATTACTTTGGCAACAAAGGTCCACCTAGTCAAAGCTATGGTTTTTCCAGTAGTCATGTATGGATGTGAGAGTTGGACTATAAATAAAGCTGAGTGCCAAAGAATTGATGCTTTTAAACTGTGGTGTTGGAGAAGACTCTTGAGAGCCCCTTGGGCAGCAAAGAGATCCAACCAGTCCATCCTGAAGGAAATCAGTCCTGAATGTTCATTGGAAGGACTGATGCTGAAGCTGAGACTCCAATACTCTGGCCACCTGATGCAAAGAGCTGACTCACTGGAAAAGTCCCTGATGCTGGAAAAGATGGAAGGCGGGAGGAGAAGTGGACGACAGAGGGTGAGATGGTTAGATGACATCACCAACTCGATAGACATGAGATTGAGTAAGCTCTGGGAGTTGGTGATGGACAGGGAAGCCTCGTGTGGTGCAGTCCATGGCGTCACAAAGAGTGGGAAACGGCTGAGCGACTGAACTGAATCACTGGACTGCCAGGGAATTCCCAGCAATATTTTTTTTCAAAAATGTGCCTAATGTAACTTACTCTCTATATTCAATTTTAGTTACCAATATTTATTTCAACACACCTAAAAGATAGGATGAAACTGGATTCAGTGCTAGTTTTGTCCATGGGATTATCACAATGCTGACACTCTATTTCTTCTCTCAAAAGTTACAAGTTTAAATGCACACACACACATACACATAAGTTTTACCCTGAAGTATTCAGTGTAGTAGCAAGTTTCCCTAGCAGTTCTTTATTTTCAGTTTTTAGTAAATAAATATAAATAATGACTAAAGCCTGAGAAGACAGGAGTTAAATAATTCCACTGACAAAGAGTAAGAACACTTTGAGGATTATTTTTATGGAAACTTTGAGTCTTTATCTATTTGTTCATATCCATTAATATTCTTCACTGCAACAACTCTGAAATCAAGGTTCCAATATGTGTCTGGTTCCACACATGACACACTTGCTTACATGGAGAAGTCACACTTCTTGATACAGTACTTCTCCAAGAAAGAATCTAATTCATGCCATTGACTCTTCTGGGAAGTGTTCACCCAGGCTCCAGGCAAACCTGCCCTTCTAATCTATTGCACTTGCCGTCTGTACTACAGTGTTTTGATGAAGTGCCCTCATGTGATTATAAGAAAACAAAATTCTTTCAGAGGTAGATTGCATGTAATATAAAATGATATATAGCTATTACACAATAACTGAAAGCAATACCATGAGATCTTGAGAAAAACTCCAAGTATTTATATACTTTAGTGACCAGCCACATACGATATGTAATATTCCGTAGATCGGGGAGATTCAGAGCAGTTGTTTAGATGTTCTTTCTACCAGAGTACAATTTTAATTAAACTGCTGTGGTAAAATAATAAACTGTGACTGATTAATTTGGCTAAAGTTATGGTTGAATTGGTTCTGTCTGACCCCTGATTTAACACATTGGCCCCACCTACTAGAACAGACAAAGAATAATAGAATTAGAAAATGTTTATAACTTCGGTCATTTTGAAAATTTTCTTCAAATTTTTTGTCTTAATGTATATATATGACAATTCTAAATTTGTTTATTAGATAAGACTAATATTTCTGGTTCTTGATCATGTAGACATTGATTATTTATACCTCATAAGTTAAAATCAAGCTATGTTTTATTTATTCATTTTTTAATGTACTTTAATTCTTTCTCTCTGCTAATGTTTTAAAAGATGATATTATCAAAACTACTACTCAAAGTAAAATATTAATCCTTAATGTAAAAATCAAGAAAAGATAATTCAGGTTAAAAAAAAAGAAAATTCAGAATAAGAAATTTGTAGAAAGTCACAGATTAACCATAAAGCTTAATTCTTACTCTCCTAAATTATGAGGCAAATAGGAGAAAACAAACACATAGTTCTTACTGTCTGTTGTCTTCCTGTGGAAAGCAAACTAACCCAGAAGCAAGAAGCTTCTGCTTGACCTTGAACTTAAGGAGTAGTTGGCTTTGAATCTCTTTTTATATAAAATGTACTGAACAAGTAAGTGATAATATCATTGCACTGTTTCAAATTCTCATGAATTTTACAAACCTCTATTGCTGTTGTAACAAGTTGCCACAAACTTAGTGACGATTAGAAATATATTATTAGAAATAAAATTATTAGAAATACATTATTTCATAATTCTGGAGGTCAGATGTCCTCAATGAGTTCATAGGATTCAATCAAGGGGTCAGCAGGCCTGTGTTCCTTTCTGGAGGCTGCAGGGAGGAATCCATATGCCTCATACTTTTCCAGTTTCCAGGGCCAACTACATTCCTTGGCTCATAGTCCTCCCATCTTCACAGCTGTCAACATCACATCAAATTCTTACATCGCATCACTCTGACCTGTCTCTCCTCCCTTTTTCCTTTATAAGGACCCTTGTGATTATATCGGGTCAACACGAATCATCCCCATATCAAGATCATCGTCTCATCTCAAGGCCAGTCCATTAGCAACGTTAATTTCCATGTAACACAATGTATTCACAATTTCTGGGGAGAATCATGGGTTTCTTTGTGGAATGAGGGGCCTTGTTCTGAAAACCACACCCTGTATCTGGTATCAAGCATCTGGGAAAACGCAAGCATTCTAATTCTTTGTGTGTGTTGGGGAGACAGGATTGAGATGAGGGTGTGAGGTGTGACATGTGTTAGTTCTTTATATGCCTTAGAGTATCCTAAAGAGAGTTTGCACATACCCTAGACTAGTAGCTCTCAGTCATAGAGTACTTACAATGGAACGTCTGGACTGAGTGAATCTGAAGAAGAGAAAAATGTACGCTTATGTCTAGCTAGTACTGAATAGCTTCCAAATCAGGTGCGCATAAAATGTATTATTAAAATATAAACACTTAGGAAGGTTAAAGGTGAGTGAGTGAGTGAGTGAGTGAGTGAAGTGCTGTGAATAGCAGATATCAACCAGGTTCCTCTGTCTTTAGTAAACCAGGGATTATGTTTCTAAGCTTCATAAAGCCCAGTCTGTGTCATCCATTGATAAGGAATAGGCATGGATGTTGCAATCTGGCCTATGTGAAGTTTACTAGGGGGAAGATACAGCACAGTTTTGGGGGTGGGTGGGGATGCAGTTTAGAAAAGAGTCTTGAGTATTTCTCCCAAATATAGGAATTCCCTTGTGATGTCTCAGTGACAGTGAAAGGTAGATAACTCAGGGCTAAGATCACCCTAGAAACCTAAAATTAAATGTTTCAGTGTATTAATTGAACAGAACACTTTGGTATCTAATTATATAAACACAGTAAAGCTCTAAGCAGAAACAAAGGGAACTTGCTAATTGAAAGGGAAAGGGTGCATTGAGACAAATTCTTGAATGCACAGGACACATGTAGTATTGGTTATCCTAAGTGTGAAGGTGTTCAGTCGCTCAGTCATGTCCTACTCTTTGTGACGCCATGGACTGTAGCCCGCCAGGCTCCTCTGTCCATGGGATTCTCCAGACAAGAATACTGGAGTGGGTTGCTGTTCCCTTCTCCAGGGATCTTCCCAACCCAGGGATTGAACTCAGGTGCCCTGCATTGCAGGCAGATTCTTTACTGTCTGAGCCACCAGGGAAGCCACTTGGTTATCCTAAGCCGTCTCCTAAATCATTATTGTTCTCATTTCATCCTGTGTTAGCTCTAAGTTAATACAAAACCTTGAGTCCTGCATTATCACTCCACGAGCTGCCCTCTAGGTCAGCACAGCATAAACACCATACTCTGTATCACCCACTAGTCCAGAGCATCACTCCCCGTCTTACCCATATGCTCAACACTCTCCTTCCAAGGTAATGCCTTCTTTGAATGCTCCAGCCAACCTCCTGCTCAGACACCTTCAAAGAGTTTCCATTTACTAGAGGATAAAGTCCAAAATCCTTGGCTTTGGCATTAAATGCACAACATAGCTTGCCCAAACCTACCTTTATAGGTATAGACTTTTAAAACTCCCAGATAATCAGACCTAAACCTCTCATTTCATAGAGGAAGAAAACAAAGCTCAAAAAGATTAAGGACCTTGACCAAGTTCATGCTACTAGTGACAGGTAAAGAATAGAAACCAAGATTGTCAGAATCCCAGTCTGTCCCACCACAAATTCCCAACAGTATTTTCTATTAACCCCAGTATTGTGTTAGTCTTGGTCTCAAATGCTTTTAAATATGACATATGCATGCCTATGGCTGATTCATGTTGCTGTTTGGCAGAAACCAACAACATTCTGTCAAGCAATTATCCTTCAGTTAAAAAAATAAATGAAAAAAAAAAAGAAGAGAAAAAAATGACACCTTCATGCTTTGCTATTGCATTATTGACAGTTGACTGGGACTTAACACTAATTTTTTTAAAGAAAACAATATGGTTTTTACATTTAAGTTACCAATAAATGTGCAAATTTTATTATTTTTACAATTTCCCCTTTCTAAATATTTTAGATTTTTTCAAGTTTTTGCTAAAATGAGCAATTTATTTTGACATTCTTTATTGAAAGCAATCATTATATTTCCCACAACATATTTATACACTTTTTTATGCCTGCCCCCTTCTTCTTCCCCTTCTTCCTTTTATTATTATTTTTAATGTCTTTTTTTTTTTACATTTAGTCCCAAAGCTACTTTAGAAAAAAATTTCAGATGGCTCATGAGAAATCATATAAGAAAGAGAATGAGATAAAAATGCAGCATAAAAAGAAGTAAAAATAGAGATGGAGATGAAGTAATGCCAGGAACAGTACTAAGGATGCAAACAATAGCGATCTACATGAGACTAGAAGTTGGAACACCAATTTGACTTTTAGGTTTGCCTCAAGTAATGTGAAAAGAGAAGATATGTCAATGAATCAGTTTCTTATTTATACAACTATTTGTGTATAAATTAATGAGATATCTCAGTTGTTAGGGGAAATTACATATGTTCTGACTAATAAGATTATGGGAGCTCTTCCTAAAGAAAACATTATGCCATGCAGTAACTCTATTTTTGCAAACACGTACAGGTGCCTTCTTACTAAATATTGTCATTGATTTTAATGGATAAACTCATAGCAAAAAAAAAAGAAAGACATTAAACAAAGATTTCTGGTTCTAGCTTGAATAAGGATAGGAGAGCTCATTTTCAAACTTAAAATATGAAAAAACATCCAGACAAACTCCAATTCAAGACTTCCCTGGAAACCATCAGAAAACTGAGGTTGCAGAGTAAACATCCAACTTGGTACCAAAAAGAGAGTGGACAGTGCAGGAAAAAAAGAGGACCAGAGAGTTTGAGGGATGGACGCCCCCTTAAAAAGCCACTTAAGAATCATATAAGCTGGTAAGAAGTTTCAGCTAGACATTTTTGACAAATAACTAAAAGGAAGTATAGATTAGAAAGAGAATTAAAGCACCTGGGGCCCTAACATAGAAGTTTCATGCCTTTCTGCAAGTTTTTCTTCCAAAAACCACAGCAAGTATACACAGTTGAAGACAACCCTGAGAAAGCTTCAGCCAAGGCTAAAATTCACACAAAGCCTTCCTTCCTATCTTTCCTATGAGACAAATGCCTTCATCTCTGGGGGAAGGAGGGAGAGGAGGCAAAGGTGAGGGACAGGGAAGAGAAGGAAGAGGGAGGAAACTGGAGGAGGGCAACAGCAGATGAGCCCTGCGGCCTGAGGGCAGGAGCTGATTGGAAGAACCAACAAAGGTGCAAACAGAAAGCTCAGAGACAAAGGGAGGGGCAGAAGTGCCCCTAGGCTGGACATTCCATGAAAAACAATGCCTTTCTGATCTTGTTTCACGTGGAAGGCTGAGCCTAGACATAGTTCAACTACTTCCCTAAGGGAGCAGGAACACTTCTAAGAGCCATATCCCCATGACACAGATTTGCTACACCTACCTAAAACCAACACTTGATCAGAACACTACAAAATGCATACCCTGCCTTGCCCACTACCACCACACTAACAAGCACTGGGGAGAAGTAAATTGGAATAGATTTAGGAATGCTGCAAGAGACAAATTCTCTCGCACGTAAAGCAAAAGGCAGATGAAAAACTGATAAGAAGCATATCCAGCTTTCAACAACATTATTTGGGACATAATAGACAAGGTATGAAAAAGCACAGTCTGAAGGTACAAACTGATAAGAAGCATATCCAGCTTTCAACAACATTATTTGGGACATAATAGACAAGGTATGAAAAAGCACAGTCTGAAGGTACAATCATGCAAGTTCAAGATACAACACAAATATTAAAGCTATCAAACATACAATGAAAAAGAAATATAATAGGGTAAGAGCTCTAATTTGTAAAGGTAGACAAAACACAATGTCAGTGAGGCAATTTCAGTAAAGAAATGGAAATTATAAGACAGAATCAAATGGATATATCATAATAGGAAACAGACATACTTCATAAGTGGAAGAGAAATGCAGACTCTTACAAACAAAACTGAGACGGTTCATTGTCAGAATCTACTCTATAATAAATATTATTAAATGACATTCTTCAAGCAGCTAAAATGACATCAGAAAACTTGACCTATTCAAAGAAATAGAGCATCAAATGAGAGTAAAGGTGAAATATATTTTCTTATATTTTATTGCTCTAAAAAGTAACTTCTCTTCAAGGCAAATTTACATCAACATATTGTTTTCATAGTATATGTAAAACTGAAATAAATGGCAGATGTGGCACAAGGGGGAGAGAGAGGAATTGGGAATACACCGCTTTAAGACTCTTAATACTGCATGTGAAGGTATATAACATCTTTTGAATTTAGAATGAGATTTTTAAAAAATGTATATTGTACAGCATGGATAATCACTAAAGTAGATTTGTAAAAATAAGTATTAAAATTCGTCAGCAGAGAAGATGAAATCAGAATTATTGAAAAACAAACAAACAAGCAACAACAAAAAATAAACTCAAGAGCAGGGAAGGCAGAATGAAGAGGAAAAAATAAAGAACAAATTAAAAAAAATAGAAAGCAGGTATCAAAAAGGTATAATTTATGACAGAGGATGAGACGGTTGGATGGTATCACTGACTCATGAGAATGAGACTGAGCAAACGCCAGGAAAAGGACAGGGAAGCCTGTGGTGCTGCAGTCCATGGGGTCACAAAGAGTTGCACATGACTTAGTGACTGAACAACAACAGCAAACAATACTGATAATCACATTAAATATTGTTTGTCTGAGCACATCAGTTAAAGTCCGGAGATGGTGAGATTAAAATAGCTGCCACCCACTCCAGTATTCTTGCCTGGATAATCCCACAGACAGAGGAGCTTGGCAGGCTATAGTCCGTGGGGTTGCAAAGAGTCAGACAGGACTGAGTGATTAACAAGAAGAAGAAGAAGACAAATTAATCAAATCTGACACAATATTCACATGCAATTGGATAAAAATTTGACACTGTTAAATGGCTGTTTTTGATTTTTATGTGAGATTTAGACTCCGTGCATGGATGAACTTTTAAAACATAGTTTTGGTCACATCACATTGTTCATCTTGTCACTGATAAACTATAAAAATTTTTAACTGAAACAAAAATTTCAGTTATATTTCCTCTTTTTAATTGATTATTTTCATATTTGCTATTATATGATATATACAAAGATGATACATGTAAAAACTTTTAAAGTTATTCTTCAAAAAAAGTATATCCATTGTGTCTACTTTCTCGCATTTATGGAAGAGTATCAATACACTTGCAAGTACCCTACTATGCTGACTCTTCAATGCTGATGATTTTTACTGACAGTTACAGCTAAAAACGGGTGGTAGCTCAGATGGTAAAGAATCCGCCTGCAATGCGGGAGACCTGGGTTCGATTCCTGGGTTGGGAAGATCCCCTGGAGGAGGTCATTGCAACCCACTCCACTCTTCTTACCAGGAGAATCCCATGGACAGAGGAGTCTGGCAGGCTACAATCCATAGGGTCAGAAAGAGTTGGACACGATTAAGTGACTAAACACACAGCTAAAATTATTGACATGGTTCTGTTGAGCATAGAACCATTAAAAGTTAAAGTTCAAGTTACACGAAATAGTTGAATATATACTACAGATTCAAGCACATTCTTCTATAATGAATTAGCTACATTCTAGCAAGTTTATATTCAACTTCTTAGAGAGACAAGTGTTTGGTAAAATTCTCCTTAAATTGGTTGCCCTGTCTTTTTCTTTGACATTATTAGGTAAATTTGCCTTCAACAAACACACTGTCCAAAGTACCGAGCAGGTTGGTGACACTTTCCAAACTGAAGAAATTCTATTAATATTAGCATGATACAATGAGAAGCAGAATTTTCAAATCTCAGTCTTTGAAGGCAAAAATGTGCAGAACTAAAGTTGAATTCAATAGTTTTGAGGACCACTCTCCTATGTTTAAATCATTATTTGTCATTATCAAATTGTCCTTGTAAAGTTTTGCAACTTGATCACTGTATTTTCATGGATGTACGAAATGCACGTAATGACTAATTCATTGGTCTTCTGTTATTTTCTTGAGTAGATTTCTTTGAGAAGCAAACACAATGTTAGGTGCAAGTAATGAATGAAAATGAACCATAAACCGGCCCTTTTTTTCCTTCACAGGAGCTGTGAAGTAGAAGAAAAATCTCTGAGTAAAACTAGGATATAACTACTCTACAAAGAAGCATGCAATAAGTGCCAAATGTTCTTTCTGTATTGGACAAAAGGGGGAAATATTGCGTTTGCCTCAGATAATCTTACTCTGGAGGATTTTTATTCATCCTGCTCTATGAAAAAATGTAGATAATGTCCAAAGAACCCTCAGTCTTTGGGCAAGTTATTAAGTGCCATTGTCATGATATACTTCTCTGTGTCCTCTATTACCTTTCTTTCTGTATCCTGGGCAATCAAATCAAGTCAGAATTGAAAGCTCCAATTCAGTTCTGTCAGTCTGTTGCATTGTATGGAGCCATTCGTATTGTGAATCAAAATTATAAGCATCTTGTAAATGACAGAAGTTAAATGAATACACTCCCAATTACTGAGAAAATAGCCCTCAGATAAGTAGAGAGAAGTAGGATGACTAGAAAAAACTTGCAATATTCCCATCAAAGACATATAGAACTAACTATAAGTCACCATACTGAATAAGGCAGAGACTGTGAAACCTACCGGTACTTACCTTCTTGTTTTTATTTATCATTTGCTTTTTCCATCATTATTTTTAAGAAGGAAGGATGAAATTTGTATAGTTACCTATACGATTTTGTTTAACTCAACCAAACAAGCATTTACTAAGCACCTACTAAATGTGGACTTCCCTGTGGATCAGAATGTAAATAATCTGCCTGCCAATGCAGGAGATGCAGATTCGATTCCTGAGTTGGGAAGATCCCCTGGAAATGGGAATGGCAATCCACTCCAGTATTCTTGCCTGGAGAATCCCATGGACAGAGGAGCCTGGCGGGCTACAGTCCATAGGGTCACAAAGCATCGGACATGACTGAGACTAACACATTCACTTTCACTATGATGAGGCTATGAGGATGAACCGAAAGTTCCCCTGCTAAGTATTTCAGAGACTGAAAAGGAAAACAGATATAAAAATACATGACTCTTCGAGATCCCATGGACTGTAGCTCACCAGGCTCTTCTAACCATGGATTTCCCAGGCAAGAATATTGGAGTGGGTTGCCATTTCCTTCCCCAGGGGATCTTCCTGACCCAGGGATTGAATCCAGGTCTCCTGCATTGCAGGGAGATTCTTAACTGTCTGAGCCACCAGAAAAATATATATATACAAAGTAGTATGAGCTGTGTTCTAACAAAGACAAGACTAAGGTGCTAGGGAAATGTGAAAGACAA
Source organism: Okapia johnstoni (assembly GCA_024291935.2). NCBI lineage: Eukaryota > Metazoa > Chordata > Mammalia > Artiodactyla > Giraffidae > Okapia > Okapia johnstoni. Next base: position 5,606,262 of record CM044321.1, on the reverse strand, counting down.
CTTTGGGTCGCAGGATGTAAAACAAGGTTTTGGAGATGGTGATCTGACATTTGGTGGAGCAGTTGAAGTTGGTTAGACAAAATAGTTGGGGTGGTTTTCCTAGACAGGAGAGGCAGACCTCCCAAACATCACAGAAATGAAGGTAGGGCAAAGCCAATGATCCCAAGTGATCTGGTATGAATTGAGTGAAGAACAAGGAACAAAATCGGCTGTGGAAAGAAGTGACCAGTTGCTCTATCATGAAAATGATTCAACACCATGAAAATAAGTTGTTCTAGCTTCCGAGGAACTGAGGAGTTGCTCCTAAGAGTTACAACAGGAATGACATGTCCACAGCCACTATGAGCCCCACCCCCTGGGCACAGAGGATGAGTTTGCCAGGTGACGGATGAGCAGCTACTGAAAGCCAGTCCTCATCCCGCTTGCCATCTGCGTCCTCTATCTGGGGGTGCTTCAGCCTGGAGGACGGAACACATTTTTGCAATCTTTGGGCAAAAGGATGGCCTCTTTTGAAATGAGTTTAGAGATTAGGAGATTTGATCTTTGTAACAGCTCTGTGGCGAGAAAGAATTTTCTCTATTTTATAATTGAAACTACTGAAGCTCGAAGGACTCAGCACAGGAATGGTTAAGAACCAGAGCTTCAGATTTGAAACAAGTAACTCTGGCTTGCTGGGGATCAGACCTCTAGCAGGTTACTTCACAGCTCTGCATCTCAGTTCTACAATGCTTAAAAGAGGGACCATAATACAACCTATCACAAAGGGTTGCCATCGTTATTAATTTATCATTAATGAATGATGTTTTATTGGAGTATAATTGCTTTACAATGTTGTGTTCATTCCTGATGGACAATGAAGTGAATCAGCTATATGTACACATATATTCCCTTGCTCCCACACCTTCCTCTGTCCCCTACCATCCCACCCCTCCAGGTCATCACAGAGAACTGAGTTGAGCGCCCTGTGCTATACAGCAGGTTAATGTAATATGATTAACACAGAGTCTACAGCATCTTAGAAGTAAAAATGTTAGTCGCTCAGTTGTGTCTGACTGTGACCCCATGGACTGTAGCCTGCCAGGCTCCTCTGTCTATGAAATTCTCCAGGCAAGAATACTGGAGTGGGTTGCCATTCCCTCCTCCAGGGGATCTTCCCGCCCCAGGGGTCAAACCCAGGTGTCCTACATTGCATGCAGATTCTTTACCATCTGAGCCACCAGGGAAGCCAGAGCATCTTAGCTACTCAATACATATTAAGTACTCTGTTGACCCAAAGCAATTAAGTAATAAGAGATGGACTGAGAAACCCAACCACTCTTGGTTAATTAAGTTTGTCTATCTAGATACAAGTTTTGGATATTTAAATTTTATGAACATGATGTTTCATGTTTCTCATCTTTGGGCATGTCATCCCTTCTGCTTGGCATGATGAAATCCATGTCTACCTGGAAACTACTACTGACATATGAGAAGAACGTAAGGGCCTTATCTCTAGGAATCCAGGCTCCTCTTCCTTGGGTAGATAATAACTGTGGCATATCAACAACTGCAAATGTTTATTGGATGAGTGAATATAACACACAAAGTAAAAATGAATCACATCCCAAAGTGAAAGGATTTGTTTTAAAATGTGATACATGCTATCTTAGGAAGAGATAAAGGCAAAGGATATTTTACAAAGAAAGTTGTCAACACATAAATGGGGCCTGTGAGATAAAGTAACTGAAGATAAATGCACAGATGTGTAACAGCTAAAATGGTCATTTAGAAGATGATGCAAATATTCATGCCATTTACATAACTTTTGTGATTCAGTCAATACATGAGAATACGACAAGGTTTTTCTAAAGTTTTGCCTTGTCATCAATATAAAAAGCTAAACTATCTGACAGGTTTTATCCATCTTTCTTTGTCTCAAATATGATATAATATGTTAGATGTTCTCGCATTAGAATTTCTACAATTTCTTAAATATCAGAAAGTATCAAATAATGTATCCCACTAACAATGTTTCTTTGTGTTAAAGTATTTTTCCTCATAAGCATTGCTAGCAACTGAACAATTTTAAATATATTAAATACCACTTTATTCTGCTCATTCAACACATTTGTTATTTATTTCCATTTATCTTATTTCAGGCACCTAAAATATTAACAAATACAGTAGCAATTTAAACAGTTTTAAGGTAAGGAAAACCATCATTCCCCATAACTTGGGTTTCCTGAGATAAATGATATGAAAGTTACATCAGATGAATTTCTGAACCATAATACTTATGGTTATACTCATATGACAGATGTAATGTGATCTATTAATCTGACTGCATGGAATTTCTCTCCAATTACCAATCAGTAGTAATCTCAGCAAGTTCCAAGGGCATTCTAACCTTCCAAGACCACTGATGTGTTATATAATTGGTAATTCCATCTTTAATTCATTTCCAGCAGCACCTAGAATACTAGTGAACATCAATATTTTAAAAATGTTTTATTACATTGTTGACCTTGTTCCTTCAATGAAAGTTTAAGACTTGATAGTACAATTTCTAAAAATAAACATATATTAATTTTGATGTTTGTCTTTCCTTTCCATAATTTATTTCATATTTCCTGAAAAATAAAATTTCCTTATCAACAAATTTAGAAGCTCTTCAGCCTGATTCTCCCATTTTTTCTCTCTCTCTGTACTTGATAATGACCTTCAGAGCCTCTTAGAGCAGAAATCCTAGGGAGGCTTGCTCCAGGGAAATGGTATTGTTTTGCTTTCCATTCTTGCTAAATCACAGCTTTTGAGCTCGGAACTGCAGGACGTATCAATAAAAGAAAAGAGATTAGAGATGCTAAGGAGATAGAAGTGCAGAGAGACACATTCACAATGCTCTGGACAGGCATTAACCCAGTCCTCTCAGCAGATCTAGCTGATGTACCAATGGTTTCGTCACTTCTGTTCTTTATAAGTGTCAGATGACATGCCAGAAGTTGCACACATATATACACAAATTCTCTTTAATCCTTACAATAGCCTGACCTGCATTTATGAAATGAGGAGGGTATTACAGAGCACAAGACTGGCATTTGAAGAGCTCTGAATTCCAGACTATCTGATTCCAATCTCTCGCTGCTGATACCAGGCACCCGTCGATTCATAGCCGAGTTGTGTTTTAAGTTGAGATTAAGCTCAAAAGTCAGAGGTTAAGTGAAAATTACTAGGATTGAAAATCGTCATTTAAATCTCCTCAAATCATCTTGTAATCTCCAGGACCTGGGAACTTGGCATCTCAGTTTGCAAAAATAACCATATTTAGTTTTCTTAGCATTTTCTCTGTTGCATGGGCAGAGGGGATAACAAGCAGGTAACTTGGAAAGGGGCAGAGACACGTGCACCTTTGTCTCCCATCCTCTGTTACTCTTCCGGGCACTAGCTGATTCTTTTCCCCTTCATCACAGGGAGAGGTTTATCTTAACTCTTGGGACTTTCCTGGCTGTCCAGTGGTTAAGACTTTGCTTTCCAATGCAGGCGGTACGGGTTCAATCCCTGGTCCAGGAGCTAAAATCCCACATGCCTTGTGGCCAAAAAACCAAAACATAAAACAGAAATGATATTGTAAGAAATTCAATAAAGACTTTAAAAATGGTCCACATAAATATGTGTATACATTAAAAAAAAAATTGCTGATCTATTGACTGAGACACAATTAAGAGGTCTAAGTCTGTCACACTATTGTTATAGTTACTTTGTGAGCATACAAGTGAAGAATCTGCACAAGTCATTTTAAGCTCTTAATCCCCAAATTGGGCTTCCCAGGTGATCCTAGTCATAAAGAATGTGCCTGCCAATGCAGGAGGCACAGGTTCACTCCCTGAGTCGGGAAGATCCCCTGGTGGAGGAAATGGCAACCTGCTCCAGTGTTCTTGTCTGGAGAATCCCATGGACAGAAGAGCCTGGCGGGTGAGAGTCCTGGGGTTGCAAAGAGGCGAACATAACTGAGTGCACGCGTGCGCGCACACACACCCTCACACACACACACAATCCCCAAATTACTCCTGATATTTCTATGTTTGTTATTTCACCAATGACAATCACAGGACACTTTTCTTTGCTGGTTCTCCATCCTAAAAGTATTTCTTTAGTCAAAATCCTACTCTTTAAGTGAAAAAGAAAGCAAAACAGCAGATTCATAATTTAATCCATTGTTAATCTACCTTGCTGCCAAATTGAATAAAAATAAAAACTATTAAAATAAAAGTTCTTTTCTTTCCCCACATGTCCTAGACGCCATAATGCTTGGTTAGCTTTTAAAAATAAGTACCATTTTTTTTCCTCTAGTAGTTTCATATTTTTACCATATTGTTTAAATGATTCTTTCTCCAGAAATTTGTAGTGATAAAATCCAATCTTCATCTTTTAATTCTTATTTGCAAGGTATGTTATTGTTTTTCAGTCTCTAAGTCACGTCTGACTCTTTGCAACCCCATGCACTGCTGCACTCCAGGCTCCTCTGCCCTTCACGATCTCCTGGAGCTGTTCAAATTCATGTCTGTTGAGTCGGTGATGTTGTCTAATCATCTCATCCTCTGCTGCCCCCTTCTCCTTTTGCCTTCAATCTTTCTCAGCATCAGGGACTTTTCCCATGAAAAATTCCCCTATAGAAATTAGGTTTCACTTATCTGTTGCTACATAAGAAATTATCCCCAAATCTGTTTAAAAAGTAGTCATGATGTTGAAATATATATATATCACACGAACACAATATACATCTTAAAACTATGCAATGTTGTAGATTGATCACTTCTCAGTAAAGCTGGAAAAAATATCATTTTATTTGCTTCCGACTCTGAGACCAAGTACTCCTCAAGACTCAGCTTGGGAGTTCTGCTGCTTGGAGTGGTCTCTACTGGGCTCTCCACTGAGCAGCACTGAACTGCGGCTGGCCATGGGTGCAGGTTTTAAACTGGCCCAACTCCTTTGATGCAGTAGCTGCTGGCCATCTGCTGGGACTTCAAGGGAGGCCGCCAACAGGTGAGGGGGCCTGACCCACCCTCCACAGGCTGCCTGGGCTTCCTCGCAGCATGGCAGCCACCTTCCAAAGGGGAAGCACCTCCTGTACCTGAAAGCAGACACTGAGCATCTTCTAAAGCCAGCCTTGGGAGTAACATCACTTCACTTCTGTGTTCTGTATATTCATTTGTTTTATTTTTATTCCACATTTAAGTGATCATATATAGTATTTCTCATTCTCTGACTTATTTCACTAAATATAATACCCTCTAGGTCTCCCTAGTGGCTCAGATAGTAAAGAATTCACCTGCAATGCAGGAGACACGGTGTCTATCCCTGGGTCGGGAAGATGACCTGGAGAAGGGAATGCTCCCCACTCCAGTATTCTAGCCTGGAGAATTCCATAAGCAGAGGATCATGGAAAGCTACAGTCCAGGGGGTCGCAAAGAGTTGGACACGACTGAGTGACTAACACACACTAATATTCTCCAGATTCAGCCATGTTGTTGCAAATGGTAGAATTTCATTAGTTTTATGGCTGAGTAGTATTCCCTTGGAATGCAAGGAGATCCAACCAATCCATCCTGAAGGAAATCAGTCCTAAATGTTCATTGGAAGGACCGATGTTGAAGCTGAGACGCCAATACTTTGGCCACCTGATGCAAAGAACTGACTCATTGGAAAAGACCCTGATGCTGGGAAAGATTGAGGGCAGGAGGAGAAGGGGACAACAGAGGATGAGATGGTTGGATGGCATCACCGACTCAATGGACATGAGTTTGAGTAAACTCCAGGAGTTGGTGATGGACAGGGAGGCCTGGCATGGTGCAGTCCATGGGGTCACAAAGAGTTGGACACGACTGAGCTACTGAACTGAACTGAGTATTCTACTGCAAAAGGTACAAAATACCAGTATAAGATAAACTGCAAGGATATATTCTATAGCACAGGAAATATAGCCAATATTTTATAATAACTTCAAACAGAGTATGATCTATAAAAATTTGAACCATGATATTGCATAACTGAAACAAATGTAATATTGTAAGTCAACTAAATTTCATAAATAAATGTATAAATAAAAAGAAGGTTTTTTTTTTTTCTTCTTCTGCCACACTTTGTTGGGCAAAGTGCAAAGGAAGTAAAAGGCGCATCCAAGAGAAGAAATATACACCCTTCTTGATAGATTCAAGGCGATCATGCAAAAAAGTCTTTAAGATGAGAAGTACTGCAAATTCTCTGGCTTTCCAATGGTTAGGACTCCACAGTTTCACTGTATGAGGGCCCAGGTCAATATGCTGTTGGGAACTAAGTTCCCAAAAGCTGAACCACCAAGTTAAAAAAAACAAAATATAGATGAGAAGATGGGAAGTAGGCTGTCTGCAACTTTGGAAATCCAATTTACCATAGCATCTTTGCTCAAATAACTCACTGAAATTCAAGAAAGGTAACCAAAAATTAAAGATACTTTTGCATAGTTTATTTTTTTTAATGGTACACAAACCCTGCTTCAGGAAATTCTTGAAAGACCCGAAGTTTGAAGCAATCTGATCTCCATAGTTCTGCCATTTTGCCATCTTATCATGAGAACAATGAGAAATTACAGAAGTATTTTTACCACATTTAAATTTACAGTTTGAAAAGATCACCAAGGTTCCTGGAAGAAGAATGAATTATGGTGAGATAAGTCAGAGAGGAGATGAGACTCAATTTGAAGGAGTTCTATTAAAAAACATAGTTCATGTGACAATCTGATGGTTTGTACTATGATCATTTGCATAGAGATGAAGATAAATGAGTACATTTTGAACAGTTTATTTAATTTTACAGCATGCCATTTTTTCATATTATAATATTTCTAAAGCTGTAATGCATCTTATAACTGATGGCTTATCAATTTAGCAACTTTATTTTTCTTTGGTGTTAACTTATGCTACAACACATGGCATCTTAGATGCAAAAATATACATGGTACTTTGAGTGGTACAAGGGAGAAGAGATAATGTTTTTCGACCCGAATGACAGCCATGTTTGGTTATTTTCTTCAATTATGTATTTTTGAAATACTGGTTGACCAAAAAGTTTGTTAGGTTAGTGAATACCTTGTTCAATAAAGTCCTTGGTGAAAATGAAAAATGTGTGTTTTATTTTTACTTCAAATTGAATGAACTTTTTGGCTAACTCGATATTATATAGAGAGGCAACTCAAATGTGTCATGTGAGTGATTGGCATACCTTATTTTTTAATTGATCTAAAAAATATTTCCAGGATTTGACTTCAAATGACCAGAGATGATCATATAGAGTTGGCATAATGCCTTTATTATTTTTTTATCCAATTTGACTATTTTTGGTCCAAAGTTTGAAGAAATACATTAAATGTCCTTGATGGCAAAATGTTTTGTCCTCTATAAGGTAAAGAATATTCACTGTGCTTTACTGTTCTTCTCAAAATACATCTTCAGGAGCAATCCACAGATGAGGACAAGTTTAAAGAGGTGTAAGTGAGATTGAGGCACCATCATCAAACAGTACTTAGATCCTGCCCATCTTCATCCCAAGACTTGCTAATCATCTGCTTTTTCACTTGTCACCACCTTTCCAGCCATCAAGCTCCCTTTTCACTAATAGTCTTTCTGTAGATGATGTAACACAAAACAATTTAAACAGCTAAAATATCTTAATAGAAGGTTAGGAAATCTTATTTTCTCCAATATACAGTTGAGTTGTAGCTTGATGAATAATGATAAACACATCTGTTGTGCAAGGAGTACCCCAAGGCTGGATACAGTCACCCTGCTTTTTTAACTTATACGCAGAGTACATCATGTCAGAGAGATATATGCTTAATTTTTTTTTCCTGGTAAATGGGATGGGTTTCCTCTCATAAGACCAATACCTTCTTGCTCTGTTATCCGTATGATCAATGGCATTTAGCCTGTAGCTAGCTGGTGCTGGGGAACAGCTTCAATCCATGAATCGACACAGACTAGCCAATCCATGCAGAAGCTGAAGCCGTGATCATGGTCTCCTTAGCCCAACAGCTTGGTGAGCCCCGCCATCTGGTCACTGTTGTTTGCTCACCCAGCTGCAGAGACACTGCTACAAAGAAGGGCGAAGGCCCTGAACATTGGAATCATGACTTTCATTTTTTGAAATGCTTCCATCTCAAATTATAGGAGAGCACTGCAAAACGTTTGACTGGTCAGGCTAAGCCACCAGGATAATGATAAGTCTGATCCCAGCCCTGTGGATACACTCAGAGATGGGTCAGGTCTGTCACCACACAGGGAGTTTGGCAGAACCAACCTCATGGCAGGTCTCACTGTAAACAGAGAACATTTTTACAGAATTTTATTATAGCTACAATGGAATCCTTTCCTTGTTGTAAGCCAGCTGAATATAATAGTATTTATACATTTTGTGGACATTGCCATACTATTTTAGGCTTTTTTTATCCAGAAGAATGAATAATAAGAACGTCCATACTAAAATTCTTTAAGAAATCAAACATATCCTGTTACTGTGCATGCTTAGTTCCTCAGTCATGTCCAAATCTTTGGGACCCCCATGGACTGAAAGCTGCAATTCTCCTCTGCCCATGGGATTTTCCCAGGCAAGAATACTGGAGTGGGTTGTCACTTTCTTCTCCAGGGGATCCTCCTGACCCATGGATCAAACCCGCATCTCCTGTGTCTCCAGAATTGCACGTGTATTCTTTACCCACTGAGCCACTGAGGAAGTGTCATCCTGTCAATGTGATGTGTCATAATTGAGTGCTGGATCTCATTAATATAAAACAGGGATATTTGATTTAGTCTGACATTTCTCGAGTTGAGTAAAATATACATATATATATATGTGTGTATATATTTAATTCTTCATTAACTTGGGATATGTAGATAAATTAAATCCATGTTTTACACTTGATTCTCTAATTTAAGATAGAACAATGTTCAGTTCAGTCCAGTTCAGTCGCTCAGTCATGTACAACTCTTTGTGATCACATGGACTAAAGCATGCCAGGCTTCCCTGGCCATCACAAACTCCAAGAGCTTACTCAAACTCATGTCCATTGAGTCAGTGATGCCATCCAACCATCTCATCCTCTGTCATCCTCTTCTCCACCCACTTTCAATCTTTTCCAACTTCAAGGTCTTTTCCATTGAGTCAGTTCTTCTCATGAGGTGGCCAAAGTATTGGAGTTTCAGCTTCAGCATCAGTCCTTCCAATGAATATTCAGGACTGATCTCCTTTAGGATGGACTGGTTGGATCTCCTTGCAGTCCAAGGGACTCTCAAGAGTCTTCTCCAACACCACAGTTCAAAAGCATCAATTCTTTGGTGCTCAGCTTTCTTTATAGTCCAACTCTCACATCCATGCATGACTACTGGGAAAAACCATAGCTTTGACTAGACAGACCTTTATTGGCAAAGTAATATCTCTGCTTTTTAATATGTTGTCTAGGTTGGTCATAACTTTCTTTCCAAGGAGTAAGCATCTTTTAATTTCATGGCTGCACTCACCATCTGCAATGACTTTGGAGCCCAGAAAAATAAAGTCAGCCACTGTTTCCATTGTTTCCCCATCTATTTGCCATGAAGTGATGGGACCAGATGCCATGATCTTAGTTTTCTGAATGTTGAGTTTTAAGCCAACTTTTCCACTCTCCTCTTTCCCTTTCATCAAGAGGCTCTTTAGTGATTCTTCACTTTCTGCCATAAGAGTGGTGTCATCTGCATATCTGAGGTTCTTGATATTTCTCCCGGCAATCTTGATTCCAGCTTGTGCTTCCTTCAGCCCAGTGATTCTCATGATGTACTCTGCATATAAGTTAAATAAGCAAGGTGACAATATACAGCCTTGACATTCTCCTTTCCCGATTTGGAACCAGTCTGTTGTTCCATGTCCAGTTCTAACTGTTGCTTCTTGACCTGCATACAGGTTTCTCAGGAGGCAGTTAAGTTGGTCTGGTATCCCCATCTCCTTAGGAATTTCCCACAGTTTGTGGTGATCCACACAGTCAAACCACAATCACAGAAAACTAATCAAGCTGATCACATGGACCACAGCCTTGTCTAACTCATTGAAACTATGAGTCATGCCATGTAGGGCCACCCAAAACAGACAGGTCATGGTGGAGAGTTCTGACAAAACATGGTCTATTGGAGAAGGGAATGACAGACCACTTCAGAATAATATTAGAAGTTATTTAATTGAATTCTTTGCAGTCATCCTTACAAATGTAATTTAATGAAGTTATTCTTTAAATTATGTTTATTTCTTTAATAATTCTTATGCAGAAATATTATTTCCCCATGATCCAAATTTAATGTAGCATTTAGAGGTTTTGAGATTTGAAAATAGTATCCTGTATATCATTATTATTTATCATGCATGAAGAGTAGGTGTATTAGTAATTTGCAAAATTAATCATTAATATTAATGAAAAGAAGCTCATATAAATGAGCACAGTCAAAGTTATGGTTTTTCCAGCAGTCACATACAGATATGAGGTTTGGTCCATAAAGAAGGCTGAGTACTGAAGAATTGATGTTTTGGAAGTGTGGTGCTGGAGAAGACTCTTGAGAGTCCCTTTGACTGCTAGGAGATCAAACCAGTCAATGCTAAAGGAAATCAGTCCTGAATATTCATTGGAAGGACTGATGCTGAAGCTAAAGTTCCAACACTTTGGCCACCTGATGCAAAGAGCTGACTCATTGGAAAAGATCCTGATGCTGGGAAAGACTGAATGCAAAAAGAAAAGGGGGCAGTGGAGGATGAGATGGTCAGAAATGAAGGGGATGATAAGCATTCAGTGCATCTCCAGGGAAAGTGATGGTGCAAACAGAAGTGAAATTAAATGATGTTGTCTAAAGAACATCAGGCTTTTGCTGAGGTAAACTTTAACAGGAAATTATACAGTACCCAAAAATACCATTGCAGCTGAGAGAAAGAATTCATTTCCAGGTATTTATAAGAAAGTGCAAGAGGGATTTTCACATTGAACACTCAAAGTTCCAATTTCTGTTATGTGTGGTAGTAGATGGTACGAATACAAGTAACCAGTTGATGAAGCTTTTGCAGCTTACATTACAGACACTGGATCTGCAGATACTCAGTGATTACCTCAGACCTGAAATGAGTATGTCATGTCAGATACACATCATGATGAGATGTTGGCCAGCCTTGAAGGTTTCTGGGTAATATGCTGACTGTGAGTTTCCACTGACTACAAAGGTCATGAAATGAGATTTGAAAAACACAATTACCAGATCTCCAATAACGTCACTGCCAGTGAACTTAAGACTGAAAAACCTGTGTTTCATCCTCCAGGGTCCACAAAGCAAAACTTATAAAACTAGACATTGGAGCAGCTATGTTCTAATTTATTCCCACAGATTATGGTCGTCTTTCTACATCCCATCCTGTCAGTCCCCTGATCTCAGTGTGTCTCCGCTAAGAATAAACTGCAGCTCTCAGAGCTTTGAAGAGGATAAGTACTCTAGGATGAAAACTCCCCACCAGTAAATCTATAAGCAGATTTACAGAGAGAGAAAAAAGACAAACCTTTGAGTTGGTAAATGGAGGACTTGAACTTTGTTTCAAGTGTCAGATTGCCTAGAAACTGGAAGAGTCTCTCGCCTCCTGCAGCTTTAGGAGATGGGTGTGCATGCATGCTGTGTGTGCTAACTCACTTCAGTTGTATCCAACTCTTTGCATCCTTGTGGACAGTTGCCCACGAGGCTTCCTTGTCCATGAAATTCTCCAGGCAAGAATGTTAGAGAGGGTTACTGTGCCCTCCTCCAGGGATCGAAGTAGAATCCTTTACATCTTCTGCATTGACAGGTGGGTTCCTTACCACTAGCGCCACCTGTGAAGCCCAGGAGATGGGTGTAGACACTGGTATTGGCTGAGAAACTAAGGATGTTAAACCGTGGCCTCATCCTAGATCTCCAGAAGAGTCAGCTCATCAGAATTGTCCTGAGAAAAATCTATATACTAGCTTGACAAACAAAGGATTTGAATGCACAGTATATTCACTTTTCCAAAACAGCAAAGAAAAAAAAAACTATCACAGAAACTAGAAAAATAAAATGAAGATGACAGCATGCTGAAAAACCCAAGAAAGAGGAAATGTCTGAAAAAAAGTAATGTATTACAGGATCCAGAGTTATGGTTGAAAAGTAGGCAAGCCTTATGAACAAGTAATAAGTAGTTTTAAGGAGAACACAAAATAAAAACAAAATTGGAGAGAAAAAAAAGAGATAGGTACAGAGATCAGGAAAATTAAGAACTATGGATATTCTTTAAGAAAATAAGATTTGTTAAAGAAGCAACTTTAAGTTAAACTTTGGAGTTGAAAAATATGATTGATAAAGAAACAAAGGGTTAAATATCCAAACGAATAAAAATCAAAAGGGACCACTGGATATTCATTGCTACCCGAAAAGGAATAAGTGGGATGAGAATTATTTTCCTGCTTTAAACAAGTAAAATATTGGGCATATATAAAATTATATTTTTAACCACTGGTCACCAGGCAGCACAGGACTGTGAACATTAAAAGAAAGAAAATAAATGAGTGAACTATATTCTTGGGCTTTTTGCTTGAAGGTAATATTTGAACTGTGTTGAAAAGAAGGAAAGTATACTCTGAGATGGGGGGTTGGTGGGAGCAAGGGCTTTCTGAGCTCATGAAAAAGATATAGGAGTTCATAGAGGCCAAAGCAGCTGGGATTTGCAGAACAGAATATTGAAAAGGAGGGGTTTAAACAGAGAAAAAAACTCCATTGATCTGCATAACATTGTCTTAAGTCATTGATGTATTAAACAAACAAAAATCCCCTTAACACAGAGTATATAGATGGCTAATCATTCAGTCATGTCTGACTCTTTGTGACCCCATGCACAGTAGCCTACCAGGCTCCTCTGTCCATGGGATTTTCCAGGCAAGAATACTGGAGTGGGTAGCCATTCCCTTCTCCAGGGGATCTTCCCAACCCAGGGATTGAACCCAGGTCTTCTGCACTGAAGGCAGATTCTTTACCATCTGAGCCACCAGGGAAGCCTTCATATAGATTAGATGGATATAAAACAAAATATGGACATAAATTATATTTATATTTGATACTTCTTTACTTTCTACATATCCTGACTTATTTTAGGTGATATAAAATTGGACCAAAGGAGCTATATTGTAAAAGCAACAGCCTTGTATGCTTTATATGTAGTACTCAGGGGTCGGCATAGTGGCAGGGGACCTGCAAGATTAAGCACACCTTAACTTCTAAACTTCTCTTAGAACACTCCCTTCTTGAGGGAATATGGTCCTCTTCTTTCATCTTCTGTTACAGTTATGCTGCTTTGTTGTTGTGTGTTAGTTGCTCAGTTGTGTCTGACTCTTTGTGACCCCATGGAGTGTAGCCTGTCTCCTCTGTCCATGGAATTCTCCAGGCAAGAATACTGGAGTGCCTAGCCGTTCCCTTCTGCAGGGGATCTTCCCAATTCAGGGATTGGATTGAGGTCTCCTGCATTGCAGGCAGATTCTTTACCATCTGAGCAACCACAAAGCCCTATTAGGAACTTTGTTTTTATTGAGGAAAAAGCTTCAAAACATAATGTACTTGCTAAATAATAGTAATTTAGTGTTGATACTTTAAAGTTCCGGATGATTTTTCTTTCAATCATGCATTTACAAAAGAAATGTATTTCTCCAGCAAAATGTTTACCTTTTCTCATTTTTATTTTCCTTAATACAGAAAACTGACATGGTAATGTGGCTAATTTTAAATCTTTCTTAAAATTAATATGTTGCGATGTTACAGGAAATCCACAGACCTTGTAATATAAGGTGCAGAATAGAGGCTGTGTGTATACAACAGTTTATGTGTCAATACTGGGTCCTATTTACAGTAAAACATAGCTCTACCTGTCAAGAAAATAAGAATGGTACAGTATCAGCACTCCACAGAAATTGGCAAGGATGAAAATGTAGCCAATCTCATAATTCTGGGATATAGAGTGTTTTAGAAACATATCTAGCTCTACACAGAACCAGGATTAGAATTCATCAGAACTACCCTTTGTGTCTACAAGCCATTAGACAAATATGCTATTTGAGGTCCCTGCCTATATAAGCATGATTTTTGAAATATTACAAAGAGATACTCTACATCAGTAATCATTGTTGTTGTTGTTCAGTCACTAAGTAGTGTCTGATTCTTTGTGACCCCATGGACCCCAAGCATACCAGTCTTCCCTGTCCTTCATTATCTTGAGGAGTTTGTTCAAATTCATGTTCATTGAATCAGGGATGTTATCCAACCATCTCATCCTCTACCACCCCGCTTCTCCACCTAACCTCACTCTTTCCCATCGTCAGGGTCTTTTCCAATAATTCAGCTGTTGAAATCAGGTAGCCAAAGTATTGGAGTTTCAACTTCAGCATCAATCCTTCAAACCACGGTGAGATACAATTTTATACCCATTCAGATGATTATTATCTAAAAATAAAAAAAAAGAAAAAAATAAGAAAGCAAACACACAAAAAGAAAACACACAGAAACAAAAAAGTGTTGGTCAGGATGTGGAGAAATTGGAAAACGTTCACATCACTGCTGCTGCTGCTGCTGCTGCTAAGTCCCTTCAGTTGTGTCCGACTCTGTGCGACCCCATAGACAGCAGCCCACCAGGCTCTGCCATCCCTGGGATTCTCCAGGCAGGAGCACTGGAGTGGGATGCTGTTTCCTTCACATCACTGCTGCGAATGTAACGTGGTACAGCCACTGTAAAAAGCAGTATGGTGATTCCTCGAAAAATTAGAAGGAAGTATGAAATGATCCAGCAACTCCATTTCTCACGTGTACCCAAAAGAACTGAAAATGGAGACTTCAACAGATAACTTCTTTATCTATCCATCTATTGATGGACATCTAGGTTGCTTCCCTGCCCTGGCTATGGTAAACATCGTTGCAATGAACATTGGTTTACACGTGTCTTTTAGAGATAAACCCGCACACCTATGGGCACCTTATCTTTGACAAAGGAGGCAAGAATATACAACGGAGAAAAGATAGCCTCTTTGATAAGTGGTCCTGGGAAAACTGGACAGCTACGTGTAAGGAAATGAAATCAGAACACTTCCTAACACCAGAGACAAAAATAAACTCAAAATAGATTAAAGACTTAAATGTAATGCCAGAAAATATAAAGCTCTTAGAGGAAAGCATAGGCAGTTCACTCCTTGACATAAATCATGGCAAGATTCTCTCTGACCCACCTCCTAGATTAATGGAAATAAAAACAAAAATAAACAAATGGGACCTAATAAAACATAAAAGCTTTTGCATAGCAAAAGAAACTATAAACAAGATGAAAAGACAGCCCTTAGAATGGGAGAAAATAATTGCAAATGAAGCCACTGACAAAGGGTTAATCTACAAAACACATAAACAGCTCATACAACTCAATATCAGAAAAACAAACAAACCAATCAAAAGATGGGCAGAAGACCTAAATAGACCTTTCTCCAAAGAAGACATACAGATGGCTAATAAACACATGAAGAAGATGCTCAACCAGCACGCATTAGAGAAATGCAAATCAAGACTACAATGAGGTATCACCTAATACCAATCAGAACGGCCATCATCAGAAAAATCTACAAATGATAAATGCTGGAGAGGATGTGGAGAAAAGGGAACCTTCCTGCACTTGTGGTGGGAATGTAAACTGATACAGCCATTATGGAGAACTGTATGGAGATTCCTTAAAAAAACCAGGAATAAATCTACCCTAAAACCCAGCAATCCCAATACTGGCATATACTCTGAGGAGATGCGAGTATCTGCTAAGTCGCTTCAGTGTCTGACTCTTTGCCAACCTATGGATTGTAGCCCGCCAGGCTTCTCTGTCCATGGCATTCTCCAGGCAAGTATACCGGAGTGCATTGCTGTGCCCTTGCCATGCCCTCAGGGATCAAACCCGCATTGCTTATGGCTCCTGCATTGGAAAGCGGGTTCTTTACCACTAGCACCATCTGGGAAGCTACATGTACTGGGCACGTACCCTGAGGAGATGAAACTTGATGAAAGTCAATGGCTATGCATTACCTATTGATTGAGAACCACAAACCTGGACCTCTTCAAATAAGAATAAACTCTGCTCTCTCAATTACCTGGATTATAATTTATACTTAATCTTATTTTACACCAGTCATTCAACACATATAATATTTATTTCCATAAATATATGCACTTCTAGTGATGCTTTGATTTTATATTTGCACTTAGAAAACAACTTAAAATGAGGAAGGAAGAATATGTTTATATTTATCTCTAGACTATTTCCATACAAGTAGTGTTTCCTCTTAGCCTTACATACCGTTTCAGGCAATATGTTTCCCCTCACTGCTTTAAGTGCATTATCTGATGATACTGATTCTTTTTAATAAGGCAGATATCTTTATCAAACAATGTAAAAGTGTTACATTTCTCTAGTCATTAGGGATGTTTGCATATATTGCTAAAAATGAAATGCTGACCTCTTGAAGTCTAAAGGAAACTCACTGTACAACCTACGCTCTTTGTAAAACACCCACCCTGGTTTCCAGTATTTTGTCATGAACTCTGCCGTGAACCACTTACCCCAGTCAAGGCCTGAGATTCCTCCTGGTGTTTGGAGAGGGTCCACTTTGTGGCAAGAGTTGGAGAGCTCTCCTAACAGACATTTTCTTTGTTTGGGATTTTAAAAGGAGTCGAACTCCAGGACAGAAAGCTCATTACATGTACTGCAAACAAGCCCCCTTGTTCCAAGATTCTCATGCTGGGTAATTGTCACTGTAAACACCTGTATATGTAAGTCTTTAGAAAGCTCTTTTTTTTTTTTTCCCCCAAGAGATGCCATTGAGTCTGGATTAAAATTCTGTCTTCATGGAAATTATTGACATTTGGTTGTAGCAATTTCCACCAGAGGTGATATAAACTTTACTCAAAAATGGAAATCTTAAGTTTCAAGGACCTCAGCAATACTAAGGGTCCGACATTGCCAGTGAACATTTGCACAGAGTTTTCAGAGATTAAATGGGCATAGAAAAGTCAATTAAGCTTACTTGATTGTATCCTGAAAAACAAAAATTAATAGGGAGAGGGAAGGAACACAGAAGCAACCCAGGGCATAAGAAAAGCTCTTACTTGAAGAGTCTTGTTGGTTGGATACCTGTTTGCACAACTATCCTTGAATGTCTTTTGACTCTCACTTATGTTTACTGAAAAAAAAAAAAATCATCACAAGTCACTTATGCCAAAGCACTCATCAGCAAGGCTCTCTGCTATCACACCTGTCTTTCAAGAAGCATCGTGGTCCAAAAGCCAAGAGAAAGTATGCCCGTCTTTTAGAAAAGAATCTTGAGTCTCTTCTTAAATTAATACCTGGCAAAGTAGCAGCAGATGATAGATTTCAAAAGGTGGTTTGTTATAAATGAATGACAAGGGAATGAATGAATGGATAAATGAAAATCAAATGAAGGAGGCGTGAAGAAATTCTAATCAAATTGAAGCCCTTGTGATGACTATCAATCAGGTCATCTAGGCTGACATCCTAAAACACAGACTAAAAGGACTAGTTCGAGTTTGCCAGTTGGAACAGTGGAAAAGAATCTGTCTGCCAGTGAAGGAGATGCGAGAGACATAGATTCAATCCCTGGGTCAGGAAGATATATCCCCGGAAGTAGGAAATGGCAACCCACTCCAGTATTCTTGCCTGGAGAAATGCCATGGACAGAAGAGACTGCTGGGCTACAGTCCATGGGGTTGCAAAGAGTCCAACATGACTGAGCACACACACAGCACAGCATGAAAATAACTCTTTTGATGCAAGTAAGCATAATAAAGTAACTTCTACAAAACCTTAGCATCACATACCTCACTGCTAGCTCTCCTGTCTCGGCAATGGCATTCACATGCCTGCATTAGCACACAGTTTCCCCGTAAAGTCACCTGCTGCTCTGTGAGATCTCCGTGTGTGTAAACATTCTCTTATTTTAATTTTATTTCTTCATTTCCTATAGAGTCACTGGCTACTGTCTGCTACCATCCAGCTGGTAGAAGTTTCCTTTTCAGATGGCCTAAAATATATCTATAACTAAAATTGTGAAGTTCTTTAATGCAGAAATCCATAAAATATTTAAGAGGAAAATGAAAGATACAATAGAACTGGGCTATGAAAATTATATTGTAAATGAGACTTTGCCTACCAGTTTTTTAAAGACAGAGACCACATCTTATTTATTCCTGCATCTTTGGGACCTAGTTCAGGCCCCTTATAGCTACCTCCTCAATTTGTCTGGAATAGTTACTAATACTTTTAAAATATTTATTCATAAATAACTGAAGAGATGATTCTGTGTTCTCATTTAGGCCTATGCACATAAGATTTCAGAAATCAACCCTGAATAGTCATTGGAAGGACTGATGCTGAAGCTGAAGTTTCAGTACTTTGGCCACCTGATGTGAAGAGCCACTCACTGGAAAAAAACCCTAATACTGGAAAGATTGAAGGCAAAAGGAGAAGGGGATGGCGGAGGATGAGACGGTTGGATGGCATCTCTGACTCAATGGAAATAATGTGACCAAACCCTGGGAGTTAGTGAAGGACAGGGGGGCCCAGCGTGTGTCCATGGGGTCACAAAGAGTCAGACACAAGTGAGTAACTGAACAGCAACATGAGGTTTCATTTTCTAGGTCTAACATGTCTTCAATTAGGGTTCAGTTCAGTTCAGTCGCTCAGTAATCAATTAGGATAGAAGGTTAGAAATTGAAGAAGAGTCTTCAAGATTTTGTAAAATCTTAGAACTGTCCATTTTGGTTCACATGAAATCAGCAGAAATTATGGCATAAACTAGAAAGCCTACTATAGCCAGGAAGAGAATTGTAATTTGACCTCTAAGCAGATGGAAGCAGCAACAGATTCTTAAATAATTGCCACAGATTTAAGTGCAAAGAGATGTATTATGTGCACAGGTGTGTGTGTGGGGGGGGGGGGGAGAATAAAATAAGGACTTCCTGGTGTCCTGGGAAAGATAGTGATTTGCGTCATTGTGTCTTGTCACCCTTGAGCTCATAGAACCTTGATATTTACACACCAGCCAAGCTTCATTAGCTTGAGGCAAAGATGATGCCCAGGCTTTCCCAGGTGGCGCTGGTTGTCAAGAACCCGCCTGCCCATCCAGGAGACTATAGAGATGCAGGTTCTATCCCTGGGTCGGGAAAGTCTCTTGGAGAAGGAAATGGCAACCAGCTCCAGGCGACCTAAGTGGAGCTAGTGGTAAAGAACCAGCCTGCCAAGCACAGGAGACAAGAGACGTGGGTTCCATCCTTGGGTCGGGAAATTCCCCTGGAGAAACGCATGGCAACCCACTCCAGTGTTCTTGCCTGGAGAACCCCATGGACAGAAGAGCCTGGAAGGCTACAGTCCAAAGGGCCTCAAAGAGTCAGACACGACTGAAGTGACTTAGCACACACACACACAAAGATAATGCTGACGACAGATCTGCCCTCAACTGACGGCAACTGAATCAGCATTTGACTAAATGTAATAGGATCGCCTTATTTGAATAGAGGGGAGGTTGATCTATAATCAGCTGAGCTAAAATGAAACTTTCTTGACATCAAAGCCACAAAGAAATGATAAAGACATCCCCCCAACCTTGCACTAACTCTCCACTAACTCTCCCCTGTATCTCTTCCCACGCCTGCAAGGAACAAAAATCCCCCTGCGATACCATGACCAATTCTTCCAGGAAAGCCAACCCAAGTGTGGGAAAGCTCTTTTGTTGTTGCTGTTCTTGGATTTCTTAAGACTTCAGAGGGCAAACTGAATCCAGAAGAGAATGCTTTGGAAAGGCCGTGTTTTCAATTTTCATAAAGCATCTTCCGTCTGGCTCCACTCAGCTCATCGCGGAGGCCGAGAAGCTCGCAGCCCACGTGAGTCTGTTGTGGGAGGTCGGTCCCCCTTTCCCTGTCGGGGGACAATGACACAGGCAGAAAATCCCTCTCTTGACAAAGCACACCCCACTGGAAAATCAAGGCGTTTTTTTTTTTTCGGTCCTACCAACCTAGTTATTTTTCTTTAATGATTGTGGAGCTGACTACACACAGCCGAACAATGTTCACTAGAAATAGATTAACTCGGCCTTTCACCGGTGATGTGAGCTGGCTCCTGGGGCTGGTTAAGGAGACAAAAGCCAGGCGGACAAAAAGCCTCTCCCCTCTCCCTCCCGGCTTTGATGCTGCGTCTGGGCCCTTCTGTGCAGTGACAGCCTCATCGCTCCTGATTGATCTGAGAACCTGGGCGCTGCGATCCCTCGCCACGTTTTGTCTCGGCGTCCCCGGCAGCCACTTTGCATGCGGGTCCACATCCGAGACATCACCCGCCCCGCGCCCCTCCACCAGATACAGAAGCGCTTTGTTCGCCCGACCCCCCCTGCTCCGTGCTGGCGGAGTTACTCCTGGGGCTCGCTTCTTGTTCTCCAACATGAAAATGTGTGAAGCATAAACCTCCAGCTGTGCATACTTACCTCCCCGCGGTGTTAAAAAGTTCAATATACAAAACACCTGGTTTCAAGTAAAATGGACAGCGAGATAAACGGCAAAGAGACAGATTTAATATACCCCGTAGGGCCCTGGGGCGGTTTTGAAATGGAAGACACAGCACGCATTTTTTTTTTTTTCAGATGAGGTTTTACTATTTTATAAATAATGAACCAATAAACATCCCACAAGTGGACAGGAAAGTTGTCAGAACACAGTGGAAAGGGTGACTGCCATGTAAATGAAGTCACACTGAGATTTACATACTCTGTAAACTTATTTCTGGTCAGTAAAATTCTCTTTAGGAGAGATGTGCTTGGTTGCATGCTACCACTTAGCTTCAGTCGTGTCCTGCTCTTTGCAACCCCATCGACTGTACCCCACCAAGCTCCTCAGTCCATGAGATTCTCCTGGCAAGAAGACTAGAGTGGTTTGCCATGACCTCCTCCAGGGGATCTTCCCAGGAATTGAACCCGTGTTTCCTAAATTGCAGGCAGACTCTTTACCCACTGAGCCACCTAGGAAGCCCCTACTCAGTCATTTCTGCTGCTGCTGCTAAGTCACTTCAGTCGTGTCCAACTTTGTGTGACCCTAGACAGCAGCCCACTAGGCTCCGCTGTCCCTGGGATTCTCCAAGCAAGAACACAAGTGGGTTGCCATTTCCTTCTCCAATGCATGAAAGTGAAAAGGGAAAGTGAAATCGCTCAGTCGTGTCTGACTCTTAGTGACCCCATGGACTGCAGCCTACCAGGCTCCTCCATCCATGGGATTTTCCAGGCAAGAGTACTGGAGTGGGGTGCCATTGCCTTCTCCGTACTCAGCCATAAAAAGGAACAAATTTGAATCAGTTGAGCTGAGGTGGAAGAACCTAGAGAGTCTCTTATACAGAGTAAGCTAAGTCAGAAAAAGAAAAATAGCACACACACATGGAATCTAGAAAGTGGCATCGATGAGAGGGTGGGAGGAACTGAGAGAGGAGCACTGAAATATATTCATTAGCATATGTAAAATAGACAGTGGGAAGCCGCTGTGTAAACACCAGGAGTTCAGCCTGGAGCTCTGGAATGACCTATCTGGGTGGGATGGGGACTGGGTGAGAGGCTCAAGATGGAGGGGATATGTAAACACTTACGGCTGATTCATGTTGTTGTATGGCAGAGAACAACACACCATTGTAAAGCAATTATCCCCCAATTAAAAATAACTTCTAAAAAAGGGCCTGAACTTAACTTTCTACAATATTCCCATGCATCTGAAATGCAGTTGCTCAAAATCTCAGACCTTCTGGCCAGAACTTCTGAGCTCACATCTCACTGTTCCTTATGCTGTCCATGTGACATCGAACCAGGAACTGGCTGCAATGCCCATTTCTGTAAAATGGGAATGGTATCAGCACCAATCTCATCACATTTGAAAGAGGATGAGATGAGTTAATATAGCAAAAAGTCTCAGACTAGTGCCTGTCACATAATAAAACTCAGAACTCAGTCATCATCCTCATTGCCATTATCAATTTTATAAACTCTTTGATCCTACATTATATATGTATCCTAATAGCAAATAGTGGCTCAGATGTTAAAGAATCTGTCTGCAATGTGGGATACCTGGGTTCGATCCCTGAGTTGGGAAGATTCCCTGTAGGAGGGGACAGCAATCCACTCCAACATTCTTTCCTGGAGAATCCCCATAGACAGAGCAGCCTGCTGGGCTACAGTCCATGAGATTTCAAAGAGTCGGACATGACTGAGTGACTAAGCACGATAGCAAATTATTTTACTTAATATTTTGCAGTATTTTTATTTCAGATATTTGGAAAAAAAATGGAAACAGGAACAACAGCAGCTTCAGTAAAGTAAGATTATGGGAGAAGAGGTAGTGTCCTCCTGTTTCATAAAACATATTTAAGAATTGCTTTGAATTGTCTGCTAAAAACTATATTTTACTTCTGCAATTATCTTTTATTGTGGTAAAATACAGATAACATCAAATTCCCCATTTTAATCATTTTAGACCATACAATTTATTCAGATGGCCTTAAATGTCTTCACAATATTTTCTAGTCATTATCTCTTCTATTTCTAGTATTATTTTCATCACTCCAAATGGAAATTTCATATCTATTAGACAGTCACCTTTCATCCTCCTGCCTCCAGCCTCTGAGAACCCCCAGTCTGCTTTCTGTCTGTATGGGTTTGCTTGTTTTGAGTATTTCATCTAGATAAATTATAAAATATCTGTCCTTTTATAACTGTCTCTCACAGTTAACAATGTGATCAAATTTCAGCCAGGTTGTAGCAAGTGTCAGTCCTTCATTCCTTTTTGGGGGCTGAATTATATTCCATAATATGACTGTACAGCCTTTGGTTTATCCATTCATCTCTTGATGACATTTGGGTTGTTTCCATGTGTTGTCTGCTGTGAATAGTACCGCTATGAACATTCCTGTGCATGTATTTGTTTGAATACCTGATTGAAACTTTTTGGGTCTACACCTAGGAGTGGATACAAAATGGTTTTCATTGTGATTGAGGTATGTTAAATGGATATGGTAGGGTGATATTTCAGATAACAGCAAAATTTTTTTAACCACATTTCTCTTATTATCTGTAACTCTTCACACCAATCTGTTCTTTGCTTTTAGAAAGACTACACATACAACCTAGAATAAGGAAGGCAAATGAGTTATAGAATAAATGTATTTTTGTATTTTGAGCCAAGCCTTTCAAATTCTAGAGACATGCACTTGATAGAAATTATCTTTGACATTCAGAAGATAAATGTTTTGAATATCAGCAATGAAAACATGCTGAAATGGGGCATAGAATGAATCTATAAACAAGCGACTGGAAAGAATGCATTTGAAAAGCCAGATCTACCTTCACCACTACCCAACAGTTTCTCCCCACCAACAACCATCACAATTCTGCTAAAAAGGAGATAATCATTGTTGTTTGGTGAGAAAAAGAGTCATAATTACCAGAGACACTCAAGAGAGTCAGCGGTTGATAGAAAACACAAAGAAAGGGGCATTTTTCCTTGGCCTCCAGGAGGGCTGAAAACCTTGAGAAAGGGATAGATAATAAAAAGGTGGAAACTTCAGATAAATTTTGGGGAAATCCCAGAAGATAAAGGACCCAAGTCTTGATTCCTTGGGAACTGCAGGGATGCAGACAGCCCGATTTCACACGGGGCTAGAATGATGAACACCCAGGTCTGAGCCCTGTTCAGGGCCTGGGCCTGAGTGTTTTCTCTTCACCCTATCCCAACTCCTGCAAGCTGAGAATTTTATCAAACCTGGATTGTTTATTTCTATTACATGAAATACAACTATTTACTTACAAGGAAAAACGTGGTATTAACATGTAAAGCTCATGTTATTTTATAACAACAGCTTCATTCTAACACCCTTTTAAATTTAGCTCTGCATTTACTAGAGCTTCTATTGTTATAAGATCATTAGGTAAAGGAGATAATATGATATTCATTTTCTTTTACATAAATATCCCAATCTAAAAAGTGGGATAAATTCTTCCTAGGATAAAGTAGAATGACTTGTTTATCCTCAATCTGAAACACAGTCTAGAAACTAGTCTTAAAACCTCGATTACTGGGTTAATATAACATTTTTAAACAAAAATGATACCAGATATTCTGATTCAATTTTTTCTGTAACTTAAGGGGAGTGGGGAAGGGTCAGATATGTGCAGCATGCTTTCTCTATAGAGTGTCAGTATCAATTTTCTTTTTTAATATCCATGAGTTTTTAATTGAAATATAGTTGATTTACACTGTTGAGTTATTTTCAGGTTTACAGCATAGTAATATATTGAATATATTAATGTATCTATCTATCTCTATCTATATATATAGATAGAGATAGATAGATGTAGATTGCTCAGTCTTGTCTGACTCTGCGACCCCATGGACTGTAGCTCACCAGGCTCTTCTGTCCATAGGGATTCTCCAGGCAAGAATACATTTTCTTCTCCAAGGGGTCTTCCTGGGGTCTCCTGCGTTGCAGGTGGATTCTTTACCAGCTGAGCTACCAGGGAAGTCCCCTTTACCCTGTAAGTTATGACAAAATATTGAGTATATTTTCCAGTGCTATACAGTAGGTCCTTCATGGTTATCTATTTTATATATAATAGTGTATATCTGTTAATCCCAAACTCCTAATGTGAATACAGTGTTTAAAGGCATATTCAGGGGATTCTTCTAACTTGAGCTTGCAGAGGGGTCCAGGTGAAGCAGAGAGAAGTCCTTTTAATATTTCCAATCTGCTTGATGGGTGTCTCGGGACAGGTTGCTTTGTGTGTTTCCACTTTTAGCATCTCTACATTTTAGGTCTTCCAACAGGATGCTGCCATAAGTTCTGTAACAGAGATGACACACCTGTGCACAAATAGAACCAGAATTTTTAAACAATGGTTATCTAGTCAACTCCTTTCTCTACAAGTGATGCTAGAGGCTGGTTACAATAGAAATGACTCCTGGGGCTAATTCCAGGGAAAGTGCATTCCTTAATAGCTTGTTTTGATCTGGGGGAAAAAATGTACAAAATTGATATCTGGGAAGAATATATTTAGGAATCAGCGCACCACACTGGCAGCCCATTCACAAACACTGCAGGCACCTTGACGCTTCCCTAAGCTCCGGAGAACACAAATTGGATTACACCAATGTTGTCATTTAAACTGGCAGTGAAAATAGTCTGATAAATGTCAGCCTGCCACAGGGCAGCTTAATTGTTCTATTTTGCCATGAGCCAAAGTGATAAGGTACAATTTATTCCATCTAATGTTATAGACAAACAAATATTTAACAAGTCCTGATTAAAACCCATTGCCAGATAACAATACAGCTTCAACAGCAGTGACGGCTTAGACCAATGAAGGGGATTCCATGAAATGCTGAATTTGAAGAGAGAGATGGTTTGCATTTGAGCTCACCAGAGCCCAATGCACTGAAATCACATTGTAATGTGTTCTTGGCATCCCTGGTAGCTCAGCTGGTAAAGAATCTGCCTGCAATGGAGGAGACCCTGGTTCAATTCCTGGGTTGGGAAGATCATCTGGAGAAGGAAATGGCTACCCACTGCAGTATTCTTGCTTGGAGAATTCAATGGACAGAGGAGCCTGGGGAGCTACAATCCATGGGGTCACAAAGAGTCAAATATGACTGAGTGACTCAGCACAGCACGACATAATGCGTTCTGTTTTTTATAAAAAGCAAGATGAAAAGCATTGGATGCAATTAGACAGAATTTCTTCATATGATGAGGAAAATTTGCAGCTCAGCAATTATTTCTGTGGATACAGACTCTAATAAAAGGAGTTGTAAGCCAGAGGTCAGTGGACTGAAGTGATGCATATATATGAAAGTGAAGAAGTCTGGGGTGGACAAAGGGTGCAGTTGGCATGCAATATGGTTTTGCACCTAAGACCAAAAGAAGCTTTGGAATTGATGTGACCTTTCAGAAGTACTCTGAACTTGAGCTGAGAGGCTGGAATCTTAAATTTGCATATTCACCGGTCTCTAGTCATGGACTACCCCTTGGAAGTGAGGTAAACTTGGGGAAGGCAGTTCTCCATGACTGAGTGTAATTCCCAGGATATCTGTGCTCTCCCTGAAACCAGCATCCACAGGATGAGGGGGAGGGGCATGTTGGTCCTAAAAAGGATTTCTGGCTGGAGCTACACTGTGTCTTTGCTGTTGTTCTGTCACTAAGTTGTGTCCAACTTTTTGCGACCTCGTGGACTGCAGTATGCAGGCTCCTCTGTTATTTACTGTCTCCTGTAGCTTACTCAAACTCATGTCCAGTGAGTTGGTGATGCTATCCAACCATCTCATCCTCTGTCATCCTCTCCTCCTGCCTTCAATCTTTCCCAGCATCAGGGTCTTTCCAGTGTTTAGTCAGCTCTTCACATCAGGTGGCCAAAGTATTGGAGCTTCAGCTTCAGCATCAGTCCTTCCAATGAATATTCATGGTTGATTTCCCTTAGGATAGACTGGTTTGAACTCCTTGCTGTCCAAGGGACTTTGAAGAGTCTTCTACAGCATGACAGTTTGAAAGCATCAATTCTTCAGCACTCAGCCTTCTTTATGGTCCAACTCACATGTCCATACATGACTGTGGAAAAACCATAGATGTGACTATACAGACCTTTGTTGGCAAAGTGATGTCTTTGCTTTTTAATACACTAGGTATGTCACTTTATGGCAAGTAGAAAGGGAAAAATGGAAGCAGTGAAATATTTTATTTTCTTGGGTTCTAAAATCACTGCAGATGGTGACTGCAGTCATGAAATTAAAAGATGCTTGCCCCTTGGAAGAAAAGCCGTGACACATCTAGATACCATGTCTACTTCATATCTATATACGCCATTTCAGAAAGGCAACACGTCCTGGGAGAGCTGTTACCCCCACCAGCCTGTCATCTATCAAATCTGTTCAGAAGTTGAACTGTCAGTGTGTGAAGCTTGATATACGACAGGGTGAGAACCAGGGTGCTCTCATAAAGGAGTCTACTGCTGGGTAAATGCTGACAACCATGTGCTCCTTTCCCAGATAGATCAAGCCTCAATGGCTAATGAGGGATCTTTTTCTGACCTGTGATTCTGTATTATGGGTCATTAATAAATCACCAGTATTGTATGTTGACATAATACTCCCATGATGTGACTCCTGTAGGACATGTCGGAAGGTCATGCTTCATACTTCTAAAGTTTGGATTCAGCTCAGATTACTCCGTAAACTACTCATACATTTCACTTGTGCTCAACCCTGGTGTGACCAGCACCTTTAATCTATGCCTAGCCAACCGTACAATATATACACATCTAGAAGCCTATTTGCAAGGCTGAATTCTTTAGCTTTTCTCTTCTACAGCTGTAAAGAGGAAGGACATGCATTCCAAATGATCTCTGAACCAGAAACCCTGGAACGCTCACCATTTTAGACATAGTGACTGGCTAGATCCCAGCCGTAGGAGTGCTGAGACCAAGACTCCCCAGCATGTGAGGTTTTGGGGTTGAGTGAGATCTGGGTTTGGGGAGAACAAGCCTGAGAATAAGAACGCTTGGGACCTCCCTTTGGACACAGACTACAGTCTGAATTAACTGCATTTGTCATTTTGCATTCCTGCGAAGACATACTTGGGTGTTTTGGTATAAAAACACAATATTCAATCTCTTATCAAACTTTTATAAGCTGTTGCCATATGTAATGTGGGTGCCTGCATACGTATTAGTGGCCACAAAGCTTGCTAACTTTCCAAGGGATGTCTGATAAGTTTCAGATGCTTAAGAACCTTCGTTGTGGCTGGTGTGGTGTGATCGCGATGATAAGTATACGTATGAAGGGGGGTGAGGGGGAGATTGGGTTGCTAGTGGTTGAGAACTTCTTAAAGACAAAGCTATGCTTGATTCATCATTTGCTCCTGCCACTACCCACAATGAGTGGTGAACACTAGTGACACTATTTTTCTTTTTTGTACTAAAATAAACAGAGTACTGCTTCTGAACCTTTGTGGGCTCCACTTGAGAATGACTCAAACCCTTGGGAAAACATGACTCTGATGGTATAGAGGGCCAGATCCTATACAAGGCTGTGCACCTGTGAATATAAAATAAATCTTGGTTGACGGGTTGACTAGTGTATACAATACTTGTATGGTTTGCCTTAAGATCAAGCAATGGACTAAATAATCTTGCAAGGTCTATTCCAGCCTGATAATTCTGCTTTTGCCTTTCTAGTCACAGTTGAAAGATGATACCAAGAGCCCTAATATTGCCTGTTTTGACATGTGAACTTTAATGAATGATGTGTGGCCTATTGTGCATTCTACCTTAAGCACACGGGAAGATGGCCCTTTCATTAGTGACCATGGCCAAGATGCTATGTTGATACCACAGGTCAAGGGCTTTACCCCATGGGCTTAATAGAACTTGAAGAAAAAGGGTAGTCTCCTACCTAAGTGCTTTAGGCCACGGCTGTGGTTGTTATCTCTCAGAAGTCACTGTTTTGGGGTTATACCTCCTAGGGCAACTTAATGAGTGACAACAGGATCATTTAAGGAGTGAAAGGTCCTTGGGGTTTGGTAGTTAAGGCATGCAGAACCAGTTGCTTTTTTTCCTGTTTTTTGTATGAATATGGAATCTGTGGCAGCTCATAGAATACCAGTGAATTACAGAACATGCCTTTTTAAAAATAATTTTCATGGTTTGATCCTATTCATTGACGGACTTAAACTTGCTTAACAGAGAGTAACTATAAAAATAATCACTTGCTCACTAACAAATATGAACCAAAATAACGGTGACAAAAATAATGAGAGCTTCCCACTGCCCAGTAAATGATTCACAGCTCTCTATTTACAAAGTATTGATGTAAAATACAGTTGACTGTAAGTCAATGGATTTTTCTAATTACATCTTAAAACTAAGTGGTTTTAATAAATATTTCTATCTTTCAGGTTCAATTTAATATTGCTTTCTATTATGTAGGATTCAAAAAATGGGCTATTAAACTTCCTTTAACCAGGTTGCAATGTGGGAGACCAGAGTTCGATCCCTGGGTTGGGAAGATGCCTAGGAGAAGGGAACGGCTCCCATTCCAGTACTTTTGCCTGGAGAATTCCATGGACAGAGGAGCCTGATGGGCTACAGTCCATGGGGTTGAAATGAGCTGGACATGACCAAGCAACTAATACTTTTCACACTAAGGAAAGTATTATTTAGACAGTTTGGCATAGAGGCTAAGATTTTAGACTGTGTCAAAAGGACAAGTTTGACTCTAGGTCTGCCACTGACTGGCTATATAACTTTAAATTCATCACTTTACCTCTGTTTTTGAGTTTCCTCACTGGTAAGATGATGATGGTAGAGATAAAATAATCATCTAAATAGTCGAATCTTGATGACAATTGAGCAAGTTAATTTGTAACAGAGAATAAGATGATTGGATAGCATTACTGAGATTTTGAGAAAATTCTGGGAGATAGTGAAGGACAGGGAAGCCTGATGTGCTGCAGTCCATGGGATCACAGAGTCAGATACAACTTCGTGACTGAACAACAACAATTCTTAAAGACAGCCTATTAGAAGTCTTGCACATAGTAGGCATACGGTATATTTTGACTACTCTCATTACCCAGTAATGGTTTAAAGAAGTAGATGTTAGAACACTAACAATTACATACCCAGTAGCACTGAAACTGTAGAGATTATGCAGAAAAAAACACCATTGCCTTAAAAGACACATGTAAAGGTATTTGCTAGGACTTTCTTTTTAATGTTAGAATATATGTGCAATGGATCTTTGGGAAATTCTGCATT
The DNA here is from genome assembly GCA_024291935.2 of Okapia johnstoni. Lineage (NCBI taxonomy): Eukaryota > Metazoa > Chordata > Mammalia > Artiodactyla > Giraffidae > Okapia > Okapia johnstoni. The sequence goes on along the minus strand of CM044321.1, from coordinate 5,576,339 downwards.
AACTAAAATTGCATCACTATGAATACTGACAAAGAAAGGTCCTATATTGTCAAGGGCATCAAGGTCTAAAGGGCTGAATTCATGTCTTTTTATCGGTTTCTACCATTGGCCGAGTCACTTAGGGTCTCGGGGCCTCAGTGTTCCCATCTACAAAAGAGGGATAATATCTGTCATAGATAGTCCATGACTTAGTTAAAGACCATGAATGCAAAGTCCACAATTCAAAGTTGGCACTAAATAAAGGGTAGTTACCACTTTTATTTCAAATAGAAGACAGTTTGCTTCATTCAGATCTGAAATTATAAATAGGACGTTATGCTGTACAAATAGATAACATAGCCATGTGTTGGAATATTTGAAATGATATCCAAACTTATGTTTACTCAGTTCAGGGAAGACAAAGAAAGAAAACTGATCATTTAAAAAGCAGGACAGGTTGGCTTGTTTAAGATGTAGCAGAAATTGATAATCAGGAAACTTGATACCACATTCAGTATAGAAGGCTCTCAGTGCTAATTAGGGCTTTCCATGTTGACACCACCTATGAGCCCTGTTAATTTAGCTTTGCTCACTCTGTGCATGCATGCTAATCACTTCCATGTCCAACTCTTTGTGACCCTATGGACTGTAGCCCACCGGGCTCCTCTGTCCATGAGATTCTCGAGGGAAGAATACTGAACTGGGTTGCCATTTCCTCCTCCAGGGCATCTTCCTGACCCGGGGATGGAACCTGTGTCTCTCACATCTCCTGCACTGGCAGGTGTTTTGTTTTGTTTTGTTTTTTTACTGCTAGCACCACCTGGGAAACCCTTTTGCTCAATGTACATCCACTGCAAAAATAGAACTGCTCAGGCTAAGATTTGGGTTGGTCCATGCCAGATACCAGCATCGGAGAATAAGAACCATCCAAAGGGGATTAAGAAACATTCAAAGAATTTGGTCTAATTTTAGTCCTGAATTTGGCCTTTAAGACCTGAAAAAGTGGAAGGGGGTTGTATTCTGTTAACATTTCTAGGTTCCAACCATGCGTTTCCATTTATTTATTTTTTTCCATTTCAGAGGCAAACATGCTGGATTACAGAGTGATAATATTAGTAGACTTCACCTCCCTTTAAGACTCTGCTACAAAATAATAATTAGATGGCAACTTCAGCTGGTAAAGCGTCTGCCTGCAATGCGGGAGACCCGGGTTCGATCCCTCGGTTGGGAAGATCCCCTGGAGAAGGAAACGGCAACCCACTCCAGTACTTTTGCCTTGAAAATTCCATGGACAGAGGAGCCTGGTGGGCTACAGTCCATGGGGTCGCAAAGAGCTGGACACAACTGAACGACTTCACTTTCTTTTTCTGACAAAATAAACGCGTCATTGAAGGCTTCCTTTCTCAGATGCTGGATCCCTTGGAAATATTTCTACAAATCTATTTATTTTAAGTGTAAAAGAACTTTAGATTATGAGATCACCCTGGTAATAAATAAAAGTAATCCTGGAAAACAGATCGGGGCATTTGGTAGCTGAAATTTTCTAAAATCACACGATAAACCATTATGATTTGAGTTTCTACTGCTTTACTCTTTGAAAGCATTACATTAAGATGATTTGGTGTAAAGATCCTATTTATTATCTTGATTAAAAAAAAAAACAAATATTGAAATTTACATCCGAGCAAGAAATTAATCTAAAATGAAAAACTGTGCTGTCAAAGATTAGGATCCACCTGAGACCAGCCCCTGTCTTCCATGGCATCTACTGTGTAACCTCCCTCAATCTTTCTGTCTTCTTACACACTCATCTATAAAGCAAGATCTCCCTATATGTTCATTTGTAAGTCAGGATCTCAACTTGCCAACCCTGGGCAATTTGAGGCGTGGGTTGGGACAGACAGATGCCCCAGTCAGTCAGACTCCAGACAACTCTGTATTCTTTCCACCTTCCTTAATTCCACTGTGCCTTCTCTCTCCACCTACCAATGTCTCTTTAGGTATAACATTTACAAATAGCATCATGCTATCTTCATATGTGAATTGTGGAACAATTCACAGCTGTCTGCTGATTTCTCAAAGGTACTTGCGGATAGTTCAAACAAAGGCAGTTTTGTTTTGCTTTGACCAGTCTAGAGTTTTGTTTTGTTTTTTAATTCTAAGTGGAGGTACTTCCCTGGAGGTTCAATGGCTAAGAATCCACCTTGCCATGCAGGGGATACAGGTTTGATCCTTGGTCCAGGAGCTAAGATCGGACATGCTGTGGGGCAAGAAAACCCTTGGCTGCAACTACTGAGCCTGAACGCTCTGAGCCCATGTGCCGCGAGTAGAGAGTCTGGGAACCTCAGTGAAAGATTCTACATGATGCAGTGAAGATCCAGTGGGATGCAACTGAGACCCGATGGAGGCAAACACATTGTTCATCGTTCAGTCGCTCAGTCATGTCCGACTCTTTGCCACCCCATGGACTGCAGCACGCCAGGCCTCCCTGTCCTTCATCATCTCCCAGGGTTTGCTCAAACCCATGTCCTTTAAACCAGTGATGCCATCCAACCATCTCATCCTCTGGCATTCCCTTCTCCTCTTGCCCTCAATCTTTCCCAGCATCAGGGTGTTTTCCAAGGAGTCGGCTCTTCACATCAGGTGGCCAAAGTATTGAAGCTTCAGCTGCAGCATCAGTCTTTCCAATGAATATGCAGGGTTGATTTCCTTTAGGACTGATTGATTTGACCAAACACATAAAGAAATTAAAAAAGCAGTTTCTAAAAGTCCTACATGGATAATGCAGAATTTTAAGCAATAATGATAATAATTGCACAATTTAGGCTGAGCAGATATCCTTGGGTAGTTTAGAAGAGGAGTGAAATTCACAGACCCCAGCAGAAGCAGCTCTCTGGGTGCAGATACCAGGTGAGTGAGTCTTGAACCGAACCCTGCCCCATGAGTACGTTGCACAGCTGGGCTGGCAGCTGCTTTTGCTTTATTATCCAGCTGGCTGTTGGGTTTGTGGCTGGGTCTCAGCCCTCTAAATATGCTTCTTTCAATTTAGACCACTCATGCCGAAGGCCAAGGTCGTTTTCACCGATTCTTCTGGCGACACTGACAGGCACGTTCAGAAATGAAAAGTGGAGCTTCAGGAAGTAAAAGCTCTAAGTACATGCCCAGCATTATCATCTTTACACAAATTAAGTCCATGAAAGCTGGCACACAATGGACAGTCATTATTTTATGCAAAGGTAGTACAAAGTCATACTTTTCTGTGGCTTTTACAGCCGTTAGAATCAAAGCTAATGAATGCCATTGCTATCTTACTTCCAGCACAATTACTGCACTTTGATAAAATACACTCGGGGTTCTTTCCCGGGAAAAGGCAGTGTCAGTAATGTAGCTCATACTAATCAAAAGCAAATCTGGACAGAAAACATTCATTTTATGAATATAGAAATTTCTTCCATTATACCAAGACAGAGTGTGATGGTGGCATTCGGCAGGGCTACAGGGCAAATCATGAAAGTAATTTACTGGCCATAAAATAAATTCTTAGTTAGAAAATAAGTTTAATTTAGATAGTTCTGTTATGAAAGGAGTGATGATGGATGGCCAATAAGTGGATTTTACTTTTATGTGCTTCATATTCTTCCTTTCCTGGAATTATGGTCAACAAAGGTGACTACATTCCTGTATGTTTTCCAATGGTTCTTGATAAAATTATTAGGCATTCTTTATAATATTAATTTACAACTGTCTTCAAATTTTTAGAATTTATATAGACATACTCATATTAAAATTCATTAAATATACGCGAGGGGAAAAATGCTCCACGAGCTTTTTAAAGACAAGCATTGTGCTTTCCTGGTGGTTCAGTGGTAAGGAATCAGCCTGCAATGTAGGAGACACAGGTTTGATCCCTAGTCTGGGAAGATCCCATATGCCGTCTGGAGGCTACGGCCATGCACCACAGCTATTGAGTCTGCGCCGGAGCCCAGAAGCTGCAACTACTGAGCTCACATGCCGCAACGACTAAAACCTGGGGCCCTGGAGCCTGTGCTCTGCAGGGAGAGACGCCCTGGCAATAAGAGGACTGTGAACCGCGACCAGAGAGGAGCCCCCGCTCGCTGCAACTAGAGAAAGCCAGAAGGCAGCAGTGAAGACCCAGCCCAGACAGGGGTAAGTGAACGGATAAACAAATACAGGCAATTATGCAAAAAAAGAAAGAAGAATTAGGGGATGCCAGGACCGGTCTTCGCAATGAATGTTTCTGGGTGTTTTCTATTTTTCTATTTGAAAGACAAATTTCAGTCACTAAGGAGCAGACAAGGACATAGCTTCCTTCCACTGCATGGAGCACTTTCTTCTGTTTAATTTTTGGGATGAACACACATGGGAATGATTAGTTCTGCATTTAATTCTCGAAATAGGAAAACAATTCTTTCACTGACGCTTCATTTAAAAACTCTTACTACTTCCTCCTGTTTTGATTTGCTAGTCAATATTATCAACTAATTTCCAATTAACAACCTGATTCATCTTCATAGTAATCCTACAATGAATACTATTGTGACCATCATTTTTTCAATTTATTTTAAAAGTCGCTCAGTTGTGTCTGAATCTTTGCAACCCCATGGACACACCCATTTCATAAATGAGAAAACTGAGATACCAAAGTCTCACTAGCTTGATGACAGTCATCCAGCTAATGGGTAAGAGGGCTGGAACTTGAACCTATGCAGTTTGACAACCAAAGTCATGTTTTAATCCTGGCTGACTTTTCCTGGGCACTGTTGCCTCATGTTATTCACACGATACTCACGTAAATGTGATATTCGTGATGGCGTGTAAAAGGTAAATTCCATGTTATTTCCCTCTTTTTAATACTGAGATGAAAGAGACTGAGAGAAGTTAAGTAATAGATTAGATATATTCTGAATTCAGTTTTGTTTTTTCCCATAGCACCATATTGCAGCTAATTCCTGTGATTTGGAGAAGTCATACGTACACTATGAGTATTATATAACTATCTTCACTATCAGAAAAGCATTCATTAATACATTTTTATATGTAGGTCTACACCACAGTCCTTTATTAGCAATAGATTGTTAAAGAAACTTGACTCCAAAATAAGCAGAAAAAATAAAACAGAATTCAGAAACATACATTAAGAATAAGACATTAACATATTGGCACATTAAATGATTTAATATTTGTATTATGAGAAAAAAGTACAGATCTTGTGAAAAGTCTTCTTAAAAGTTTGATTTTTAGGATCATCTCTGCAATATTAACTGGTTTGAAAAAAGGCAAAATATTCTTTTTAATCTAATCAGTTTTCACAATGTTCTCACTAAAAAATATTAAAAAGCTTTAGTAAAATTAATACACATACATACACAATTTATAAGTTGCTAAAGATAAAAACAGCTTGCTAAATAATACAAAACAATTGTGCAATTGTGTGTGTGCATATTTATAAATATGATATGTGAAGAAAAAATATGGAAGGCTAAATATTTATTAGCTGTTATTTCTACTGGTTAGGTTTATGTCATATATTTTGGTAATTGCTATAATGTTTTACATTTGGGGGGATGAGAGTACATTTTTTTCCTACTAGAAAAAATAGCTATACAATAAATAATTAGAAAAAAACATGTTTTACCCATCAAGAACTATAGCATATAGAAATAATGCATATCATTTTGTATAGGAATTAATAAAGGTATATATGGTAGACAGAAATTCATATTAAGGTTAGCTAAAATTCAAGATAGATTTTTTTTTTTTTTTGCCACTTTGGTCCAAATCTATTTCTCCCCAGCATTACATCGTTTAGTAATTGTGTAAAATGTCATTGCCAGTTTAGGTAAATAATATTCAATAGAACAAAAAAAGTATTGGACAGCACATACAAAACTAATAAAATTAGAAGAAAAATAAAATCAAGAGAATTGTATAAAGACTTAGAGGGATTCACTTTCGTTTGCATATATACCAAGAGATTCTATACACTTTATTACTTTATAGTGCAAAAGGCCTTACGTGACATATAACTCCAGCATGTTTAGAAATCATAAAAATGAGACTTGAAGACACATTGTTCTAATGAGAAATAAAATATTGGAAATGTGGAATATTTGACTAAATATAATGGCAAGCTTATGCTATATTTTTCTTTTTTTCTTTTCTTCTCTTTAATTTAGGGTATGGAGTAAGTAGGAGTACGAAAAGCTCCAACACAGAAATTGGTTCATAGGAAGTCTGTGGAAAGTGAGTCCTGGACCTCCTAGTTCATTATTGTGATCATAAAACAGGTGAAAGGTCACATAGTCCCAAATATGATACCAGAACAAACATGTGCTACGGGAGGCAAGCTGAAGGCTGTGACAGGTCAACAGAGTCTGGTGTGAACTTACGTGTGAGGAATCCTTCAGCACCTCCCTCCTCAGGCAGAGACTCCAGACCAGATGGCAGAACCCCTTCACAGGAACGGAGTGGGTTCTCTGTGTGCAAACTGAGTTTATTTACATGCAAAAGAGGAGGTGTTCTTTCTCTATCTCTTGAATACTTTAGCTCTAGACCTCGTTCCTTATCTGCCCTGTCCAGTGTGCAGTTATCTGCTCCACTTAACAAGGCAGCAGGTAATTGAACAGATGGTGGAAGTTCACCCTGTAAGAGCAGAGGGCTGGATTATTTCCCGAAGCATTTAGTGATAAGACAAGAGAGGAGGTGCAAAGATAACAAAGAAGAAGCTGAGAGAAAACTAAACATACATATGTGTATTTATAAGATATATGTTTGTAATATATAACATATACTTATATACTATATGTTTAGCAAAATATCTATTTACTATATATATTCAGACCTATCTATGGTGTCAAGAAGACCATGTAAGGTTAGAATCTTAAAAATATTAGAATTTGAGGAAAGACACTTGTACAGCAATGTTAAATAAGGAAAAAGTATTTTAAAAATTGAATAAAAATATTAAAGAGCTATAAGATATGGAATGAAGTATTGATTGTCTGGTTGTGTGATGGCTTAGTCCATTTGGGCAGCTATAACACAATGTCACAAACTGCGTAGCTTATAACAAAAATGTATTTCTCATAGTTCTGGAGGCTAGAAGTCCAAGGTGAGGACAGCGTGGACCATGAAGGCCCTCTTCTGAGTTGAGACAGCCAAGTTGTGATATCTCCAGGTGGTGGTAGAAGGGTCTGGGGGGCTCTTAAGGGTCCTTGTCGTAAGGGCAGTACTCTCACCCATGAGGGCTCACTCTGCCCTGATAACCAAATCACCCCAAAGTCCCTGCCTCCTAACTCATCACACTGGGCACTAAGATTTCAAAATACAAATTTTGGAGAGACAGCAACGTGAAGTCTGTAGCATGGAAGTATCTAAGTTTGGAGAGACGGTGACATGAAGTCTGTAGCATGGAAGTATCTAAGTTTGTGATGTGCTCAATGCAAGAGCTCACAACCTGTTACAGAAAAAAAAAAGTGCTAAGGGAAGGATCACAGTGGCTATGAGAACACACGTTAAAGGGCCTGACTATTAAAGACAGGAAAATAGGATAATAATGTGCGAGGGAGAGGATCACTAGACTTTTTTTTCTTTTTAAATTAATTTGTCTTGGAGTATAGTTGCTTTACAATGTCGTGTTGGTTTCCACCGTACTGTAAAGTGAATCAGCTACACACGTACACATGTGTATGTGTGTGAGTCACTCAATCCTGTCCGACTCTTTGTGACCCCATGGACTGCAGCCCACCAGGCTCCTCTGTCCATGGCATTCTCCAGGCAAGAATACTGCAGTGGGTTGCCATTTCCTTCTCCAGGGGATCTTCCCAACCCAGGGATCGAACCTGGGTCTCCTGCATTGCAGGCATATTCTTTACCATCTAAGCCACCAGGGTGGTCCTCATACATCAACATAGAGCCCCTCCCTTTTGGACTTCTTTCCCCTTTCAGGTCACTGCAGAGCACTGAGTAGAATTCCCTGTGCTCTACAGTAGGTTCTCATCATCCATTTTATAGATAGAAGTGTACACATGCCAATCCCAATCGCCCGATTCCTCCCACCCACCCCTCTTCCATGTTGGTATCTATATATTTGATCTCTACGTCTGTGTCTCTATTTCTGCTTTGCAAACAAGATCATCTGTACCAGTTCTCTAGACCGCCTGTACATTAACATGCAATATCAGTTTTTCTCTTTCTGACTTACTTCTCTCGATATGACACGGATGACAGAGGAGGAGACGGCTGGATGGCATCACCAGCTCAATGGGCGTGAGTTTGAACAAGCTCCAGGTGCTGTTGTTGGACAGGGAGACCTGGCCTGCTGCAGTCCACGGGTTCACAAAGAGTCGGACGTGACTGAGAGACTGAACTGAGACTTTTAAATAGAAAAATTAGATGGAAAAATGCATATAATTGATACAGAAAGGATTGGAGAAAGAATGCGTAGTATGGGAACAAAAAACTTCAGGAAACAAAAAGGGACGGGGTAACTTTAAAGATGAGAATAAGTGTCTCTTCTTCAGAACTCTCACAGAAATAAGGGAAAGGGAGTGCAAGGGAAAGGTGGGGGGGAGTTGGTAAAGCAAATACCAGCTGTTCTTAAATTCATAACAAAAAGATAGAAGCAAGAATGCAGACCACTCTAAGGTGCCAAGCGACTGTGAATGCAAGTGCCTTGAATAAGAGCAATTCTTAAGAAAGACTGTGCTTAGAACTAATTTTATGAGAGACAAGGCCCCATGCAGATGGGCTTAATGCCTTGCATATAGTACAAACTAAATTAATGTTTACTGCATAAAAATCACAAATAAAAGCAATTACCAGACGTGACTGCTTTATTTTGGAGTACAAACTTGTGATTCTGTCTCACTGTTTATGGGAAACTCTTCTATGTCTGGCTCACTGTGGCCTGATTACAAGCTGCAACTTCTTTATCTACAAAGTAGACATAATAGTGTCCTCATTTCCCAGGATTGTTGTGGGAGTTTATTAATGTTTATAACACCTGCTTGGATGCAGAAAGTCAAATCTGCTCCTCACACATGAACTCTGAATAATCTGAAAGACATAGTTAAACCCAATGCCCATAGTAAATGCTGGCAATTTGTCTATTAAATGGTGAAATGTAATGCACTTCACTATACTTTTACTTGATAACTTTTTTAAATTTCTTAACCATAAAGTAGAAGAAATGGATAGTATAACCCAATACTAAGAATATAATAAAAAATCAATGAAACTGACAGGTCTACTTATCCAGGACAAGGGGAGGTTTATTTTGGAATGATCCATAATGTCAAAAACAGGCATGCCATAAAAGAACCGTAAAGAAAGCAAATACTCTAAATACTTAAATCTTTAAATTATGTTCATGAAGAAAAATTGTCACTTTAAGAATCAACTTATCATTATTACGAAACATACTATGAGTCTAAGGGAATTAATAAATAAAGAGCCCAAAATTGAATACTCATGATTATATGATTACTGCTGTCATTTAAAATATATTGTATATTGATAAGCCTGCAAGAATCAAAATTATCCTTCAATCCTGCTTCTAGAGAGAAGGAATATTAACTTTTGCTGTTTTGAAAATAAAAGTTTCATGAATATAATCATAATTTATCTTAATTGAGGATGATTCCTTTGTTCAGTCCCATACAGTTGCTGTCAGTTCTTCCTTGAGTGATCATTTGTGAATGAGGAAAACTGCTTAAAATGCAGCGACATTTCAACATTGTAACAGGAGCAGGGATACATGTATATTACATATTCCAACTGCTTGCCTTTAAGCTTAAAATGCAGAGCAGAGAATATTCCTTGGGTCTCTAAGACAATGGAGAAATGAATCTGACCCCTGCCTCTATTACTATGTGACTGCAAAGAAAGGCAAAAATCATCAGAGTGCAATTACCACAGGTTCTTGGACCTGAATGTATGCTGTCTTGCATTGTTCATAGCTTTTTTAAGTGATTAAGTATTACTTCCTCAAATTGAAGATCTTTGTGGAATTGAAGTCAGAAATCTAAAGTAGAAATACAGTTTCTTCTTCTTCCTAACCTGTGAGTGTGGATAATCCAGTTCCCTTGGTCTCAGTCTCCTCTACAAAGTGAGTTAGTATTTGCATCTCCAGACAGCGATGACTAAATTAAGTGGAATAATGTGTGAAACCCCCTCAACTGCATCTACTGCCCGATGTCTGTTTGGGTGTGTCAGTTTCATGGAAAAGAGGACCTGTGGTTGGTTACAATTCAAAGCATTTTAAAAAAACAGATAGATGAGTAGAAATAAATAATACTTAAGTTATGAGCCTGACATAGAAGTAGGTTAATAGTAATAATAATAATATAGAAGTAGGAATACAACATGAATTTTTCATATTAATATCATGTTTATCCTTACAAATAATTAGTCACATTTAACATAATGGGCTGGGCGTCCCTCATGGTTCAGTGTTAAAGAATATAACTGCCAATGCAGGAGATGCAAGTTCAGTCTTTGACTCAGGAAGATCTCCTACAGAAGGAAATGGCAACCCACTCCAGTATTCTTGCCTGAGACATCCCATGGTCAGAGGAGCTTAGCAGGCTACAGTCCTTGGGGTGGCAAAAAGTCAGACATGACTTAGCAAGTAAACAGCAACAATGTAATAATATGGAAGATAAAGAGCTTGGAATCATCACTGATACAAACAGTAAGACAGTCTTAGTCACTCACTCATGTCCAACTCTTTGCAACCTGGTGGACTATAGCCTGCCAGGCTCCTCTGTCCATGGAATTCTCCAGGCAACACACTGGAGTGGGCTGCCATTCCCTCCTCCAGGGGATCTTCCCAACCCAGGGATCAAACCCGGGTCTCCCGCCTTGCAGACAGATTCTCTACCATCTGAGCCATCAAGAATGAGTTTGTAGAATGTTTCCCTCCCCCCACCCCCACTTTCCCACCACACCCAGAGGGGATTGCAGCTCAAAGAGGGACAGGAAGCCAGCTGATGGTCTCTGGCCTCAGGAAATTGGAAAGCTCAAGGTCAACAGGGCAGATCAAGACAAGGCCACTGGAGGACTTCAAGGATGCTGACACCTACAGCCGTAGCACAGTTACTATGAGAGCCTCCTCCAAAATAATGGTTTAAGGGCAAGGCAAGAAATTTTCTTTGGCTGGAAAGCATAGTCCTAAGTCTGCTGCGAGAAAAATAGAAGGCAGTTTCAATCACAGCAATGTTCCTTGAACACTACGGGGAGTCATTTAAAAATTCTAAGCAGGGTTGTGATATGCTCGCATCCAACTCTTAGAAGATTCCTGTGACAGCTCTTTGCAAAATGAATCAGTGGTTATTATGACTCAGATGATCTCGGTCATCAGATATGGAAAATGAAAGCTTCCGCCAGGGGAGCAGTGACTGGGGCAGAGGGGACACACAGCACAAAGGTCTACAAAGTATCATCGGCATGACCTAGGAAAGGAGTCTGTGCATGAAATTAGGGTAGCAGTGAAATCAGTGCCCATCTGAAGAGTTTCTGGTTTGGATTACCATATAAATAATGGCTCCGGTACAGAGAAAAGGAAATTTAAAAAGAGAAATCAATTTGGAAGAGAAAATGATGATTTTAATTTTGGACCTGGGGAGTTCAGGTAACTTTAAGATAATTCCATGGAGATGCCTAGGGCGTAATTGGATATGTGGGTCCAGAATTCTGAATTATTGGTTATAGCAATACAGAGTGCTGGTGGTAATAAAACCAAACAAGATGATAAAGTTGCTTGGGAAAATTGATGTAAAATTATCTACTATTTCTTAGTGGTTGGGCACAGAAAGTCAAAAGAAAAAGTGAGAAAGGCAGTCCTGCTCAGAAGGCTGTGCCCTGCTCAGTCACTTCAGCTGTGTCTGACTCTCTGTGACCCCGTGGACTGTAGCCCACCAGCCTCCACTCTCTATGGAATTCTCCAGGCAAGAATAGTAGAGTGGGTTGCCATTTCCTCCTCCAGGGGATCTTACCGACACAGGAATCGAACCTGCATCTCTTAGGTCTACTGCATTGGCCGGCAGGTCCTTTACCACTAGCGCCACCAAATATAAGCCAATATGATGACAAGAAAGCTTGAAAACAAGAGAGGTACATGCATTAAATGGCTGATGGTGTCAAAGGTTGCAGAGAGGGCCAAAGAATATAAGGGGGAAAAAAATAGATGACCTCAGAAGAGTTGGAGAGTATTTCGCCATGAATTTTCTCTTTTAGCTAAAAATATAATGGTAACTAAAATGACTTATTTCATCAAATCTCTAAGCCTTTGGTCCTTTTAGAATGCTTTAAGATTTCACAAGCCAGTGAATGTCAAAAACGCAATGCTGGCAGTCTCCTTTCTTGGATATCACTTTCTTTGGTGACAATAGATTTAAAAAAAAAAAAAATCAAAGCACTCTGATTAGATATTCAGAAGTTCGTCTATGAAGATGAAAGGGATCATTTTCATTGAGAAACTAGGGTAAAGCCAATGAAAGATAAGAACAAATGAGACTTAGGAGAAAGCCAGCCAGATTTTTTTACTGTTGTTAGAGTGATGGATGGCAAGAGAGCACGTGGTTCAAAGATGGCCCCAGACTCCTCCCCATTCCACACGATGCAACTTGGGCCCTCCTTCACGGCCTCCTCTCCCTTGAATTTGGGAGGGCTTGTGACTCATTGAAACTCATACAATTTAACAGAAGTGACTGTGTGTGACTTACAGGGCAGGGTTGGACAAAGGGATGCAGTTTTCACTTTGTTCCTTGGACCACTCATTCTTAGAGCTCAGAACAAGAAGACAGCTTCCCTGAGGTCACAGGCTGTTAGGAAGAGGCAGCATGAGGGTGCTTCATTCAACAGCCCTAGTCTCCACCTCCTCCCGTTGCTGGCTAAAGACAGGTCAGCCAACAAGCTTGGTGAGGGTTCCAAAATCCCAAATTCCCAGCACTGAAGTGTTCTAGCTGAGCCCTAGAAGCAAAACAGGGACAGATCACCCCACCGCCATCTCTTAATTCCTCACCCTGAGGATTCACAAGGGTACCTGGTGTTTGTTTCATTGCCTCTTGCTTACAAATTCACTTTTTCCGCCTGCTCTTTTTCAGGAATGGGTCACTTCCATGTTCGTCAATGAATTGCTCAATTTGGCTAAGTCCGATGAGTCTTTGAACTGAAAATCCCCTCTTCACTGAACTCTCCTGACCTGCAGTTCTGATATTCCATTGCACCATTTGTGCCTCTAGCACAAAACATACCACCATGCTGCATTTTAAGTTTTCTTTTCCCTTTTGACTATAAATCAAGGAACAGCACAGTGTCTGTGCTGTGCTTAATCATTCAGTCATATCCGACTCTTTGTGACCCCAGGGACTGTAGCCCGCCAGGCTCCTCTGTCCATGGGGATTCTCCAGGCAACACACTGGAGTGGGTTGCCATTCCCTCCTCCAGGGGATCTTCCCAACCCTGGGATCGGACCCAGGTCTCCTGAATTGCAGGCAGGTTCTTTACCAGCTGAGCCAGCAGAGAAGCCCAAGAATACTGGAGTGGGTAGCTTATCCCTTCTCCACCTAATTTAATACATTTTGCTGGAAGAGGTATGAATGAGTGAACAAATGAATGAAAGAACTTTTATTTATTTCACATTTCTAGAGTCTGACCCCCAAAACCAGTAAGTTACAGTCAATCCAACTAAAGGAGAATGTAAGATCACCACTATATTATAAATAAAACAAAGTATTTCGAGTATTTACTGTAATGCATGCCAATGCATCCTTAAAGAATTTGAAAAAATAGTCACTATCTAAATATTGAACCTCTGTTTTCTTTATATGTATATGCTGCTGCTGCTGCTGCCAAGTCGCTTCAGTCATGTCCAACTCAGTGCGACCCCATAGATGGCAGCCCACCAGGCTCCGCCGTCCCTGGGATTCTCTAGGCAAGAGTACTGGAGTGGGGTGCCATTGACTTCTCCGTTATATGTATATAAGATTAAGTTATTATTTAAATACTACTCTAGATTATACTTTTTAATGAAAATACAAAAGTATGGAACATCAAGACATGTTTATATTAGAAATTTTCTACAGCTTATCCATGAAATCAAAAAATTATACTATAAATGTTAAATAAATGATTCTTTTCCATCTTAATTTTAAATTTAAAGCAAAAACTCTTTATATAATTTGTATAAATAATACTTTGGATGACTTATTGGGAGATATTGAAACCAGTGAAATCTCAGTATTTTACAGCAAAAGAATCACAAATCAAGTGACTTTGCTTTTTTATTTATTTTTAATTTTCGTTGTGACTGTTACATGCAAGATAGCCAAATGAAATGGAAAGATAACTTGCTTACTTCTCAGCCGTAAAGACCAGATTCAGCTCCTGATTGTGGAACAGAGTAGCAATACGATATTAGAAATTCTATTTAACTTCTTGTACTTTTTAATTAGCTCATCTGAGAGTCAGGTGTAATAATACCACCTGCATCAGGTTGTTAAGGGAGATAATGGGACAATTTAGGTGACACAAACAGTGCCCAGTATGGAGCAGACGCTTCCGGAGTCAAAGAATTAGTCACTGAACTGAAGGGGTGACAAGAAAATAGATAGTGAAAGTGACTTGTAATGCCATTGGGGAAGATGAAGAATAATGATATTTGTCCTGCTCACCCCACAAGTCTGATTAAAATAATGATTAAATAGTGAACACATCTGGTGGAGCTCAAAATTATAAGGTGGTCGGCCAATACAGAACAATATCATTTCACAATAAAAGGATGAAGGCTCACAGGCTTAAGTTGAGCTTTTTTTCCCTAAATGAATGTTGCACATCATAATTAAAATAATATTAATGATCATACTAACCCTATGAGTTTGAAGATGTCTAAGAGCCACCACCTTAAATCACTCTGAGATCTTAACAAAGGTTTTACAGTCATGCCCTTGGCTTTATCTTTAAACCATGTCTGCCTGACAGTGTACTTATCCTTTGCCCAAAAGTCATTTCTTAATTTCAGCATAATCTGCCATCTGGAGAGGCTATGAATGAGGAACTGCTTTATTTCCAAACTCAGTAGCTCCCTCGCACTGAACAATTCTTTTTTTCCCCTAAATTCTCTATCTCCCCTCACATTTGTCAGAGGTCCTGAGATGAAGCCAAGTGGTTCTCAAATCACTATCTTGCCTGGAAATCGCTTTACTAGATCATATGCATCACTAAGAAATTTTTTTTTAATTTCTCACATTATTGCAAGCCATGATGTTACAAAACTTTCTGCTATTACATAACAAGGGTCTTCTTTTTGCTAGTGTTTCATATCACTGTCTGGTTTTCCTCTAAGCCTGTCCCAAAGCCTCACTGAAACCCACCAGGCTTCTTCTCACAGCCTCCCCAGGCTCTCGCATGAACCGTGCCCCTAATCTCCTCTCCCTGTTTCTGTCCACTGGCTCATCCCATAACTAATGCTCCATGCCTGGGCTCTTAGAGCATCAAATTCCTTCTATGTACCAAACGATGTGCTGCTTCATCATAAGACCAAGTGGCTTTGAACATCAAGAATCATTTTATTGTCTATTAATCTGCCATGTGGACCAAATTTGGAGAAAGTACCTTGTCTCTCAAATTGTGGTGCTGGAGAAGACTCTTGAGGGTCCCTTGGTCTGCAAGGAGATCAAACCAGTCAATCATAAAGGAAGTCAGTTCTGAATATTCACTGGAAGGCATGACGTTGGAGCTGAAACTCCAATACTTTGACCACCTGAAGCGACTCATTGGAAAAGACCCTGATGTCAGGAAAGATTGAAGGCAAAAGGAGAAGAGGGTGGCAGAGGATGAGATATTTAGATAGCATCACCGACTCAATGGACATGAATCTGAGAAAACTCTGGGAGACAGTGGACGATGGAGAAGCCTGGCGTGCTGCAACCCATGTGGTCTCAAAGAGTTAGACACGACTGAGGGACTGAACAACAACAGCAACCTTGCCTCTGCCCTGAGGCATCAGCAGAAGCTGGGAGGCTGTGGGTGGCAGGACCCTAGGACTGAAATCATCAAAGCGCTGCTCACACAAGTCCAACGGTTTATGTTGACCTCGATGGAGCTGTGCACTCCCAGCAAGGCTACTATAACACATAGCACGGACAAGGCTGTTAAAATAACAGATGCTTATTCCTCCCAGTTCTGATACTGGGAAATACAAGATCAAGGCACCAGCAGATTGGCTCCTGTTGTGGACCCTTCTCCTGGCTGGCTGTTGGCGGGCTTCTTGCAGTGCCCCATCATGGCAGAGAGGGGAAGCCTGGTACCTCTTCCTCTTCTTGTAAAGGCACTAATCTCATTAGGGGGAAACCTCCCCGCCCCCGTGACCTCATCTAGAGCTAATCACCTTCCAAAGGCCCCGCCTTCAAATAACATCACGTTGGGGATTAGGGCTTCGGCATCCAGACTGGGTGGCGGGGGAGACACAAACAGTCCATAACAGGCCATCAGCCAGAACACAGATGTTTTCTCTCCAAGTCACTACTTGGCTTCCTCACAGCGTGATGACTGGGTTCCAAAATTGAGCGTCCTGAGAGAACACAGCAAAAGTTGATGGCACTTTTATGACCTCACTTTGCACCTCATTTGCATCATGTTCACCGTAGGTTCTTATTTGGGGGTGGCCCTCAGTTTCCACTCAAAGGGATGGAAAGTAAAAGAAAGTGAAGTCGCTCAGTCATGTCTGACTCTTGGCGACCCTGTGGACTGTAGCTCGCCAGGCTCCTCCATCCATGGGATTTTCCAGGCAAGAATATTGAAACGAGTTGCCATTTTCTTCTCCAGGGGATCTTCCCAACCCAGGGATTGGAATGCACTCACTAAGAGAACAGGTTGACACAGAAAGAAAAAATACGTGGAATGGAGTACATTGTTGCTCCAACTTTGGAAGATACAATCTAGTACAGTGGCCAAGGTCCCTTCTTACATACAGGAAAAAGTGATGAACCTCAACACAACATGAACAGTTCTAAGAAGGAATTCCGCCCACAAATATAAAAATTTGTTGTTCCTTCACTAAGTCATGTTCGACTCTTTGGGACTCCATGCAATGCAGTATGCCAGGCTTCCCTGTCTTTCACTATCTCTTGGAGTTTGCTCAGATTCATGTCCATTGAGTTGATTGGTGATACCTTCCAACCACCCCATTGACCTAGAATGTATTCATTCTTATCAATATTAGTATTTGATGTATTTTGATTAACTGTAACTATTTCATGATTTCAAGTAGCAGGATTGCAAACTTGAAACCAAAAGCAATTTTTTTTTTTCCCCAAAAAGGCAGCTATTAATTGTAATCAGATTGAAAAAGTGATCAGAAATCTAGGTCTAATGACTTTGGTATGGCAACATTCAATTATATTAATTTTTTTTTACCATATCCCAGTCCTCTTTTCTAATATATCCTTTATAGGAAGCTGCTAACTGGAAAAAAAAAAGTGAAAAGAATTTAAATGCATATCATCAAAAGCCAATAATAATAATATCAGCAGCAACAATACAAAATAATTGAGAAAAGGCAGAGAATCTAAAGGGACTAGAATTACAGAAGGAGTGAACAGCCATTAAGTAAACAAATATACAGGAACTAAACCTTTTCTATTTAATAGGCTGACAAGATATACTGATCAATAAATGTTTTAGA
Source organism: Okapia johnstoni (assembly GCA_024291935.2). Lineage (NCBI taxonomy): Eukaryota > Metazoa > Chordata > Mammalia > Artiodactyla > Giraffidae > Okapia > Okapia johnstoni. Next base: position 5,558,653 of record CM044321.1, on the reverse strand, counting down.
AAAAAAACAGTCTTATTAAAAAAAGGATAAAATAAAGATAAACACACTTGTAGAGACTTGGGAGCAGAAAAGAAGGGTCATTTCAGAATCCATTATCTGTTTTCCAGCTTGTGCTGCTCTGACATAACTTGACTCTGAAATTGTAAAATTAATTTCATGTAAACAATATAAGATGATTCCGGGTTAGATCAGAGACATACCATCAGATGAGATGGATCAGTAATTTCTAATTTTCTCCAGTGAGTTTTGCCAAATCTTAGCATCACAATAACATCTCAGGGTTCTTCAATGTTTTTAATTTTACCAGCTTTACTATAAGCTGTACAAATAAGTGGGCTGTAAAGTGCACTTAAAGCCAAAAGGAATAATGGCAAATACCACTGATAAACGATTCTACTGGAAGTCTTTATATCAACTATTTTAGCAGAACTAAACAAAAGCCAGAAAAAAGAATTCATGGGACCTTCATAAAGGAACTTGAAAAAAATTTTTTTTTCTAAAAAAAATTTTTTTCTTTTTCTAAAGGAGTAGGCTGAACCTCAAAGTGCGTTTAAAATTCAGCCCATTGCATTCTCAATACTATCTTAAATATGGGGCAATTATAGTTCTATCCTAAGTGTTCTGACTTTTCACAATGGGAATATTAAGCAAAATTGTAGATAGGTCTCAAAATTGGATTGCACTTCATTCTGCTCTCTAGACCAAAACCAAGATGAGCTGAACTTGCCAATCAGCGTACGCTATGAATATGAGAATATGTTATCAAAGTAAGAGAAGAAAAGGAAACGGTTTGTCTTTTCAAGGGCTAGAGACTGTGCAAATGGCTTTCGACCGCTCGTTTATGAGAGATATACATGGAGAGGGAGGAGTCAGGGGGAGAAGTTGGAAGTGGGTATTATTCCAGTTCAAGAAAGAGGGTTTCCAACTCTATTATGTCCACCTGTGTGTGAAAGCGGACGAGCTGCCTAACAGCCAACTTTGTTTCACAAAAGTGCAAGAACAACTGTTCAGGGCTTGGTGAATATGACCATTACCTGCTCGTATTCCTCACTGAAATTGGAAGCAAATCCCATGGACAGAGGAGCCTGGTAGGCTGCAGCCCATGGGGTCACAGAGAGTCGGACACGACTGAGCGACTTCATTCCACTCACTTTACTCACTTCATACTTTATCACTGGAGAAGGAACTGGCAACCCACTCCAGTGTTCTTGCCTGGAGAAATCCATGGACTGAGGAGCCTGGCAGGCCATGGTCCATGGGGTCGCAGAGAGTTGGACACGACTGAAGTGACTGAGCAATTAGTGTAAAAGACACCCAAATCTATACACACCTGGATTTTTTTTTCTTACCATTTTGACTTTATGAATAAATACAAAAAATGCCTTTCAGGTTACAGTGCATTTCTCAAACCAGGCTAAGAAGCAGCCGGTCCTGCCCTAATCCACCTTGATGACTTGTCTTCCATGACAATATTTATAGTAGTTATTGCATTCACTTACTTCTTGAAAATTATCCACCAGCAGTGCTCTAGTTCTGGGATGAGCAAACCACCCCTTGTGTTAACCACCACGCCTTGCATTTTGTACTATAAACTGAGAGAGTGAACGTCTGGTCTTCATCTTTGCCATTTTGCTTTCTGGCTTGCCCCAGTAATCAGCTTTTTTTTTTTTTTTATCAGTGTCTGAAAATTTGTATACGTGTATCTCAAGGGAGATTGTTTATCATATCGGGTCATTTCCTTTCACTTCAGCATTCATTGCATCTCACTATTTTAATTCAGCAAATATTTCTAATCATGGACTAGGTCACAGACAGTCTCCTGAGATGACACTTCATTTCTTTATTTATAATCTGGTAAAGAGCATTTTATTTACATGTTCATTTTTCCTCCACTTGAATGTAAGCTATATGAGATCAAGGAACTCTGTGTTTTTCATAGCAACACTCCTAAAAATTAGAATGATTCCTGACAGAGGGCAAACAATCAATAAATATTTGTTAAATTAGGGAGAAAATAAATTGCTGAATGCACAGGTGTACTAAACTCATCATTTTTATTAAATAATTGAAGTATAATACAGAGCCTCAGGATTCCAGGCCTCAAATGCCTTCAGGTAATTATTTTAAAAACATCAGCAACTGGCCAAAGAATTAGTGTGTTTTAATGTAACAATTTTAAGAACAAACCTGGACAATGCAAGTAACATTCCTAAAGTTTACACAGTTTTTTTTTTTTAACCGTTTCTTAAAATTGAAGTAAATTAATTCACAATGTTGTGCTGGTTTCAGATATACAGCAAAGTGATTCAGATTCTTTTCCGTTACAAATAATCACAAGATACTAAATGTCGTTCACTATTCTATACAGTAAGTCTTTGTTGTTTATCTATTTTGTACATTAGTAATATGAGGTTTGGGCTTTCCAGGTGGCTCAGTGAGTAAAGAATCTGCCTGCAATGCAGGAGACACCAATTTGATCCCTGGGTTGGGAATATCCCCTGGAGGAAGGCATGGCAACCCACTCCAGTATTCTTGCCTGGAGAATCCCATTGACAAAGGAGCCTGGTGGGCTACAGTGCATGGGGTAGCAAAGAGTCGGACACAACTGAAGGGACTGAGCATGCCATGTGAGGTTTATATTGTTAGATAAAAAGTTGTGATTGAATCGATTTGGTAGAAAAATACAAAAATACTTAAGCCATCAGCCTGTACTAGTCAAGGCTTCAAGGTGATTCTGTAAATTATCTGTGCCTAGGATGATAAAAGATGGACTTATTCATCAGGTATTAGTATGCTGGTTGTAATAATAAAAAGGTTAAGGTGGCACTTTGAATGACCCATAATTAAGGTAACATAAAACCAATTTTCCCAATGGGTAATAAATTGTTATTGTGAGATATCCAACAAGATGTAACTCTATGAATTGTGCTCAAGGGGAGTTGAGATCTATTCATACATTTCAGAGCCTCTCTTCAAAATTGTGCAAACTCAAATGTTTCATCTTGACGGAATAATCCCTCCAAATATTCCTTGAACCACTGGATTAACTGAAGTAGTACTTTTCACCTGGTTTGTCACTCATCCAGTGGTGAAAATTTTTAATGCAGGTATTAAAAATATCCATTTTTTTTAAACCTACATTATTTCCCATGCATCTAATCTGTTAACTTGTAAGTCACCTTGAGACAAAAACTATCTTTTAAATGCACTCAGACTTTTAAGTAATGCATTAGGGAAAAAAATGAAAAAGTATTTTATAAAATAGTACATCACTTGTAAAGAGTGTGGTATATTCTCAAAAATGAAGCAGTGTATTTTTTTTGTAAGTCCAATACAACAAATGTTAAGAAATTCACCGAATTGTCCTGGATGGGGTTAAGTTAATGTTTTTAGAGTACTAACTACATTTATCAAGTGAAAGATGCCCTGATATATGCCATATATGATAGCCCACAACAGTGCTGGAATTATTAACAATGGAATATCTGGCAAGAAATTCAATGTCACCATAAGTTGTTTCCTTTGGAAGGAAAATTCTCATGACTCAGTTTTGCTTATGCATGAAATTCAATCAGCAGCATTTATCAAAATGCTTTGATAGCCTGTGATAAGGGAAATAATAATTTGCAGCCATTAGGAATCACTCGTGATTCATAAGTATTCACATAACATAATGTCCTCCTCTTGCGGTGAGGATATGTGTTACTAAAAGTATGAAACCTTTGTTTTAGTTAACATAAACAGAGCTAAAAACAGTCAATTCTGTTTTCTGACAGATTAAAGAAGATTTTTAATTTAACTTCCCTTAATGGTAGAAAAATAAAGTGTAGTACAGAAAAAACAATTCAGGAATAAATTTAACAGAGGATGTAAGCTAAACTTGGAAATGGAGACAAATAAAAACTATGCATTTATTTGACATGGGGTGCACTTGGAATGTTAGTGGTCATTTCAGGGAAATTGGAGTTTATGTCGTTGATAAATTCAGGCATAGTTTTCCATAACCCAGCCCTCTGGCAATATACTTTTGGTTTAATGAATTTAGACAAGTGTGTGTTGTGAGCAATGTCCTATTCAATTTGTAGATGATTATAATGTAAATAAATTCTGGAGCTACTCTTTTGATAATGAGGTCTTAGTAATAACGTATCAATATGAGTCAGTGATAATTAACGATCCCAAAGAGTGGATTAATTTTCATTAGACAAAAGGTTTTTTTTATAGAATGGATCAGGCCAGGTACAGAGAAGATTCTGTTGTAATTTTCCAATATTCCTAACATGTCTTACCTTTCTCAATATATATCTTTGTTTTATTTTATTTCATTTCACTTTTTCAACCATTATATTCCTAGCTAAGAATGCAAAATATGAGTGGCTCTTTTTGCTTCGGTACCCAAAAACTTAAAACACTTCTGAACGTTGGATACAACTTGTGAAGTCTAATTTATTAACATTAGTTTTATAGATGAGGAAACTGAGATTTCAAGAGAGAGGAAGAAAATAATCTAAGGTCTAAAAGCTAAAAAAATGATGGAGCTAGGACTCAATGGGTTCTAATCACAGATCCTATGCATATTGAATCACATATAAACCATGGCAAGGCAGGATGTCATGTCAATGTTAACGGCAATACTAATAAAATGTCCAACATTTATAATACTACCTCTAATAATAGCTCTCTCTTCTTAACTCCCTAACATATACACTGACTTGCATATTTGCATTACCAATAATTTCAGCAGCCTTGCAAGCTTGTCATCTCTGCTTAACAAGAGATGATAACAGACTCAGAAAGGCAAGGTCAAATGGTCAAATTTGCAATGTGACTTTGAGTCTAAAGCTCATATTTCTACCATTATAGTACATCTCGGCAAAGAAATGATTTCATAGTGTTGCCAACTAAACTGTTTTCACAGTATTCACAGAAACCACCTATTTCTTTCCATCATTGTTTATGGTTAGTTACTAGATGATCTCTAGGTAAGTAGACAAATGGCTCAATATGATTTATTAAGACCCACAACCCCATACAGTCATTTCGGGTAATTCAGCTTTTACAACAAACAAATCAGATGAGTCATTTGTAATTCAATTAATGTTTGGAATATTGATTAATAAACATTACATCATAGATTGCTTATCAAATTACATGTAGGATAATTTACAGCATTGACATTTGAGGCCAGACGATCTTTTTTGTCAAGGGCATTCTGTGCATTGAAGTATGTTGAGCAATTGCTATCTCCCAAAACTGCCTCTAGTTGAGAACCACTAGGTTACTTACCTATCAGTCCCAGGACAAGAGCAAAAACTTAGCATCTGTCATACTCATCACCTAGTTTCTCCATTTCCTAGTTAGAAAATGGCAACTCACTCCAGGATTCTTGCCTGGAGAATCCCATCGACGGACAAGCCTAGTGGGCTACAGTCCATGGGGTCGCAAAATGCTGGACATGTCTGAGCACACAGGCAGCTGCTTCAAGTCAGTTAATATCTTAGAAAGTCGGAAGTCATAGGCGAAAAGTCTCACAGTTTTGTCTTTGTGATCTACCCGGGCTTAACCTTGAAATATGCACACAGTGGATGTTCAATCTATGCTTTGTGTTCATGGTGACGAATTTAACTACATATATGGATACGATATGATTTGGAAAACTTTAGAAAACTTATAGCAACTAATGAAATTAAGACAACATTAAAGCCATGAGGTGTTTTTTTGATGAACTATTACCTCGCAATGTCTTTGTTTTAAAAACAGGTGCACTGATCATTCACATTTTAAATGAAAATTTCTTACCCTTACTTAATAAATTTATTGAGCACTTAAAATAAAGATGGGCTAGGATAGTAAATCATATGCCACCATATTGAGTGAAATATAAGCAATGTAAAATATGGACTGTCTTATCACTCTTGAAATTCATGGTTTTCCATTTGAGTCATTGTTTGCCCATTTTTGCTCTAATATGTTCAGTAGAACATGAACAAATGGTGGATTTTATTTGAGTTACTTGTGCTTCCCTGGTGGCTCAGACAGTAAAGAATCCACCTGCAATGCAGGAGGCCCAGGTTCGATCCCTGGGTTGGGAAGATTCCTTGGAGAAGAGAATGGCTACCCACTCCAGTATTCTTGCCTGGAGAATCCCACGGTAAGAGAAGCCTGGTGGGCTACAGTCTATGGGGCCGCAAAGAGTCAGACAGAAGACTGAGCAACTAAACAAGGACAACAACAAAAACAACTCTGCACTAGAGATCAGTCTTCTAAACTCCTCCTACTTTTTTTTCCTTTAGATTATCATTGAGCTACTTTCTAGTTTAGAGTCTAATAATACAGGCAAGATAGCTAACAAATGCACATGATATCTTACCCAGAAACAAAGAAGACTCTTTCTGCTTATCAGTAACTAGACATTTGTGGCCTAAAGAAAATTTGTATGTGCTAAACACACGTGGAAACAGAACATCCAAATTTAATTTAAATACTTGGCAACTACCAGGAACCACTGCCTGGCTGATAGATATTTCAGAAATGTTACACTCTGCTCAGTGTCCTTCTTCTGTATTTTCAGACTGAGTCCAGCAAAAATGGTTTACAATGAGTATAACCCCTATGTCCAAAATACTCTTTCATTTATTATACATAGCATTGAGGTGCTGGGAGCTGTCTTGTGGTAGCAAAATCTTGCTGATACTAAGGGAAAAAAAGACATTTTTGGTTTGATGGTTTGCAAAAAATAAAAGAAGACATAATTTGAGTTGGCATACCCATCCTAGCTATGTCTTTTTTTGCATTGTGCATTTTGTTTCTATATAGTTTTCCCTTTCCACATAAATAAAGCTAAATTGACATCAGTAAGCATTTCTAAGTTACTGGAAACACCACAGCTTAGGCAGGGGTTATAAGACTACTTCACATGTTTTCCAAATACTGTATGTAAAATAAAAGTGATATTTGGGTCGTATTTTATCTTTTTTCAAACAGAAATCACAGGATAGCACCTACATTTAAATGCTTAAGACCACCAACGTGGTCGTCCTCCACGCTCTCAGGTTAATGAGTTTTTCCATGCAGTCAGAATACAGTTCCTTCTGTCATCTCTATGCAAATATCTGAAGTGCTAGCGAATGTGTCATTTATTAGAAAAGCAGTAACTCTGCAGTGGTCTTTTTTAAAAATTCAGTCCTACAGCTATTTGCTCATGTAAAGTTGGTACAGGTGACTAGACTAATATTTCACATGGGGCCATGCTCTATTGAACATCCAGTGCAGATGACGTTCACCTGTGGCCTTTGATCTTTAAGAGTGCACATTTCTGAGTACCAAATGGGTCTTAGCATCATGGCAAAGGTGTGAAGGCAGCTTTCGCTGTAAGTCTGGACTGACTCTTGACCTTCATCTTATATTTATGACAAATACTTGGAGCAGCTCTTAGATCTCCTAGCCATAACGTTTTGATACAAAAATCCTAGTATTCCTTTTTATGGATTTCAGATTATTTGCATCCAAGATGGCTCTGAGATTGTGAAGCGAGTTCATAAAAGATTACCAGTAGTGACTACTTGCATGTGGAAATCAAGATCCTTCTCACCCTATACAATCAAAACCAAAGAAGAAAAGACTTAAATGTTTGCCAAAAATATTTAAAGCAGAGGCACAGCTGGGGTCAATGCTGGGAAATATCACAGGTATAGAGTCTGGGGAGAAATTGAATAGAAGAAAATGCACAATGGGCAGAGAATGTCAAGAATTATTTCAAAATATTGGCCATGGTTAAAGCAATGACATTTTCTTAAATGTTGTCTCTCACATTTGGGGGAGCCTTTATCATGTTTCTGAAAGGTAGGGCAAGGAAAGGATATGTCAAGATTTTTGGTATGCAGAAAATGATATTTTGTTTCAGTTTTCACACCAAGCATTTTTTAGATAAAAATCGGTCAAAACTAAAAATTTTACATTTGGATATCTTGAAAATACTCTAAGAGAAAAATAAGAATCATATTTTTAATTCCAAATTTATTGAAAGAGATTATTTCTTTAGATCTTTAATGTCTTAAAAAAAAAAAACCCCAAGAGATATGAAGTGCAAGGTAAACTCAGAAACTGGGCCTCAAAACAGAAGTGACTGATAGCTTCACGAAGTCATGAGACAGAGCTTGGTCAAGTTGCAAAGGTGTATCCTTCTGAAAGTGATTTCTTGTTGTAGGAATAACTTTAAGTTCATTTTAAGACTGCTAAATCCAGTCTGTTGTTGTTGTTGCTGTTTTCAGTCACTAGCTTGTGTCTCACACTTTGTGACCCCCATGGACTGCAGCAAGCCAGGATTGCTCAAACTCATATCCATTGAGTTAATGATGCCATCCAACCATCTCATCCTCTGTCACCTCCTTCTTCTCCTACCCTCAATCTTTCCCAGCATCAGGGTCTTTTCCAATGAGTTTCAACTCTTTGCATCAAGTGACCAAAGTATTGGAGCTTCAGCTTCAGCATCAATCCTTGCAATTAATATTCAGCGTTGATTTCCTTTAGGATTGACCGGTTTGATCTCCTTGCAGTCCAAGGCACTTTCAAGAGTCTTCTCCAACACCACAGTTCAAAAGTATCCATTCTTTGGTGCTCAGCTTTCTTTATGGTTCAACTCTCAAATCCATACATGACTACTGGAAAAAACATATATCTGACTATATGGACCTTTGTCGGCAAAGTGATGCCTCTGCTTTTTAATACACTGTCTAGGTTTGTCACAGCTTTCCTTCCAAGGAGCAAACGTCTTCTAATTTCAAGGCTGCAGTCACTGTTTGAAATCCAGTTCAGATGTTATCACAACACAGGAATCTATAGTTTAAAAATTAACTGATCAAGTACTTTTCAAAAGTGAAAATACTGTAGGAATCAGAGCTGTAGTCTGTTTTTAAGGGGAGATGGCCAAGAGTCTCCCTGGAGCTTCTATGTTATCAGTAAAATCTAGAAAGTTAAAAATCAGCCATGTGCCCCAGCTGTGCTCCTGAATTTTCACAAGCATTTCAACAGGGCTTATACTCATCTCCACCCTCTAAGAAGACAAGATCAGGACAGTTTAATTTCATGTTCTTCAGACTTTTAAAATTACAATGAAGGATAGAATCTTCAAAATTGACTGGAGGTCACCATCCATTTAGACTGAGGTTGTTTAGCTGTTGAGGGTCTTTTAAATCAGCAACATCAACAACAAAACACAGTGTTAGGAATGTTCATATTCCTGACCAGATCAAATAAATACTAAAAATATTTGGTACAAAATCTATATCAAATAACAACTTTGATAAACTTTCTAGAGAATTATACAAGTGGACTAGCATACACATATTTTGCAATTAAACTTAAAAATCTCCTTAATTTCTCAAAATAAAAAAAATCAAGACTTTGCCTCTAACCTTTCATGTTGCTTCACTCTGTGATGTTCTGGAAAAGCTACAATGAAAACAGTAAAGAGATCTGTGGTTTAGGGGGAACCGAGAGGTAAGTAGGCAGTGCACAGAGCAAATTTAGGGCTGTGTGAAAATACAGACAGTGTTATCATAGTGTTGGAAACACGTCATATACATTTGTCCAAACCCAGAGAATAGACAATACCAAGGGTGAATCGTAAGGTAAATTATGGGCTTTCTATAATTAGTTAATGCTTCTATGTTAATGTAGGATCAGCTTTGGTAAAAAAAAAAAAAAAGCCACTCTAGTGAGTGATGTAGATAATGGGGTGTCAGGGAATATATGGGAAATCTTTGTACCTTCCTCTCAATTATGTTGAAAGCCTAAAACTGATCTAAAAGATAACGTTTGAACCACAAAAAGAATAAATGCCATTGAAAGCAGTATAAAAGTAAAGGGCAAATTATCAACAAACAATAATGTAGCTCCTTTTCTGGAAACAAATAAAGTAAAAACACAGCACTGTAAATCAACCATACTACAGTATAGTTTCTTTTTTAAAATAAAAGGGAGGGTGGACAAGAGGAAAAAATAAAACTGTTTGAGAGTAATTTGACCTTTTGAAAGATACAACATGAAGTCACAAAGGAATTGAAAATGAAGGGAACAATATACAATATTTAACAATTAGCAATTAAAGTGTGCAATAAAAATGGCATCACTTGATCATCTTCCATTGTATGAAAACACTAATTCCGAACATCAAAGAGTCACATAAACTTAATAATGCACTTAAATGAACTGATTGTGGGCATTGTAAACAAAGGTATCAATGGCAGCTAATTCTTAGAGTGTGGCTGACTTCTCTCACAGGGTCCTGCTCAAATCAATTCTAGAAAGAAATTCTTCATTCTCTTGCAGAGATCGTGTGCGTAAGCACATGGTCTCTTTTAAATAAACAAGGTGCATACATGTTATTGTTCACACACTGTGTAGGAGCTATTGAAAATAAAAGAGCACAAAAGAAAGAGCTGGAAAGAAATAGTTCCATGAAATGAATTCTCTAATGGGACATTATCTTCTCAAAAATACACTGGCCTAACATTGGAGGAGATCATGGTGAAAAAATAATGGGGTTTGGAATTACTAAGTTTGGAGAAAGAAGCAGAGAACTGATCTTTCTGAATAAGAGCCTTTTTCAAAGCCAGCTTACCTAGCATCACATTTCCGGGACCAATGTTACCAGAATTAAAAAATAACCCATCAAAATCAGTAATGTCTAAGCGACAGGAAAATACAGGGAACAATGAGAGAAAGCTGATTCAGTTGTAAAGCTGAGCTACTGAAGAAATGGAAAGTTAAAAAGCATACGAAGAAAGTGTATTATTCAGTGTTGTTAACTTCCTCTGTATTATGTCAATGTCAACTGTACATCTACATTAAAAATGCATCCTAACCGCAACAGCGGAGAAGGTAATGGCGACCCACTCCAGTACTCTTGCCTGGAAAATCCCATGGACTGAGGAGCCTGGTAGACTGTAGTCCATGGGGTCGCTAAGAGTAGGAGACGACTGAGCGACTTCACTTTCACTTTTCACTTTCATGCATTGGAGAAGGAAACGGCAACCCACTCCAGTGTTCTTGCCTGGAGAATCCCAGGGATGGGGGAGCCTGGTGGGCTGCCGTCTATGGGGTCGCACAGAGTCGGACACGACTGAAGCGACTTAGCAGCAGCAGCAGCAACCACACCAGACCATCTATTGTACCGATGAGTTTAATTTATAATGTGGGTTTCTGTGATGTTTACAATTTCTAGAAGCCTACAGTAGAGAATTCTGCATTCCTGTTTTCTATATCAAACCGAAAAATACATATGCATACACATATTAAATATTCACATTCTGAACATCAAGTAAGAACTACATACATATTTATTAACTTTCTCATATATACATGAAATAAATATGCATACACATGTTTTGTCTTTTAATAGTATTTTTGTCTTATTATTTCAAATACCATTGTTACGAGCCCTCCTTTGACCTCACCATTTTAAAATGAAACCATCCATCCACACTCTGATCTCTTCCTGTATTTTCTCATTAAGAGGAGGAGGAGAAAGACAAGAAGGAGGTAAAAGAAAAAGAGGAGAAAGAACATAAAAAGCTGATTATCCCTGAGTCTTTATTTTCTGGCTATTTAAAATATATAGCAGAAAGTATTGTAGCCTTCAGCTTACAGAGATACTTTGTTGAAATTCATTAAGATTCTTATTTAACCTCTATGAGTAGTAGTACTTTAAGTTTTATAATCGTGACTTAGTTTTAAGGGCTAAAGCACAATGCTTAAGAAGAAATCCTAAAATGTATTGACAGCTTTGCAAGTAGCATCTATGATAGTCTCAAAAACATGCCTTTCTCCATTGAGAAAAATTAAGCGGGTGGCATGTTTTTTAAAGGAACACAGGAAAGTGTGTTTTCATGAGTTAAATCACTCACTTAACTTTGATATATCTACTCTTCTGGATTAAACTATTCTGACGTCAAAGAACATTCTCTTGCTTCCCTAATTCCTACCTGTTCCCTGCCCAATGGCCAGGTTTCTTAAATGAAAGGATTGTGAGAATTTCCACACTGTTTGAAAGATGTGTTCATGCATCTTCTTCAGCATCTAAAAAGTAGCACAGAACCTAACTGGAAAGTTTTGCATAGATGAATTTCCTTTAAATGCTAATGAGTGCAGTGTCTTTTTTCCCCCCTTGAACAGCTGTAGAATGTTAGCAAGAATAGTTTCACTTTATTTTTCCCAGAATTTGTGCTAAGTGCTAATCAGATAACAAATTTAAATGATAAAATCAAGCTAAAGGGGAAACTTGAAGGAAAAAAAAAAGAACATTCTAACCAGTGAACAAATAGCTTTAACCTTAAAATTATTATTTTTATAATATGTTTAAAAAGAATATTCAGTTTTTCCATGAATCATAGTTGCCAAGGCTTTACCTCTCTAAGGGAGTTTAGACAACATAGTCTAATTAATTCCATAACTGTGGAGGACAGAACGACCAGACTATAGGTACTGCATTAATTTGACCTTGCTTTGAAAGACAATAACAACTTTTTAAGCCAAAAAGGAAGCCTTTTGTTGTTGTTTTATAGTTGAATACTTTGGAAACTTACTGATAGAATAATTTTGCTATTTTCAGCTTGTTCTTAAGTGCTTCTTCCCTGAATGCCTAGGTAGGCACAGAAAATACCTTTTAAAGCTTGGGATATTGCCATTTCCTGTACATGGAGCCACATAGCGGTGTGAGGTCTGAAGGTTTGTTTCCTTTACATTTTGACAACTTATGTTACACTAGTTAGACTAAAAAGCAAAGGGAAAGGGGAGAGACTTCTGGTCAACCTTCTTTCTCTCCTGAAGCTGAGTACAGGCTGCCTGAGTTCCCATCCAGGATGTTTGAGCTTTAGGCATCGTTTTCTATGAAGAATAGTCTTGTTAGATGGAGAAAGGGCATAGAGTATCCCCAAGTGTTCTTGCTTTCTGGCTGAATATCTTGTCCATCGTCCACGACTCCTGTTATTGCTGTAATTTCACACTTTTCTTGGCAGGCATTTGAGGGAGGCTGTGCATTATTGCTTGATGTTGCTTATGCTGCTACATCAGCTCTCACCAATTCCCATAAGAAAGTATGTGTGTCTGCTGAGCCTTTCTTAGTGAGCAGAGCAGGACATAGTCAACAGTTCCCCAGGGAACCCCAATATGGCTGTCCCTTCTTCATCCAGAGTAACTCAATACTCCTGTGTTTCCCAACACTCAACATGCTTTCTCCCTCCCTTTCATTTTGTCTTCTTTGAATTTTTACCTGGAAATAACTTTTTGTTGTTGTTCAGTTGTTAAGTAGTGTCCGACTATTCGTGACCCCATGGACTGCAGCATGCCATGCCTCCCTGTCTATCACCAACTCCCGGAATTTACTCAAACTCATGTCCATCGAGTCGGTGATGACATCCCACCATGTCATCCTCTGTTGTCCCCTCCTCCTCCTGCCCTCAATCTTTCCCAGCATTGGGGTCTTTTTCAATAAGTTGGCTCCTCGCATCAAAGAGCTGATTGCCAAAGTATTGGAGCTTCAGCATCAGTTCTTCCAACGAATACTCAGGGTTGATTTCCTGTAGGATTGACTGGTTTGATCTCCTTGAAGTCCAAAGGAATCTTAAGAGTCTTCCCCAGCACCACAGTTTCAAAATCTCAATTCTTTGGTGCTCAGCCTTCTTTATGGTCCAGCTCTCACATCCATATACAACTGCTGGAAAGGCCACAGCTTTGACTATATGGACTTTTGTCGGCAAACTGATGTCTCTGCTTTTCAATATATTGTCTAGGTTTGTCATAGCTTTGCTTCCAAGGAGCAAGCATCTTTTAATTTCATGGCTGCAGTCACCACCCGCAGTCATTTTGGAGCCCGAGAAAATAAAGTCTGCCATTGCTTCCATTTTTTCCCCATCTATTTTCCATGAAGTGATGGGACCAGATGCCATGATCTTAGTTTTCTTAATGTTGACTTTTAAGCCAGCTTTTTCACTCTTCTCTTTCACTTTCATCAAGAGGCTCTTTAGTTCCTTTTTGCTTTCTGCTATTAGCATGGTATTGTCACTCACTCATTTTTAAAATCTCTTCTTGGAAGTGAAAAACACTAAGTTTTTCAGTTATGATTTACGTTCTTTTTCTCGTTTCATATTGAATGTATGTTTTCCTACATAGCCTCTGCTAAATATACTCACTCTAGTTGAATATGCTGTGTATACTGCTGCTGCTGCTGCTAAGTCACTTCAGTCGTGTCCGACTCTGTGTGACCCCACAGACGGCAGCCCACCAGGCTCTGCCATCCCTGGGATTCTCCAGGCAAGAATACTGGAGTGGGTTGGCATTTCCTTCTCCAATGCATGAAAGTGAAAAGTGAAAGTGAAGTCGCTCAGTCGTGTCCCACTCCTAGCGACCCCATGGACTGCAGCCTACCAGGCTCCTCTGTTGATGGGATTTTCCAGGCAAGAGTACTGGAGTGGGTTGCCATTGCCTCCTCCGGCTGTATATACTAATTTTACTCAAATGGTGCTGTTAAATATACCTACATTATTTATTTATCAGTTGCCTATAATATGCCAGACATTGTTTTAGCATCTCTAGTTTGATAGCACGGTGTTCCATGTGGGCATCTCCAGGATCTAACACTGAGCAAAAAAATGAAAAAGTGCCAGGGAATATTTGCAAAATGAGCTACAGCAGACTGTGTTGCCAGCGTCTTTTGTGGCTTCTGGCAATGGCCTTGTTCTCTCTAGATAAGATTCAGACCCCTCCTCCCTTTTCTCTGGGTTCTTGAGAGCTGCAATTTTCAAAACAGAGGCCATGAATAGCCAATGAAACTTGTATTTATTTATACTTTGGGATGGGTGGTTTTACCACTTCTTACTTTTTACTTTAGCACTTATTTCAAAGTGGCTATGACAGAGACCAGAGAGGAAAATAATTCCTCCACCAGCTTATTTTCCAAATTCATATTATCATTGTGATCATCTCAGAGATGCCCTTTTGGGAGACTGGAAAGGTATATTCTCAAAAAAACCTCACTTTATCAAGCCCAAGAATTGGCAAGAGACCCACCTTAATGAAAAGAGAAGCAATCAACTCAGATGCAGTGATGCTTGTATTTTAAATCACATTGTGTAGCACTCTTAGTGGCTAAATAGCATTTGTTTTATTTTAATACTAAAATGCCCAGGACTTTGCAGAGAGTTCAGAATTCAGTGGTAGGTTATACAACTACTCAAAAATTAAAGGCTTGCTTCAGCTAATCCAAAGGCCAGTAAATTATAGCTAAATCACTGTCATTCATCACCTCTAAATACCTGGTATATTATATAAAGTAGTATGTGGAGGCTGTGAATCTCAATCCAAAATCAGAGATGTACAAGAACTTTCCATTTTTCTGTTTTCAGTGGTATCAATTTAATTTTGATGTAAATCAAGTCTTGTTCTTAAAGAATTTTATAAAGTGCAAAATATGAATGTACGTGTGCATGTGTTTTTTACCACAGGTAAGGGAGGGCCGTGGTCACTGGTGTCTTGTTTATAACATCAGAATAATACTTACTGTTCTGTATCTTATTGCTCCTTCATGTCTTGAATCTTTTTTTAATTTTGCGTGCCATACTGGAGACCAGAGGTTTTTGGTGAGATCCTCTCTGCTTTGATTACCTATTCAGGGTCCTCCCTAGCCACCAATGATAAGCCATACCAGTCCCCAGGGCTCAGCCCTCTCTTTTTCTTTCCCCTGCCTGGGGGACTATCTCTCTCTCCAGTTTTCTTATCCCAAGTCAGTCTGCTTTTCCAAGAAAACTGTTTTTCCTCTTCTATCTCTTCAGATGTTTTACATTCACAGAAAGACTTAGCACGCTTTACATATGGAGAAAGAGAACATGAAAAAAATAATGTTTCAAAGCAATGTTCATCCACAATTAAAATGAAAGCTAGACATTCACTTTCCTAGTCTAAGCTCTTGGTTCCATCATGCTGTTTGCTGCTCTGTATTTCACATGTCGCTAGATGAACATCTTTCAATGACCAGAAGTAAAACTATGGGAAAACTAGTTCCAGAAATTAAGAGAAAAATAGCAAACCAAAACCATTCTCAATCCGTTTATTTTTTTCCTTCTTGACTCTAATACATCTATTATTGATATATGAGACAGATCAGAGTGAAATTCAATCAAAGTATCACAAAAAATGCCACCTAATTCTTTGCATTTTTAAACTAAAGAAAAAATTACTTAATTTATAAATTATTTTTAAAGCCATTTTCATTTTCTCTAGCCATCTTTATGCAGTTTAGATAGCACATAACTTCAAAGATTTGAACTCAGTTTGAACATTACAGTAACAGTGTCTACATGAAAAGTAATATCTACCCTGTAAGCCAAAATATAACAACCTTAACGACTAGTAACTAATGTAATTGTTTAAAGTGTAGTGTTATTTATCACAAGTTCATGTACTAAATTTCTACAAAGAGGAAGTTTTGCCTGGGAATCTGGACAAATCGGAGCATCCTAAACTTATCATCACGATGTTGTTGTTTAACCCTCATGTTATATCTGACTTTTTGTGACCCCATGGACTGGAGCCTACCAGGCTCCTCTGTCCATGAGATTTTCCAGGCAAGAGTACTGGAGTGGGTTGCCATTTCCTTCTCCAGGGGGTCTTCCCGACCCAGGGATCGAACCCAGGTCTCCCACATTGTAGGCAGATGCTTTACCGTCTGAGCCACCAGGAAGAGAATGGCTTAAATAACTTGAAGCTTTCCAGAGCGTAATCACAACTCTATACTAGTTTTTGGCCACCTGGTGCAAAGAACTGACTCATTGGAAAAGACCCTGATGCTGGGAAAGACTGAAGTCAGGAAGAGAAGGGGACAACAGAGGATGAGATGGTTGGATGGCATCACCGACTCAATGAACATGAGTTTGAGCAAGCTCTGGGAGATGGTGAAGGACAGGGAGTCCTGGCGCGCTGCAGTCCATGGGGTCACAGAGTCAGACACAGGTGGGTGACTGAACAGCAGCAGATAGTAGTTCTTGTGACCGTCTCCAAGCCTGGTTAGCTCACTTGCCTTGATGCTATTTAAACTCTGTGTGCCTCAGTTTCCGCATTTTTCAAAGGTTAATAAAATAAACTATCTTATAATGTGCACAGTTAAAGGAGCTAATAATAAAGTACTGCACTTAGAACATAAGGTCTGCTTGAAGGCTGACTGACAGTCTAAACCGCCCAAGATAGCCTGTTTCCCTCTTTTTCCCTTCTATTTGTGCACATTTTACCTAAGAGGCTCTACTTGCTTTGCCAAGAATTAGATGAGTTACTTTATTTCTTCTTTCCTCTTTCTTTTTTTTTCCAAGTAGTTTGCTGAGAAAGTGTGTATACTTGGAGCTTTGATGATTTCTCCCATCATCCCTCCCCCTAATTAAAAAAAAAAATTCTTGTTGAGTTGGTCAGGAGTCCTTTCTTGCCCACCTCTCCCACACCCTTGGTCTGCTCGGAACTCACGCATCACTTGGAAGTAACCACATTGGAGAACCAGGATTGGTGACACCTGGCAATAGGCTGGAAACAAATTCAAGGGACTAAAAGAAGCAAACAATCATGTGGATCATAAATAAGAAAACATAGCTAAGATAAGAGGCAGGGGTTTGCTATGAGAGGCAAGTTACACCAACGGGCTCCTAACATCACACTCTCTTGACAGGGAGTAAGGTCCTTTGCCACGTTTGCAATTCTTTCAAAAATATGGAGAAAACATTTAGAGAGTTGAGGGCTGTTTTTTATTTTTGCCAAAAAGTAAAAGTTTATTGTTTAGTTCCCCTTGACTGGAAAAAGTTGTTCCAAAATCAATAAGCTTTTTAGAACCCTCATCTGCTTTTGTTTTTCAAAAAGTAAGATTTTGCTCAAATGAAGATACACAGAAATTAATTCAATTTAGCTTCCCTTGTAGCTCAGTCAGTAAAGAATCTGCCTGCAGTGCAGGAGAATTGGGTTCGATTCCTGGGTCAGGAAGATTCCCTGGAGAAGGAGGTGGTAACCTTTTCCAGTATCCTTGCCTGGAGAGTCTCATGGACACAGGAGCCTGGTGGGCTGCAGTCCGTGGGGTCGCAAAGAGTTGGGCACAACTGAGCGACTAACAGTTACTTACTTAGCATTTATATAACCTTAAATGTATATATCATGCTTTAGAAAGAAGTTATATGGAAATTGCATTAAATCAAGTGAGAGAAAGTTTGCCGTTAATTTCAATTTTTACCCCCAGCACAATATTAATACATATAATCAATAAATAATTTGGATAAAGTGAAGTGTGTGACACCTGACTCCCGTAAGGATCTCCAGGTATGCTTTAGTTCTGACTTCTCTTCTGTGAGATAGTTAAAAAAAAAATGTACTGATGGAAGAAAATTTCAGGTATCAGGTATCAAAGAAGGACTTATGAACTAATACAACAATACTTCCTGTGTAAAGCAGTTGCATTTTTCGAGTTTTTTAAGGAAACTTTAAAAATTTCACAACAGTGGAAACAGTGACAGACTGTTTTGGGGGGAGAGGCTCTAAAATCACTGCAGATGGTGACTGCAGCCATGAAATTAAAAGATGCTTACTCCTTGGAAGAAAAGCTATGACCAACCTAGACAGAATATTAGAAAGCAGAGATATTACTTTGCCAACAAAGGTCTGTCTAGTCAAAGCTATGGTTTTTCCAGTAGTCATGTATAGATGTGAGAGTTGGGCCATAAAGAAGGCTGAGCACTGAAGAACTGATGCTTTTGAACTGTGGTATTGGAGAAGACTTTTGAGAAACCCTTGGACTGCAAAGAGATCCAACCATTCCATCCTAAAGGAAATCAATCAGATCAGTTCTGAATATTCATTGGAAGGACTAATGATGAAGCTGAAGCTCTAATAGTTTGGCCACTTGATGCGAAGAACTGATTTGTTGGAAAAGACCTTGATGCTGGGAAAAATTGAAGGCAGGAGGAGAAGGGGACGACAGAGTAGGAAATGGTTGGATGGCATCACCGACTCAATGGACATGAGTTTGAGTAAGCTCAGGAAGTTGGTGCCACACCATCTTCTGCATTTATTGTTTGTAGACTTCTTGTCAGAGAGTTTTCCTTTTCTATGTACCCATGTTCTCCCTTGCACACTTGAGCCCAGAAATGTGCTTTCTCAACCATTTATACCTGCATCGTACCTGTCGTGATAGTACCTATCACCTGATAGGTACCATGTGGAACCCTAGTTAATTTCACATCATTATTGTCTCTTCTCTGAGTGAGAGTGACTCTCTAGAAGGCAAGCTTTGCTTACTCAACCCTGAATATCCCCTGTGTCAAATATAGCATCGGTTTAGGTTCTGCTATAAATAAAAGCTCAGTAAATATTTAATATAAGAGTGAATGATCAAGCCATGAGCTAAGACACCTCCAGACTATCTAAGTAAGACTGAATTAGGAGAACATTTATACATAATGATCTTCCCAGAGTAAATGTGCATTTCAATCACAAACTATTTCGTTTGTGCTCCTGGAAGCTCACTCCCAGTCATTTTCAAAGGTGAAAATAGCTTTGACTTTTCCTTTCCCTCTGACTCATTATGTTGTTCTTCACTGTTTTTCATTCACTAAGTTGTGACCAACTCTGTGTGATCCTTGAATTGTAAAACACCAGGCTTCCCTGTCCTTCACTATCTCCAGAGTTTGCTCAAACTCATGTCCATTGAATCAGTGATGCAATCTCATCCTCTGTCATCCCTTCTCCTCTTGCCCTCAATTTTTCCCAGCATCACGGTCTTTCCCATTGAGTCATCTCTTTGCATCAGGTGGCCAAAATATGGGAGCTTCAGCTTCAGCATCAGTCCTTCCAATGAATATTCAGGGTGATTTCCTTTAAAATTGACTGGCTTGATCTCCGTGCCATCCAAGGGACTCTCAAGAGTCCTGACACATTAAGCAGAAAGTAAATGTAGGTAATTAAGTATTTGTTTGTTTCTAAAATCTACTCTCAGTTTGACCATTTCAGAACGCTTACTTAAATGATACCTCTCAGGTGTCCAAACTCACATAGACTCTGTTCACAGTTTTCATCATCAATGAGAATTCTATACACAGTTAATGAATAATATTTAGGAGGGATCACTTAATGTCTTTTAAGTAGAGAAGCTGCCGAACTTTCCCCTTGCATGCAGCTCAGTGCAGCAACAAGACATGACTTGGAGCCCATGGTGCTGTCAGCTCTCTGATGTTCCTCGATCCCCCTTCAAGCACTGGCATAGATTTTGTGGACTTAATGACATTTTTTTTAGAGAAACTTTGCTTACTTTTCATCAACATGATATTAGGTGTCTGTACAAAGATTGGCTTTTCATGTGCACAGTAGGAAATTAAACTAGGCAGTCACCACCTTTGAGTCTCTCAGAACCACCATGTGGTGCCCAGGTTGCTCATATTCTTAAATAACCCAACATTGATAGGTTCAAGGGATTAGGACCTGATATCTTTGGGGAACATTATTCACTCTACTATTGTTGTTCAGCTGCTGTGTCATGTTCAACTCTTTGCCACCCCTTGGGCGGTAGCAACTCAGGCTCCTCTGTCCTCCATTATCTCTTGGAGTTTGCTCAAACTCGTGTCCATTGAGTCTGTAATGCTACTTAAACATTCAGCCTATTACAGAGGTATAGAGAGAGTGAAAAGTGAGAAACAATATTTAAAAAAATCTCTCTGGGACACAGAAAGCATTGACTGTATTCCTGCCAGATGTGTTTGTCACATAGGAGACAATGCCTGTGACTTTGGCAGCAACCGTTTTGGCATCAGCAGAAGAGTTTTCAGATCCACACATCAAACATGAGAAGCCTCAAAACAGGCATCAGTTGGCGTGAGCACCTCTCAGATGGACCACGGCAGCCATAATTAGACCAGGCATGGACAATTGGTGCCTCTTTTGCAGGACGGTGCAGTGACAAAAGCATAATTGGTGGGTATTAGTGACATAGCGTCCAATTCAGACATCTGACTCAAGAGCAGACATTATGACAGTGATTCAAAGGGAGTGAGGAAAAATAGCAAACGTGAAGCAGAAAAGAAGAGAATTAGCTTGAAGAGTGCTAGAGACCTTCCAAAGACACCTATTCTGATGAGGAAGTTCCAAGACTATTTGGAAGGATTTTGCAGGAACCTAGAATGGTAGCAGCGTAACAGGTAGCACCAGAAAAATGTGATGTGTACCATGATTGCTCCATAGGCTGGTTTGGCTTGGGAAACACAAGTGATATAACTGTAGTTCTGCTCCCTTGTTCCTATGTAGTTCATGATTGGCTCCCTAAGTAACTTCATCCTTGAGATTTCTATGTGGCTCATACATATTCACGATGCCTTTATCACCTGTAACGCAGATGAATTCACTGTGTGGTCAAGTTCTAAATCAAGCATGTTTTCAAGGGGCAACCAGATGCCTTGATGCCAACCCCACGTATAAGGATGTTCTGATATTTTCTTTTCTAGAAGATATTTTTGATTCCTCCATGACTTTTCAGTGTGCATTACATTGTGTGCGTGCATAGTCCATTGCCATGTGCTGGATTCTTGTACATTTTTCCACACTGTAGAGATACTGTGCTTTCTTGCTAATCCTGAGCACTGGTGACTCTCTGGACCTTAACAGAATCCCCAGCGACTTGGTTCTTTACTCCTGAAGAGCTTGCAGATAATGCCTCAAAATTCCATAATAAACATTGCCTTTTTTTTTTTTGCATTTGTCTTTTCCTTGCATTTGAAGGTCTTTCACAAAGCAAAATATTTTCTGCACAATAAAAAAATCCAATCCAAGAGTGAGATCATTATGCTTGAATTTTTAATTGAATTTTTGTTATATGCAAGACCTTGCATATGACAGGTGCTCAAACATGTTTCTTAAAAGAAACAAATGCATATGGTTAGGTGCATTGCCAATTCATGGGCAAGGCTGTGGAATGGGGAAATCTTAAATTCACTCTTTAGTTACCCCAAAGACAGAAATATTTGACACCTGGGACAAAATATTTTAAAGCTTTACTCTAAACCCTCATCACAACTCTATTGTAGCTAGCATACACTTCCTCACACGAACTGGCAGACCACCCTTTGCAAATCTCAGTTTCTTTTCCCTCCTGGGCAAATGCCCCTCAATTTCTCCTCTCTCAATGGAGCTGGTGCCAAGAAAAACAGAGCGAATGTGACTGGTTAAGTTTGAAGGTGGGTAGCCAAGAGAAGAATACTAAAACCAAATTGGGAGCTAATGTGCAGAGGTGTGGCAGATGGCCAGCTCCTCAGACAGGAGAAGTAGAAATATGAGCAAGCTCACATGAAAGGAAGAACCAGCGTCTGGATTAGTGTAGGGGAACAGAGTAGCTGGGATCACAGTGGGATGAAGATTGGAGCGAAGGAATTCCAGTGTCACGGTCTTGTGACATTCACACTTCTTCACCAAGGAGGTAGGCCTGCCTTGGTCATGGAGCATTCCTGATCTTAAAACCAAGGTGCCCAGTTGTGACATTACCCACCTCCTGCTTACTCATGACTGCTAATATGACCACAGTAAAATTAAGCTACCTTTGCTTAGCGAAAGGACCATCTGATAGAATTTTCCCTGGAAATGACAGTCCCATGGAAGATCATGCTCTGTAATCCCACTTCCATCTCATAATAACAAACCAAAACACCCATAGTTGAGTGAAATCAAAAGGCTGGTTTTCTTTTTCCCCCAAGAAGATGTGGTACGTATATACAATGGAATATTACTCAGCCATAAAAAAGAATGAAATTCTGCCATTTGCAGCAACATACATGGACCTAGGGATTGTCATACTGGGCAAAGTAAGTCAGATGGAGAAGGATAAATATCATATGGTATTCCTTATATGCGGAATCTAGAAAGAAAAGATACAAATGAACTTACTTAAAAAAAACAGAAAGAGACTCACAGACTTAGAGAACAAACTTATGGTGTCAGGGGTAAGGGATCATTCAGGAGTGTGTGATAGGCATGTACACACTGATATATTTGAAATATATAACCAACAAGGACCTACTGTATACCACAGGGAACTCTGCTCAATGTTATGTGACAGCCTTGATGGGAGGGGAGTTTGGGGGAGAATGGATACATGTATATGTATGGCTGAGTCCCTTTGCTGTCCACCTGAAACTATCACAATACTGTTAATCAGCTATACTCCAATACAAAACAAAATGTTTTAAAAACAACAGCAAAACAAAATTAAGTAGCTTTAGGCTTGTGTGTTTAATGAGAAGGATCTGGGTTAATGTCAATAAATCAGAGAGTAGAATCATGTCAATCCTTGTATCACATGGTCCTCAAAACAGCGTCACTGCCTATGTGGAAACATCTCCAAGAGGCCACAGTTGTATTATTTCAAAATAAAATAACATATTCCTGAAGTGAATTCTGAAGCAGGTCCTGACATGGCTGGCTGGAAGAGTCTCTGATTTCCCCAACTTGTAGGGCCAATTAGGTTGGATGCGGCTCAAAGAATAATTTATCAATGTAGACAACACTACAGTATGAAATGATCCTCTTAAACATTTTCTATTTTGTAGATGCCTGCTATTGGTGAAAAATCTCTTACACATTTGCATGAAAACATATTCAATATAATTTAAACATTGAAACTACTCATGTTACCATAAGGAATGCTTTCCTTCAAAATATTTGCCTTGGACCATTGTTTCATAATGGTCATGATATTGGCAAGTAAAATTACAATCACACAGTCTTCTACGCTTACCTCCCACCACAGCCCCAAACGTGCTTGAACTTCTAGGCCCACACACAAGCCCTGCCCATGTACAATGCCAGTCGTAACTCAGTAGGCTTTCATCAGCCTGTGATGCCTTTCTGTATCTCATGAACACATTTCAGTTCAATTAAACACACACGTATTGATCCCCAGGTCCATTATTGAGCACGACTCATAAATAATACACATTTGCATTTGTAAATAGATGACGAAATGATCACGTGCATATGTTTTCTTCAGTGCCCAGGACGTGGGCGGATACAAAGGAGACGATCTTTAACCTTCGGGAACTCACAAGCTAGACAATAAGACCACAATGTACAACTAAAACTACTATTAAAAACTTAAAAATGCATAAATCTCATAATCACAAAGGCAAATATGTGAAGTCAGTCTGAAATACTACTGCTGGGAGTCTGGAGAAGGCCTTTAAAGGTGACATTTTATTTCTGGGTTTTGATATTTAAACACAGGAAAAGGCATACCTGGCTTCAGGAAAAATCTGAGCACTGCTTTATGATAGGAAAATGTGGGCGTGCTGAGAGCATTTAAGAGCTGGCTGGTGGCAATTCCACCTTTGCTCATGGCAAACTCCACTTCATCATAAAGCTTTACCTAAATCTCACTCCCCAGCATCCTCCTTGTCTTACACAAGTTTTACGCTTCTTTGGAGGTTAGTTGCATTGATCAGGTTAGGCGGCTTGAACTGCAGTTAACATATCAACCTGAAATCCCTTTGGTTTCACCCGTTGAAGACTCACTTCTTGCTTGGGCTGTGAGGCCATTTTGGGAGACCGGCTATGTATAACCTTTACAGCTCCTCTTGGTGAAACCCTCCAGGGGACCCTCTGTGTTGTCTGACTGCAAAGAGAGAAAGATTGTGGAAAGGACAGGCCTTGTGATGATGCCTGTGACTTCCATACATGTCCTGTGACTGTGACAACCACACAGTCTCCAGAGGTGTCTGGAGCCCAAGAAAGTCACAGAGGAGAAATCTGGAGGTGAACCCACAATGTTGTGTCTGTCACTGTGAGTACACATTTAACTCACACTGGTGACATCCCTAGTGACTCTGACACCAGAGCAGGTCATTCCCTAACATCTCCTCCTTGATATCACATGAATTATTATGAATTATTTTTCACATACTCAAAAAATCATTGATACTTGATCTAATGGCTAGAAAGGAGAGGCAGAGAGGGGATTGTGTCTTTCATAGTATTTCATAGACATTACAGGGCTTACCAGGTGACTCTAATGGTAAGGAATCTGCCTGTCGATGCAGGAGACACAAGAGATGCAGGCTCGATCCCTGGGTTGGGAAGATCCCCTGGAGAAGGAAATGGCAACCCACTCTAGTATTCTTGCCTAGAAAATTCCATGGACAGAGGAGCCTGGCAGTCTGCAGTCCGTGGGCTCACAAAAAGTCAGACACGACTGACTGAGCACATAGTTGCTATAATTGTTTCAGTAAAAATAATAAATGTATTTATTTAATCATAATACCAAAAAAGGTAAAGAGGCATAGCTATTATTTTAATAGTTTCTATATCTCCCCAACAGATTAAAATTGGATCCTTTGGATATAATAATGATATAATAACATAGGGCAAATAATTATCCAGTAACTAATAAATGGATTTTAATAAAACTAAGATGTCTTCAAAAGGTACAACTTAGGCAGCTAATAGGTAACACTGCTGATGAAGCCTTTCATTTTCTTAATTGGCCCTTTAGTGTCACAATAAAATAGGAAGGGTACATGTAAACTTTCAAGATAATTTCATGAAAAATTTTCATGCAGGCACTAAAATTTGAACTTTTCAAACAAAAATATATACCTTGCTATGAACAGCTGTTTCACCGTTTTGCTGTAAGCAGAAATAAAAACTCGGAGTGCCAACATAGAAGAAGCAGCTCGAGTCCTGATTTTCCATCTTTATAATCACTGTGATGACATGATTTACTTCAAATCTACTGCTTAAATGTAAAAATAGGCAGTGTGTGGAGACAGGAGCTGTGTCCAATGTAGGCCCAGGGGATTTCAAATAATTTCAGATTAAACTCTTGAAACACAAGCATGGAGCTGAGTCCCGCTGTGGTAGAAATTGAATACGGGATGGTGAATTGTTTACTCTGATTTTCAAGTAGAAAACTGTGTTTGTTAAAGGATAACTAATAATTCTGCTAATTTAAAGGATACACGTTTAGAATAAAAACTCAGTCCTACTCATGGCATTATTTAGAACTTAGATGGACAGAAGGTTTTTATTTTTAAATCACTGACACTGTTTAGAATTGCCCGACAAGGGTGATAATGAAAAGTGGACTGACTTTTAGTTGGTATTATTTTTGCTTCCTGAGTCTCTACAGACAATGATAGCTTCTCGGTTCTCTATCGTCCCTGGGAAGGGAGGTTTCCACTGCTCTGGCTTTGGTTTGTCACTGCTTCAGAATGTTACTAATATAATTTCCCTATCTATCGGTATATTGTGACTCTGAAGTGATATCAAAAGATTATTTTACTTGCTCTGAATCAGGAAGAATCAGAGTCTAGAGTGCTCATCACGTATCTGGATGAGGCCAACATCATGGCATAAAGCACGTAACCAAAGAAAGCTCTTTGTTCCAGCTGTGTGGGCCATGTGTATCAGGATCAGGTGATCCAAATTTCAGGAGCTAACTGAAAAATAGCTATACAAGCAAACCCTATGCAACCAAAGATGCAGCCCTTTGTGCTCAGTCGCTTTAGTCATGTGACCATAGACTGTACGTCTTTGTGACCCCATGGACTGTAGCCTGCCTGGCTCCTCTGTCCCTGGGATTCTCCAGGCAAGAATACAGGAGTGGGTTGCTGAGTCCTCCTCCAGGGGATCTTCCTGACCAAGGGATCAAACCTGTGTCTCTTATGTCTCCTGTAGCCCTTTGCTACTGCTAAGTCGCTTCAGTCATGTCCGACTCTGTGCAACCCCACAGATGGAAGCCCACAAGGCTCCCCCGTCCCTGGGATTCTCCAGGCAAGAACAATGGAGTAGGTTGCCATTTCCTTCTCCAACGCATGAAAGTGAAAAGGGAAAGTGAAGTCTCTCAGTCGTGTCCGACTCTTAGTGATCCCATGGACTGAAAATCTTCCATCCATGGGATTTTCCAGGCAAGAGTACTGGAGTGGGGTGCCATTGCCTTATCCTTTAAGTAAAGCCAATTCACAAGTTCACAAGCAATACTTTTATTTAAATGGATTTAGGTACTAGAGCTACAATGGTCAACCAAGACTGGGTCTCCTGCTGCCATTGGTCAATGGAGAAGAAAGCCAATGCATTGTATAGGAGTGAACCAGGGCTTGTTAGACGTGCAGTGAAGGAAAACATAAAGGGCCTAATGGAAGCCTGTCCAGGAAGTGAAATTTAACCTTAAATTTGTAGGATAGATAGAAGTTAGCCAGTTAAGGAGGCAGGAAAACCAACCACTATAGGTGTTTATGAAGACGATAATTCTGAAGCAGGCTCAGTACCTGAAGAACCAGAGCAAGTGCATTATGAGTTTAGCGTCCCAGGTGGCTCAGTGGTAAAGAATCCATCTGCCAGTTCAGGAGATGCAGGAGACTGTGGGTTCAGACCCTAGGTCGGAAAGATCCCCCAGAGGAGGAAATGGCAACCCACTTTAGTATTCTTGCTGGGAAAAATCCCATGGACAGAGGAGCCTGGCAGGCTAGAGTCCATGGGGTCACCAAGAGTCAGACACAACTGGGCACACACACTGAGCAGAAAAAGGCATGAATCATACAGCTGTATAGTCAGGTGGAGGAAAATTTTAGAGTCTCTAAAGGAAATCAGTCCTGAATATTCATTGGAAGGACTGATGCTGAAGATGAAACTCCAATACTTTGGCCACCTGATGCGAAGAGCTGACTCATTGGAAAAGATGCTGATGCTGGGAGAGACTGAAGGCGAAAGGAGAAGGGGACAACAGATGATGAGATGGTTGGATGGCATCACTGACTCAATGGACCTGAGTTTGAGTAAACTCTGGGAGTTGGTGATGGACAGGGAGGCCTGGGGCGCTGCAGTCCATGGGGTCACAAAGAGTCAGACATAACTTAGTAACTGAACTGAAAGGTCTTTAGGTTTGATCCTAAGGGATTCAATGGTGGTTCAGATGGTAAAGCGTTTGCCCGCAATGCAGGAGACCTGGGTTCGATCCCTGGGTCAGGAAGATCCCCTGGAGAAGGAAATGACAACCCACTCCAGTATTCTTGCCTAGAAAATTCCATGGATGGAGGAGCCTGGCAGGCTACAGTCCATGGGGTCGCAAAGAGTCAGACACAACTGAGCGATTTCACTTTCACTTTCACATGAACAAGGGTCATGACCACATCCATATTGCTCTTAGATAATCAGAGTGTTACTGGATTGAAAAGGATCAGAAGAAGAAGAGGAAGATATTTTAAGAGCGAATGTGAGAAGGAAAGGTCAAGAAGGACTCCTAGGTTTCTGGCAAAAAAAAAAAATATATATATATATATATATATATATATATATATATATATATATATACACACACATATACATAAATATACACACACATCATTATGTCTTATGAAAACCAGTTGCTGTATCTTATATTAACAGTAAAATCATTCTATATACTATCATATCTTGAATAGTTGCTTCTAGCTCAGAACCTTGTTCCTAGCCTAGACTTTTAATTACAACTGACTGGATATTTGTGTGGGGTGCCTCAGAGAAATCTCCAGTCTTAGAACAAAAACAAAACCCTTCACTATCTATTCCACCACGCATTTTTCCCTTTTCTAGGACCCCCTGACTCTGCAGTTGGCACCTCTATTTGTTTTTTATGAGAATTTTTTTCATTTTCAAAAGAAAAAACAATATATATCTCAGAATTCTGATTCCTACCTGTTCTATTCAATATACAGTACATGGCAAATAATTTTTGCAGCAAGAATTCTTTTTTTCTGAGAGTTAGTAAACACTTTAAAACAAGTAAAAGACATTTATGTTGGAGCATTTCGAGTGAACTTTAAAAATAAAAAACATCGATTTTTCTACCTAATTTTATTTTATATATGCTATCTAAAATATTTTACCTATATTTTAATGTAACTACATATGCAATCAGTTTAAGAAGAAATATCCTCAAAATAAGAGGAGAAACCAAGGAGAGCTCTCAAGAATATAAAAAAGAATAACAATGAATGCAAAGAGAATGAATTACTGATCAAATAGAAGTTACATTACCAAAATACCAGAAACTTTTGCAATCATTATTTTTGTACTAGCCTTGTCCATATAGAAATATTATGAAAATATACATATTTAAAAGCAAGATCCAAATATTTAAATTATAAGAAAATATTCAGTCTATGCCTAAAATAATAGAATTTAAAAATATTATTTAAAAAATCAAGACAAAAGGAAATTATTACATATTGGCATATATGTCAATTATATTAGTAAGTTATTTATTACACAATAAACTGATTAAGTCCAAAGATAAACTGTCCTTCACAATGTGAATATCTGAAAATATTATGAGCTATAGTTTAGTGTTTCAGACTGTTTAATATATCTGTTTGATATTTCAGTTGTTTTCGTCCATGAAAATTTTTGTAACATTTATAGTGATTGACAAAATTCCCTACTTAGAATTACACATGATGGTCACTATGCCCAGAAACAAAAGTAAATTAACTTGATGAATGACCATTGATATTATATGACTTTACAAGATACATTCAATAAGTTATCTCATTAGAAAATGCATAACTTGGTGTTCTGTTCAAAATTTTAATGAACATTTCTATCAATACATGAAAATGTATATGATGTCTTACTTCTGTTAATTTTTCTCTCTGGTTTTCAGTGAACAAACATGTGCTTCTAGTATATTCCATTAGAAGGAAGCATAAGGACTTTAATCTGTATAATCAATCTACCAATCAGTAGGAAAAAAAAATGCTAATGCATTCATTCCAAGACACCATGACCAAGCATGTGTGTGCTCAGTCATGTCTGACTCTTTGTGATCCCATGGTCTATAGCCTGCCAGGCTCCTCTGTCCATGGGATTTCCCAGGCAAGAATACTGGAGTCGGCTGCCATTTCCTCCCAACATAATAATTTAGCCAACCTTTATTAAACTATAGTCACTGTAAGTTGTATGACAGTAGGCGTCTAGTTAAAAAAATTATAGTATGTCTATGTGGTAATTATTAGACTGCTGATAAATTCCATTTTCAAAGTATTTTTTAGGACTTTGGAAAATTGGTTACAGCATAAAGTCAAGTTGTTTGCTTTTTGGAATAAAAGGATATAAGCTTTAAAAAATAAAATTAGATTTCACATTTTAAAAAAAGCTGTAGTCACTTTAATAAATACACTTAAATGCTTCATGATCAACTAAACTTTGGTCACTGTCCTATATATAATTAAAAAGATTTAGAAATCCTTGGTACCATCCTTACAAAATACAGGACAGTGACCTCCAACACTGCTCTCTTGACAGGCCACAGGCCTGTTAGAACACTAAGTGCACATAACAAGTTGTTTGCAGCACTATTATCTCCATTACAAATAACTCAATCTGAACTAGAAATATTTTTAAAAATCCCATTCAGTTAAAAATGGAATAAAATATAAACCTCTGAAAAAATACTTTCATTGCGATGTAATTGACCAATAAGATTATACTAGTTTCAGATGTAGAGCAGAGTGATTTAGTACTCATATCTACTACAAAATGATCTTCAGAAACATTCTAGCTAACATTCAGAAAAACAACAACAACAAAGCCCCTTTAAAATGCTCTATACTAACAATATTTGAGGTGCTACAGATGGCTTAATGTTAGAGAAAGCACACACCCTTTTAGGCTGGTGGACTCTACTTTAATGCTGGGAAAGGCTGAAGGCAGAAGGAGAGGGCCACAGAGGATGAGATGGTTGGATGGCATCACCAATTCAATGGACATGAACTTGGGCAAACTCCGGGAGATGGTGAGGGACAGGGAGACCTGGTGTGCTGTAGTCATTGGGTCACAAAGAGTTGGACACGACTTAGCAACTGAACAACAACAACAACTCTGTTTTAAAAGGTAAACCAGTTTCCACGTACATGCATATCTAGGTACCAGGGGTTCATGGACCACACCTGTGTGTCTGAGTTGCCCAGAGCTCAGGAAGGAACCAGCCATATGGCAGATGCTTGGAAGATATTTTTGAATGGTTCAGTGGACAAGTTATTTGCACCAGTTCTTAATTGGCAGTAAATTCCAGAGCCAGAATTCAAACCCAGGTTAGTTTACAAGCAGTCTAAAAAATTTAAAAAAAGCTACCCTACCTATTTCTCTGTGATGGAAAATGGAATTGATTCATGCCTGGCTGGTCCAATTCATAGGGCTCTACTAGGACCAAGGAAGATGTTATTATGTGGGAATGTGTTTTGTAAAATCTGATCCACTGGAAAAAATATAAGTGATTGAAAAATGGAGTTGTAATAAATGTGTATTGGTTCTTTCAAAATCAGAGTCAATATCCTAGAGAACTGGAAAAGAGACCTATCTTAAGACAAATTTTTTACCTTTATATAGGGAGAACTCTCTAGAATATGCTTTCTTAAATGTTTGCTCTTGCCTATTTAGGATCTCAGTTAATGAGTTTGTTATTTTCATATAAATGGAGGAAAGCATTATATATTATTCAACACGATCCCAAAAAACTCTTCAAATTACTTTTTTCCCAGCCTATCCAAGCACTCTGAAAAGAAGAAGGTCATTTGTATTTTGGAAACTTTAAAGTGATGTTTTTTGTCTTTGCCACAAGATAAAAATAACCACCAATTTCCTGGGGTCAGTCTTGATCAATAGACATCTGACCTCTGAGAGCACCACAAATGGTGGAAATTATTTTGGGTCATCATCCATATTTGCACTAAAAGTCTCTCTGCTTGAGACTCCAATCAGTGGCGAGAGAAAAATGTTGATGTTTTGAAAGAAATATCTGATCAAGTGTGAAGGAAATGTCTCAACTACTTCATCTAAATCCACATTATACCTTTTTTCTTTTCCTTTCTAGACCTGTAACTCTTAGTTAGCCGATGCTATAGAATTTGGATATTAAAAAATTTGAAGCACTTATATGTAGTCAGAAAAAAAAAAACTCTATAAATTATAGATTCAATTTTTTAATTTTAGAGTTAAGCTTCAAGTACACAATTTCATGCTGGCTTGGGGACCACAGCTTTAGCTGGTGTTATCAGGTGATGTATACCACATATCATCGACTCAATGGCCACGAGTTTGAGCAAACTGGGAGATGGTGAAGGAGAGGGAAGCCTGATGTTCATGGGGTTGCAAGGAATCAGACACGGCTCAGTGACTGAGCAACAAGACCACTCGACTGACACCATCATTTCAAACTGCAATGTACACAAGTAACTGGCCATCTTGTTACACTGAGCTATGGATTCTGTACATGCAGAGTAGAATCCAAGAGTCTGCATTTCCAACAAGGCCAGATGATCTGATGATGCTGGTCCAGAGGTCACATTTCTAGAAACAAAGACAGGTCATCTCCAACTCTTAGACCTGAACTTAGCTCTCCTTGGGCGCTCCAGTCTGGCTCCTTCTCAGCTTCTCTGTAATTGCCAGGCTAAACCAAGAAGATCAATGCCAGTGCTGTTATCCAGATTTGTCTGGAGTTAACAGAACATTTGGAGGATATTTTTTAAACACTTCCAAATTTTCATTATGCTCCACTTTACTAATTCATTTTACAAGCAATACCTTGAAAAATGCAATTGTAAAATCGCTATCTGATAGAAAGAAATCCTTCTAAATAGCTCAGTTTCCTGTGGAGTGGTACTTTGGACATCATAAATATCCAAAAGTCGAATCTCACTGTCTCAACTAAATGAATCAATTTATTGGAAAGATGCTCCCCCAACAAGTGAGCAGCGCTGCCAGTGAAGGGGGTGAGTTTGGACACTCAGCAGCAGAAAGAGTAACAAATGTTGCTATGGCCAGGTAATCAAATGTTCTATTAAAATGGGCCATCTGGTCACACAATTGTCATTAAACAAATGCCTCAGAAAGCACACAATTTTAACAAATTGTAGCCACCTGCTTAAATGTTACAGAGGCAAGTCTTCATGGTTAAAGAAAACTAACTTATGTAAGACCTTTAATTAGTTACTTTTATTTTGCAACAATTACAGCACGCACAAATGCTTCATTTTCTTCTGAGACTTCTCTACAATTGTTCTGTCCTACCAGGTATGGACAATGGGGTGTGGATGCACTGTCTCCTCTTACAGCACTTTCTACTGACTTCAAATTTGTTAAATGAACATTTCTTTTTCTCTTCTTAGTGAATATCAAAGAAAAGGAAAAGGAAAAAGGTGATTAATTCAGAAAATCTTATCAATTCCAGGAGAGAGATATCATTTGTAAATGTGGTAAACAGCAGCTTCATTTTTGTTTAGAAGAAATAAAACCTTACTATATATTTGTATTGGTGGTATTTTTCTCCTTAAGCAGAAACACTTCGGGTGTCTTTACCATGTCTAGTTATTTAAATTATTTTTTTAATGTGGCAAAGGCCTTGGAATTAAGCACCCCATCTGCATATACAAAAGACATGACACAGGGAACAATAAAATGTCTGAGGACAAATCTAGACTTCCTTTCACAGGCAATGGAGGAAATTAGTGTCATCACTAGGTTGAAGACATAAAGAGATTCAAAATTAAAAACCCTTTGAACGCTTCCAACAAGATTCCTATAATCAGCTGAGATAAGTAATGATCAAAGCCCTTTAAAACAGTATTGTTCACTCCATTAGGACTGTTTAAATGTACCCTACTATTCACTAGAAATTACACAAGATTACTGCAGAAGCTATGCTATTGTTTCAGCTAGGCACCCAGATGTTTTAAAGATGGCTACCCCCACAAGCGTAAGGTTAAAAAGCCCAGATACAAAAACAGCTGCAGATATAAACCTTCACTACCCAGTACATCCCACCACAGAGGTGGCTCAGTGGCCCCGACACACTGACGTATCCGGAGCAGAGTGGGCTGGAGTCAGCGAGTGGGGACTGGGCACCTCTCCAAACAGACCCTTCCGGTGCCCTCACTAACTTTGTATCTGGGAAATGTTAACCTCCCAAAGATCCCTTTTTCATTCAGTGCACGTTATCCCAGGTCCAGGACGATGGGTGAAGAGAGATAAGCACGCTTCTAAACACCTCGTTACCACCGTCTTTTATGCAATCGCCCGGGGCTCTTCTAGCAGTGCCTCGCTGGGATCCGGGGTCACTCCTAAGCAGAAGACCAGGATAACGACCGTCTGACAGATTTACTGAGTCCTTTACTTTTCCTCCCCAATGTCCTGTGAGGCTTAATAACCATATTGTTACTGCTTGACTGATAACAATTCAGACAGGACATCTTCTGTCTCCATCTGTAAACATTTTGGAGGTTTCACATGACACCGTTCATCACGAGCTGAAGACGATGTAAGAATTAGCAAGGTTTTTAGACATAGATTTGTACCAGGCATTTGGAAAACCCAGAGCTGTTTGAGTTTTATGTTCTAGGTGATCTCAGGCGAAATGTGACTGACAACACCAAGAGGGGGAGGTGGTACAAGCCAACTGTAACCTCTGAACTTGTGGGAACCGGATAAATACTGAGTAGGTGCGGGTTAGAGTATGGTGCATGTAGTGTCAAATTTTAAACCTCTGCTCAGTTCTGAATACGTTTAGCTCTAGACTTTTTCACCCTCCCACCCTCTCTTCAATCCCCAAATATCATCAGTGAAGCAAGGATAAGATGAACATAATTGTTATCCTTAAACTTGAAAATGTCAGGAAAATTTGGAGATGTGTGATTCCACTGGGTTTGCCTTAGACTCGAGGGAATGGCTTGAAGAGGCTGTAATATCCCTGCATTTAACAATCAAGCAGCAACAAATGCTGCGTTCAGCCATAACTTTGGAAGTTATCCTTTCCCCCTCCTCATGTATAAATCTGAAGGAATTCACAAGACCATGCTTCATTTTTTTTTTTTTTTGCAAGAGAGTGATTCTTGAGCACAAGTTGCATCAAAACTAGCATCAGGAGTTGTTAATGCTGATAATCACAATAATCATAGTTACATTTATGGAGCATCCACTAAGTTTTTCACTAATCACTTCTCAGACAATCTCTCCCAAAGACAAAAATCAGAATTTCTAGAGATGAGGCCCTGGCACCTCCCAGGTGTGACATCAATTCATCAATTCATATTGTGGTTCGAAAAAAAAAAAAGACTAAAATAATGACCTTACTCTCCAACTAAGTGTCCACATCCTGGGTGTGAATACTTCCTGGTGAATGTTGTTGTTGTTCAATCATTAAGTCAGGCCCAGCTCTTTGTGAACCCCATGGATTGTAGCACATCAAGCTTCTCTGTCCTTCACTATCTCCTGGAGTTTGCTAAAACTCAGGTCCATTGAGTCAGTGATGCTATCCAATCATCTCATCCTCTGTCGCCCCCTTCTCTTCTTGCCTTCAATCTTTCTCAGCATCAGAATCTTTTCCAATGAGTCAGTTCTTTGCATCAAGTGGCCAAAGTGCTGGAGCTTCAGCTTCGTCTTCAGTACTTCCAATGAATATTCAGAGATGATTTCCTTTAGGATTGACTGCTTTGATCTCCATGCAGACCAAGGGACCCTCAAGAGTCTTTTCCAGCACCACAGTTCAAAAACATCAATTCTTCAGCACTCAGCCTTCTTTATGGTCCAACTCTCACATCTGTACATCTGTACATGACTACTAGAAAAACCATAGCTTTCACTATATGGACATTTGTCAGCAAAGTGATGTCTCTGCTTTTTAATATGCTGTCTCGATTTGCCATAGCTTTTCTTTAAGGAGCAAGCGTCTTTTAATTTTATTCATGCAGTCACTGTCCACAGTGATTTTTGTGTGCAAGAAAATAAAATCTCTCACTGCTTCTACTTTTTCTCCTTCTATTTGCCATGAAGTGATGGGGCCAGTTGGCATGATCTTAATTTTCTGAATGTTGAATTTTAAGCCAGCTTTTTCACTCTCTTCTTTCACCCTCATCAAGAGGTTCTTTAGTTCCCCTTCACTTTCTGCCATTAGAATGATATCACCTGCATATCTGAGCTTACTGATATTTCTCCCAGGAATCTTGATTCCAGCTTGTGATTTATCCAGCCTGGCATTCTGGATGATGTACTCCGAATAGAAGTTAAATAAGCAGGGTGACAATATGCAGCCTTGTCATATATTCTTGTCCCAATTTTGAACCAGTCCCTTGTCCCATGTTTGGTTCTAACTGCTGTTTCCTGACCTGCATACAGTGAGGAGAGGGCTTAGTGCTGACTCAGGAAAAACCTGGCCCATCTTCTAAACCCACAGGAGTTTTTAAGCAAATCACAGAGCAGATCCCAAGAATATGGAAGGCTTTATTTATTTATTTTTCCTGTATGACCTTGGACTCACATACTTCTCTGCTATTAGACTGTATTTTCAAGTTCCTTTGGGGGACTTTTGAGATGCATAGGTCCATGGTTACATCTGGCACCACATTGATCCAAAACAGGCCTTGTGATTAGCATCCTTGTTCTGTGCAAGGAAAACTCTAGGGCATTTATTTCTGATTTGTGGAATTCTTTGCACTAAGTGAGACTTCCCTGGTGGTTCAGATGGTTAAGAATCTGGCTGCAATGCAGGAGACCAGGGTTTGATCTCTGAGTCAGGAAGATCCCTTGGAGAAGGAAATGGGTACCCACCCCAGTATTCTCGCCTGGGAAATCCCATGGACAGAGGAGCTTGGTGGACTAGTCTATGGGGTCACAAACAGTCGGACATGATTGAGAGATTTTCACTTTCACTTTTGAACAAAGTAAGGAGTGAGCTTTGGGTGAAGATCTGCAGACTCTGAGTTCCTGGCAAAGCACATCTTTAAATTAATTTGAGAAACCATGATTTTTCAGGCCCTTTCATACATGCTGTTCCTTCCATTTGGAACAATTCTCCGTCAGCCCTGGTGGAATCCCTGAAACAAAATAATCAGAAGAGAAAACTAACATTCCACCTGCCACAAATGCCATTGATTTTATGATTGTTAAAAAATAAATTTAAAATAATTTTAATATTCATGTGTTCCCTTGCAACTTTTTGTTTTAAAAACCACCCTCCTGCCCCCCTCCCTCCTTCTTCTCTGTTGCATGCTTGCATGGGCAGTATACGATTCCATCTTACTTTTGAAAGGTTATATAGAAGAAACTGGGAACTGCTTGCACATGGGGAAACATCCACTAAAAGAATCACAATGGCTACGCTCTGGATACCAAGTGGACTTCATGGAAACTTCTCTCTCCTCTTGTCACATTCGCAGCATCTTTTTGACCAGTGTGAAAGAGCTTGAAAAAGGCACCATTTCTGACTGTTATAAATACTAACTCAGACTGGATTCTGTAAAGATTAGTCATATTTTGGGGACAGAATCCAAAACGAGGTGCAGGAGAACACTTATTCTGTGTATGTCCAATGTAAGAACTTTTAAGATATTCTTTCTTTCCTGTGATGTTAAACAATTTTTTAGTTCTTATCATTTAATTGCAGGAAGATTGAAAGTGTCTTAGTAAATGATCTAGGTGAAGACATCCATCAATTCTGGTATGCTGATACACAGTCTGATGGCCATTTAATGTTTATCTTTTTTAGTTGAATTGCCACCAATAGAATGAATGCCTTTTTTACAGTAAAAGCCGGTATATCATCAATGTTACCATGTAGAAATATTACATACTCTCTCACAGTCTTTAAAAACCAACTTTTAAAGTAATGAAAAAACATCCACAGGTCAGGTAGTAGAGATCTTTAAAATGCACTCTAAGATGCTGGGAATAAATTGACTGTCAGGACTTATAACAGATGAACAGCATAACCCAATTAGATTCTCAGATAAGTAGTAAAACAAATAGAGAATAAGTATGAGTTTTTTCTCTGGCAATCAATAAATTTGCTATTAGGGAATCTAGTTCCAGTTACATCAGGCAATTGTAAACACTAAGTATCTCATCTGTTGTTGATGACTATGCCTTCCTATCCAGGTGTTCTTTGTGGTTACTGACGAGAATAAACATCCATTTCAGATGGACTCCATCTAACCATTGCATTATTAAAGGGTAGGACAGAAGCAAAGGCAGATAAAATACAGACGGACATTACATCATATTATCAAGCCTGATTAAAACAGGGGAGAGATTACGGCATGCAGATATTTAGACGATGGCAAACAGGACTTTATTTTATGGATGGATGGGAAGTTATTTCCATAGTAGGTCAATGAAATAATGAAGATGTTATTATTGCAAACTGATATGAAAATATGGTGGAGGAGAGAATCATGATATATATACTACCATATATATATCACCAAAAGTATTTAGCAATCTGAATCTTATATACTTACATCAAACATAGAGAAGCTGTTCTCTGCTGCTTATTCTGAAACTTGTATTAACATTCTACTGTGTCATCCAACAATCGCTGTTCTGGGGAACTATGGTCCTCTTAGCTTGGGAGGGTTATTGCCATGTTCCTTTACCTCATCACTACTCTCTTTCTTTATTGGTGTTAACTGTGGTGATGCTCTGTGACTTGCCCAGGCAAAACAACCTGGCTTCATGTGACAATCCCAGAGACATATGCTTCAAAATAGCTCAGTTTCCTGTGGAGTGGTACTTTGGAAATCATAAATATATCCAAAAGTCGAAATCTCACTGTCTCAACTAAAATGAATCACAATTTATTTGGAAAGATTGCTCCCCCAACATGTGTGCAGCTACGCTGGCCAGTGACAGGGGGTGAGTTTGGACTACTCAGCGAGCAGAAAAGAAGTAACACAAAATGTTGCTCAATGGCCAGGTAATCAAATGTTCCTATTAAAACTGGGCCATCTGGTCACACAATTTGTCATTTTTAAAACAAATGCCTTCAGAAAGCACGACAATTTTATACCAAATTGTAGCCCACCTGCTCTAAATGTTACAGAGGCAAGGTCTTCATGGTTAAAGAAAACTAACTTATGTAAGACCTTTAATTAGTTACTTTATATTTTGCAAACAATTTACAGCACGCACCAAATGCTTCATTTTCTTCTGAGACTCTCTCTACAAATTTGTTCTGTTCCTACCAGGTATGGTCATATGGGTGTGGATTGCACTGTCTCCTCTTACAGCACTTTCTACTGACTTCAAAAATTTGTTATTAAATGAACATTTCTTTTTCTCTTCTTAGTTGAATATCCAAAGAAAACGAAAAGGAAAAAAGGTGATTAATCAGAAAATCTTATCAATTCCAGGAGAGAGATATCATTTGTAAATGTGTGGTAACAACAGCAGCTTCATTTTTGTTTAGAAGAAATAAACCTTACTATATATTTGTATTGGTGGTATTTTTCTCCTTAAGCAGAAACACTT
This sequence comes from Okapia johnstoni, assembly GCA_024291935.2. Classification (NCBI taxonomy): domain Eukaryota; kingdom Metazoa; phylum Chordata; class Mammalia; order Artiodactyla; family Giraffidae; genus Okapia; species Okapia johnstoni. Next base: position 5,519,332 of record CM044321.1, on the reverse strand, counting down.
CGGGTGTCTTTACCATTGTCTAGTTATTTAAATTATTTTTTTTATGTGGCAAAGGCCTTGGAATTAAGAGACACCCATCTGCATATACAAAAGACATGACACAGGGAACAATTAAAATGTCTGAGGACAAATCTAGACTTCCTTTCACAGGCAATGGAGGAAAATTAGTGTCAATCACTAGGTTGAAGACATAAAGAGATTCAAAATTAAAAACCCCTTTGAACGCTTTCTTCCAACAAGATTCCTATAATCAGACTGAGATAGTAATGATCAAGCCCTTTAAAACAGTATTGTTCACTCCATTAGGGACTGTTTAAATGTACCCTACTATTCACTAGAAATTTACACAAGATTACTGCAGAAGCTATGCTATTGTTTCAGCTAGGCACCCCAGATGTTTTAAAGATGGCTACCCCACAAGCGATTAAGGTTTAAAAAGCCCAGATACAAAAACAGCTGCAGATATAAACCTTCACTACCCAGTACATCCCACCACAGAGGTGGCTCAGTGGCCCCGACACACTGACGTATCCGGAGAGCAGAGTGGGCTGGAGTCAGCGACGTGGGGGACTGGGCACCTCTCCAAAACAGACCCTTCCGGTGCCCTCACTAACTTTGTATCTGGGAAATGTTAAACTCCCAAAGATCCCTTTTTCATTCAGTGCACGTTATCCCAGGTCCAGGACGATGGGTGAAGAGAGATAAGCACGCTTCTAAAACACCTCGTTAGATAAGAGGCTGTAATATCCCTAACAATCAAGCAGCAACAAATGCTGCGTTCAGCCATAACTTTGGAAGTTATCCTTTCCCCCTCCTCATGTATAAATCTGAAGGAATTCACAAGACCATGCTTCATTTTTTTTTTTTTTGCAAGAGAGTGATTCTTGAGCACAAGTTGCATCAAAACTAGCATCAGGAGTTGTTAATGCTGATAATCACAATAATCATAGTTACATTTATGGAGCATCCACTAAGTTTTTCACTAATCACTTCTCAGACAATCTCTCCCAAAGACAAAAATCAGAATTTCTAGAGATGAGGCCCTGGCACCTCCCAGGTGTGACATCAATTCATCAATTCATATTGTGGTTCGAAAAAAAAAAAAAAGACTAAAATAATGACCTTACTCTCCAACTAAGTGTCCACATCCTGGGTGTGAATACTTCCTGGTGAATGTTGTTGTTGTTCAATCATTAAGTCAGGCCCAGCTCTTTGTGAACCCCATGGATTGTAGCACATCAAGCTTCTCTGTCCTTCACTATCTCCTGGAGTTTGCTAAAACTCAGGTCCATTGAGTCAGTGATGCTATCCAATCATCTCATCCTCTGTCGCCCCCTTCTCTTCTTGCCTTCAATCTTTCTCAGCATCAGAATCTTTTCCAATGAGTCAGTTCTTTGCATCAAGTGGCCAAAGTGCTGGAGCTTCAGCTTCGTCTTCAGTACTTCCAATGAATATTCAGAGATGATTTCCTTTAGGATTGACTGCTTTGATCTCCATGCAGACCAAGGGACCCTCAAGAGTCTTTTCCAGCACCACAGTTCAAAAACATCAATTCTTCAGCACTCAGCCTTCTTTATGGTCCAACTCTCACATCTGTACATCTGTACATGACTACTAGAAAAACCATAGCTTTCACTATATGGACATTTGTCAGCAAAGTGATGTCTCTGCTTTTTAATATGCTGTCTCGATTTGCCATAGCTTTTCTTTAAGGAGCAAGCGTCTTTTAATTTTATTCATGCAGTCACTGTCCACAGTGATTTTTGTGTGCAAGAAAATAAAATCTCTCACTGCTTCTACTTTTTCTCCTTCTATTTGCCATGAAGTGATGGGGCCAGTTGGCATGATCTTAATTTTCTGAATGTTGAATTTTAAGCCAGCTTTTTCACTCTCTTCTTTCACCCTCATCAAGAGGTTCTTTAGTTCCCCTTCACTTTCTGCCATTAGAATGATATCACCTGCATATCTGAGCTTACTGATATTTCTCCCAGGAATCTTGATTCCAGCTTGTGATTTATCCAGCCTGGCATTCTGGATGATGTACTCCGAATAGAAGTTAAATAAGCAGGGTGACAATATGCAGCCTTGTCATATTCTTGTCCCAATTTTGAACCAGTCCCTTGTCCCATGTTTGGTTCTAACTGCTGTTTCCTGACCTGCATACAGTGAGGAGAGGGCTTAGTGCTGACTCAGGAAAAACCTGGCCCATCTTCTAAACCCACAGGAGTTTTTAAGCAAATCACAGAGCAGATCCCAAGAATATGGAAGGCTTTATTTATTTATTTTTCCTGTATGACCTTGGACTCACATACTTCTCTGCTATTAGACTGTATTTTCAAGTTCCTTGGGGACTTTTGAGATGCATAGGTCCATGGTTACATCTGGCACCACATTGATCCAAAACAGGCCTTGTGATTAGCATCCTTGTTCTGTGCAAGGAAAACTCTAGGGCATTTATTTCTGATTTGTGGAATTCTTTGCACTAAGTGAGACTTCCCTGGTGGTTCAGATGGTTAAGAATCTGGCTGCAATGCAGGAGACCAGGGTTTGATCTCTGAGTCAGGAAGATCCCTTGGAGAAGGAAATGGGTACCCACCCCAGTATTCTCGCCTGGGAAATCCCATGGACAGAGGAGCTTGGTGGACTAGTCTATGGGGTCACAAACAGTCGGACATGATTGAGAGATTTTCACTTTCACTTTTGAACAAAGTAAGGAGTGAGCTTTGGGTGAAGATCTGCAGACTCTGAGTTCCTGGCAAAGCACATCTTTAAATTAATTTGAGAAACCATGATTTTTCAGGCCTTTCATACATGCTGTTCCTTCCATTTGGAACAATTCTCCGTCAGCCCTGCCCTGTCTGCTGGTGGAATCTGAATCATTTTTCCTGGGCCTTGAATCCTCTTACCATATTTTATAAATGAAATGTAAAATATACAGAGGAGGCAGAATAGTCCATGACTTCCTCAAGGGCCGGCACCTATTCTATTTATTTTTGTAGCACCTATGTCTCTCAAGCTATTTCTTTAAGCACAAAGTAGAACTTTAAAATGTGCTTACTGAATGAATAAACTGAGCTTTCAAGAGTAATATAGCATTTTTAGACTATAGCAAAGTGCAAAAGTTGCTTTTGTAGACAGGTATTTAGTTGAGAGATTTGGATTCTTTAAAATAAAATTTTTGCAGCTATCACGATCTATTTTTTTTTTTTTTTTTTTTTTTTTTTTACTGAAGAGTATTTTGTGATTTTATTTTTTTATTTTTTTTTTTTTTTTTACATTTCTTTTTTTTTTTTTTTTTTTTTTTTAATTTTAGTTGGGGGCTAATTACTTTACAATATTGTAGTAGTTTTTGCCATACATCGACATGAATCAGCCATGGGTTCACACGTGCTCCCCCTCCCAAACCCTCCTCCCACCTCCCTCCCCCTCCCATCCCTCAGTGTCATCCCAACGCTCCATCCCTGAGCATCCGTCCCATGCATAGAACATGGAATGGTGTTCTGCTTCACATATGACAATATACATGTTTCAATGTTATTGTCCCAGAACGTCCAACCCTCACCTTCTCCCTCAGAGTCCACAGGACTGTTCTATGCATCTGTGTCTCTTATTCTGTCTCACATATAGGGTTACCATTACCATCTTTCAAATTCCATATACATGCATTAGTATACTGTATTGGTGCTTTTCTTTCTGGCTCACTTCACTCTGTATAATGGGCTCCAGTTTCATCCATCTCAATAGAACGGATTCAAATGTATTCTTTTTAATGGCTGAGTAATATTCCATTGTGTATATGTACCACAGCTTCCTTATCCATTCATCTGCCGATGGACATCTAGGTTGCTTCCATGTCCTGGCTATTGTAAACAGTGCTGCGATGAACATTGGGGTACACGCGTCTCTTTCAATTCTGGTTTCCTCGGTGTATATGCCTAGCAGTGGGATTGCTGGGTCATATGGCAGTTCTATTCCCAGTTTTTTAAGGAATCTCCACACTGTTCTCCATAGTGGCTGTACTAGTTTGCATTCCCACCAACAGTGTAAGAGGGTTCCCTTTTCTCCACACCCTCTCCAGCATTTATTGCTTGTAGACTTTTGGATAGCGGCCATTCTGACTGGTGTGTAATGGTACCTCATTGTGGTTTTGATTTGCATTTCTCTAATAATGAGTGATGTTGAGCATCTTTTCATGTGTTTGTTAGCCATCCGTATGTCTTCTTTGGAGAAATGTCTGTTCAGTTCTTTGGCCCATTTTTTGATTGGGTCGTTTATTTTTCTGGAATTCAGCTGCAGGAGTTGCTTGTATATTTTTGAGATTAATTGTTTGTCTGTTGCTTCGTTTGCTATTATTTTCTCCCATTCTGAAGGCTGTCTTTTCACCTTGCTTATAGTTTCCTTTGTTGTGCAAAAGCTTTTAATTTTGATTAGGTCCCATTTGTTTATTTTTGCTTTTATTTCCAATATTCTGGGGGGTGGGTCATGGAGGATCCTGCTGTGATTTATGTCGGAGAGTGTTTTGCCTATGTTTTCCTCTAGGAGTTTTATAGTTTCTGGTCTTACATTTAGATCTTTAATCCATTTTGAGTTTATTTTTGTGTATGGTGTTAGGAAGTGTTCTAGTTTCATTCTTTTACAAGTGGTTGACCAGTTTTCCCAGCACCACTTGTTAAAGAGATTGTCTTTTCTCCATTGTATACTCTTGCCTCCTTTGTCGAAGATAAGGTGCCCATAGGTGCGTGGGTTTATCTCTGGGCTTTCTATTTTGTTCCATTGATCTATATTTCTATCCTTGTGCCAGTACCACACTGTCTTGATGACTGTGGCTTTGTAGTAGAGCTTGAAGTCAGGCAGGTTGATTCCTCCAGTTCCATTCTTCTTTCTCAAGATTGCTTTGGCTATTCGAGGTTTCTTATACTTCCATACAAATTGTGAAATGATTTGTTCTAGTTCTGTGAAAAATATCATTGGTAGTTTGATAGGGATTGCATTGAATCTGTAGATTGCTTTGGGTAGTATACTCATTTTCACTATATTAATTCTTCCAATCCATGAACACGGTATATTTCTCCATCTGTTTGTGTCCTCTTTGATTTCTTTCATCAGTGTTTTATAGTTTTTCTATATATAAGTCTTTTGTTTCTTTAGGTAGAAATATTCCTAAGTATTTTATTCTTTTTGTTGCAATGGTGAATGGTATTGTTTCCTTAATTTCTCTTTCTGTTTTCTCATTATTGGTGTATAGGAATGCAAGGGATTTCTGTGTGTTAATTTTGTATCCTGCAACATTACTATATTCATTGATTAACCAACTTTTAGTTTTTGTTGATTTTTGCTATGGTCTCTTTTGTTTCTTTTGCATTTATTTCTGCCCTAATTTTTTAAGATTTCTTTCCTTCTACTAACCCTGGGGGTTCTTCATTTCTTCCTTCTCTAGTTGCTTTAGGGTGTAGAGTTAGTTTATTTATTTGAGTTTTTTCTTGTTTCTTGAGGTATGCCTGTATTGCTATGAACCTTTCCCCTTAGCATTGCTTTTACAGTGTCCCATAGGTTTTGGGTTGTTGTGTTTTCATTTTTCATTCGTTTCGATGCATATTTTGATTTCTTTTTTTGATTTCTTCTGTGATTTGTTGGTTATTCAGAAGCGTGTTGTTTTAGCCTCCATATGTTGGAATTTTTAATAGTTTTTTTTCCTGTAATTGAGGTCTAATCTTACTGCATTGTGGTCAGAGAAGATGGCTGGGATGAATTTCAATTTTTTGGAATTTACCAAGGCTAGATTTATGGCCCAGGATGTGATCTATCCTGGAAATCTAATTTGTCTATAGTATCATTTAAAGTTTGTGTTTCCTTGTTAATTTTCTGTTTTGTTGATCTATCCATAGGTGTGAGTGGAGTGTTAAAGTCTCCCACTATTATTGTGTTATTGTTAACTTCCCCTTTCATACTTGTTAGTATTTGCCTTATATATTGTGGTGCTCCTATGTTGGGTGCATATATATTTATAATTGTTACATCTTCTTCTTGGATTGACCCTTACGATCTATTTTTAAATGAAGTAAATGGAACTTCTTTTTATTTCAGTGAACTAATATCTAAATTTGAAAAAAAAAAAGAAATGGTCCATGAGTTAACTCTGGAAGCGGTGTGAGTCCTCATTTAGACAGTGATCAGCTGGTGTGAAATGTATATTCTCCATGAATGCCTTCATCAACCAGATTCTAAAAAGAATATGCATATAAAATGAATAGGTTTGTTCAGCTGTACTACTCTTTCCATGAAGATCAAAGGTCATTTCTAGTCTTTTGTTTCACCAAATATTGCAGCAGCTTTGAACAAGAATTAAATGATTGACTTTGATATGCACCCTAAATAATGAAAAGACAGCTAATCGAAGACCTTTCAAATAACATACTAAATAACCTGGCGAAAACCCACTCTGGTAAAGCTGCAATTTTTTGGAGTATTAATAGAAGGCTCCTAAATGAAATTGAAATGTGAAATGTAGAGAGTTAACCAAAATTGACTTTTTAAAACCAGTTTTAAATGGTAATAGTGCCAAAACCTAAAGGAGCTTCCAGTTTGTATGAAGTAAGTAATATGATTCATTGAAAGTGAGCTGGTGTTTTTAGCATTTGCACTCAATAAGGAGCCATAGGCCAGGCGAAGAGAGAGCTGGGTTTTATTCCATGCCCTAAAATTTTGATTTTGACTCTTTAAATATACACTTAAGATATCTTCATGATAGAAGAAAAAGGCATGAAAAATCTGTTGAAGGCATGCCTTATCAGAATGATTGCTCCTGGCTGGGAATTTTCTCTATTAGTCCACTTTAACTTAACCGTGTCAAATTCCTGCCTCCCAGCCATTTGGCAAGGGAAGCTTAATGAGATAATAAGAAAGAAAGAAAGAAAGAGGGAGAAAGAGCTAATGGACCAGACTGCTTTGCTTTGGTACCTCTGAACTGGAAACGCTTTTTTCAATGTAGATTTGTTTTAATGAATGCTGTGTCAACCTGCCCTTCCTCGTCTTTAAGTGAACTTTGTTTCTGAATATATCAAGTATCAGCACTGGCAGTGGAATTTGCATGCCCCGTTTTGAAAGGCAAACTCGTCTGTTCGTGACAACATTCAAATTGCCACGCGAGCCCTGGGTTCATAGTTACAGATAATGAAATTTGAATTTTTTTTCCTCTAAAAGCATTTTGGGGAAAAAATGAGGAAGAAGATCATGAAAATTTTATCCCAGAATGAAGTCATCATTTGATTATTTGTGTCTAAATCCAACCACACCTTGGTATAGCCAACTCTGTCCCATAGCGTACGTCTGCCCGCATTTTTTTTTTTTTACTCAATTTTCTAAGGAACAAGAAACATCTGTCTTTTTCAGTCTCTTCACAGCATCCAACTCCGTGGACAGATGTTTTGAAAACCACGCTGTCTGTGAACATTTAAAGGAATGCTATATTTGCATAAACTCTGGGAATTCCAAGCTCCGTGCTTTCCATACTGTTTGAGTTTTTTAAATCAATATTTTTTTGTTCTGTATCCATCATTTTGTTTTACTCCTCATAAAGCAGACATTGTGTGCACACATCTGTTAAATCTGGGCTGCATTTATTACAGTTCTGTTCTTCCAGAAACAGGAAGGATTAATTACCACAGACCGGCTCTAGAAGCACCCCTGTGCTTCTTAACACACAAAATTAATTCAGAGTTGACGAAAGTCTTTCAGCCACAGCCTGCTTCCTGCTGATGACGCTTTATTAGCATATTCTTCCCAGAAAAAAAAATGCCTCCTAGACCCCTTTTACCTCTCCTCTGAGTTCAATTTGTACAGCCCTGAGTGACAGGCAGCAAAATGGCTTGAATATATCGAAGGCAAGTTGCCAAAACCCTCCGATAGAAGCACTTTGGGGCCTTTGTTCTGAGCACATTAAAGTCACAGAAGGTCCATGTACAGTAGACAGCGAGGGGCAGGCAGGATGCTCTCAGGAAGATAAAACAGCAGGTGATAAATGACATTAGATAACAGTGAGAATTTACCACGGACTAAATTAACTGCTGGAGTGAAATGTTCTCAGCTCTAAGGCTATATTAACAGTGAATTTATAATTAGGTGATTTTCATTCGTTTTAGTGTTTGAGGAGGTCTATATGTAAAAATGATGAAGACAGCTCCATTTGACTCGGGAGACACAGAGCTGGAAGTGGTTTGAAGAACGCTAGAGAATAATTCTTCTTTCGGGTCTTATAAAGTCATTTGTAAAAATAAGTGGTGCTTGGAAGTGAATGAGATGGATATCACACACACACACACACACACACACACACACACGCACACACACACACACACACACACACAGTTTGCAACCTCAGAGAACATACTACCAGGAAATCAACCTCTCCAAAATATACGTTATTGATTCTCTCAAAATTAATCAGAACTTGATTAGGGGCATGAGAAGTTTTGAAGGTGAACATTAATTTGTGGTTTTCTTTTCCCATCAGAGACAACATCCTTAATAATATTCAATTTCTTTTCTAGATCATAAGGAATTCCTATATGCCCCTTGCCATGTCTGTGGCCTTAAGAGAGTAGTCTGCTTTGGTTTTACCCTCAAACCTTTAAGAATCTAGAGAAATGCAATAGGATCCACCCCCGCCCCCGAATTATGTCAGGGATAGAAAATGAACTGCTACATTGATCAATCACTTGATTATCCCCAAATCATCACATAGTAATGGCTTTCTCAAATACCCTTACATGAAATACTACTCAAATAGAAAATAACAATAATCTTTAGCTTCTTAAAATCATTCTTTTTTAGACATTATTTTTCTCTCCCAGACCTATGCTTATGTCTGATGAGTAGTATTTCAGCTCTTGGTTCATCCAATCCCATCCTAAAGGTGGTGGTTGTTGTTCAGTTGCTCTGTTGTGTCTGACTCTTTGCAGCCCCATGGACTTCAGCACACCAGCCTTTCCTGTCCTTCACCATCTCCCAGAGTTTCCTCAAACTCAAGTCCACTGAGTCTTCCTGATGGTGCCAGGAGCACATAAGAGACTTTGGTAGAATTCTCACCGTGTAACATCATGTGCTCATTCCATGAGGATTTCTCTTAAAGCTAGAACACTTCATTTTTGGCAACCAATCTCTCTATGTCTAGACACATTATAGTGCTTGGTTACAATTGTATTTCCATAATAAACTAGTATCCATTCATTCATAACTTTCTAAAAAAAAATTCTCTTTTTGGGCTTTAAACACTCTGGGTTTAGCCTTAGCCAAAAAGGTGAATATTTGGAAAGTTTCTGCTAAATCCATTTTATCAGATATTGACTTCTATGATTCAGAAAATCATTTTCCATATGTCCACAAGAGTTATTACCCCCAAAATAAACCATGAGGAGATGACTTCTATAATTTAAAGATCTGACTGTGACTAGTCCTTTGAGAAACAAGCTCAAAAGCTGGAATGAAAGATTCAAATTGAAAACCCAAATTTTTCTTGCTATATGCCTATTCTACTAAAGCATAAACACATGGACACAAAACTCCAATTTTTCAATTTTTTTTTTGGAATTAGATGCTCCGAGATGTGCATCCCTCTCCACTTATCGTTTTGTCTCCAAAAATTATTAGTAAAGCCCCAACTAAATATTAGAAGTTCAAGGCTAATTTATAAGTGGAGATACTGTAACTTTTCCTAACATGGCTGTACTTTGTAAATAGCATATTGAATCCAGACAGCCTTGAGCCCATGTGCTGCTTCTGGTACAACGCCTCCATGCATGGATAGCTTCTTCATCTGTACTAATTTGACTTTTCCCTTTAATCTAGAAAGATCATTAATATACCACATGTAGGAAATAAATGAATATAGTGTTGGAGCCAATTGGCTCATCCCAGCCCATGTCGTCTCTTACAATTCTCTCTGCCTCCTCCAGACATTCAGTGTTCTGAGCTTCTCAAGGGATATCGTTTATGATCAATTAATTAGTGAGCACTAGATTAATGACTGAATCCATCAGTGCTTCCAAACATTAGTCTATTTATTAATTAATTAATTTATATGTATATTTTTTTGTCCACATCACATGGCTTGTGGAATCTTACCTTCCTGGCCAGAGATTGAACGCATGCCCCCTGCAAGACAAGTGAAGAGTCCTAACCGCTGGATCATCAGGGAATTCCCTGAACTTGTTTTTCTTTAAAGGTACACTCATAAAATCAAGAGTAACTTAAGGTAAACAAGAAAACTGATAGTATAATAGAATTTAAAGCACTCAGCACTTGATAGTGGTCATATTTTGTTCAAAGGGATTTCAGGGCGAGCTCTCTGTGAATTGTTATTTAACTTCTCTGTGCCTCAATGTCCTCACCATTGAATAGGAAAAAATAACAGCATCTACCTACTTGGATGACTGTGAAGCTTAAGATTGTGGGCAGAAATCACTCAGAAGAGTGGTGATTAAAAATGTCCTCAATAAACACTAGCTATCATTAATGATACAATCATTAATGTGATTACTAAATAAAAATAGAAGGAGCCCTGAAAGTGTCAATTCTGGACCTAAACTTGAGACTCCTGAATATTCATTGGAAGGACTGATTCTGAAGCTGAAACTCCAATACTTTGGCCACCTGATGTGAAGAGTCAACTCATTGGAAAAGACCCTGTTCCTGGGAAAGATTGAAGGCAGGAAGAGAAGGGGACGACAGAGGATGAAATGGTTGCATGGCTTCATAGACTCAATGGACATAAGTTTGAACAAACTCCAGGAGATGGCGAAAGACAAGGAAGCCTGGTGTGCCATAGTCCATGGGGTCGCAAAGAGTTGGACACCTCTTAGCGACTGAACTGAACTGACAAATTCTTAAAATGGAGGAGATGTGAGTAGGCTGTTGTTTGTTAACTTCTGAGCACACAGTGTTTATAGGTGCTATGAGATTCATCTTCTAGATTCACATGGTCGAAGAACCCAGTAAAGTGAGAAGTTAGTATGGGGTTAAGAGATTCAGAAAGGAAATAGTATGATGCTTGTGAAATAGATTTCACAAGCATCACAAGCATATGGAAATGTGACTCCACAGGAAGTGTGAAGCTGTACAGACAAAATTTGCAACAAGAGGCCAGTGCAGCAAAATCCTTGGCAAAGACGCCACATGAACTCATCGAACACTCTTCAATGAGTGAATTATCCTGTAGGTATCTGGTGGTGAGTGTCACGGCATGAGGGGCACAAAATACAGGAGAGGTTAAGGAGAACAATATTATGTATGGAGATCAAATCAAATGGGATTGTGAAGAAAGAATGAGGAATGAAAGAATAAGACTTTTTTTTTTTTTAATGGAATATTTCATCCAGAAATAAGGCAAGGGCATGGAGGTACTTGGAATCAAGTCAGGCTAAGAACTGAGGAATAAAACTGAGTCTTTGTGATCATTTATCCCTTCTGGATTGTATCATGCCTAAGAGCAGGATTAGCTGAAAGTCAGAAAGGCTGGAAGCAGAAAGTCAGAGCACTATGAGAAAGACATTTCATTAATCTAAATATATTAGTTAGCCAGGGTCTAGACGAGGACTTTATGGATAAGAGAGTAAAGAAAGGGGTAATTTAGCAAAGCAGAGCTTGGAATGACCATAACAGATTTAAGATAAGAGCTATCAAGTTTAAACACCATTTGTATTTGGGGGAAAAGTGTAATAAATTTTAATAATAAATAAAAGTCATAGCAGCTCATTCAAATTATTTGCCAGCCTGCCTCGCTTGTGGAGATGACAAAAAAAGTAAGATGAATGAAATTTGACATGATTTCTATTCCTGTGGCATAAAGCTATTATTTTACTTGCTGCGTCTATGATCAACTTAATTTCCAAAAGACGAAAGAGATAAAAGTGACAAAAAGGGATCTTATCAAATCTGTTCACAATGCTGATGGATTAAGATATTGACTTCTAATTTGAACCTTAACTCTGCATTCTACAGGCTGTATCTACAGCATATGGCCTGCTTGGATAAATACTACTTAGTATGTAAGTCATTTCTAAGAGCTGGTTTTAGTGTTTAGGTTAATAATTCTATGGCAATTCAAGATTACATTTAGGTTATGGATTCTGCAGCATCCCTCCTTTTGATTTTTTTTTTTTAACCATTCATATTGGCATCTTTATGCTTAGAGTTTTTAATACCTGCGCTTTAGACCCCAGACAGTCTCCAGGCCCTGGCTCTCGGTCACAAGGTCAGCTAACACCGCCTGCCGCCTTTCACCAGCCATGCTGTGCAGACAAAGCTTTTTATCACTTTCTCTTCCTGATCTTGATTTTCTACACTTAAGTCTTTCAACTTACAATATGTGACTGCACAAGAACATGTTGATTGTTCATATGTTTCAGCCTCTTGCTAAAGACAGCTCCCTTCTCCATGGTCTTCAGTGAGGTATGCAGTTCTGCCCAGGAGTGTTGGGGGCACCTCTGCTGATCATAATGGGGGGCTTCTAGGCCTCCCGCCGTGTTTTCTCTCGTGAGACCCAGAAGACACTGTGGAATTCCCTGAAATTTCTACTTTCCTCCTAGAAATCTCACAAAATTACAAAGGGAATAATTCAATCACTATCATTTCTATCAAAAGAAATGGGCAATAATAAACATTTTGTATAAATTTTACAAGAGCATGAAGGCCTTTGCATTGATGAGGAAACCCCCACCTCTCCCCACAACCACACATGCTGATGACATACAATGTCACTTACATGTCTACCTTCTATCTGTATTATGAGAGAAAAGTTAATAGCAGACATTTATATGTTTTTCTTGAAAAGTAACAGATAAAAATGCTTTCCCCAAAAGGACACCCACTGGTCTGTAAACTGAGAAATGTGTTAAACTGCAAGGAAAATGCAAAACGCTCTTTGTCAAATGATCTGTCTGCATATCAAATTTTGTCATTTTAAAATTAATATCGATACTCCACAAATATCAACAACTATTTTTCATTGTGATTCAAGTGAAGTGAAGTGAAGTGAAGTTGCTCAGTCGTGTCTGACTCTTTTCAACCCCATGAACTGTAGCCTACCTGGCTCCCCCGTCCTTGGGATTTTCCAGGCAAGAATACTGGAGTGGGTTGCCATTAAGAAAAGTACCCAAATAGTCTTTGGGTTAACATTGGTTCCTTAATCTTTAATTCTGTATTAAACATTTAAAAAAATAACTTGTTGGATCAAAACTCAGAAATGAGTTTTAGGATCCATTTTGTATTATATATTGCATTATTAGATCTTTAGAAATATATTGTTATGGTGAGTAGTACTATTTTCAGCTTAACTTGAGAAAGTGAATTCTAAAGGAAGTTAAAATGCCTTCCCCTGGTCATGCAGTGATAGGCCTGGTGGCAGATGCTGGGGACACTGGATTCCAGGGCTCCTGGGTCCATGTTCACATACAGGAACTCTCACTAGACACAGGCTGGCCTCAGTTCCCACCCTCACTAGAGAGCTGGTGGAGTGGGATCAGACACACAGGCTCAGCCTTCCCTGAGCTCTCTACCGTGACTCCATGAAGACGGAGTCAAGTTTGGTTTTTTTACAATGTCATAAAGTCAGTGCTGTCCAGACTGTTGGGCATGAAGTGGAAAAGTCTGAATAGCTGGAGGCACACATATTAGGAGGCTGATACAGACACAGGGTCAAAGACTTCTTCTCCAGGATAACCTCTGTTACAGATTTCTGATTTCCTTCATCAGTCTCTCAACTGGCTGCAATTGTTCCTTGATAATTTCATCAAGCCATTGCACAGGCCCTGTAGGACCTACATTTGTGTTCCTTTTTACATGAGGAAAAAAGAGTGGTTCTCTACTTATGCAAAGCACTATGGACTGACTTGCTTTTATAGGCAACTGAAAGTAATCCTAACCAACACAAAGCTCAAGAGGAAAAACATCAGTTTGCATTCTACTCTGAGTTGTGAATGATGACAGAAGAACATCCCTAAATGCAGTAGACATTTGAATCCAGGGATGAAAAAAAAAAGATGAAATGATCTTGAGAGATTTCCAGACTGGAGACTTGGTCTCGGCACCCTCACCATATCTCAGTATTCTGCTTACTAAGAAGTACCTGATGGATGTGCATTAGTGTCCTTTTCAATCTCAACTTCAGAACCTTGATAAGTGAAAGCATTAATTGCTCAGTCATGCCTGACTCTTTGAGACCCCATGGACTGCAGCCCGCCAGGTTCTCCTGTCCACTGGGTTTCCCAGGCAACCAGACAAGAATATTGGACTGGGTTACCATTCCCTTCTCCAGGGAATCTTCCCGACCCAGGAAGCAAACCCAGGTGTCCTGCATTGCAGATTCTTTACCATCTGAGCCACCAGGGAAGCCCTTGGGGAATAAATACTGCCCTTGCTTCCCTTAATAGCTGACTGTCAAATATTATGCAGTTGGATATATTTATTTTTCAACACTAAAGACTGAAAATAAGAATTTTCATGTTAGTAGGCCTTTTTATGCTAAGTGCCTTTAAAAAGCAAGATTATATACTATAATTTCTATTAACATTTTATACATGAGAATTTTCAAATTTCAGGGTAAGGGGATGAATAAAACAATGTCATGAGGAAAGAGAATTCTGATCACTGAACATGACTCATTCCTGGAGTAACAGGGATTCCAACAAATAGGATTTATACAATTCAAGCTTTTGATCTTCCTCAAAACTTAATCTGCTTCTATATGTGATTCTTAACCCTGGATCATTTCAAACGTAACCTCTGTTTCAAACATCTCCATTTCTTTCTGTTATTTTTTTTTTAATTGCTACAGTATTAAAGCTAGCTTTCAGCATCATCCCTATTTAGTGGGTCCTTCACAACTCATGACCGAAAACACCCAGGACTAGAAGCTATTCCATTAAAATGCTTGCATTTTTCTAAATGACTGCCAATGAACCATAACAAAATAGAACCTCCCCTCTCTGGAAGTGATCAGACAGGTTCAAAAAGAATATTTGATGATATGCCAAGCCAGCACATTGCTGCGATTATAAGAACAAGGCCCACACCCTGAATAGCCAGACTTTCCTTCCCTGTTACAGACCAGCTGCCTCCCATTGGGAGCCTGGGTTTGCAGATCAAAAATCTCCACTCCTTCCACGTGGGCTCTGGGACATTTCACAGTGGCATAGGACCTGGGTAAAGCCATTAACAAAAAGGATTTGGGACGATGTCAAGGAGAATTGAGACCTAGGGCCATGTTTTCTGGTATCACTAGATCTTTTCTTTTACTACACCAAGCTGTCCATTTAGAAATCTCTGCAAGTGTGGAACACAAGCTGCCTGTTTCATGATTCATCCATACATCCATTCGTGGAGCAGATATCTATCAAGAAAATGTAATCAAAATGCTTATACTGAGCTGCTCATCCTATTTCTGATGCTAATAATGTGTCTTGTTTTTGTTGTTTGTTCAAACAACTTTTGTTTCTCTGCGTGTGTGTGTTAGTCACTCAGTCGTGTCCAGCCCTTTGCAGCCCCATGGACTATAACCTGTCAGGTTCCTCTGTCCATGGAATTCTCCAGGCAAGAATGCTTTCAAATACCTGTTTTGTGAGAGCATCTAAGGTGAAGTAAGTTCCATTCAATGCCACGTTTCATGTATCAGTTCTTTAAACTCCTGAACTATATTTTCTGCTATTGTTAGATATTTTAGAACAGCAAAGTCTTAATTTCTTATATATGAGCTAGTGGACCCATAGCACCGTGCTTATTTCACTTTGCAAGGATATAATATAAACTGTGTCATAATAGAGTGTAGGTTAGAATGGAATTTCAAGGTAATCCAGATGAAAGCGCTATTTTGCAACATATCAAAAAGCAGTGCTTTCAACAGCAGGATGGATAGGATATTCCTGGGAAGGGAGGCAAGGTATCACATTGACGTCTGTACCTGGTGGATTTCCCTCTGCTTTCAAGAGCCAAAGAAAAGTCTAAATGTTCTTTCATATAACAGCCCTGAAAGGCTGTGAAAATAGCTCCTTCCACATGTGCCAATCTGTCTCTACCAATTTATCTCCTGTTCAAATCAAACTTAGCTCTTTCAAATGATTCTCACAGGCCATGCTCTCCTCACCCATCTTTACCTTCTCCTCTGGGTGTATCTTCATTTGTCATTGTCCCTCTTAAGAAGTGGACACAGGTTGTAGATATAATGCGTTAACTTGACTTATGGGTTCTCCAAAGGTTGGCATCACTGGCATTTGCACTGTAGGCCTTTGCTGAGCTCTCAATCAATTAATGCTCCAGATTTTTTTTTTTTAATAAAGGCTGCCTGCCTCCTCAATAACCCATCTCTCACTAGCGCTTACCTTTTGGACTTGGTGTGGGCTTTTATAATCTTATTATACTTCACATCCTCAGGGTTTCTTGGCATTTTCAAGAGCATCTCTGGTTTCTGAAATGTTTAAATGGGAGTCTGGTAATATCATGACTCTATTTTAAAAATTCCAAAAATATAAATACCTAGAAATCCACTCATTTAGGGTGAACTATTTCTAGCCTAGGATATAATTTGCTCCATTGCTAAACTGTGTCTGACTTTGCAACTCCATGGACTTTTGCCCACTAGGGTCCATGGGATTTCCCGGGCAAGAATACTGGAGTGAGTTACCGTTTCCTTCTCCAGGGGATCTTCCTGATCCAGGGGTCGAATCCAAGTCTCCTGCATTGGCAGGTGGATTCTTTACCACTAAGCCACCAGGGAAATCCCAGACAAATTGATACACTTCCTGTAAAACATTTTTCAGGCTTTATGTTTTGGGATGTATACCATTAATAATCACTGTAGTTAATTTTTTTTAATCACACTTCAAATTATTGAGATAACATTGATCTTGAAAGATCCACCTCTATGAAACTCCTCCTGATACATCCATGCTACCGTGTCCTACTCCATCAAAATCCTATCCCATTTTACTTCCTTCATGGCGAAACAAACTCACTGTATAGTGGATTTCTCTACTTTGTTTTCTCCTTTCATCTTGTATCTCAGACTCCAAACTAGAGGATTCTTGAAAACTGTTTGTTTCGTATTCATTTTGAAATCAATATCAACTCACCCAAATTGCTACATGACTGAGTTATACTGAGTTAAATCACTGCTTCTTTTATCTTATATCTCATCCATCAGAAATCAATGTTTGTGAAAAAGTCAAAGGAATGCTTTCTATTTTGTAAGTCATTTTAGAAATGATTGTGTTCTTATCTCAAATCCTTCTTTGAAATTTGAAATGGGGGAAAAAAGAGAGAGAGAAAGTCAGGAGGTAGCATGAGTGTCCCCGGGGCTTTATAATGACCAGGAAGGTAAATGACGAAGGACGTGCAGTCCCAACAGGGCAGCACCACCATGTGTGTTCTGGGGTTTTAAGAAGCAGAAGCAAATCAACCTGCATCTTGGGAACCTGATTCCATCTCTGAACTTGAGTCATGACAATGCATGATGCATGAGGCCATCTTTTCACTACTTCTAAGCCAGATCAACCAGTGCATCCCGATCGGAACCATTTCCATGATTCAGAAGGAAGGAAAGCAGAAATGATGACCATTAAATCCCATTTGGCTATTTCCACCTTGTATGAAAATGCAGATAAAACGTATGTCCAGATTTCCTTAATCAGAGTATAATGCCCTCTCTCTTTCTTCTAGCATGTTACTTGGTGTAGGCAGTGCCTTATATTGCTTATATGGTCACGTGCATAAGTTATTGATGCATGAACTTCAGTATTTGTGTTTACATATGTAATTCACTTCTACCAAATTAGTAATGTGAGAAATATACTAATACTTAATCTCAGTGCCCCCATGAGAATTTTAGGAAATCAGAAGAAGGCATCAAGACGTTTATTTACCTAAATAGACCCGAGATAACGTGAATAAGGGGCTTCCCAGGTGGCTCAGTGTTCAAGAGTTAGTCTGCTAATGCAGGAGACTTGAGTTTGATCCCTGGATTGGGAAGATTCCCTGGAGAAGGAAATGGCAACCCACTCCAGTATTCTTGCCTGGAAAATCCCATGGACAGAGGAGCCTGGCAGTTTGCAGTGCAGGAGTTTGTAAAGTGTCTCACACAACTTAGTGACTGAACATGCATGCACAACATGAATTAAATATTAAGACATAGAAAAGAGATCTTGGAAAGCTTACAACAAATGAAGAATCAACCTAAATGAACAGGAAAAAGGGAAAGTAGTGAGATCATATGCGATCTGAGAATGTTACTGTTTATTTACATCATCTGAAATATCAGAGTCACATAAGCATGCATTCCACTGACATTCTTTGCAACAGCATGAGTAAGCTGCATGAATAATAGATGTTAACAGAGCAACAAGAACAACATCCTGGTAAGTGAGTAAGGCTGAGACAGAGCAAGACTGGTCTAAAGTGCCTATCATTCCACCCTTTCAGCGACAAGTTCTCTGTCTCTCTCTTTTTTCAATTTTTCTCTTTTCATGAAAGGTGTTTCTGCATTATTAGCAGGAGCTTTACCCTTCGTGTATTACTATCCTACAAAATGATCTTTAGGTTCAATTCACAAGTGTTAGATGTGTTACAAATGGGTATTAGATGTGTATTGATTGCATCACTTGTGCAACTTACCAAGATGCATTAACAAAATCAAAGTGTGAATGTTACAGAAGGTTGATTGAACCCAGCATGGTTTTCATATTTTCTTTCAAGTGAATACATAGAAATAATGCAACATGCACACACAGTTATTTTATGATTCAACATCTATTTTAAGTCGACAGTGTTTAACCAAAAGTGATTAAGATGTAAAATTAGACATCTTAAGACATTGCTAAAAATCAAAAGGTATCTTTTGTTTAATGTTAACTATGACAATTCATAAAGTAATTGTCCTTTCATAGATTTCTGCAATTTAGTTCGAACTGCTTTACAAATCACTATAGGAAGGATCATCATAATAGGTTATTTTCCCAAAGATTTTATTTCTCCAACACACTTTATTTCTGAAAAGGTTATTAAACATTAAACTTGGAGGAGTATTTGTAAACTAAGACAGAAAGGGGAAAGAAACATTAACATATTGGTAACAAATGTTTAGTTTACAGTATTGTTTAAAAATGGGCTTCCCAAGAGGCTCAGTGGGTGAAGAATCTGCCTGCAAATCAGGAGACACAGGTTCGACCCCTGAATCAGGAAGATCCCCTGGAAGAGGGCATGGCAACCCACTCCAGAATTCTGGCCTGAAGAATTCCATAGACAAAGGAGCCTGCTGGACTACAGTTCATAGAGTCACAAAGAGTTGAACATGACTGAGCACACACAAACAGTATTTAAAAATATTTGAAATATTTTTCAGCAAACATAAAGTTGATTTATATTCTAGAATATTTAAGCTATTTTAAACTTAAATATCCATTTTATATATTTTTTCAAGTCTGAAAAATCAGTGTGCCAATTTCAAGGTACAAATTTGAAATAAAATGTGACACTGACTAAACGAATCACCAGTCTAGGTTCGATGCATGATACAGGGCGCTCGGGGCTGGTGCACTGGGATGACCCGGAGGAATGGGATGGGGAGGGAGGTGGGAGGGGGTTCTGGAAGGGGAACACACGTACACCTGTGGTGGATTCAGGTCAATGTATGGCAAAACAAATACAACATTGTAAAGTTAAAAAATAGATAAATAAACATATTTTACTTGAAAAAAATAAACACTGGTTTGATAAAAGAAACACAAAAATATCTATTTTCAAAGCAAATTTATTGTAACTTCATAGTATATTTTACATCCACTTAGAAAACTCTAGTATAAAGGGGAACTCTTGTGTATCATAGCACTCTGACCTTAATTATGAAATTAAGAGAAACAGAAGCAAAATCACTGTGTTCAATATCATGAAATCCATATGTATAGTTAGTCTTCAAATATAAATCTATAATATTTATTAAAAATAAATATTTGAATATAGCAATAATCACATCTATATACATATAAACACATACATTATTTTGTTAAGTTTAGCCAAAAAGATCTTAAAGAAATCTAGTGTAAATATCCTTTTATATCTGTAGGGCAGTGCTTATGGCACCAGAAACCTAGTGAATGCAATAAAAAATTGTCAATGTGATATAATCTGCCACTGATTATGTTATGAATGAAAGCAGAAAGTTATGAGTCTCTTAATTATTATAGTAAGTACATTATAACAAAGTTAAATTTTAATTTCATAAAACATCTTCCTCTAAAGTACTTGATCCATCTATGTACAGAGTAGAAAAGTATGACTTTACAGTTATTCAGGGACTTAAATTAATAGAAACGTATATGGAAAATTATTAAATGGAATTAATCCGAAAATCAAGTCATAGGGCAGACATGGCAAGTGCTATTCTTAAAATAGTTGATGTTTGCATGCTTCATCTTCTGTCCTGCTTGAAACCATTGTTTCCTGAAATAAAACCCACGTCTGGGCCGAGATCCCACTAGACAGCTAGCCGTGCATTAGAGAATGCAAGCCGCAGTGAGTACACTTCTCTTCTTGTTGTAGATATTTATACTGGGAGTAAGCTTCATTATTTAAAGTGTGTTTGTGATCTCCCGCTGGCCTGAGCCCTCTGAGTCAACTGTGTTATCAGATTTTGGTATTTTTTCTTCCAATTTGTGAACATTTCTCTCTCACTGAGGGTAGGAGTCACAATCTATGTCTTCTTGAATTCAGTGCTACCTGTAACAGTGACTATCAATTCTGACTGTACATTAAAATACCTTGCAAAGATCTTCATTGTAAATGCTAGTGCCAGAACCAGGACATTAGAGAATCTGGTCCAACTGGTCTGGGGATGGTACTCGGTCAACGATGTGCTGTTAGAGATGCTCAGGTGAGCCAAACTGCAGCCGGAGTTGAAACCCACCAGGGTATACAATTCCCAGCACAAACAGATGACCCAAAAGAATTACTAGACTTATGAAAAGACAGTCAAAATAAATCACCTGAAAGAGTCAGAGAAAACAGCTCTCACCAAAATGTATCTCCTGCGAGAAACAGAAGAAATTGAAAAACTGCTTTTAAGATCTTGCTCAATAAGATTTTATGATTGATCACATTTATTAAACAATGGTTTCCTTTCAAATAAGTAGAGTGGAAAAATCTACAGAATTACAAAAGATATCAGGATATTAAGGGGGGCTCCCCTGGTGGCTCAGGGGTAGAGAATCCACCTGCCAATGCAGGAGACATGGGTTCAATCTCTGGGTCAGAAAGATCCTCTGGGGAAGGAAACGGCTACCCACTCCAGTATTCTTGCCTGGAGAATCCCATGGACACAGCAGCCTGATGGGCTAGAGTCCATGGGGTCACAAAAGAGTCAGACATGACTTAGTAGTCATATAACAACAAAATCAGGATGGTAAAATTGTAACTGCTGCTTTCAAGACTTCAAAAATAAGGCATGCATTATGTTTACCTTTATAAAAAGTAAGATGATTAATGTGGAGGGATAGTTTTATTAATATACTGAAGAAAATGTTATGAATGCAGAAATATTTTAAAAACTCAAAGGGAAAGTCAAAGGAGGAAGGAATAAATAAACCTAAGCTAAATACTCAAACTTCAAATAATAATCTATCTATATTTTAAAGATAATTTTATAGTAGAGTTATTAGTGTGTAGATGGCCTCTGTGAATTGGAAAGAAAAAAAGGATATACAGAGTATTGACTTGTGATAAAATTATCTGGCTGCACCTAGGTATCTGTCTCTTTCTTTCTTTTTGTCTGCCAGTCTGCCCAGGCTGCTTCCTACTTTTTCATAAGCCTTTGTGCTACATGGAGTCTCTCCCTACATTTTCCTTTACAAAAGTCAAAGTGTGCAGACCTTCCTGCCTTAGTGCCTCGGCATTCAAAATGAAATCATGTGTCTCAAAATCACCACCATGGATTTTGAATACTATCAACAATACATTGCCACCAAGAATTTTGAAACTTTAGTGCATGGTGTAAAGATAAAAGTTTAATATTTGCATCCAAGGTTTCAATAGTCTAGCAAGTGATGTACAAGGAAGGCTGAATCCATGAGTTGCATTCTCTGAATTCTCTGAATCTTTCCATATATTTCCATTTCATTGATCAGTTTTCCATTTTTCCCTTTCAACAGCATAAGCTTTAAACAACTTTTCTTTTTATCTTAGGGTCCTTGAGTGAAAGCACAACTATAGAATTTTTGCTAACATAAGCAGAGAATGAAATTAGGATAACAATTTCCAAAATTGGAAAATCCTTTAAATAAAAAAAAAAAGTTTATGCTTTTAAATAAAGATATTATGAGAATATTAAAAGTTAGTCCAATACATATTTTCTAGCCCTCTGCAAAGGTATTTGCATTCATATATCAGAGTAACTGTATATTAGAAGAAAGAAATACATCAGATACAAGATTTATTGTAATTTTGGGAAAACCAGGGTCCTCTGTCAATCTGCAGTCAAAGAAGAATGACGTTGATTTCAAAGGACAAAGAAGTTGTTCTAATTCTGCTTCACAGTATGGCGTGGATATTTTCCCAGCTCATGATTAAAATAATCCTCCTCCCCCAAATATTTTATTTATCTAAGTTCTAAATGGTTTATCGTTTCCCTTGAATTTAATAATATATGCTTAAACATCAAGTTAGCATCCATGTATTTCTTGTTATTTAATAAATACTGCATTCTGCATGGATGTTAAATTAGAAAACCGTGACTCCAGAAAGCACTGACTCAGCTAGTCATTTATCTTAAAAAGTTCACAGATGTTTGAGATCACTTAAATTTGCTTTCAGCAGAGTACCTATACCCACTATATATTCCTGTGTTTTAGCAGTTGATTTAAAATAAACAATTACAGCAAAATGGCTATAAACAGGAAAAAAAAAGAAATTGAGTAACATTAACTCAGCCATCTTATGTGATTATTCTAAATTTTCTGTTTAATTTTTTTAAACTGCAGAGATCCCCCCCAAACCCATTAGAATCTACCCCAAAGAAACAAAAATATTGATAGTACTGTAATTTTGAGAATTTATTGTGCAATGTAAGTTTTATGACTTTATGCCAAACAGCCATCTGTTTAAGCTTTTCCTTACTCTCTCTCTCTCTCTCTATATATATATAATTTATATATGCTGTTTTATAAGAAATACATTTTGAAACTGAAATTAAAAGGACTTGTTCAATTCTAAGTGAGAATAAATTGACAATTTTAATGATTTTCTATTTAGCATACAATGTAAAGACAGTTTGACAAAATTATTTGCCCTATATAGCAGATGCTTATTCAGAGCATAAACAGCCTTCTGGCGGTACCCAACTGCAAAGTAGCCCTGAGTTGGTACTGGAATTGAACCTACCATTCTACAAGCCAGCTGCTTCAGCATGATGGGGGCTGTGGTAAGACAGGTGAGTTCTATGGACATGGGCCCACAATCTCGCTTCTTTTGCTGGGATGTGAGTTTCTGCATCAGAAGCAATGCTGTGTGAATATCATGGCGGTGCACCAGAAGTCCAGTTTAAACAGCCTGCCCCCAGGTGGCTGGCTGATCAGTCTCAGCAGTGGTGCCATACTGAGGACTCAGTCTTGGTCTCTGCAGCTGGCAGATGGGCACTCGGCCGTGGCCGTGGCCAAGTCTGTCTTGGTAAGTGGGTTTCCATGTGACTGGGCCCAGGGTAACCTCCTTCCCTCCCACCATGGAAACTTAGTTCCTAAGCCTATTGGTAGCCATGGATAAGGCTGATTGTATCCTTGGGATAGTTATCCTATCCACTTGATTATTAAAATCCTTCTCTGCTAAGTCACCTTTTGGTGACTCTATTAATTTAATCAACATCATTCAGTTCAATAACTTGAGAAATATTGATGTTGTTTAGTTCCTAATTAGTGCCCAACACTTCTGCAACCCCATAGACTGTAGCCCACCAGGCTCCTCTGTCCATGGGATTCTCCAGGCAAGAATACTGGTGTGGGTTGCCATTTCCTTCTCCAGGGGATCTTCCTGACCCAGGAATTGACCCTGTCTCCTGCATTTACCAATGAGCCACCAGGGAAGCCAAAAAATATTTATATTAAACACAAAATATAAGTCCTCATGGCAACTTTTAATACAATATGATACTAATACTTCCTATTTATTCAGAGAGCTTTCAGATTCAGAGAGTTTGTTCTTTCCAAAGTTCACACAAAGTTTGAAAGAGCTTGAGTTAGGAGAGAGGTATCTGCTACGTAGAGTATTATTGTTAGTATTAACAATTTTAGGACATGTCAAAAAGGTAGGTAAGGAGGTTTAAGTTTCAACCTCAAGGTCAAAGAGTTGAAGCTGAAAGCCCATTTGGATTCTCACCACTGATCCTTCCCTTTGTTCACAGGTATTATCATTTCATCCAAGAAGGGACTCTGATTTTCCAAAACTTAAATACATTTTTCAAGAGATTCTGTGTAACAATGCTTTAAAATAAATTATCTCCTTTATTCCACACAACAAATCTATGATGAAGTTATGGACTCTTCTATGAAGAAAATGTGTCAGGAAAACATTTAATAACTCACCCAAAATAATGCAGAAAACAAGCAGAACCAGAAGCCCATCTTATTGGTGAACGTCTGCAAAATTCTTAACTATTACATGAAGTTGCTTCCCACGGTTATAAGTTATTTTATAAATTTCTAGTGCCATGACCACTTTGTTACAAACGTGTGTGTGTGTGTATCTGTGTGTGTGCACGTCCACATGGATAGGTACTCTACAAATAGGAAAATACCTAAGCATATTTGTGTTCACATTCACACCTGTAATGTGGTAACCTATCAAATGACTGTTACACTCCCTGGCACAAAGTGCACAAGATAGCAAACGGTGTGTTGTGCAGTCAAACACTGGCCTAGTCATTTTTACACGTTAGCTACTTTACTGTTCATTTCAACCATGAACGCTAGAATTTATTGCCTTTGTTTTCCAGATCAATACATTGAGTTTAGGGAACTAAGGTAATTTCCCTGAACTGACATACCTAATAATTAGAAGCCGTGAAGTC
Source organism: Okapia johnstoni (assembly GCA_024291935.2). Classification (NCBI taxonomy): domain Eukaryota; kingdom Metazoa; phylum Chordata; class Mammalia; order Artiodactyla; family Giraffidae; genus Okapia; species Okapia johnstoni. The sequence goes on along the minus strand of CM044321.1, from coordinate 5,494,245 downwards.
TAACCTGGGGTCTGTGAATTCCCAGCCTCCTGCACTTTCAACTCACTGTCTGTCTGGGTATTCACTATCCAAACACCGAAAGTTTCTCTTAACTGAGGAAGCATTACTAGTTCATGTCTTCAATTGCCAGATACAAAGAGACTTTAAAGATAAATTAAGCAGAAGAGTCTTGTGCATTCTCCTGAGTTCCCTGCAGCAAAGACTCAGTGAAACGTCAAGGTTGCAGACAGACAGTCTTAACTGAAATGCACTTTTCTTCCTCCATGCAGTTAGAATCCCTCAAAACATGATAATGTAAAATCTATAAGCCCATTCCTAAAAATTTTAATTTATCTGTAGTTTACTATAAAGTAGTTTTCCAAAAAAAATTTCTTTGTGGTTCGTGGGAAAAATGTTAAGTTGGTAGCATTAACAGAAAATAAATTTTATGAATGGGTAATACAAGATGCTATAACCATGAGTTATTATCAACTTTAAATCCTAAGATTAACAGATACTTCAAAATAGAATGTTTTTTTCATAATTTTAGTACAATGAGTTTTAAAAATCTATATGCTCTTTTAATTAAGAAAATATATCAAAAATGCCTCTTTGTATCTACAACAGGTTTTGCGACTTCACTTTTTATACTCAAGTGATGTTCTTACCAAATACACCTAGAACATTAAGAAAGTTGGTAAAATACTGCTGCTTCAGATAATTATCAAGTTCACTTCTGCCATAAAGATTTTTCAAAGAATTTTACATACGAATGCCTCAACAGTAGAATTTCTAGAACCACCAGAAGTAAGAGTCAAAGAGAATTTAGTAAGTGTTCAATGAATGAAAACATGACCAAGCTGTTTTTCCTCTGAAAAAGAACTTTGGAGATATTTTGATACCCTTTTTATGTAACTTTCTCTCCTTGAGTCTTTGTCTAGAAACTTTTCTTGGGAATCTGGAGGTACTTGGAGTAATGTGATGGAAATTATTACAACAGTTTGTCTATTCAGCAAACACAGTACTGCCAGCCGCTGTGCTCAGTACTGGGGTGACAATGGTAACAAGCAGACATGGCCAACATCCTCATGGGATATACCGTGTATTGCTAGGAATTCCACACAAGTTGGGACATCCTACTCTAGCTTCTTTCTCTGAATTAAAAACAAAATATTCCCAGGTAGTACTGATACAAATAATTCGCCAGACACCATTTGTGTAAGGAATGGTACTAGACCATGGTATGGACCCTCCAGGGAAAATGTCTTTGGAATGGCATCTGTAAGCTCTGAAAGGCAGTGGGAGTCAATGAGCCTCACATGGCACAAATCATACAAGCGTGGGTGCTTTGGAACACCAACTCCTTTTCATGTGGGCATGCTCCTCCAGGCACCAGCCCTTAGAAATCGCCTGGTGAGAACCACCCTGAGGTTTGGAAGAAAGTCAACAACACTTGATTCTGGAGACAGTTATTATTCCAGTGAGTGTATGCAACAGCCAAAAAAAACCCCAAAAAACACTTCATTTACTACTTGACAGTTATTCAGGAGCCCAGGGATGGCTCCTCCATGTCTTCTGTATCTTGCAGCAATATCAATTTCCTTCTTCACAAACCAAGAATCTCAAGCTAATGAACATCTCTTGCCCTGGGCAGTGTTGGATGAGATACAGAGACATATACACGTTTGGAATTTGATCTGGGAGATGCTGGAGAGCATGGAAGACTCAATCTTACATCAAAGGCCAGGGCTCTACCTTACCTGGTTTAAATACAGGTGGGATAGAAAGCTAACGCTGCGGGATGTTCACTGTTTCATTCTCTCAGAAATCCACTTTGAAGGTTCATTTTGTGCAATGATGTGTCATTTTGTCAATGGCTGAACCTGAATTTCTTGTACTGTGAGATGATGTATGGAAGTCAGTCACATCACCAATAAGTGTAGTGACTCTCCATCTCATAGATCTTATTTTTATGGGTAGTTAATTTACAATATTGTATTAGTTTCAAGTATACAGCATAGAAAGAGATTCAGTTATGTGTGTGTGTATATGTGTGTGTGTGATTCTTTTTCAGATTCTTCCCCATTATAGTTCATCCTATAGATCTCAAAGTTGGTCTTCTTGATAATGACACATGTATCAGTAATGTTTTTTTGGTCATGTGAAAATATTATAAATTGCTAGTTTGGGTGATTAAAGTTAAGGAAAGGTAAAATGTTCTATGAAAGTACTGCTTTGGGGGTGATTTAGATTTAATCAAGCACCATCTCAACTTGTACTTATAAAATCACCCAGTGGGTAAAGGGATCGTTTTGAACCTTTAATCACATTTTACTACATTTAGGATGTACATTTTTTTTTTGGTTACTTCTCACAGTGTGTAGGATCTTAGTTCCCTGACCAGGGGTTGGACCCATGCTCCCTGCATTGGAAGCACAGAGTCTTAACCACTGGACCAGCAGAGAAGTCCCTATGAAGTAAATTAAATGCCATAATTTTCTCAACACATTTGGTGATTTACAAAGTACATATACACTTTATAAATACCCAGGATCTTCTGTACAAATTCTTTATAAAGGTGCATGTCCATTACGTTATTTGCAATTACATTTCTTCTAAAGTCTTTTCTGTTAACTAAAAGGAAAATTAATTGAATAATGATAAGCCATAATGTAACAGGAAAGAAGTTAGCGGTACATTAAAACTTCCCAAGCCTCTCTGTGGCTTTAAATATTCATTTGATTTCCATAAAATGTCTTTAAAATTGGGTGGCCAGATGATGTGCAGAAAAGAAAAGACTGGCATCATTCACTGAAGCCTGGAAAGCTCCAAATGCAAATGTGTGGTTCGCAGGAGACAATCCACAAATTACGTGTTTGACTTTATATCAAAATTCCATCTTTTCCTTCCTGTTTATATCACATTTGCTCCCTTATCTCACAATTGATTTTTGGCACCCGATTCGGGCCAGACTTTCCCAGCACCCTCCTCTCACTTCACACGTTTTTCCCTGATCTCCAACCAAACGCGCCCCTTCCCGCCACGGGGCTCTGACATTTCATGAGGGAACCCTGAGTAATTAAAAGACGTAAAAAAAAATATGTCTTCGCTGGGAGTTTGTCAGTTGACAGTTTTATAAACAAAAGAGGGAGTCGATATCCAAAGGAAAGCTTAGCATCACTCCCTTGCCTTTGTGTTTATTTGGTTTCAGCCATTTAAAACGCTTTCTCTCTCGTGAGCTGAGCTGTATAGAGCAAGTGACTTCAGTGGCTGTGTTTTCAGATATTCCCATCGTGCCTAAGTGGATTCCTCATATGAGAACCTCCGCGGTCTCTCTTTAAACAATCGAGGAGAATGACTACTTCCACAGATTCTTTCTGTCTGGTCAGGAAAATGTCTGGAGATAAAACTACTGTGAGATAATTGTTTCTATGATAAGCACACGGGTGACAGCTTAACAGTGCTTTGAGAAAGAACAGATATGTATCTCCGTTAAGCAGATATATGACACTGATATTTTTATCAGCCATTTCCTTTAGTATTTTACTTAAAATGCACTCAGCTGTTAACTTTCTAGCCAGAAAACATTCAAATGAATAGAGATAATCCTCAGGCACTTGAAGCCCACTTTAGCCACTGAACTACAAGTGGCTTAGCCCTGGCCTGAGTTTCTTGGGTCTAATCCTGTGGGATTTTGTACACCATGAGTTTTTCTTTCTTTTTTTTTTTTCTAGAGGGAAAAAATAATTAAACTACAGCAACTTGGCCCATGATGCATAATTAATATATTCTATTATTACATGAATAAACTCCACTGTCCCTCACAGCTCTGTGATTAAAGGCAGCCATCTCAGTTCCTTGAATGTTCACCAACAGGGACCACGGGCTTAAGACTTTATTTAGAAGGTAATAAGCAGATACACACTGCAGTGAGCAACCTTCAGTCCTGGAGGCTGAGGGGAAAGGAAGCTGGAAAGACTAGTATAACAGTGCCTTGTTGAAGAAGGAAAAGAATTCAGATTCAATTGAAGCCGGTGGCGTTTTTGCTGAAAAATAGTGGCATTTGGGATGCTTTCCAAAAGAGTACCATATTTAATCAGTAATCTACAGATGTTAGGTGAAGATATTTTACACATTACAGAATATGTGTGTGTGTGTATATATATATTATGTGTGTGTATATATATATATATACACATAATATATATATATTTATCTTTACACGTAAATTGTGTGTGTATACATATATATATTATGTGTGTATATATATATACATACATACATATATATATTTATCTTTACACATATCTTGTGTGTGTATACATATATACAAACACACCCAATGTACATGTATAACAACATAGGTATTTTGTGATGTGTAATATAGATCAGCAGGGTATGGCAAGTAAATTTCAATCACTTCTCAAGCCTAAAGAGTTTGAGTAACTGCAGTCACAAAAGCACATACTCTCTATTGTGTTCCACAAGTTATTCTTGGCCTTTGGATGCAGCTCCAGAGCTAATAACCCATTAAGCCTCAGACGCAAGGCAACCATAAGGATCTGAAAGTCATGATGATGCCCTTGTTATCACAACCCATGGGCTTAGAAAAATAGCTGTCCTCACTGGGCGCCATTCTCAAGGATGTGAGAGCACATTATGTCTCTAACTGTGAGGACAGAGCAGGAGTGTGTGTTCAGCTTTGTGACTGATATAAACCAGCAGCTGTATATAAACCAGCCATAGCCTCCACAAGGTGGCTAGGACCAGTATGCAACTACAGATGAAGGTATAGGTGTACACATAGGTAAAGCGTCTGTCTACAATGCGGGAGACCCGGGTTCAGTCCCTGGGTTGGGAAGATTGCCTGGAGAAGGAAATGGCGACCCATTCCAGTACTCTTGCCTGGAAAATCCCATGGATGGAGGAGCCTGGTAAGCTACAGTTCACGGGGTTGCAAAGAGTCAGACGTGATTGAGTGACTTCACTCACATGGATATATATACAGATGTATCACTGCAAATATAGTCACAGAAGAGAAAGAGAGACAGTCTCCAAAGCAGTCACATACTTTTTCCTTTTTTTTTTTTTAACACAAGATCGTGTCTTGAGAACTTTAGAGTGCTGGCGTGCATTTTTCTCATGAAGAATTGTACTGGAAGCCAAAACTGCCTTAGCATCACACATTTTGTGTTCATTCAACAAATAGTTTTTGATTGACTACTACAATATAGGTAGAAAATAAATTGAGGCTATGACACGATATATAAAAAGAAAGTCTGACCCCCGCCCTCAAGGAGTTTGAGGTAGAAAAAGATAATTTAGCATGTCCTGTTCCTCAGTTGGTGGTCCATCAGGTAAGATGCCGTGTTCCCAGTGCTGGGGACCTGGGTCAGTCCTTGGCCTGAGATCTGGACCCCGCATGCAATCTCACTGATGAGAATGACATCAGCACCCAAACAGCCCCCTTTTCTCACAGTGGGAAGGGCACACTTAAGCAAACATAGAGTTATGGCTCATTACTGAAACAGGTCCAAGATATCAGTGTAAGGATAACAATACAATCAAGAGATCTAAAGTTACAAGCATTCCAGTGAACTAGAAAACCCTAAAATGTTTTCAACACTACTTCTTTTAAAGTACTGAGGCATACCTTGGCCACGAGGAACTGGTTATACTTAATAGTGCCAAGAGCAATACAATCCCCTTAAGGCAAAGCAAAGAAATATTAACAGTACCATCCAATACTTTCTTTAGTGCAAAGGTAGACAGTGAACTGCAATCTTTATTTTACACCTTTAGTAACATCAAAGGACCAAAGTTAAGTATGTAGTTGCCTCCTCAGGTGTCCTAAGAAGTCCCATGTTCTTGGCTGTGATACAAAGAACAAATGTTTGCCCAGCAAAGTGATTTGGTGGCTTAAGAGTCATTTGAAAGGTTTTGTGGATGATGACACCAAGTTTAGAAGAGCTGATGTACTGGGTTGCCCAAAAAGTTCATTCAGGATACCCGAACGAATTTTTCAGCCAAGCCACTACGACAAAGATGCAGATGAAAGATACATACTTGTACCAAGTTTGGCTCTTTTCCTGACATTGACGCAAATACAGTTCACTGATTTGGAGCTAGAGAGAAAAGGAAGCAGAGAGAGAGGAAGAAGGACCAAAGACATATGAAGATGAGGATTACGTGTGGAGAGAAATTAACTCTAATAACTGTACGGTTCATGTTTACACTTTAAGTCCAATGCCTCCCTCCCCCACCCTCATCAGCACTTTATTGCACGTTCTAAAAAGACCTGTTGCTAACAGTTCACATGCACATTAACACTTCTCTCCTCCTCTGGAAGCAACTGGGAATCTCACTTGAAGAAGTTTTTGGAACTCAAGACTTGCTTGGTATTGAAGGCAGCTACATGGGTTTTTCAGTGTGAGTCTATGGAACTACGGTCTGTCTGGACTTGCTTATACAATTACTTTTGAGCAATTATGGTGATGTAGGGAAGAGATGAAAGTATTATTCCAGAAATCATTAGGCTTTTGTTAATAGGCTTATTTTCACGACCTTCTCTGTTAATTGTTCGCTCCTCTGTCCTTTCCCAGGAACACTTGCACCAACTTTAAGAGCAGTAATTATCGTGTCTGTCATACCAGAAATATAGAAGCCGAAGGAAAGACATAGAGGCACACACCCTCCAAAGGTGATCCAAAGAAGCTGGTTAAATTCCTAACAAAGCATCGTGCACAACCGCATCCCCATGTCAGTAAAATGGTGGATGCACACACACACACACACACACACACACACACACACACACTCACACTCCATAGTAAATTCTTAAGTCATTCCACAGTCCTGTTGAACGGACTTGAAATTGTGGTGAATAAAATCCATTCTGCTGCTCTCATTTGCAAAAGATATAATTAGTCATTCTTTCAGTTTCCTGAAAAAGATGGCACATGTGAAAAATAATAGGCTGTCAATACCCTAAGGGTTAGAAGGATGAACTCACAAAGGAATCCATTTTGGGGCAACAACAGCTTATTTTTCCCTCTAATACCTGTGATATTTTAGGATCCCTTATGGCATGAAAACCTATGTTTAGAATGCAACAGTGAGTGTCCTGGAGAAGGAAATGGCAACCCACTCCAGTGTTCTTGCCTGGAGAATCCCAGGGACGGGGGAACCTGGTGGGCTGCCGTCTATGGGGTCACACAGAGTCAGACACCACTGAAGCGACTCAGCAACAGCAGCAGCAGCAGTGAGTGTACTTCTGTTTCTTTTTTATCGTTCAGTCTCCAACTTTATTTTTTAAATCATCATCCATAGTAAGTTTACAAAGTAGAAAAACATGGTAGAAGAGCAGCTCTAAAAAATAATTATTAGGGTGAATTTTGACCCACACGGTGTATGTTAACCAGTTACTTTCATTTTTCTCCCTCAGAAGCCTTTAATCAATAAGCATCTGTTGAGAAAATGCTGTGCTTCAGCCATGGCTTTCACATAATTTTGGAAGAAAAAAAAAAGGAAAAGTGGAAAATAGATAAGTTAATCATAAGTTCTACATTGCAAAAAAGTTACTATGAAATACATTAAATTGTTATACAATTTTTGTCAGTCTATCTGGAAATTTATCAATACGAAGTGACTCTTAACTGATTTTTGGACCACCACGGGCTTAAAGATGTTATGAAAACTTTGCCCAAAAATATCATAAGTAGTTGGGAAAGAAAACAGTCTCTGGAAATCTTGCATGCATTGTCAAAGTGTACCTTTACCTGTGGAGCCACTAGGAACAACAGGTTGAGAATGACAACCTTAATTATGAGAGATACAATATAGTTAAGGTTCCATTCAGATCCACTCCAAGTTAGGTAATAGACAAGGTATATTTACTTCTCCAGTCTTGATGATAATAACTGTCACCAAACAGAGCAGATAAGCTGACAATCATGACTGTCAGCCGAAGCTCATGTTCTGCAAGGAAATTGTAGTCTTTTACTTTCAAACGGGATTTCTTTTAAAGCTTCTGCTTCCCAAGACAGGTGGCTACCAAGATCGGGCCCCATTGTTGGCAGGATGTACTAAGCATTGTAAAGGGGGCACACGGATATGAGGGTGAGGGGGGGACTCTTCTAATGGCCCTTTGTCAGGAAGCCAGCTCCTTTCTACTGAAGAGCTGGGGTGTGCTTATGAGGCATTAAATTATCCCTCCCACCATCAGGTACTTAACAAGACCACCTGAGAGGCCAGCAAACCTCCTCGACATCTCAGGGAAGAGCTTTTAGAGGAAATGGCCATGCAAGACTAAGATATTTCATCAAGAAAATGAAGGCAGATATGAGCTCAGAGCTGGGTTGCTCCAGCAGCAATGCCAGGACTCCCAGGCTCACAAGATTTCCTGAATCCCCAAGAGATGAGGGTGGTGAGATTGGCCAGAGCAAGGGTCCAAAAGAACAGGGGTGGGAAAGACTGTTGGGGTATATACAGAGTACAGGGCCTGCTAGAGAATGTTCCAGAGAGAAAAGACATATCTAAGGATGCACATATCCACTGAAGCCCTAAATGAAACTGTGATGGAAGGAAGAATCCAAGAAACAACAAGAAAGACTCTACCAAGTAGAGAAATTTTTAGAAGGATCGCCGAAAACAAAGATTTGATGCCCTAGAATTTAGAGTAGCAGTTGTGAAAGTACGGTGCATGGATCCCTGGACGTTGCTGAGATCCTCTTAGGGGGGGCTGCAAGGTTAAATCTGTTTTTATCATAACAATATGAAGACATGATTTCCTTGGCTGTGCTGACATCAACATGGTTGGAGCAAAAGTAACAGTGGTGACAACTGCCCAGAGGCACAGATCTAGGTCCAGGAGTTGCTGGACTAGCTGGCAGGGCAGTCGTCAGTGCCACACATCCACTGCAAACAGATGCACAAGACAAAGCTCCCAAGAAAGGTCCTAAACAAAGTGAGTGTCCTGTCCAACTATTTGAGACCCCAGGGACTGTAGCCGCCAGGCTCCTCTGTCCATGGGATTCTCCAGGCAAGACTACTGGGATGGGTTGCCATTCCCTGCTCCGGGGGATCTTCCCAACCCTGGGATTGAACCCGCGTTTCCTGCACTGCAGGCAGATTCTGTACCATCTGAGCCACCAGCAAAGCCTAAACAAAGTGATGAGAAAGGTTAATTTTATTCAGTCTCATCCCTTGAGTGTGCGTCTTTTCTATATCCTGTGTGACAAATGGCTCACCCTGGCTGCACACTCAAGGGGAATGTTTGACTCCCAAGAAGAGAACTCATTCAGTTGTCTCAGTCGTAAAATTAACTGGCTGCTCCTTTTGTGAAATTTCGTTTTTGCTTGAAAGAAGGCATGACAAACTGTGGTTATTGAGAAGAGGATATTCGGTAGACGTGTTCTTAAAAACAAAAAGTTGAGTCTTTTATTAAGGAAAACATCTGACAGTAGGTGTTGCCTGCTCACGGTGAAACCTGAGCCTTCAAGGGGAAAGCAGAAAACATGTGCCTGCTACCACCAGCTTGGCAATTCCCCAATATTTAAAGCCCCGTTTAAGATCGGAGGTGATGATCATGCAATTTGTATGATGAGATGAATCAACATTTGGAAGTCCTTATAATTCGGTGAGCAAATATTTCCCAAGTGACCAATGGAGGATGCTACAAAATCATTCATCAGTAAAAGGTCTATTCAAAGTGTGAGACCAACTGATCGATTTGAATGTAACATTATAAAAAGTTGGTTGATAGGGTTTCAGATTCTACTTTGCAACATTAAACAAATGAGCACTTGTTGAGTTTTGATACACTACCAGAAAAGAATATTCATGATGATCAGAAAAAGTAATTTAAATACTCTGCTATTTCACCTATCTCTGGAAGGCAAGATTTTCTTCTTATGCTTCAAGCAAATAGAACACTAGGTTACAATGGATTAACTGCATAAGCAGATGTAAAAATACAGCAGACTTCTATTATGCGAGATAGTAAAACATTTTCAAAAATGTAAAATAATGCTGTTCTTACACTGATGTGTTTTAGAAAAACATTTTAGTAAACATCTGATTTCTATTAAAATGTAATGGGTTTCCCATTGTTACACTTAAATTAATGAATATTTTCAAAATTTTTCTCAGCTTTATTTATAGCATAGTTAATTTTAACAGATAGGACTTATATAAGCAAAACTTCTTTGTGTGTGTGTGTGCTCAGTCGTGTCCAACTCTCTGTGGCCCCATGGACTATAGCCTGCCAGACTCCTCTGTCCATAGACTTTCCCAGGCAAGAATACTGGAGTGGGTTGCTATTTCCTTCTCCAGGGGATCTTCCTAGTCCAGGGATCAAACCTGTGTCTCCTGCATTGGCAAGCATATTCTTTACCACTGAGCCATCTGCGAAGACCAAAAGTTATTTAGGGTTCTCAATAATTTTTAAGAGCACAATGGATCCTGAAATAAAAGTGTTTGAGGACAAATGTTTCCTCAAAGAATCTCATCTCTTTCTCTGAATTCACAACCACGCCTGGCACACAATAGGTACTCAAGAAATATTTAATAAGTGAAGTAATTAAACATTGGTTCAACAATTGTTAAGTCTTTTAACAAGAATAAATTATTAATAACTAACTGCACGTGTATATATACCTATATTTAGTTGACTGTTCAGTAAATTCACTTTTTGCTGAAATACATCAAACATAAAATTGGCCATTCTCAAGGGTACTCAAGTGTTATTTTAGTATAGTCATTGTGTTGTAAAACCATAAGTACTATCTAAATTTAGAATATTTTCCTCACCCTCAAAAGAAATCTTCTGTCTATGAGCCATTTAGCCCAATCCCGTTCTTCCTCTCACCCCTGGCAAACACCGATCTACTTCCTGTTTCTGAAGATTTGCCTATGGGAGACATTTTATATAAGTGGAATCGTACAAACCATGCTCTTTAACCTCTGATTTCTTTCATGTAGTATATTTTTAAGTTTCATCCATGTGGTAACATGGTACAGGACTTCATTCATTCTTTTTTTTCTTTAATTAATTAATTATTTTAATTGGAGGCTAATTACTTTACAATATCGTGGTGGTTTTTGCCATACATTGGCATTCCTATACTGAATAATGTTCCATCTTATGGAGATACCATATCTGTTTACCCATTCACTACTTGATGGACATTTTACTTTTTTCTACCAACTATTATGAGTATGCAGCTATGCACACTCACGCACATTATGTGTTTGTTTGAACATATGTTTTCTCTTCTCTCAGGCATTTATGTAGGAGTGGAATTGCTGGGTCATATGGTAGTACTATGTTCAACCTTTTGAGGAACTAACGAGATGATTTGCACAATTGTGGTACCATGTTGCATCTGCAGCGCATGAGGGTTCCAATTTCTCTGCATCATCACCAGTCTTTGTTATCGTTTCTTTATAACAGTCATCCTGGTCGCTGTGAAGTGGTTTCTCATTGGGGCTTTAATTTGCATTCTCTCATGATTAATGATGCAGCGCATCTTTTCATGTGCTTGTGGCCATTTATGTATCTTCTTTGAAGAGTAAGTTACTCAAATACTGTGCCATTTTTAACTGGGTTGTCTCTTTTTATTGCTGAGTTGTTAAGACTTCTTCATAGATTCTAGATACTAGATGCTTATCAAATATAAATTTGCAAATATTTTCTAACATTCTTTTGGTTGTCTTCCATGTTCTTATAGTGTTCTTTGATGCACTAAAGGTTTTAATTTCAACAGGCACATCTATTTTTCTTTTGTGGCTTGTGCTTTTGACATTGTATCTAAGAATCCACTGCCTGATTCAAAGATGCACAGACTTTCATCTATGTCTTCTTCTAAGACTTTTTATGACTTAAGGTCTCAGGTTTAGGTCTTTGACACACTTTGGGTTTAATTTTGTGTATGGTGTGAAATGTATGATATGAAATGAGATAAGCGTTTATTTTTATTATTTTGCAGATGGATATACAGTTTCCTCAGCAAGTGTTTTAATTCAGTGCTTCCTCATTATTTTTCCCTTGTCATGGGATGAATGATCCCAGGAAAACTCTCTGTGGCGGCTATTTTTGGCTGCCTAGCACATTTCCCATTTTGTTTTTCCTTTAAAGGATTCTGTGCTTTTCTCCCAGTCTGTCATCTAGAGAACATTTTAGGGTTCCCACGGTGGCAGTCCTATTGGGATAACCTGTACACAAGAAACAGCAGGTTGCGTAAGCTTACATTCTCTGTCATTAAAAATGAGACATGGTGTTTGTTAGAGTATCTGGCTATGAATCATTTATAGGGTGATGGGAACATCATCCAGCTTTTAGATAATCTCAGAGACACGTCATCTGACCCAGGCTTTAGCTGTAGCCATTCTGCCTCTTAGCCACTATCACCAACAACACCAGTACTGATGTGTAGAGAAACTATAGTATATTCACGAAACTTGTAAAAACCTGAAGAACCAAATCCCAAATTCAGGCCCAGACCTCATAAAAATGGTTTCTCTCATAAAATAGTTTTCCAAAAGTACAAGTGTCATAGTAAAGAAACAGATGTGTCCTATTGAAGGATTGTCTTACTTTTTTCACTTTATTCTGGAGACATACACAAAAAGTCAGGTCTGTATTTGGAACACTGTATAGGAAAAGTGGATATAATCCAGTTGATAACAGACACTTTCACATTTTTTGTCTGAAAGAAAAAGAAAATAACCCAGATTTGATACCACGTCTGCTTAAATGTAATCTGGAAAGAGAAAGTCCTTAGTCCTAAAATTGTCCTCAACTCTTTTGAAATCCCACAGACTATAGCCTGCCAAGCTTCTATGTCCATGGAGTTCTTGCCCAGGCAAGAATACTGGAGTAGGTTGCCATTTCCTTCTCCAGGGGATCTTCCCGACCCAGGAATCAAACCTGCGTCTCTTGTGTCTCCTGCATTACAGATGGATTCTTTACCCACTAAGTCATCAGGGAAGCCCCATGGAAAGAGAAATGCATACTCGAAGTTAGTGAAGGAGTCCTTGAACTAATCTGTTCCAGATGAAGAAAGTAAAACCCATGTGACTTGTCCAAGAGCACATGGCTAGTGACTTGTATAGACATGTCAGCAGTAAGTTTAGATGGAGTTTGAATATTGCACCTGTTTTGTTCTCACTTCCAGATAATATGTTTACAACTGTAAGACTTCCTAGATTCATAGGCCCTGTGAATTTTTCTTTTTTTTTTTTTTTTAAACTCCTTATCACAAGTCTCTTGTCTAAGGAGAAAGGCAAGAAAAACAGCTACAATTTCTTTGGAAAAACACTGTTAAACAACTGAGTCTCATTTTTGCAAGACTGCAGATTTCTTTTGAATCAAAAATTACAGTTTCTAAAAATGGCTATGAGTAAATTGTGCATGATTTTTGTAATATTATTTTGAAAAATTAAGGGAAATGGAACCCAATCTGTATACCCAAACTCCATGGCTCCTACAAAAGCAGTTTGGTCATAATTATTAAATTAAAAAAGATTTTTATTAGTTGCTTAATATATGAGATTATTTATACTTTTACAATGTTTCAAGAGCTAAACAAGCATTCAGCTTAGTAAAGCAAACAAAAATCATTTAGGGTATTACAGATTATCACAGATACAATATATGTACAATTTGATTTGTTCGATCATTAGCTGACCTATGATTAATAAAAATACTATTAAAATAGCATTTTAAGGACAGCATAGACATTCTTTTTTTTTTTTTTACTAAAGGCTTTACTTTCTATTGCTAATAAAATAAAACCCAGTCAAAATTATTTTAAATATAGTTTACATAATTTTGCTTAAAGAAGCAACAAAGCTTAGAATGATATGAAATCACATTTTCAGGTCTGCAGAATATCTAAAATTAATACTAGGATGGTATATAGGATGTTCATATTTTATGTGACATCTACATTCCTCAAGACCCGGAACTATTTTAAACTCAGAAGCCAAGGCAAGTTCTGACAAAGGATGGCCAGTATAACCATTTACCTGCAGAAATGATGTCATTCAGCATCAATAGACCCATTTTGTAGTTCACCTGGTCCACTGGTTACAATATTGTGGGAATCTCAATGCATTTTTAATTTGAGAGAATCTCATTACTATATACATTGGAATAGGCTGAAAATCCATTAATTTTGATCACATTATTTGAAATGTGTATACTTAAATCCACATGACATATGCTGCTGCTGCTACTAAGTCGCTTCAGTCGTGTCCGACTCTGTGCGACCCCGTAGACGGCAGCCCACCAGGCTCCCCCGTCCCTGGGATTCTCCAGGCAAGAATGCTGGAGTGGGTTGCCATTTCCTTCTCCAGTGCATGAAAATGAAAAGTGAAAGTGAAGTTGTTCAGTCGTGTCTGACTCTTAGCAACACCATGGACTGCAGCCTACCAGGCTCCTCCGTCCTCGGGATTTTCCAGGCAAGGGTACTGGATTGGGCCGCCAGCGCCTTCTCCCATATGCCTCACCTGAAATGACAGCAACATTTTAAGTGATGATCAGTGGGGGAAATGGTACCCGTGCTCACATTTAGAAAGGTCCACAAGGGCACAGCAGCTGCACGCCATCTATTGGCAAGGACCTGCTGGGAGACATCTGAATGTGGTGGCTTTCTTTCAAAGGATGGCTTTCAGTTTTTCACGTTAAAAACTCTCCCTGTTATGGACAACCCAGGTGTCAGTTTCTTGGTGGACACACACCAACAAAGCTCATAGGAGAACAATACCTACCCCACAATGAAAATACATTTGCTAACAATGAGAAATTGGAATGCCAAAGCAGGGCTATCCTGGTGGCTCAGTGGTAACCAATCTGCCTGCCAGTGTAGGAGACGCAGGTTTAATCCCTGGTCCAGGGAGATTCCCTGGAGAAGGAAATGGCAACTCACTCCAGTATTCTTACCTGGGAAATTCCATGGACAGAGGAGCCTAGTGGGCTGCATTCCATGGGTTATCAAGAGAATCACATACACACACACACACACACACACACAATAGTCAGACACAACTTAGCAGCTAACCAATAACAGTGACAATAAGACACACTCTTTACATCAGAGAGTCATTCCAGCTGTTCTGCATTTAAATTTCTGTTTGAGCCATCTAGATTTACACTGTGGCAAATTATTTATTATTTGGCAATCCACAATTAATTCATACGTTAAGCAGATGTCAAAATATCTACCCTGCCTAACTCACAATATTTCTGTAAAGGTTCAAAAAAAAAAAAGATTAAAATATGCATACTCCTTGGAAAAAAAGATATAAAAATAAACAGGAAAAGAAGGGCTCTACATTGTAAATCAAAACATTATAAAGACATTTTAATAAGATAAAATGTCTGTCTGTCCCTATAAGATGTTTACCTTTTCTGAGTATTTCAAGGTTTTTATGTTAAGTTCTTAAGTTCACTTTAGCTTTGTATGCTTAGTTCATCAAGATGAAATAGCATTTTTATTATCATTTGTAATTACTGAGAGTAGATTAAAAAATTCAGATCATGAATACTTTTAGATTTCAGCAAATCTGTATGTAAATAGTATCTACAGAATCCTGTATGACCAACTTAACAGTATTATGTAGGCAAACATTGTAAGTAAAATAATTAAATCTATTGGTTAGTAGAAAGTAGGTGCCTTCAAGATAAGACAAAGGGGAGTGAACCCACTTTCCCATCAAGGAGAAACCAAGGCAAAGGGCTGTATCGATATCTGGAAGCAGAAGAGCATAGTGGTTAATAGAAAATACACAGGAGACAAATAGACCTGGGTTTGAATCTTGCATCTGACTTTGGAGCTGGGTGACCTGGGAAGAAGTCACTTCATGTTCTCTTTATCTCTTTATCTTTATAGGTGTTATTTTTATTTAACTTTTTTTGCTTGTTTGCTTTTACTCTTCCTCCTGCCCTTTCTGAGTCAGACCCTGTAACTGTATCTTTGACTCTCTAAGCTGTCCCTCATCCTGTATCTTTTTGCTTAAATCATCCAGGCACTGTTGATGTCTTTTATTATTAGCTAAAAGACACAAACCGATGCAGCAGTTAAGGTACCAAGAGTTTTCATCTGTGTTTTTATGCTCACATAATTAAATAACACTTTTAACACATATCAGGTGACTGAGCACCAGGGCATCTTGGAGAAAACACACTCATATACAGATTTCCATCAGCCAACCCAATTCATAGATAACTGAATTCCAGGAAGTCTTTGCACAGTTTTGGTATGGAATGCTAGACAATCCACGGAACCTTTCTGAAACTTAGTTTCATAAAAGTTGATGCTCTTTACTTGTTATCTGATGCTATGTGACTTGTTATCTGATTATTAGCTTGAGTCACGTTCTTTATTAACACTACATTGAGTAGAAGAGTGATTGTAATGGCTGTTCTAGAATCCTTGGGATGTGCTGACCTGAATACAGTCCCTAACAAGCCATACTTCACGTCTATTTAAGCTGTGCGGAGAGAGAGGGAGGGCTTCCCTGATGGCTCAGTGGATAGAGAATCCACCTGCAATTCTCCTAGCAGGAGACACAGGACTTGCGAGTTCAATCCCTGGTCCAGGAAGATTCGCTGGAGAAGGAATGGCAACCAACTCCAGTATTCTTGCCTGGAGAATTCCATGGGCAGAGGAGCCTGGCGGGCTACAGTCCAAAGGTTCACAAAGAGTCGGACACGACTGAGTGACTAAGAGAGAGAGGCAGGGCTTGTGAGAAATTCATTTATTGACCAACTGTCCTTCACTGAAGAGTGCAGAAAGAAGCTGCCTTTAAAAGAACACACTCCTTTTCCTTGCTCCTTTAATGCTTTTGTTCATTCTGGTATGTCTTTAAGTAAAATATTAAAAATCTTCAAAGGAATGAAAGTGCGTAGATTCGGTGAAGGAATAAAGACTGTGTTAGTTTGTAACAGGAATGGAGCACAGATTTCAGCAGTGAAATAATGACTTCACAGGGATTCAAGAAGCCAGCTCCCACATAAATACCCCTTTGGTCTTCATGTTTTCCATCTGGTAAGTAATGACTAATAACCATATGATTCTAATAAGAAGACTTTCTGGGTGAGGGTAGGAAATTCCCAAGTACTCCCTTCAGCTGGTTCTTGGGAGTGGATAGAGTGACTCAGATCTAAGGGGTGGTTTAGCAGACCACTTTCCGTTTGCCCCTGCTTCTTTTTCATTTGACATAGATGGAACTGATGCTTTTGAATATACTTCTACATTTACAAATTAATTACGAGACCATCAAAAATTATTCTATGTGAAATTCGCTCAGTCGTGTCTGACTCTTTGCAACCCCATGGACTATAGTCCATGGAATTCTCTAGGCCAGAAAACTGGACTGGATAGCCTTTCCCTCCTCCAAAGGATCTTCCCAACCCAGGGATCAAACCCAGGTCTCTCACACTGAAGGTGGATTCTTTACCAGGTGAGCCACAAGGGAAGCCAAAAAAAATTATTCTATGGAGTCAATCAAATTGTGTTTGCAGACTCAATTTTTAGTTCCCTAGAGAAGCTTATGGTTATAATATTGAAAACAGTTTAGTTAATTTTTCATTATCAAGTACAAAACATAAATCTTCTATAAACACCAGGGGGTCAGCTGATATTTAAAGACTTTAAAGAAGAGGATCCCTCAAACAAAAGAGTCACCATCTAAGTAAATTTTTATATGTATTTCAAAGCACTTCTGCTTTAGCCAAAGCCTACATCTTCCTGTTATGATATTCCTAAGTAAAAAAAATCATACCATTTGTGGAATACCATGAGAAAATAACATTTACCCTCTGAAATTAAATACTTCTGGAGTTCACTAATAACTCAGGAATTGAAATAAATAACAATAGACTAGGCTCCTTGAAGTCAAATTTTACATATATCCTACTTATATGTAAAACCTCTTGCTCATTTTGGCTGCTTTTAAATACAAATACAAATAATATTGGCTTTTGGCTACAGAATTGAATTCCTGTCTTGGTCATTTATTAAGAAATCTCAGACAAATGGCTCAACCTTTCTGAATCTCACATCTCTCACTAATAAACTACGGATAGCAATAAATATACCATAGGTTGGTGGTCTGGCTTAAATAAGATATGTGCAATAACATGGCAAATCGCTATCTAAATATCTGTTCTTATTATTACAGACAGAAATTCATGTCAAGAGTGAGGAATATCTCTCACCCTTTGACCAGAATAATCAATGATGATTGAGATTTTCATACAATTGATATTAAAACTAGCATTTTCGTTGAGCATTGATATAAACTCTGAATAGATTCACATGAAGTTGTTATGAATATAGCCATATTGTATTATAAAATGCAATCATATATCAGGAATCTATGAATATAAGTGTTAAAAAAAATCAGCATGTGCACTTTAGTTCAGGCATAGTGAATATTGCATAAGTAAGCAATAATTCTTTAAGTATTATTTGAAACTCACAACTTGGTAGTATTGAATCAAGGCCTTTCCCCTTCTGATGAATAGTCACGTAACAATTACTCATTTTTACTTTCTTTAAAATAAATCCTTCAATTATGGACTTGTAAAAAATATGTTTGTAAATAATCACTTACTCTCAGGAGTTAAAAAAGGACAGACCTCAGCTTAAACATCAAAGTCATATTTCTAATTTTAATGCTTTAAAATTTTATGAATCTTTTTGTGCCAATATAATCTTTGGAAGAGTAACTTGTTTTTACTGCCATTTGAAACTTGGTGGATGCTAGCTCTAAGTAGCATATTATACTGCTTTATTTAAATACTTTTGGAACATAAGATATAATTGGATAATAAGCCAACATAAATGTGCTATTAAAGTTCTATGTGAGTAGAAATATATCAAGTGACTTTTTTTGAAAGATGTGGTCACATGACAAGAGAATATGTGTCTTTATTCTATTTTGGGAGTGGATGCATTACGTCTCTACAGCTGGAGAATCATGCCATACGACAATCTCCATATTTGACCATTTTTTGGAAGAAATTTTGAAAATGACTATGAAAAATAAGTTTGAGGGCCCCTCTGAAATTTTCAAGAATAATTTTAAAGACACGTAAGAAGAATTGAAACCAGACATAAAACAAACCAGGGTTCCAGTCAACAATCTCTTGTTTTCTTTGGCCTTTTTGTTTTTTCCAGAAATGTTTCTGTTACTTGTAAAATTGCTACTTTAACAATTAAAACAAATCACAATTTTTCATCCCTGCCGTAGTATGATTTTTTCAGCTCATGGTATAATTCCTCCTAAAAATGTTGATAATAAATTACTAAAAAGTCTTTTACGTATCAGACTGTAACTTCATAGACATTGTACTTTGTCACAAAAATTAATTGCACAATTTATAAGAGATGAGAGGATGAATATTAAAAAAAAAATATTATGGGAAACTTAAAAACAGGAAACAATTTTTGCCGCTGTCCTATGGTAAAGTATTTCAAAATGCTATGATTCACTGCTGTCACATAGTAACATGTTTCAAACTGCTGTGAGAAGTACCAGGATAAAAATAGATCAGTCACTACATACAGCTTGTGTAGTGCTTTCCCAAATCTGTTGGTACAAAAAGGGATACGGAATGGAAATGCTCTTACACTAAGTATTTTACATAAGAGTCACAAAATAAATGTCAGGCCTTTTTCTCCTTCTCCCTAGAGAATTAGCAGAACTAAACAACTCAGGACAAATCAGTCAATGCATTTATATAACCTTCAGTCAATCCACAAGTTTGATGTTCTTAAGGGAGATCCCTCCTTCCCTTCCTCTTTGGTTCTGTGTGTTTTGTGTGTAATTCTAATTATTTGGAGAATTCTGCAAATTTTATAATTCCATCACTAATTGCAAAGACTGCTTTCTTCTGTTAATTGAAAGAAATAACACGTTTACTGAGCACCAATAATTTATCAGTACTTGGCTAAGGTTTAAATGTACGAAGACTCAAAATGGAATAAATCCCCGATGGGAGCGGTGCTCCTAACGATAAGAAACCTGCATGGAGATTATTTCAACACAATGTGACAAGTGCTAGAAGGATTGTGCCAGGTGTCAGTTAATCTTTTATTTGGGTATATTGATCTATCTTTGCTAAAGTAATTCAAATCCTTTTGTGCCACACTGTCTTACAATCGCTTATCCTTGCACTGGAGAAAGCAGAGCCGGTTTTCTCAGTAAGACATTTCTGCTACTTAATAGTCTTCTGTTGTTCTTTGGAGCTTTGCTGGTAGCTCAGTTGGTCAAGAATCCACCTGCAGTGCAGGAGACCCCCGTTTGATCCCTGGGTGGGAAGATTCCCCAGAGGAGAGCATGGCAACCCACTCTAGTATTCTTGCCTGGAGAATCCCCATGGTCAGAGGAGTCTGGCGGGCTACAGTCCAGTCTCTAAGTCCTGTCCAACTCTTTGTGACCCCATGGACTGCTACGTAGCCCTCCAAGCTTCTCTGCTCATGGGATTTCCCAGGCAAGATTGCTGGAGTGGGTTGCTATTTCCTTCTCCAGGAGATCTTCCCAACCCAGGGATTGAACTCAAGTCTTCTGTCTCCTGCATTGGCAGGCATATTTTTTACTGCTGAGCCACCAGGGAAGCCCACTTAATAGCCTTTACATGATACGAAACAGATCTTTCTCAAGTTATGATGGAGTTACATCTCAATAAATCCATCAAAAGTTAAAAATAGCCTAAATTGAAAATTCACTTAACACATCTAACCTATCTAACTTCATAATGCAGTCTACTTTAAAAGTGTTCAGAACACTTATATAAACCAACAGTTGGGCAAAACCATTTAATGCAAAGCCTATTTTATAAAAAGGTGTTGAACATTTCATGTAATTTATTGAATATCATACTGAACGTTGAAAACAGAATGGGTGTCTGGGTGCAGAACTGTTGGAAGCATATTGGTTGTTGACTTTCATGGTCATGGGGCCAATGGGGAACTGTGGTTCACTGTCACTGTTCAGCATCACTAGAGGATGGGACCATGCATCACTGGCCCAAGAAAAGATCAAAATCCATAATCTAGAGTGCAGTTTCCACTGAGTATGTACCACTTTAGCACCATAGTCAGGACAAAAAATAAGTTGAACCATCTTAAGTTGGGGACCCTCTTAGAATACAAATAATATACAATATAATCAGTAATGTCTACAATGTTATCAACTTGAACTTTTTTCAAAGTAAACACTGTTTCCTTTTAGAAAAATGATTGATTACAATTTAAAATCACAGAAAACAGATTTGATAACACCAAGCATACATGAAATAAGATCACTTGGCAATTTCTATGGTTCATTTCACATATGTGTGTGCTTAGTCACTCAGTCATATCAGACTCTTTGCAACACCATGGACTGTAGCCTGCCAGACTTCTCTGTCCATGGGGTTTTCCAAGCAAGAATACTGGAGTGGGTTGCCATTCCCTTCTCCAGGGGATCTTCCTGACCAGGGATGGAGCTAACGCCTCCTGTGTATCCTGTATTGCAGGATGATTCTTTACCCGTTGAGCCATTGGGGAAGCTCCCTCATTTCAATCATAAGAGACTCAGTGGCAACAATGAAAGGCCTCTCTCACCCTGAGAGGAATGGATTTGCTGAATTTCTGGTAAAATAGTTTTAATTCATTTGTAATGTATATTCTTAGAGTTTTTGGCTCTTTACAAAATGTACTAACTTTATAAGTTACTTAACAAAGCAAATTGTGTATTTTCATAACCTCATATATTGTGTATGTATCTTTTTTGAAACCTATGAAATATTGAAAGAGTTGAAGTTAAGTATATTAATGGTATTTTTCAGGGTTTTTCCCTTTTGCTATTAAATCTATAATAACATGTAGTATATACACTTTGTACTGTAATGACTTTGGCAGATGCAAGCATTTAGTAAATTGAATTTAGAAAACCAATGAGATAGATATTAAAATACAAATACTTATTCACTTCAAGTACTTGAAGCCCAGAATTTGAAAATTTTGACAGGGAAAAATGACATTCTCCTCGAAGTATGGGAAAATAGTGATACATTTGCATAAAGTTTCTAAATTCTGTAGAAACTAAAGACACTTTACAAGGTTTTCAGGGGGTCAAGTGTTAAATAAAACAAACGTAAAGCAATAAACACAGTTGGAGTTTTGTCCAACCGGTGATGCATAAGCTATAATTTCACCAGTTAGTCCTAAAGGAAAAGTTGTAAAAACAGAAGGCATAGCTCATTGTCTTGTAAAAACCTAACTGTTCCATAAAGGAAGGTCAGACAATTTTCACCCCGAAGAGTAGCTGTTTAGCACAATGCAGTTAAATATGTAGCATGTGCACATGAGGCTCCTCTCGCCATCTGTCTGCATTCTCCTCACAAAATTAAGCCAAGGAGCTATCAGTTTAAGTTTAAGATGCATATGAGAGTTAGGGAAAAAAAGTGACTGCCCTAATCAAAAACATGGTGGCTGTATACATCATTCCTATGCTATCGTTTGTGTTTGATATATGAAGCCATTAAAACACACATTTTAAGGCAGAGCAAGGCATGAAGTAATTAGAAGCTGGGTGGCATTTGCGCAGGTATTTTTTTTTCCTCATTACTCAGACATCAGAATTCCTTCCAAATATCCCGGAAACAGCAGTGCGGCCCAGTTTTAATACTGAGTGATTTGGTCTAGGTCACCTCTTCCTCCTGAAACGGGTGAAAACTACTAGCTTTTTTTTCTTACTCTTTAGATGTAGAAGAATTATAAGTGTTTCAAGTGTAAAGGTAAACATCTGCAGTCTGCCACATTCAGGTGTGGGGCCGCTGCTGTCACTACAATAGACAAGTCCCCTTTTCCTCCTCTATGTAAATAAGTCATACCTACCTCATGGGGCTGCTCTGAGATATACCGAAATAATATGTGTGAAACACTTTTGGGCAAATATTTTGGGTAAACGGTGTCTTCTATCATCTCTTGGACAGCGAGGAGATCAAACCAGTCAATTCTAAAGGAAATCAATGCTGCATATTCACTGGACGGACTGATGTTGAAACTGAAACTCCAGTATTGGGCCACCTGATGTAAAGAGTCAAAACTCATTGGAAAAGACGCTGGTGGTGGGAAATCGAGGGCAAGAGGAGAAGAGGGTGACAGAGGATGAGATGGTTGGATGGCAGCACAGACTCAATGGACATGAGTTTGAGGAAACTCCGGGAGATGGTGAAGGACAGGGAAGTCTGGCGTGCTGCAGTCCATGGGGTCACGCAGAGTTGGACACGATTTAGAGACTGAACAACAATTCATCATTATCAGATTGCTCTAGTTAGAAAGTCTACCCGTGACTTGTAGATATTAGTGAACTTCCATGGGGTATGAGACATTTAGATTTAAGATGATACTACTCTAGAATAGCGGCTGGTAAACTATGGCCCATGGGTGCTCTTTGTTCTTATGGGGTCTGTGAGGTAAGTTTGATTTTACATTTTTCATCGGGGGAGAATAACAAACAAACAAAAAAGATTAGAATTCCATGACAGGTGAACACTATATGAAATTCTAACTTTATTCAATGTCTGTAAATATGTATCCATAAATAAATATGTAAATACCTCAGTGCCCATAAAGTTTTATTGAAACACAGACCCATCCATTGCTTCACTTCCTCATGGAGTCTCTCCTGAGATCTTACGGCCCACAAAGCTGATACTACTTACATTTGGCTCCTTCAGAAAAAGTTTTTCCGGGAAAGACTGAGATGTGTGAGTTGTCTCATGAAACCTGTAAGCTTTCTGTGAAAAGCAAGCCTTGAATTAAGTGATTCCTCAGAGAATTTCTTACCTGGTACTAAAAGTTGGGTTTTCAGAACCATAAATGAGGTAATCTCTTTCCTTGACTGACTGAGTTCTATGTTCTTGGAGAAAGTCTATACTTCTCTGTCAGTCTTTTTCACAACTAGCTACTTTAAACGAGCATTTTAAAAATTGAATGTTTTTATCGATGTAAAGGAGTCTTAGCCCAGGGACTGACATGCTGTTGGTGCAGAATAAAAGTCAGGTCAGGTAGTGTACAAAATACTATCTCATAGAAACATGGAATATTACAACTGGAAGGAGTATGACCTTCTTATTTTCCATATCAGGTACAAAAGAATTTCAAACAGCTGATGAGTCTTAGAAGTAGAATTGGGAAATGAAATGAGGTTACAGCTCCTAATATATTATTCTGAGTGAAGTGTTCACTATCTTTCTTCCATTCACTGATACAGAACACTGCATTGGAGATGAAAGGAAAAATTTATAGTTTTTTTTGAATGACAGTGTTTGCCCAGTATCTTGAGTGGGACAAAAGGATTGCGCAAGAACCAGAAATTTTAGAATTTTTAAGAAGTTTAGCACTAGTATCCTGACTTTGCTGAAGAAAATTCTATAAATTTGCTGGTAATGTTTAACTCTTATATAGTCCACTGGGCTTAGAATCTTTCATGGTTGAAGTTTTACTTTTGATTTTTATATAAAAGAAGCAAATGTCAAACTAGCACACACTATTATAATTTTGGTAAGGTTTTGTAATATTAACATAATTTTAACAATGTTCCATAATTTTTACTATGTGGCATAGAGGTCATCTGATTATTTCAAATATTCTGAAACTATAACAACAAAGACTATTCAGTTGTTTATAACAGTGTATGCTTAGTCACTTCAGTCATGTCCGTCTCTGCGACCCCATGGACTGCATCCCACCAGGCTCCTCTGTCCGTGGGATTCTCCTGGCAAGAATACTGGAGTGGGTTGCCATTTCCTTCTCCCGGGGATCTTCCTGACACAGGGATCAAACCCGCGTTTTTGCTGTCCCCTGCATTGGCAGGCAGATTCTTTACCGCTAGCTCTACTCCTAAGTTCAAAATCAAGGAAACATAAGTGCCAGTTATTCTCAAATTATAACTAGCCAGAATAGGACATTCATTCCATCTTCTGTGAGTTCATTGTATCTCTATTAATAAATGGTCATTATACGTTATATAACTCACCCCATGCCTGTGTAATGAACATGCTAGAGTAAAATGAATTATGAGATTAAATTTATTTTATTTTTAGAGCAAGGATAAAATTTTGGCTGTTACAAATGAATTTGGTTTAGTCAGTAAATCTGTGAGAAACTAACTTCATTAAAAGTTTGTTGAAAATTTAGTCATTGTGATTACTTTTAAAGTAGTTTTTCTGAATTGATCAATACCAAAATTCATGGGGAAAAATTAAGTTTTACAATATAATTGCTAACTAGAAAATTCTGTATATTTTTTACTCTGTATTGTGGATATTCTAACTGGGTCCACTGATTCTAAAGATAGTTATGATTGAAGAAGAATAATCCAAAGATAAATATGAAAGTACAAATAATCAAATGTTATAACTATCCATTAACTGAGATCAAAAGATTATAGCAAGATTGTGCTTCTGATACTACAGAATTTGAAACTGGGAGGAATTTTCCTCAATGTCACATGACTTTTAAGGTCTTTCTAATCCAACATATGTTGGTACTTTAGTTCCTCATCCTTAATGATTACATTTTTCCTTGCAAGTAATATTTTCAATTTCAGAATTCAGTGGTTTCTATTTTATCTCCTAGCAAAGAGACTTGGGTTTGAATTCCATCAAGTTGGTAAAATCATATCCTGGGATTTTCTAAGGAAAATGTCATTCTGGAAGTTTGTGAATTTACTTTGGAGCCACCTGCTGAGTTCTCAGTGGACTATTTGATAAATTCAGAAGCCACTTCTCCTATTTTAAGAAGATTAGGAGGAAGAGAGAAAGCTTTATTCTAAGGTCTTTTTCTCAATCTTCTCCTATAACAAATAGATCTAAAACAAGTCTTGGGGGTAAATATGTGAAAGAAATTCTAGAATTTAAGGCAGTATACCAAAGACATAAGTCTAGCATAATTTCTTTTTCAAGTTTATCCTATAGGCTCTGAGATTAAGAAAAAAATATTAAATAAATAAAGGTATGCATCCTATTTTTGTAAGGAACATGATACCCTCAGTGGGTACATTTTGACAAATTTGTTAAACTGAGTGTATTTATCTAAGATCCAGGGGCTTGTGCTTTCCCCCAACTTGAGCTCATTACACCAATTTCAGTTGCATTTTATTATCATAGGAATTCTCAAGATACACTCAACTGAGCTACTTGGAAAGATCAGGATGGGATGAAAATCAGTGTCTTTATGAGGCAGAAGGATAGCTCAATTATTGGCAAGGAACTCACATGTGCTTTTCATATTATGGTTTCCCTCGTTCCTCATGTATCACTCCAAAAATTTTATAAGAATATTACTCATGTTATCCAAACACATCCTCTAGCCCAGATATAAATTTTCACAGGATGACTGTATATTCTGAAGTTCTTCCATTGATCCCTGAGCATGTCTCCATATGCTGAGCAGACCTGCTCCTTTACTTGGGAGAATAAATGTATCCACTGCTGGAAACTTCTGGTTCCCTATTCCATGTGTATTTGGTTTGTCTCTCTCCCCCACTGTGCGTACAGATTATTCTGCTGCTAATGCCCGACCTGCTGTCGGAGGAGTTGAAATAAGACATGATACATGAGACCGAAGAGAAGACATATCTGTGAAGGAGAGCTTCCAGGACAACTTAGAAAATAAACTCGAACCAAATCCCGCAATAACCTTGGAATCCCATGCTGTGAATGTCTGCTGAAACTATTGTGTGTTTGCTGAGTCTCCATAAATTTACTGCAAATACAGAAAGTACAGGAAGCTAAGAAGCAACGTGATTTTGAATTCCCCCCTTTATCTATTTCATTGTTGTTACCGTTTCAATTGTCTTATTTCACTTTCAATGTTTTCAACAGCCAACTGACGCCAAATTACTCAGGTTTACAAATTTGTTCTCGGTTTCCGTACTATCCGTAGATTTGGGGATTAGAGTCGAAAACTAAATAAGAAAAAAAAAATTAAAAAACTACCAAATGTATATTAACTGATTGGCTTCAAAAAGTACTTACCATGCAGACAGTTGTGAATTCAGTACAATGACACAAAGAAACATTAATAAACAATTTTCTGATTTGAAGGGCCTCAGAATTCATCTGAATCAAAATGAACACAAAACATAACTAGAGTAAACGGAATATAATTCATCTTCAGCTAAGCATCAGTTCTCTGAGTAAACTCCTAGGTCATACACATACATTAACCAGTGTCTTGTTGGATCTTTGTTACATTGTTGCTTTCCCTGCTCCAGTTTAGTTATATTGTGCGGCCTCTTCGTGCTCAAATATGATGTTCCAGAATCATCTTTTGTACGTAGCCATAAGACATGCTGTTTCATTTATAAAATCTCACTTCAGCCAGATGTTCAACATAGGTTATTAGGAACATCCATCATATTTTTTAAAAATTCCTTGCAATGTGCTAGACAAGACATCTGTGTATTCAAAAATAATCTATTCATGAAGGCGGACAGTCTACTTTGCTTTAACATTCATATCTATTCAGGGTCAATCAAAGTATACCAACATTTGAAGAAGTTATAAATGCGTATTTGAATAGACATGATATTTTCCACTTGCCACATCTTATAATGCTAAAATTATGCAATTAAGTGTCCATTATCTAAAGACTTTAAAAAGTATCATTGGTTATTAATATACACACTAAGAATTTTTAAGCTTCATCATCAGGTGAACTGGTCCTCCCTTTGACCCATGTCAACTCACCCTGTCACAATTATATTTACTGTGCAAAATTCGTGGATAACCCTTCTCCTCTGAGGAAGAGACATCTACATGGGTTTTCTAAAACATCCTCCCGTCTAGACTCAAACTCCATTATCTAAATTCAAACTCCCTCCTGTTTCAGGGAGACGATGAGCATAAAAACATGGAGCTTATAGGCTGTTTTGAAGGTCAAGGCAGATACTCAGCTCCAGCTAGTTATTGCTGTGTAGAATTGTAGAGTCTGTTTTACCAGGTATTTGCAATTTTAAGAGATTGCAAACTTTTTCTGTTGTTATGTCACCTGATTATTTGTGGGGATTGGCTGGGGGGTGGGATGCGGCGAGTCAAACATTTGATGAGCCAGTTTATCTCTGGAGAAGGAAATGGGAACCCAATCTTGCCTGAAGAATTCCATGGACAGAGGAGCCTGTTGGGCTACAGTGCATGGAGTGGCAAAGAGTCAGACACCACTGAGTGACTAACACTTTCATCTCTGGGAATGATGGCTACCAGCTTAATCTTGAGGTCTAACTGTCTCAGGTATACATTCCCCTCTCTCTGTGTCTGATAGGAAAGGATGCCCAATTGAAGCTTGCAAAGACTTCTCATTTTCCCTTGAGATCAAATCCAGCCCTGGGTCTATGACTTTCTAATAACAAAGTTATCTTCCATCCCCAGCAGTTAAGCCAAACTTCCCAATACCAGATGACTACTTCATTTTTTTTTTACTTTTGCTTTCCTTATTCTTCTTATTTTTCCTGTAATACACCCCCTTCCTTTGACCTCTCCATTCAGCTGACTCTTATCTTTGCTTTTAATGTCAGCCAAGAGCTTGTCCAGTACAAATCTTCTCTGACCTGTCTGACTCTTTCTTTCTCCTTCCTTGAAACCTCATGACTTTTCTACTGTGCCATATTCACTTGCATCATTTACAAGAATGATAGAATAAGTAAGTTCAAATGTAACTTGGGAAGGACATGGTGTAGTCAAACCTGTTCACTTTACACCGGTCCAGACCCAAGAGCAGGCTTTTCTAATACAACAAGTTAATACGTTAATGACAGTGAAATGACTCCAATTCTGCTTATATAGTTTTTTTCCATTTATTGTCTTACCAATGATATTCAGAACTCCTCCAAGACAAAACCGTGCTCTATCTTTCTTTTAAACCCACATTATTGCCTGGAAAATCCCATGGACAGAGGAGCCTGGTAGGCTGCAGTACATGGGGTCGCTAAGAGTCGGCCATGACTGAGTGTCTTCACTTTCACTTTTCACTTTCATGTACTGGAGAAGGCAATGGCACCCCACTCCAGTCCTCTTGCCTGAAAATCCCATGGAGAGAGGAGCCTGGTAGGCTGCAGTCCATGGGGTTGCTAAGAGTCGGACACGACTGAGCGTCTTCACTTTCACTTTTCACCTTCATGCACTGGAGAAGGCAATGGCAACCCACTCCAATATTCTTGCCTGGAGAATCCCAGGGACGGCGGAGCCTGGTGGGCTGCCGTCTATGGGGTCGCACAGAGTCGGAGACGACTGAAGTGACTTAGCAGCAGCAGCAGCAGCATGACACTATCAAATGCAAGTTGCTATGAAAAACTTTTAAAAACATAAAGAGCTGAAGAATTCTCAGAATTTCATCCCAAACTGAAACACAGATATTCAGAGACAGAATGAAGCTGTGTTCTACAGAGGAGTCAAAAAGCAACAATCTGAGACAAAGTCAGTGTTGACTTGGCTCCTCTTTCGCATGTCAGCTGGGTCCATCATGTCTCTGCATCTGCCCTCACCACCCCCACTCAGGACACAGCTGAGCTTGGGTGAAGACTTTCCTTTGATGAAGCCCATAAAGATTGATCGTGTGGTTAAGAGAATAAGTGATGATGATGGCAATGTAACCTGAGGCTACCATGATTACCATGATTAGGAGGGTGACTAAGGTTGGACTGAGTTATTTCCTATCACTTTATGCATCTACAGTGGATATTTCATCTGGAACACTAATTGCTTCTGTGGATAAATGTGGATGTGTTCATGCAAATCACAACTATTTACTAAGCGTTCTAGTAACTTTTGTGATACATTTTGAGTATCATAAGTTTATATGCATCACATTCAATTAGCATGCATTTGCACAAAGGAAACCACGATGATACAATTTATTGAACTTGTGGATTTGCTTAACCCTCCAATTCCCTGACCATTTCAGATGTTGTTCCTCAGTACAACTATGGAATTCTCATGAAGCCTGTTTTAAATATTCTCCCCCCAAGTATCATGTAAATGCCATAATACCTGTCTGGGTTTTATGAACCAGGATTTTCTTTATTTATGATTTCTGGAGAATAATATAATATAGAAAAAATGGATACAGACTTTAGAACTAGTCAGGCCTAAGTTTGAATCTGAAGTCCACAGTTTACCAGTCTCTACGAATTACAGTCTACCAACTATGTTACAAAAAGTTGTTTCCTCAGTACACACACACTGTATAATAAAGCTAGAACTAAAATAATTACTGAAAACATGTTAGTCGGTTGCTGTCTCTGTCTGCTTTCAGTGTTACAACTCCACTGCCACTGCCTATACTGTGGAAATAGGCTCAATTTCTCTATCAAAATCAAAACAGGGGAATCATAGCTAGAGTGACTTAGATTAGATAAAGGAAAGGATTTCCTGGATGCTCACACCATTGTCCCAAAGACTGAAGGAGGGGCTTTCACGCCCTTGAAGGGAATTAGTGAGAAAGAGACAATTAACTTAAGGGTTCCATTCTCTGGGGTGATTTTCACAAAATTCTGTGCCTTAGTATTTCTATGTCTATGATAAAAACCCAGCTACATTTTAAAAGAGTCCCATCATTAAATGATGACATACAACATGGTTTGAAAAAGCACAAGATTTTGGAGTAACATAGACACACTACTAGACAGAAAATAGAGAGCCAACAAGGACCTACTGTATAGCACAGGGAACTATGCTTAACATTTTGTGATAACCTATAAGGGAAAAGAATCTGAAAAAGAATATTCATATATGTACAACTGAATCACTCTGAGGTACACCTGAAGCTAACACAGCATTGTAAATCAATTATACTTCAAAAATAAAAAGCACAGGCTGAAATGGAAAGCAAAATATAGAAGCACAGTCTTGTGATCTTGAAATGAGCCCTAAGAGCACCTTTATTCCACTCAGAAAAAAAAATGAAAAGAAGGACTTAGATTCTGCATCTGTGGCTCACATATCTTTCTTTCTCGCTCCCATTCTCGCAACAGGATTTCAAGTTTGAGCATCATATTGTGCTCAGCTTCTAAGGACATCCGGGAAAATGGAACCGCGCAAGAGGCCTCTCACTCCTTTTGTCCATCAGACAACAGCCACATGTTGGAGCTAACAGGCTATTCTGTTCTTATCTTCCAGAACTCCCACGTCTCAGAAAACCAGCATGCAGCAGAAAAACAACCTGGATGCTGGCCACGTCTCAAGAGCTGAGCCAGGCTTTGGTTCCTGCCCTAGAATTTCCTGACTGGGGAGTCAAAATTCCACACTTAAGCCATGCTGTCACTTAGATGGGTTCCATTGTGATGGTCTAGCTACAAACCAACATTTTCTGAATAGGTCCTTGTTCCATTTGGTGATTTCCTAAGGCAGTCTTATCAGTGCTCTGATGTATAGTAACCTGATAAGTCTTTATTTAGAACCCATATATCACTCCTTAACCTTTGAGGCAGGCTTCAGGAAGGCTGCAAGCAGCCAAGTCTTTCCCACTCGAGCAATGATGAAGCGTTCACCACTATTTGACACAGATTAATCAGGTACCGTTTTGGCAGAGACTTAGGTCTCAGGTCTTAGTAAGGTCTCTCAACAGTGACGTCAGACTCTGGAGCACTATCCACTTATCCCTGAGAAGGTTCGAACTCTTGCAAATGTAGGTGTATATGTAAGTTTATATCTCACATACACACAAAATCAGCATTTAATACAATTATTTTGGTTTAAGTGAATATATTTTTTCTTTCTAACTTTTAAATATTGTAATCTAGTTGATTTACAATGTTGTGTTAAATCAATATATGTCTTAAGAAGAAATTCTTACACCAGGACATAAAAGAAGTGAGATCTCCAAAAGTCAAGCCTTACCAAAAAAAAATCTTTTTATAATGACTTTTCCTCTTACCTAAACTAATTGCATCTTAAGTGTCTATAAATGATTGATGTTCAGAAGTGCTATGGTCAACACTTTTTAGTGTGGTTTGGCAGAGTAAGATCCATGTCACAAATGTATAGAGACACAAACACCTTATTACTTGAAAATCATGGTATAAAATAAAAAGTTGTCAGGTGAACACTGAAAACAGTTTTTTGATTCAAAATTCAGTCTGAATCTGGTACCCTGATGGAGGCTATAGAAAGAAGCCTATCAGGGCTTTTCCAGGATGTTCTTAGATTACATTCTGAGACAACTCACAGTAAGCACATTTTGAGAGGTGCTCATCTTCATTCATTTGAGTTTGGTAATGGGCAGTATTCTTCTTAGGAGAAATAGCCTTTGAACTTAGCCTTGAAGGATAAGTGCTCACCTTGCAGGCTATATGTGATGGGGGAAAACCAGGTTGCTTAGCAGAGGGTGTAGAGACACACAACTCACACATGGATGAAAGCAACAGCACCATATACAGATTTGAATTCCAGGGGAACTAAAAACCCAAGTGTGAATGGCAAAACTAGATTTAAAGTCCATTACTACTATTATTGGGCTTCCCAGGTGGCACTGGTGGTAAAGAATCTGCCTGCTAATGCAGCAGATGCAGGTTCGATCCCTGGGTCTCAGCCTGGAAGATCCTCTTAAGTAGGAAATGGCAACCTCCTCCAGTATTTTTGCCCGGGGAATCCCATGAACAGAGGAGTCTGGTGGGCTACAGTCCCTGGGGCTGCAAAGAGTCAGACATGACTGAGCGACTGAGCATACACAATACTTCTATTAATAACTAAAATAATAATGATGGTTATAGTAGCGTAGGTTTGGAATTCCTTATCCTAAAAACACAAAGCACAAGGTAAATATAATTTTGTCACAGTTAGGAGTTTCTAGTCAACAAAGATCAAAATCAGCACATTTTAAAATATCTTTGCAATAGCAAACGCTAACAAAGGACAGATGGAGAAAATACAGAAGGAATTCAGAAACAGAGCAAACTCAAAAGGTTTATAAGCACATGAAGAGACTCTCTAACTCAGAAGTAATTAGAAAACATCAAAATCAGCAGCAGTGATCTTTGACTTTAAACTCATGAGATTGGGGATTAGGGAAATGCAGATGCTCTTTGTCCCCTCTGTACCCTGTAACCAAGAAATGAGGGCGGCAGCAAGATCAAGAGCATGTAGACCGAGCAGTATCCTTTGGGGTGAAACAGGAACACTCAGATAGATAGTTTTGAAGATGATCATCTTGGTCTGGACTGTGGCCACAGGGAACTGGCTACCTTCTAGGTGTCTCAGTTCAGTTCAGTCACTCAGTCGTGTCCAACTCTTTGCAACTCCATGGACTGAAGCACATCAGGTTTCCCTGTCCATCACTAACTCCCAGAGCTTGCTCAAACTCATGTCCATTGAGTTGGTGATGCCATCCAACCATCTCATCCTCTGTTGTCCCCTTCTCCTTCTGCCCTCAATCTTTCCCAGCATCGGGGTCTTTTCTGAGTCAGTGCTCCGTATCAGGTGGCCAAATTGTTGGAGCTTCAGCATCAGTCCTTCCAATGAATATTCAGGACTGATTTCCTTTAGGATTGACTAGGTGTCCATCACAGTAGAAATGAAAAAGTAGTAAACAGGCATGTTCTCAACGGCCCTGAGCAGTTAGACATACACATATTTAAAGTTTGGATTAAAATGTACTTGCTGTTCAGCTGCTAAGTCGTGTCTGACTCTTTGCAATACCATGGACTGCAGCATGCTAGGCTCCTCTGTCCTCCACTATCTCCCTGAGTTTGCTCAGATTCATGTCCATTGAGTCAGGGATGCTATCTAACCATCTCACCCTCTGCCACCTGCTTCTCTTTTTGCCTTCAATCTTTCTCAGTATCAGGGTCTTTTCCATTGAGTCGGCTCTTTGCAGCAGGTGACCAGAGTGTTGGAGTTTCACCTTCAGCATCAGTACTAAATTCTATCAAAAGTTCTGAAGGACTAACACAGTGCAGGAGGCATCCCAGTTGTCATTTTTACGCAGCATCTTGAGATCTATCTGGCTCCTCTCAATCGTTTTGGTTTACTCGAAGTACATGCATTATACAGATTTTAAGACTGGTTCTACTCAGCTATGAAACTTTACTTCCTCTAGCTGCTAATGTCCAGGCTAGGCCATTTCTAGTGACGCATGTAGCAAGACGTCACGTTTCACTGTAATGTTCATACATGCTGTCGATCATCCTGATCGACTGGATGCGTGCTCTTTCCTTCTTCTCTGGCCCCTGCTGATGAGTTTCGTTACTTCTCAGTTCATTTTCCTATTGGGGGTGAAGGGTAGAATCTGCCCTGACTCTCTGGCCCAGGTGAGCGGTGATGTTTACTTCTCTGATGTGTTTTAATGACTTAAGTGCTCTAAGTGTAGAAGGTATAAAACTTCTTCCAAATTCCACGTGATTTTCATTATTTAAATATTTAACACATATTAACCCAATACATATCAAATATAAATATAAATCAAATACAAATTATAATATACATCTCCAGCCAAACAAATGTTGCACTAGCTTCAGTTTTTCTCAGTGCACTGGCAGCTTGGATGTTGTGAATCACCGAAAAAGTTTTTGCTGGGGCTGTGGGGGAGGGGAGGAGTCTGATGTCTTACTAACATCAGATCAAACGCTGTTACAAATATTGCTGATATGAATTTATAAATTGAAAGTAAGATTTCTCAGGTGGCTCTAGTGGTAAAGAACCTGCCTGCCAACGTAG
Organism: Okapia johnstoni; assembly: GCA_024291935.2. NCBI lineage: Eukaryota > Metazoa > Chordata > Mammalia > Artiodactyla > Giraffidae > Okapia > Okapia johnstoni. Next base: position 5,459,555 of record CM044321.1, on the reverse strand, counting down.
GAGACTTGAGAGACTGGGTCAGGAAGATCCCCTGGAGGGCAAGGAAATCCACTACAGAATTCAAGCCTGGAGAATCCCATGGACAGAGAAGCCTGGCAGGCTACAGTCCATGGGGTCACAAAGAGTCAGACATGACTGAAGTGACTTAAGCTCGCAATAGAAAAAGAGGATTGCCATGACATCCATGCCTTAGTGAATTCATCTCGGGGAGCTGACTGGAGACTAGTCAGTGTTGGGTTGAACCTGGTGAATTGTATGTGTTTCAAGCTGCAAACATGCTGTGAGTGCTAGATCAAGAAACATTATGTTGACTCAAACACAGTGGAAATGGATGCAAATAGAAAAAAAACCCTGCTTCTTCCCCAGAGATAATTTGGGAAGGCCTGGTCATTCTATACGTGTGGTCAGGGGAGAGGGTCACAGTGCCAGAAGAAAAACCCACTTTCCCATGGTTTTGACCTTACCTATGCCTTTGGAATGTAGCTGATTCTTAAGCCAGATGTGTTATGGATAAGATTTGAGGTTAAAAGCTTATGAAAATTAAAACCCACCTGAAAGTCAATGGATAGTCCTATTGATTTTTATAGATTTTTTGGAAAAAAAGGGAACTTACAAATAGAGGAATGCAGCCCAGCACCCAATTACGAAAATAAAGTCCATTCTAAAATTTTGTGGCACTAAAATTTTGCGATTTTACATCAAGCATAAAACATATATAAGGCTGAATGAGTATAGCAGAAGGAGTTAGCATGTAAAAAGAGTGGGGCTATTTCTGCTTTCATGACTGATGTTGTAGCTTTGGAACAGAAGAGAGTGCGAGCTGAGACCTCCCTCTCATACTCTTTGTGCAACTTGTTCCAGTCACTTTCATTCCATGAGGGTTTCATCATCTACAGTGTGTGAGCAATGCCCTCACCCATGCATCCTGTAATGTGATCAAGCCCTTAACGTGTACTCAATGAGAAGTAGTTTTGCAAGTTACACATATTTTCACTTTTATGTAACTAATGTTTCTTTCTATCTACATCTCAACAAGGAACATTTTAAGGACAGGATGTCAGAGCTTCAAATTTTTCGAGAAGCTACTTATCTTAGAAACACCAGAATATTCTGGTGTCTTAAGCTCAACTCAATCCCGAGAAATAATTAAATCAACACTGGCAAGTCATACATCTTAATTATCAGCATAACAGGAAAGAGATTTGAGAGTGAGTTGCATCATAACAAACCTTCATATATAATGTTTATGTATTTGTGTATTTATGTTTGAAAGCCTGTACACATGTGTGTATGTGTGAGCATGTTAAAATCAGAGGTGATGTCTATGTACATACATTGTTGTGAAGCTAGGAATGACAACTAAAGAAAACTACGTCATCTTAGAAAATACTTTCGTCCATAATTTACAACCACGGCAACAATCAGGTTCTGGGCTTTTGTTTTGTTTTTGTAAATTGAAGTCTAGCTGGTTTACAATATTATGCTAGTTTCAGGCATACAGAAAAATTATTCAGATATCTATCTGCCTATATATGTATCTTATCTATACGCTTTTTCAGATTCTTCTCCATTATACATTATTACAAGATATTGAGCATAGTTCCCTGTGCTATACAGTAAAACCTTGTTGTTTTTCTATTTTATATACAGTAGCTTGCAGCTAATTTCATATGTGTGTGTATGTGTACGTGTGCCTCTCAGTCATGTCTGACTCTTTGTGACCCCATGGACTGTAGTTCCCCAGGCTCCTCTGTCCGCAGGATTCTCCAGGCAAGCATACTGGAGTGGGTTGCCGTTCCTTCTCCAGGGGATCTTCCCAACGCTGGGATGGAACCCATGTCTCCTGCCTTAGCAGGTAGTTTCTTTGCTGCTAGATAACTCTAGATTCCTAATTTATTCTCCCCCCACCCCCTTTCTCCTTCAGTTACCATATGCTGTTCTCTATATCTGTGAGTCTCTTCCTGTTCCAGTTTTGATATGTCAGAGCTTCAAACAATGTCGTTGTTTGAGTTAGAGCTTTAGAATCAACACTGCCTGCCTGGCAGACTGAGCAATAAACTTCCACAGAGAAATTTCTAATTTTGGTCTTTATATTAGTATCCAAGGCCTCATAAGGCTGTGAGAAAGAGAGATAATAAAAATAATGCGGAGTGTTTAAGATTATATATTTCCCAGTTCTTACATATTTATATTCTCCTAATTTTCCATCAACACCCTTGACTATACTTTTGTAGAGATTCTGCCACAAAGGAAACTTACAGGTTCATTGAAGGAACACTGCATCTTTATCCCATGGCACCTCAGCATGAATTAGGTAGGGCACATATGCAGACTGGGTTCTACCAGGTAATGGCTCCAATTAATAATTAATAAGACAAGGGATTTAACAATCATAAGAGGTGAAACTTGTCAGGCTTGTTCTTGGATAGAAAGCTTCAGGTCATTCTGAGTAAACTTAGACAAAGAAACAAATCAAATTAAACAAAGGGATCCTTTTGTGGGTTGAAACTCTGCTCCTTCCTTTTGTGTATACAAATTATATTGATTCATGGAGTTTCTGAGTCTCGAATTGCTCTCCACAATCATTGTCTTCAATTCCTTTAAAGGCAGAAAGCATTATTTTTCTTGTTTCACTCATTCAACATTTTACTACTTACTTTCATTTCTCAAGAAATCTTTTCCGTGTGTTTGGTGTATCTTTGTAATGCAGGAGTCTCTGGAGACCTGAGTTCCATCCCTAGGTGGAGAAGATCTCCTGGAGGAGGAAATAACAACCTCCTGGAGGAGGAAATAAGAATCCTGGAGGATTCTTGCCGGGAAATCCCACGGACAGAGGAGCCTGGTGGGCTACAGTCCACGGGGTCACAAAGAGTCGGCCATGACTGAGCTACTGAACACACACACACTCACTGCTAATATATTTTCTCTGTAGAAGAATGTTGGGTAAGGCTTTTGTTTCTACCCCAGACACTATGGAGTATTTGACATGTGGTAGATGTACACAAAATTAATATTGTGAAGAAAAAAAATCTGTCACACTAGAATATACTCTGTACTCATTCCTGGAAGTTTGTTAATTATCATTTTGCCTGCAATATGTTTATGTATATACATATATTGGGTGGAAACAAAATTCCCAAGTCTTATTGGTATATAATTTGGATGTATAGATTTAACAAAGGAAAACTCAGTCATACTATCTTGAACTCCGGCCAAAAGCCAAACATCAACAATTTTTCATTATTACCAAAAATATACAGACAGTGTTAGTTGCATAAAACTATTGAAGAATGATAGTCATGTGTCAGGTGTTACCACTTGGTCTAGCAAACTCCCAGCTAGTTCTAAGCAGTGACAGAACAACAGCGTGTTTTTCATTTATCTTTGAAAGATCATTTCTCATGGGATAGAGGATGGAATTGAGTCTACTGAAACTATGGAATGTTGAGAGGGATGAGGTATTATATTTGATTTCCAGATTGATTAATCTCTAATCCATCCCTACCTCCTGCTCACAGTACAAATCAAGAGATAGAATGTTTACATCTAGAAGAGTGTGGTGTTCCTGTCCAAGGCCTACATTTTTTTTTTTTTTTTGGAAAATAACAAAACACAAAGGAAAAAAAAAAAAAAGCTTTGATAATCTGTGGGAAAACTATGCTAAAAGAACATACAGACCAGTCTCCAAAATATTCAGGTGCATTTAGCATTCACTCATCCATTCAATATTAATGTATTTGGCTTCCCAGCTGTTGCTAGTGCTAAAGAATCCACCTGCCAATGCAGGAGACACAACAGACACAGGTTCAATCCTTGGGTTGGGAAGATCCCCTGGAGTAAGAAATGGTACCCCACTCCAGTATTCTTGCCTGGAAAATTTCACAGACAGAGGCGCTACAGTCCATAGGGTCACGAAGAGTCATATATGACTGGGCATGTGTGCGCACACACACACACACATGATAGTGAAGAATGACGGAGTTTGTTGTCTCAAAAGTCTTGCCATCAAGTGAGCAGTAGATAAATTTTTTAAAATAACCTGGATTGCACGTGCATGCATGTAAAAGAGATCTGGGTCTCTAGTCACTGTCTCAGCTCCTTAATATCAAGAGGAAAAAAAAAGAACATATTTTACATGCCATGTTCTAAGTCTTCCATGAAAAACACGAAGTTTCAAATATGTTTCAAGCACAAGGTCAGTACCACACTGCAGACATGGGCTCCAACATTCATTCATTTTTAACTTCTTGAATGGGAGGGCTGGACTTGATAGACACTGCATTTGATCTATGTAGCCATGTGACTGAGAAAACAAACATCTAAGATACACTGAAGACTCAAACTGGGTCAAAAACTATTATTCAGCAGGATTCATCTCATCAGAAAAACTCTTTAGGGCCAAATAGCACTAACATTCAAAATGGTTACAATGCACTCTTGCTTTGCGTGTGTGCATGTGCACATGTGTGCACGCCGAGTGACAACGTCATGTCCAGTTCTCTGGAAACACATGCCCTATTGGCTGCCAGACTCTTCTGTCTGGGTTGTCATTGTCTCTCCATCCCTGGATTCACCTCCCTTCTCTTCCCTCTCTTCCCCTAAAATGCGTCTGATGACTCACCGCTCTCCTCTCTGCTGTTCTTCCCTGGCACACTTTTCTTTTATGTCCAAATAACTTCTACCAACCACTACCAAAATCTGTATTTCCTTAATGCAAATTATATGAGATATGTGGAGAAAAGTAATCTGAATTTTAAGCCATTTCATGTCAAAATGAAGGTGACTTTTCTCTGGTGCTTATGAAATACCAAGGGGTCCAATGCTCAGAGGACATTTGTAGATTCCAATAAATCTCTACCTGGAAGAATTTCCTAAGGAAGGCAGAGCTACTCTGCTGGCGTAGAGACTTCTGGATTTCTTTCCTCTGCCCCATGCAAGGGAGCACCTTTTCAGGTGTGAATCTGACCTTGAAGTTGGGCCCTAATCCATTCAGCAGATGGTGACATGGGTCTAAATATTCATTCTAAACTTGTTGTATTTATTCAAACTGCTTCACTCTTTTGAAAAACATAAAGCACTTAGAAATTATTTTAAGGACGTCTGCATTTCTGTATATACTGATTCTGATCACATGGATGTCCCCTTCAGCTACTCTGATAGAGACTATCTCAATATGTTTAATATCGTTCACTGGGAGATGAATCTCTCTCAAGACGTTAAAATGCCAACTCCTTTCACAAAATCTCTATAGATGAACCAAGCCAGAATTGATTAATGTCACATAAGAAATGTGAAAAGACAGTGTTCACATTTGTTATGGACTCAGTGGTAAAGAATCTGCCTGCCAATGTAGGAGACGTGGTTTCAATCCATGGGTCAGGAGAAAGAAATGGTAACCCAATCCAGCATTCTTGCCTGGAAAATTCCACAGACAGAGGAGTCTGGGGGTCTACAGTCCACGGAGTCTCAAAGAGTTGGACAGGACTGAGCTCAGTGACTGAAAAACAACAAAACTTTGTATTTATAATTTAAGTAAAACCACTTAAGACCTTAAAGCTATCTTTTCAGTTGGCTATCTTTCCCTAACATTTGAAAGAATCTTCAAAACAAAAGAAAATAAAGCCTGTACTTTCTTTGATTTTTATTAGATACTATTTTCTGAATGTTTTCAAAAGCAACCTTTTAACATTAAAAGTTTATAAAATATATATCTACCTCACACACATTAAAAGAAAAAAAAGCTATCACAACAAATGTTGGTCATAACGTTCTATGGCACAAACAAGACGAGACAAAACTCCAAAGTTGTGTAGTACTTTCAGTTGCATTAAAATTTCCAATCAAAAGTAGAATATCCCCTATTCTGTACTGTGTTAAAAACAAAAAGTAAAAATCACTGAAAATTATGATTTAGCTGTTATGCAACACATTCTTTCTACTGAAATGTCTTCTGCATCCAAAATGAGGCCATTTTGCCCATTAGTGGAGAAAAGTCCATTCCGCCCCCCCTTTTTTTGTTCATTTTCATCTCAGGGAAATAATACAGATCTTGGCCCACAGCATTTCCTGCAGCTTATTAACCAGCTGGACCTCAAGCCATCATGTCCTCTCAGGCCACCATTAGTTCCCAGGAAACACTCTTTGCCTTGATCATTATTGCATAATTAAGACCATTTTGTGTTCTTTTAATGTAACATATCAATTATCGAGGAGAAATATAATACTCGAAAAAGTGATGACATTGCTTTGTACCAAAAAGAAGCAAGTGAGCCATCCTAGGAGTTTTTAATAACTGCCCTTCAAAAGAAAACTGACATCCAGAGTAAGCAGCTAAAGATCTTATTTCAATATTCCTACTTGTAGATACTTTGGCAAAATGGATAAATAAAGAACTCGACAAAGAAGACACTTGTGTTCAAATAAATTATACAGAATAAGTCCAGTCCTTTGGACTGCAAACTGCAGTGTATGAATAGGGTCCAAATTTAAGCAAGCAGTGAGCTTAAGACTTAAGACAAGTACTGAGCTCTTTGGGTTCAAAAGGAAAAAGAAAAAAAGATTCCTCTCTTCTCTTATTCCTTCTCTACTATTATCAGTGGACTTATTTTGCCCTAAAAAGATGAGCAAAAAGGATCCTATTTACTCATGCACCCGGTGTGCAACAATTTTGGCCATAAATCAAGGGAAGTCAGAGACCAAGAGCCTAAAATACAGGTGACTTAATCAACTTTGATAATAGTCTGAAGGAAGTAAGGGATGGATTTCTAACACAGGAAATGCTTCTGAGAGTTCTGTTATTGTGACAGGCTCTGCTCCACGGAACAGGTCTCATATCGGCCAGAAGAGGTAGTATTGTTCAGTGAATAAAGGGGAAAAAAAGTGAGGGAAGAAAGCAATTAAAATGATTCTTTTACTTACAAAGGGAGAGGAAAACTTCAAATGAAGAGTCTTGACAAATCGTTATTTGACAAGGCAGCCCAGGTGGCACTAGTGGTAAAGAACATACCTGCCTATGCAGGAGATGTAAGAGACCCAGGTTCAATTCCTGGATTAGGAAGATCCCCTGGAGGAGGGTATGGCAACCCACTCCAATATCCTTGCTGGAAACTTTCACAGACAGAGGAGCTTGTCGGGCTACAGTCCATGAGGTCACAAAGAGTTGGAGACGACTGCATGACCACACGTTCATGTTATTTTTAAGTATTTTTTTGTGAATAGCCCATCTGAAATTGTTTCAGTGTTAATATGCTATGCAAAGGACCAGATAGTTATACTTTACATGTGACTTTATTTATTTACTTTACAAATTCACAGCATGTGTCCCTCAAAACTTGTGTGCCCCATGAGTCAGCAAAACCTAGTTCCAGGTCTGACAGTCACGGACCTTTCCTGCTGTGGTTCCAACAGAGCCAATCAAGTCAGTGTAGATGATCATGCATTTTTGCCTTTGCCTGTTAGTCTCTTCTGAATGGGGTTTTGAGTTCAGCAGGCAATTAACTTTGTCCTCTTAAACTTTAAAATCATAACCTAAATATCCATAGTCTGACTCTTAAGACAGCAGACTAATCATCTGCAATCATATGCCCCACATAATACCTGATTAGATATATCATCTTGACAGTGCTTAGTACTTGATTGAATCATAAATGCTTCTAATCACAATCCCTTCATACTTTCATGCTCTAACAAGAACAGACAATGTGAGATGTAGCCTCCCTTGTCACCCTACATATTTTAAGCAAATAATACTTAGATAAGATAGTAGATATAAATAGAAACTCATAGATCAATTTTGATATATGTCTATAGATTTAATGTAAATTATAGATACCCACATACATTGTCTAGAGCATACACTTTTTCTTTTTATTATCAGAGGCTTACTATGGCTTTTTTCAAGGTCCCAAGTTATACCATCTTCTATACCCAGCCTTCTCCTCTGGAAACTTCTTGCTAAACTGTGTTGTCTATCCCTGGTGATTCCATAAATCCTCCTCCTTAAATTGCAACCTATTCCAGTAGGTTTCCTAGCTCAGACACAGAGCTCATTGCAGCTTACATGTTCAGCTGTATCAAATAGAAAAATAGAAATAGGATAAATCACCATATTCCTGCAAAAAGACCAATCTATCATGACATCTCGATATTCTCAAATGGTTCCATCCTTTTAACAGGTGAATCGGTCAGGATGTAGAAACTTAAGAATCAGTGACCCTTAAAAATGAACTGATGACCTTGAGGCTTTCAAAGTGGTGTCATCTCACTTTATTCCACTGAAAAGTGGCATTAAAATATTTACATATTTAAAGCTATTTTTATGTGGAGGATGAAGAGGCATCACTTTACCTCTTACGTTCTAAGTTTTGAGAGACTTGAAACTAAGTTCTCCATTGTCCCCTCCCAAAACCTTACTTGTGTGAAAGCTTTTGAGCTGAAGAGTAGGGAGAGCTTTAAATAAATTCCCACCAGGAAGTGATTTTTAATGGAATTAAATGACAGTGTTTCCTCCCTAAATGACACACTGATTCTATTTAAGCCCAGAGAGACAGGCCACCATTATGTATATTGATTAGACACTGCAGAAATTTTAGCAGAATTGGAGTTTATTTTAAAAAAAATGTGAAATATTAGGAGTTGGAGCACACTTCAGTCAGATGTACTTTCCCTAAGATAAAAATGGCTAAGTGTTTCTTACACCCCAAACACCATTTATTTTTGTTTTAGTGGTTATTGATTTCATCATCAGTGCTGGTCAGTTACATTACAGCTACCGCTGAGTTATGATAACTCATAAAAGAGCTAGAGTGGGGAGACAATGATATTTCCAGACAATCAGGGAGGAGCTTTTCAATTTAGCAAATTGGATGGAATTTTGTAGGTTTGGTGGCAACATTCTCTTTGGTGTAAGTACTGACTTTCTGATAATCCTAACCTAGCCCTGCTTATTAAGAAGGAGAAGTATCTTTTGTCATTTTCTGATGTGAAGAAAAATAAAAGTTGCCGCAAAAAGCAGTTCTCACACTGCAGAGTCATGGATGCTACCAGAAGTCTAACCCTCAGACAGACAACAACATAAGATGATCTTCTATTTTATTTATGTATTTATGTATTATTTTTATTGGAGTATAATTGCTTTACAATGTTGTGTTCATTTCTGCTGTACAAAGAAGTGAATCAGCCATATACATACATATTTCCGCTCCCAAAATTTTGGACCTCCCTCCATCCCACCCCAACTAATTCATTAGCTTCCTGTGCTTTATAGAAGGTTCCCACTAGCTATCTATTTTACATATTGTAGTGTATATATACATCAGTTTGAAAGAGTGTTTCAGAGTCACACGACCATGCAGAGTTGATGTTCGTCTGCAGGTACTGCAGTGGGTTCAGATTGAGTAGTCTCCCATGCTGATGGTTACTGCATCCTAGTACCAGATAATGCTTTGAAATACTCCTCTACCTGTAAAAACACAGCAGAGAAGTGACTGTCAAGCCTTACCCCCACCGATGCCTGCCACTGTCCTCTCTCAGAGTTTTTGTTTTTTTAAGTTGAAGCATACTTGATTTACAATGTTGTGTTAATTTCTGCTGTACAGCAAAGTGACTCAGACATCTAAATAAGCTTTTTCATATTCTTCTCCATTATGGCTTGTCATAGGATACTAAATATAGTTCCCTGTGCTACACAGTATCTCCTAGATTTTTGAAGGGACCTATTGTGCTAAAGGCTTCCCAGTGCTTTTTGGATCAGTTTCAGACACCTTGCCTAATCAGATCCCTGACTTCATCTTGAGCTGTGGTCCTTCACCCCCTGCATCCTCCTCCAGTGTGAACTTCATTCCACTCCCTGAGTAGGTCCCACTCCTGGTCTTTTCCTCTCTGATGTCTCCTGGAATGCCACCCAGACCCTGCCCTTCCAGCCATTTATCCGGAAGATTTCCTTCAGCTCAATCAATAATTCTTTTCGAAGAGGGAGACTTTCTCTGATCTCTACTGTAAGCCAGCTTCATTGACTTGGGTCTCTTTCCTTCAGAATCTTCATCTAAACTGGAATCAAGAAAACATCTATTACTCTGACCATTTTGTTGATAGTCTTTTCCCAGGTAAAGGGTCTCTGTGAAACCTGTTCATTTCGATCATCACTGTAAATTCTGAGTCTGGGAAAGTTATTGTGCCGAATGGATGGATATTCAAACAATACTTGTTCTGTCAAAGAACCAATGGCTGTCCTTATGAGGAAGTAGGGTTTTATACCATTTTAATTATATACTTTTACATAGGAACTGACTTTATCTCTGAAAACAAATTTTAATTTGTCACACTATGGTTGATTTGTTTCAATAAACATATTTATTCTCATACTCAGAAATACAGTGACTGAATTGATAACCAGTGAGTCATAAAGATAAACAGGGCATACCAAAGGAATGTCCCTCCTTGCCTCTCCACCCAAGGAAAAATGTGTATATCAGTTTTTTTAGAAAACAGTATTTCAAATCTGATTTTAAATTATAATTATGATCCTTCTAAAGTGCTAAAGAGAAATCCAAATTATATGTGATGTTTTCAAAGCTCCTATACCAGAAGCTTAATGTTGGAGAATGTTGACCATCTATTAAATGTTATTGGAATGGCACAGGGTAATAACATTATGAAAGACTGGGGGGTTTCTCCCTCTAAATCTTTAATGGAGTCCTAAATAGGTCACTTATATGAAACTGCAAAAATTAACTTACCTAACCATAAATGTCATATTAGATACTGAGTATATATGAAGGTCTGCAGAAGAATGGAATATATTAAAGAAACACTGGGTTTTTATTATTCAAATACTTTACTATAAATAAAATTGCAAAATCATTCTTACTTTAGATTTTAGGACAAACCAGTAAAAGAAATTAGTCAGAAATCTGCATGACCCTGTACAGTTTAAATTTAACCTGCTATTTTTATATTGAAAATACAACCCTATGAGATCTGACAGGCCTGAAGACATACACATTTAAACAGACAAGATCTTGCCATTTGTTTAATCCTTGGGAAAGTTTCAAACTATTGCTCTTTCGGATTACTTTAAAGTCTGAAGAATTCTATTCAAATCTTGAAATGTCTTTTGACTTCATATTTGAAAACATGTATGCATGTGCATTCCTGAAGGACAGAGACATGATAACTCAGGTTCTCACCTGAGTTAGAACCAAACTCCGTGCAGGCAGCTGCCCTGAGCTTTGTTATTACAGTTTTGGTCTGACATGCAAGTTGGAAAATGTTGAGAGCATTGAGTCTATACCACTCAGCCCCTATCACAGTCTGCATGACGTCTCTACCTACAAAAGACACGGAACGGCACAGAAGATGATTCAGGCTTATGCATCGTCAGGCATTGTTTGACTCCTTTCTAAAGCCTCCATAGACTTTCCAGCATCTGATACTTTTTGAGAAACTGACAGTTCAAAGTGGTCAAAAACCCTGTGCCCAGCATTCCTTGCTCTTTGTTTAGTTACTCTGTTTAGCTCCTTGCTCCTTGTTCAGTTACCCTTCCTGTACTCAGATATATTTCAAAAGAATGAACATAGCATTTTTTTTTAAAGTTCCTTTTCACAGTTGAAATTTTCTATGTCAAAATGTCTTACTGAACTTACCCATTTAAAGATCTAAAGGTATACGATTCTTTAGACTGACATTAGACACATTCTTTTTAGATAACTAAACTATGCCCTAGAAGCATCATCTCACCAGGGGTTCAAATTCCGTCTTCAATAAGTTGCACCCTCCCATCAAAAGTCAATGCTTACCTCTCAAAGTCAATAGGAAGTTTCCGTGTGAGCAGAACAGTGATTTTCATCTTTAAAAGTTTTCTTTCCAAAGAGGAAAAAAATGTAATTAATCAATACAAAGTTCAGCACCAATGGAAGAAATGTATGCTCATGGAAAGCAGTGTTTTCAGAACCCCTGTTTAATCTATAGCAAGGAAAGAAAAGAAACGTCTCTGAGATGATCTTGCAGGCTCTTTGCATTTCTAGAGTGTTATGGGGGCTGTAATCTCTTTTCCATAGACCCCGATTCCAGAAGGTTTTTATTCCTAGAATTATGTTACAGCCTCTTTAAAACCAGATTTGGAGGGATGGTATATGAAAATTTTTTTCAATGAATCCTTAGCTAGCTTTAAATTTTACAAGTATAATTTTTCCCATCTTAGATATTTTATACACAAATGGAATTTATTTCCACACATTTGGCTGCCTTATTTCTGCACAGAATTATTACTGGTGTGATTTTTAAAAGAACCATTGCATTAAAAAGGCTATTTATAAAAAATTTTCCTTTATGTGCTCAAGAAGAGAAGGGTATTAACCAACCATATTGACTTGTTACTCCAGACACTTTCCCTGTTAATTCAGCTGTTCACACAGAGAACGAAGAACAAATTTTAAGTTTATTTAAAACTAGCTAAAGAACACTGAAACTTTATATCAAATGACATAATATTAATGATAGACATACAAATTAGTATATGGAAAGCCCCAATTTAGGAGCCATCATTATTGAAAAAAAAAAAAAAGACTGACAGGAAACAGAGCAAATTCAATGAACTTGAGTTGGTTGATAAAATCTTGAACCATGTATACTAGTTTAATATGTGATGTATTTTTTATACTAATGTGGTAAACTAATGTAGTAGTATCTAATCTCTCCAGAACTTTTATACTTAAATCTGAATCACTGTGTAATAAAGAAAACCTATTATTACACTAAAAAAATTTGAAAATTATGACTGAGATGAAACCAATTTGCCCATTTCAGTATGATCCTTTAAAGGATGATTATTATTTAATCATTTGACTAATGATAAAATTATTTGTAAAAATTTCAAATATCCAAAAAATCCACATTAATATGTCTGTTCATACTGCACAAAATGTTCAAATATTTATTTTATCAGTGTGTTTTCTCTTGCTTAAAAATACTCCAAAATAGCCAATGTTTATTTTTCATTCAGCAAATATTGTTTAAGTACTAATTATATACCATAAAACATACTAGGAATGCCAAATTCAAAAAAAAAAAAATGCTAAGTTAGGGTCTAGTTTTGACAAAAATTAGGTGAAAAAAATAAAAAATAAATATTTTGTTGTGTGCTGTTGAGTTTATGTGGCAATATTTGCAGTAAAGAAGTAATGAGACTACTCACTGATGCAAATGATTTTCACAGTATTTGTATGTGTGGGTAGAGAATGTGGTAGATTGATACATGGACCAATAAACAAACATGGTTAATACTCATTAAGGATTCCTTGTCTTGGAGGAAAAATGTAAACATTAAATAACCACTGAGAGTAGTTTAAGGAGGGCATGGCAACCCACTCCAATATTCTTGCCTGGATAATCCAATGGGCAGAGGAGCCTGGTGGGCTACTGTCCACAGGGTCACAAAGTATACATGGAAATACGACACAGTCATTAAAAGGAAAGAGTCTATATACAGAAAGACATAAAATATATTATCTGCACAGAGAGAGATCCTCCTAAGTATAGACAAGCATTTAATGCAATTTATATCATTCTTTACTTCCAGAGACTAAGATAATATTTGAATTAGTAACGTTGAATTTGCTTTTTAAAAAATACTTCTCAATTTACGAAAAAACACAGCTTTTGAACAGAGGCCAAGCTGACAGGGCCTCTTAAAAAAAAAAAAACACATCAGCATGACAGGTAGAAGCTAAAGGGTCCTGAGATTTTTCTGATGAAGCATGACTTCAATCACTCTTAAAGCATTTACAATGTACAATCAGACAATTTTGCTGAAACCTTCCCTTAAAATGAAAGAATACAAACTTTCTTACATAATAAGAGTGAATGTACTTTTATGTATTAGGTGACTGGCAAATAACAGTGTTCCCAAAATACAAGTAATAAAAAATATTATTATGGTTTTCTCCTCCCTCTAACTTCTAATCATGTTGAGGAATGTTTTCTGTTTGGCTTTGGAGTTGGTAACACAATATTAGTATTTTCTTAAATATTAAAAATATTTTTAAAGTGTTCTTATGCCTTTCTTCAATCTTTTAATGTTTCATATTCATTCCTCAGGGTAAAATGTCTGTGGACTTTAAAAGTCAAGAGCTACAGATAAATGTATATATATATATATATATATAAAAATCTCAGTTTTAAGCATATCTTTTCACAGGCTGTTTTGGCTGCTGGCATTTATGTTTGCTTTCCGCCTGAAATAATTGCTTCTTATTTAAAACCCTTTCAATTTATAAATTGAAATACTGGATTACTGTTCACAATGACGGTTTGAAAATCTCTTCAAGAGATGCACATTTTTCTATTTTTTTCAACCTTGAAAGAAAACGAGTTCAAGCATGCCATGGTAGATATTTCTGCAATAACCAGGTTGTCTCTGGGACTGCACACTTTTAACACTGTCTTTCAAAAAGAAATGTCATTTGAGAAAGAATGGTCAAGCCCTTCTCTCCCAGACACAAACTATTTCTTCCCCAGGGCAGAACTTTCCAATTATCCTTTTCTGTCATCATCACCTCCTTCATGTCTGGGCTCATCAACATTTGAGTGAAGTTACCATGCTTCAAAATCCCTGAGAAAATGTGGACCCCCCACAGAGGTGATCGTCTCACACACACACAAAACCCTATGACAGGGCAGGAGAGATCAAATATTTCAGATAGAAAAGGGGCATGTTTATCTAGATAGGTGGCCTAAATGTCTGGTCAGATTAGGAAAACTCTTAAGCACAAAATATAACTTGCCTGAGTATGGCATCCAAGCAAAATACAAAAATATCTGCCCAGGACCAAATGGAATGCGGCCAAGAAGACAACTTGAAGGGTCCATCATGAACACCAAATCTCAGCTTTCTGTTAAACAAGTTAAGTTATTCACCTACTTGATCGGCAACATTTCCATAGATTGATAACATCAGTAAAAGGAAAATGAGCTCTTGCAATGGTATTGATGGGCATAAGGATGGCTTTTTTAAAGTCAGATTAACAATATCTGTCACAATGAAAATATGCATCACCTTTGACCCAGCAATTTCACTAGAAATTCTACTTTAAGGGGTCTGTCCTACAGAAGTACTGGCCTTTTTACAAACAAGTAAACAAAAATATGTCCAGGGTTGCTCAGTATACTGTAGTTTACTAATCAAAAATTGAATGAGAATTCTCAATTAACAGAAAAATGCTTAAATCAATGATAGAAAATATCTTAAAGGAAATTCATAGAACAATTAAAAAGAAACATAAATTCATATGTACTGATTTGGAAAAACATTCACTGTAAGTAAACCAAAAAAGCACATTGCAAAGTCATTTTTATTTGGGAAAAAGCAACAAAAATGTATATTCCTATAAGCATAGAATAGAGTTTGGAATTAACATATACACACTATAGAAAACAAACAAGGACCTACTACACAGCACAGAGAACTATAGTCAATACTTTGTAATAACCTATAAGGAAAAACAATAAATATACATGAAACACTGTGCTGTATACCCCAAACTAACACATTTTAAATCAGCTATACTTCAATAAAATTAAAATAAAATAAAATAAGATCTAGAAGAATATAAAATGATATCTTGATGGTGCTACAGAGCTGAGGTAGAAAGGCAGAAAAGAAAAAGGAATTTCATTTATTTCACATCCATTAAGAGATAAAAGTGGGATTATGAAAAAAATTAACTATCAACAGATGTAATGTTTTTCTTGAAATGCACACGAAAAGTTTCTATTTCACAGACCAAGGTATCATTTATACTACATTTATTTTTGAAAACACCTAAGTTTCATGAACTGCCGTTCCTCATGAAATGGAACAGCGGAAAGAACTTTAAATGCAAAGTGTTAGACTTCAATTTTGTTTTAGGCAACTGTGGAAGTGACTTTTTTGTATATTTGCATAACACAATAAATGTGTACTCTACAGCCAAGGAGACTGTATAAATTTTCTCCTGGCATAGCTACTATTTCCAGCAATGTTCAAGAAGTATTTTATCTTCACTGTGTGTATATATACATCTTAAACATTCATTAATATTAGCATTTATTTTGGTCCCTATGTGTGTGTGTATATGATGCTTTTATTTAATATTAGTTAACATTTCCTTTTTTTTTGTAAATAATGACAGTATAATTCGAAAAGTTTGGCCCAGTTCCCAGACCTCTTTATACCAGACATTAAATCGAAAATCTCAGGGTTCCTGCTGACTCTTTGTCTGTTTATTTTTATTTTTTCTAATTTCACAGTGGGAAAAAAATGTCACTCCTTTTTCTAATTTCTCTTGTTCAGTCTTCTGTAACTTTTAATATGGATTAGTTTCCTAATTGTCTCTTGTGATTCACTTTCTGTCCTCTCCAATCCTTTATTCATTTTGAAGCCAACACAACCTTGATCATAATATTTGTTTCCTTTTAATTGTTTCTCTTTTCTACTAAGTCAAGTTCAAGAGAACATTCGGGTGTCTTTACTATCATTCTGGCTATGCCTAAAAATTACTTCTGGTGATTTTTAAAGATACTAATTTTTGGACTACATGCAAGAAATTTCAATACAGTATGTTGGGAATGGACACGGGTCCCACATTTCTAACACAGTTTATGGTGTTTTAGTGGTAGTAAAAACACCCCAGTAGTAATCTAGTACACTAGCTGGCTAATAACAGGGGTGCATATATCAACATACTTTGGATCAAATGAATCATTGGTGCTTTGTGTGACTAGCTCCTTCTCAACAAAACCTTTTTTGGTCACCAGAACACCAGCCTTCCCCACTCAATTGCCTTTTAAAAATATTCATCGTAGAACTTAAGAAAGTATAAAATTATCTTAATGTGCTTGATTTTTTTAAAAAAACATTTCAACCACATAGAATGTAATCTCCATGAAAGCAGTTCCGTTCAGTCGCTCAGTCGTGTCCAACTCTTTGCAACTCCATGGACTGCAGCACGCCAGGCCTCCCTGCCCATCTCCAACTCCTGGAGTTTACCCAAACTCATGTCCATTGAGTCAGTGATGCCATCCATCTCATCCTCTGTCATCCCCTTCTCCTCCCACCTTCAATCTTTCCCAGCATTAAGGCCTTTCTCAATGAGTCAGTTCTTTGCATCAGGTGGACAAAGTACTGGAGCTTCAGTATCAGTCCTTCCAATAAATATCTAGGACTGATTTCCTTTAGAACCCCATGAATAGTATGAGAGCAGAGCCCATGTTTTGTTCACCACAGAATCTTGGTGCTCGAGTCAGGTCTCAGGAAACATTTGTGAATGGAGGGGTGAGTCCCAGGACAAGTTTAAACAAACCAGACAGATGAGGGGTCACTGCAAGGATGCTCTCAAGTGTTCTGCTATCTGATCTCAAAGTCTGGGGGCATCTGTAGAGTCCAGCAGCTTTTAGGATTCTCCAGATCAACACACAGGCTGGCAGAACTTTCAACTGAAAGTGGTTGGTAGAGTATCACATGGAGATTTAGCATTTCTACCCTCTAGGTTCCAAAAGAGCCCAACTTGGTTCTGGAAAAGTAATATGAAGCAGAGCTTTCTACAGTGATGGACATGATCCATATCTGGGCTGTCCAATATGGTACCCAGGCACTCGTGGCTAATGAGCACTGCCAGTACTGCACAGGAACTGAATAACCTAATTTAAATAACCAGGTACTGTTAGAAGCTGCCATAATGGACTGTGTAGCTCTAGAGTTATTTTTCCCTCATCATAGTCATATCTTATGATACTACTAAACCAACTGGCCTTGGCTCCTGTTATGTTTATGATGCTGACTTTCTGTAAAACACATTCCATTAACCAGTTCCACATTCTGTGAAACTTAGAAGGAGATCCTCATTCTGTTAGATAATGCTCCAGTCCACATGGATAGTTGTTTTGTTTTTTTCCCCCACATCTGTTAGTAAGATACTAACTGGGATGTATGGAACCATACACAGATGTCCCCCTGCTGTGTCTGCAATTCCTACTAAACTCTTGTGAACAACATAAACCCATCCAGTCATAAAACAATCTCTTGCTTACAGAATCTGTAGACTTCATCTTTCCTGGTTTTTCCTTATTTCTCACAGATACCTAGTCTAAATGTTGGCATAAGGTGTGGCAAGCTATCACTTTAAAAATTTAGAAACCTGGACAAGACACATCACCACAGTCTTACATGTATGGACTCAATAACCAAAGAGCTCTAAGTGAAAATGGCTAATACTCATATACTATCTTACCATTCACAAGGGGATTGACCAGAACATACTGACCTTGAGTCTGTTTTCCAGTTTAAGATTTTTGGATACATCAAACACAACATTATTTTCACCAGCATAGCTAAGTTCATCCTAAAATGTGTATCTGCAACCACAAGTCACTGGGATAAAACATGAAAACAATTAACTGTGTGGTGATTCCTAAGTGAAAAGTGCTTGGCTCAAAAGATTCCAAGCATTAAGACTTGTTGACATTTAAATGAATGTTAGTTTGCAAGAAGAGTCAAAGATGAATTCATAAACAGCATTTCCTTTCCTTAAGAATTACTAGAAAACCAGAAAGCAGGATGGATGTGTATATGATTATCACATATAGACATAGAACAAAATAATCAACTATTATATATCAGTGTTCTGATTGCTTTCAGCTGTATAACAAACCATGCCCCAATGTAATAGCTGAAAGTCAAAGGTAATTATTATAGTTCATGATTCTGAGAGTCAGGGATCTGGATGGGATGTAGCAGGGAAGGTTCGTTTCTGCTCATAGTCAGCCTCAGCTGGGAGGACAGGAAGGGCTGGAGCAGGGGGTGACTGCTGGGCTTCCCCCTCCTCCCTCCCACTCACATCTTCCTAAAGTCAGCTTGGTGTTCCTCACAGCATGGCGGCCTCAGCACAGTTCCCAGCACGACTGTCCCAGAGACAAGATGCAGAAGCTGTCAGAGGAAGAAGCCTGGACCCAGTATCTGACATTGCCTCCCGTCTCCCATATCCTGTGAATCAAAACAGAAGCTGCCCAAGGGTCACCCACGATCAAGAGGAGGAGACCTAGCCCCTCTCCTCTCCCTGGGAGGAGCATCAAAGTGTATGTGACCACATTTAATCCACCGCAGACTGAGTTCCATTGTATGAGCTTCCACTTGGCTTGCCTGTACTGTTTGTTCACAGGGATTTGTTTGGCTTTGTGCAGACATGGGGGTTATCTTTGTGCTTATTTTTCAGTTAAAAGGGAGAGGCATTAGGTTGGAGATTTTTAAAAAGCAAAAGTTTCAGAGTCAATAGAACATGCAGTGAATTCTCCTGTCATTTATCAGTTCCATGATTACAGTTATAACTAAAATGTGAAACTCAATATTCTCATCTGTAAAAACAGAAAAATGTAATACCTGACTGGATTTGTTAAAAAAAATTAGAATATCACACGTGACATACCTGATACATATTATGCATGCCACTAATGTTTCAATTTTTTGAATTTTTATTTCCTTTTGCAGGACATCAAGTAATCTGTACAAGTATTTTCTTTAATTTTTAATTCAAATGTAAATTGAGTAAAGTACTTCACAGATTTCCAAAGCCCTGGTCTTCTGGGAAAATCTAAAATCTCTTTAAACTCCATTGTATGTTACTTTTAACTTTCATGTTTAGATTCTTGCAGAAATTAAATTATAGTGTGGTGAAACTATACAATAGTTCTGACTTTTTTCCGCAAGTAGAGAGACTTCAATTATTTTGCAAGATACAGATGCTGGTTTTTTCAATTAAAATATAACTTTTGTTTGCTGGGGTGTTAATAACCATTTACACTTATAACTCAGGAAAGGCATGTTATGAAACATACAAAAGCTTTTTCAAAGTATATAAACCAGTATCTCCCCATGAAAAGCCAAAATTTAAATCCTTTCTCTCAATCTCACACTTTATTTGTGAAATATTATCTTTACATAGCAAAAGGACTTCTGCAGGTGTGATTATTGTTAAGATTCTTGATGTGCAGAGAGTAACTTGGATTACCCAGGTGTGGCCAATCTAACCACTGCTGCTGTTGCTGCTGCTGCTGCTGCTGCTAAGTCGCTTCAGTCGTGTCCGACTCTGTGCGACCCCACAGACGGCAGCCCACCAGGCTCCCCCGTCCCTGAGATTCTCCAGGCAAGAACACTGGAGTGGGTTGCCGTTTCCTTCTCCAGTGCACGAAAGTGAAAAGTGAAAGTGAAGTCGCTCAGTCGTGTCCGACTCTTAGCGACCCCATGGATTATAGCCTACCAGGCTCCTCTGTCCACGGGATTTTCCAGGCAAGAGTACTGGAGTGGGGTGCCATTTCCTTCTCCAAATCTAACCACATGACTCCTTAAAAGCAGAAAATTTAAGGAACTTAAGGTAGTGACTTTCCTTTCCCATGAAAACGCTGGAAAAGAACACCTGGTAAATACCTACAAACCCAAACCCAGGCCTAAGTCTATAGTTCCTCTTTTAATTATCTAGCAACATTTAATTTGGTTAAAATTCCTACAGAGTTATGATTTTTTTTTTCCCAAGAAGACATGAGTTAATTATGGCTGCTTTATAGAGCATTTCTAAACTCTCATGGTTAATTTAAAATACCACATGCGACAATAAAGCCTTGTGTTAATTTTCTCTCACAGTCAAAGCAAACTACCATAAAGTTTGTAGTTAAAAAAAATGGCACACTCGCTCTCTCACAATTCTGTACGTCACAAGTTCCATATATGCCCCAACAATTAAGTCAAAGGTATGGGCAGGCTCGCTCCTCCTGGAGGAGAGAGCTTGTTCACTTACTTTCCCAGCTTCTCAGGGCCACCTGCTCCCTGTGGCTCCCAGCCGCTTCCTCCATCTTGAAAGTCAGCCATGTTGAGTCTCTCACCACCCTTCCGCCATCTTCCCTCTCTTAACACAAACGGGAAAGGCTCTCTGGTTTTAAGAAAGCATGTGATTAAGTTGGCCCCAGATGGATAACCATCCTGCCCTTCTCACCTCAAGGTCCTAATATTAACTGTACTTGTAAAACCCTCTATGCTAAGTGATATATCCACAGCTTACAGAGACTCACACCTGGCCGTCTTTGGGGGGCTATTACTCTGCCTACCACAGCCCTTGATAGCAAAATCAACACACAGATTTTTCCTTAAGATTTTTCTAAATTGAATTTCGTTTTTCTGAAAGGTACAGACAATGTTTGAATGCTACATTTTAGATGTTTAGATATTTGGTTCATTCTACTTTTAATTTCTGACTAAAATAAATGGTTACTTGAATATCCTCGCTCCTCCAACTAATTTTATTTACATTTATTTAGTAGAATAATCTTATTTCAACTAATAGACTATCTTCAACAACAATAAAAAATTATAAATGCTAGTGGAGGGTAACTGAAATAAAACATATTTATAGTCCAATCAATGCCTCATGGGATGATTTGAGAAGCAAAATAATTAGACACAATTTTCTTTGTAAGGCATGCAGTATGTTAATTTCTTCCACTTAGCCTTTAACAAAGCTAAGATTGTTGGAATGAAAACAAGCTTATTGTCATCTAATGATGGCCATGCCTTGGAACACTATTCCCTCCAGAGACTTGTTCTTAATTTGTGGCATCACAATAAAATATTATGAAAATAATTATGAATAAACAGAGTGAAGCCAGATATGAAAAGAAGAGAGATCTTGGAATAAATATGTCTGCCACACTAATATTGATCAGTGCACAAATTAATAAATAAGGAGTGTTGGGATAACAGAGAAATGTTTTCCAAATGTATTGGGAAAATATATATATATTCTCATCCAATCAATCCTCACTTTAAAAACAAGCATAAAATTAGGGAACACACCAGTATTCTTAACTGGAAAATCCCATGGACAGAGGAGCCTGGCCATCTACAATCTACAGTGTTGAAAAGAGTCATACATGACTGAGCAACTGAGCGTGCATGCATGCACCAAAGTCATTATGCTTCAGTATCTATAGAAAGAAGTAGGTAAGACATCTCACATTTATACACGTTTATCACCCTATTTAGATTTTTAAGAGCAATACCATATTGTTCAATAACATTAGTGCTAGACAGAATCCTGAAGCCAAAATACCTGAAGGGCAAAGTTTTCTTTGAAGTTCTCTCATCATTCACCCAGTCTTAACTTAGTTGCATCGTGCTGTGTGCCCTGGCCACATTTCCTATATTTTATCTTACAAATTTAGCCTGCATTAAAACTAATTATTTCATATCATATTTTTATTAGGACCTTCTGGTATAATGTTGAAAATGAGTGAAAAGTAACAGATTTTACAAACTCAAGGTTATAAATTACTTTCCAATTATGGTTTTGCTATGCAAAAATAGTGTAGATTTAAATTGATTTTTGGGTAACATTCCTCCTTTCTCTGTCATAGCTTTAAAAAAGAAAGACTTAAGAAGAAAAGAAGAAGAAGAAAAAATAGCAAACTGTGTCTTGTGATGTACAGGGCAATCAATTGAAGAAAATTTTCTCTAATTACCTAATTTATTTTCATCCTGTTTCTAAACACTCACAAGTAACATTTAATCTTCTGACAGTTTTGTTTTCCTAGTTTCTGTTAAATGCAAAGAAAACTCCAGGTCCCCTTTATCCTACACTGAAAACTATTTTTAAGTTTTCTATTTCCTGGATGATCTCTCATTATTTGCTTTTATTATAGATTCCAACTGCCAGATTTTCACTTGGTTAATCTGTCTAACCATAATTTGATCCATTTTCTTGTCTGCAGGCTTGACATCTTTCTTTGCTGAATTAATCATTTAGAGATGTTTATTGGGGGATAAAGTCTGGGGTTGTCTAAAATCAGAACAAACTATGGAGAGGAAAAATAATCTCTTAGGGATTATCAAAAATCATTTTTAAATATAAACCTGGTATCTTTGTGCACCATTCTGGTGTGTTATGTTTATAATGGGAGAAGCCATATATGTGTGATGGGAGGAAATACATGGGGAATCTCTGTACCTTCCCTTTGCTATTGCTGAGAGTCTAAAACTGATTTTTTTTTTAAGGACTTCCCTGATAGTACATCAGTTTGCTACATATTAAGTAGACTACAGTGTTCTGAATTTTCAAGTATTAGGAAATTAAAGTTTCTGTTTGTAGCAATTCTGGTAATTTATCTCAGGTTTCTGAATTTCCAAGTTTTTAGGAAATTAAAGTTTCTATTTGTAGCAATTCTGGTAATTTATCTCAGGTTCCTCCTTCCTTTTGATAATCACCATGACTAACAAATAAAAGATGCTTCTAATTTCATGCCTTTTTATTATTCTCATTTCTAAATCAACAAACAAAATATCAATGGAACATTTATTAATGTTGACTATATTATTTATTAGATGTCTATGTTTCCTGGGTAGGGAAGATACCCTGGAGAAGGAAATGGCTACCCACTCCATTATTCTTGTGTGGAGAATTCCATGGACAGAGAAGCTGGTGGGCTACAATCCATGCAGAAACAAAGAGTCTGACACAACTAAGTGACTCAGCACATGAATTATAAAGGCTAAATGTGTTGAAGCAAAATTCATTAAGAGATACTGTCTATATGAAGATGATGAAGCCAAATAAACATGTAAAATCAGTTCTATGAAGACCTACAAGACCTTATAGAACTAACACCCAAAAAAGATGTCCTTTTCATTATAGGGGACTGGAATGAAAAAGTAGGAAGTCAAGAAACACCTGGAGTAACAGGCAAATTTGGCCTTGGAGTACAGAATGAAGCAGGGCAAAGGCTAATAGAGTTTTGCCAAGAGAACACACTGGTCATAGCAAACACCCTCTTCCAACAACACAAGAGAAGACTCTACACATGGACATCACCAGATGGCCAACACCTAAATCAGACTGATCATATTTTTTGCAGCCAAAGAAGGAGAAGCTGTATACAGTCAGCATAAACAAGACTGGGAGCTGACTGTAGCTCAGATCATGACCTCCTTATTGCCAAATTCAGACTTAAATTAAAGAAAGTGGGGAAAACCACTAGACCTTTCAGGTGTGACTTAAATCAAATCCCTGATTATTATAGTGGAAGTGAGAAATAGATTTAAGGGACTAGATATGATAGACAGAGTGCTTGATGAACTATAGACACAGGTTCCTAACATTGTACAGGAGACAGGGAGCAAGACCATCCCCAAGAAAAAGAAATGCAAAAAAACAAAATGGCTTTCTGAGGAAGCCTTACAAATAACTGTGAAAAGAAGAGAAGCGAAAAGCAAATGAGAAAAGGAAAGATATACCCATTTGAATGCAGAGTTCCAAAGAATAGCAAGGAGAGATAAGACAGCCTTCCTCAGTGACCAGTGCAAAGAAATAGAGGAAAATAATAGAATGGAAAAGACTAAGATCTACTCAGGAAAATTAGAGATACCAAGGGAACATTTCATGCAAAGATGGGATCAATAAAGGACAGAAATGGTATGGACCTAACAGAAGCACAAGATATTAAGAAGAGGTGGCAAGAATACACAGAAGGACTACACAAAAAAGATCTTTATGACCCAGATAATCACAATAGTGTGTTCAACTCACCTAGAGCCAGACATCCTGGAATGTGAAGTCAAATGGGCCTTAGGAAGCATCACTACAAAGAAAGCTAGTGGAGGTGATGGAATTCCAGTTGAGCTATATCAAACCCTAAAAGATGATGCTGTGAAAGTGCTGCACTCAATATGCCAACAAATTTGGAAAACTCAGCAGTGGCCATGGGACTGGAAAAGGTCAGTTTTCATTCCAATCCCTTAGAAAGGCAATGCCAAAGAATGCTCAAACTACTGCACAATTGCACTCATCTCATACGCTAGTAAAGTAATGCTCAAAATTCTCCAAGCCAGGCTTCAGCAATACGTGGACTGTGAACTTCCAGATGTTAAAGCTGGTTTTAGAAAAGGCAGATGAACCAGAGATCAAATTGCCAACATCTGCTGGATCATTGAAAAAGCAAGAGAGTTCCAGAAAAAACATCTATTTCTGCTTTATTTTTTGTGGATCACAATAAACTGTGGAAAATACTGAAAGAGATGGGAATACCAGACCACCAGACCTGCCTCTTGAGAAACCTGTATGCAGGTCAGGAAGCAACAGTTAGAACTGGACATGGAACAACAGACTGGTTCCAAAAAGGAAAAGGAGTACATCAAGTCTGTATATTGTCACACTGCTTATTTAACTTCTATGCAGAGTACATCATGAGAAGTGCTGGGCTGGATGAAGCACGATCTGGAATCAAGATTGCTGGGAGAAATATTAATGACCTCAGATATGCAGATGACACCACCCTTATGGCAGAAAGTGAAGAAGAACTAAAGAGCCTCTTGATGAAAGTGAAAGAGGAGAGTGAAAAAGTTGGCTTAAAGCTCAACATTCAGAAAACTAAGATCATGGCATCTGGTCCCATCACTTCATGGGAAATAGATGGGGAAACAGTGGAAACAGTTGCTGACTTTATTTTGGGGGGCTCCAAAATCACTGCAGATAGTGATTGCAGCCATGAAATTAAAAGATACTTACTCTTTAGAAGGAAAGTTATGACCAGCCTAGACAGCATATTAAAAAGCAGAGACATTACTTTGCCAACAAAGGTCCATCTAGTCAAAGCTATGGTTTTTCCAGTAGTCGTATATGGATGTGAGAATTGGACTATCAAGAAAGCTGAGTGCCGAGAACTGATGCTTTTGAACTGTGGTGCTGGAGAAGACTCTTGAGAGTCCCGTGGACTGTAAGGAGATCCACCCAGTCCATCCTAGAGGAGATCAGTCCTGGGTGTTCATTGGAAGGACTGATGTTGAAGCTGAAACTCCAATACTTTGGCCACCTGATGCGAAGAGCTGACTCATTGGAAAAGACCCTGATGCTGGAAAAGATTGAGGGCAGGAGGAGAAGGGGATGATAGAGGTTGAGACAGTTGGATGGCATCACCGACTCAATGGACATGAGTTTGGGTGGACTCTGGGAGTTGGTGATGGACAGGAAGGCCTGGCGTGCTGCAGTCCATGGGGTCACAAAGAATTGGACACAACTGAGTGACTGAACTGAACTGAACTGACTGAGGATGTAAAGGAGGGAGTCCTTATTGTGTAGAAGGTAAATTAATGATAAATGAAAATATATTAGCATATTTAACCATAAGTTCATATGTATATAAAATGAACACATAGCAAGCAATTTATATCATTAATTAATGGGAGAAGCAATATGTTACAACCATTTGTAACTTCAAGGGAAATTTGAAGTTACATTTTAGGTAAAACAAGTCTATTCGTAGGGCAGTAATAATCACACTTAACTGGACACAGTAACTTCACAATTTTTAAAGAAACATATTTGCGTTAATATGATGTTCTTGTGACTTACAAATTATAAGATACCTCAAAAACGTACGAAATGCAGGGACATCTTGGAGGACTGTGTTGGACAGGTCACTTATTAATCTTTTCAGTCCATTTCAACTTTTTTTTATATTTGTTCCTACATACATCACATCTCATTTCCTTTATGCATCAAAATTAAAATAATTATTTATGCCCAAATTACCTAATATCCCCTCCATAAAGGGGATTTTAAGCAACACACTGCATTGATTGAAGTCTTTATTTGTAGAAATTTTATTCTAACAACAACTTCTGAAAAAAAATAGGTAAATTAAATAATTCCTATAATCTGTGATCAGTCGTTAGGTCAAGTCTTTTTTAGACACCATGTCTCCTGTGCCTCCTGCATTGGCAGGCAGACTGTTTACCACTATGGCCACCAGGGAAGCCCAAAGGGAATATTTTTCAGTGTTAAAATAAAAACAAAACAAAAACTATCAAACCAAGAAAAGGAATGGGGTTCACTTCAGTGTATATTACTAAGTAAAAGAAGCCAATCTGGAAAGATTGCATACTGTATGATTCCAATTATGTGACATTCTGGAAAAGGTAACACTGTGTAGGTAACAAAATCATCTGTGGTTGTCAGAGGTTGGGACCAAGGAGCGATGAACAGGTAGAGCACAGAGCAGTTTCAAGAGTGCGAAAACACTATGTATGCTAGTTTAAAGATGGGTACATGTCGTGATGCACTTGTCTAAACCCAGGAAATTCACATCACCAACAGTGAACTTGTACATCAAGTATGGACTTAGGGTGACATTGATGTGTTTGTGTAGGTTCCTCTTTGGTAAAAGATGCACCATTCTAGTGTGTTATGTTAACAATGGGAGAAGAGGTATATGTGTGATGGCAGGAAATACATGGTGAATCTCTGTACCTTCCCTTTGCTCTTGCTGAGAGCCTAGAACTGATTTTTTTTTTTTTAAGGACTTCTCTGACAATACAGCAGTTAAGCCTCTGTCTTCCAATGCAGAGGGTAAGGGTTTGATCCCTGGTCTGGGAGCCAAGATCCTGCAGGCCTCACAGCCAACAAAACAACAACAAAAAAGTAAAACAGAAGCAATACTGTAACAAATTCAATAAAGATTTTTTTTTCAAATGGTCTGCATCAAAATATCTTAAAAAATTTTAATTAAAAAAAGGTATTCATTGATTTCTGCATATTTTCTCATCATACATCTCTAGTCACTGTTCTTAAATTTTATTCCTTCCAAGAATTGCTTGGTAACTTGGTTAATTTTGCAGATTGCCAGGCCTTATGCAGCAGGAGTAAATTTGGATTGTCTGTAAAGTCATCGTCTTTATCAAGCACTTTAGGGTGACTTTAATGCTGGTTACACATTGAGAGCAACAAAGCTACAGAGAACAAGGAAAGTGCGTAGACGAGGAGCATCACGATGGTGATAGGAAAATGGAAAAGCATGAAATCCAGATCGCCTGCTCGCATCCTTTTCCCGTTTTAATAGAAAACATGTAGAACATGTTTTTTTTCAGATTCTTTCCAGCACTTTGACTAACTTGCACTCAAGCTCTTCCCAGCTGCAATATCTGATTTTATCTTTCCCCTCTCCTTATGGCAACTTTCTAACAATTTCATATTTAGGTAAAAGGGACAGTTGTCAGCCTACATTTTATATTTTTTTCTATAAGTCAGTCATAGTAGATTAAAGTTTAAGTAATTTTATTTCATCTTTCTAACTTGTATATAAAAAAAGGATAAGCTTGAATCAATGGCAAAATAAGATTTTTAAAAATAGTTCTGAACTTCAGGGATCCACTTTGGTTCTTCTTTTTTTACCTACTGATAACTTAGTGTTGACATTTCATGTTCTACTTGTGGCTGTTGTAATCTGTCATTTGCAATATTCCGGGGGCTCTTTAGTTTGCCTCAGTAAAGCGTAGCTGAGCAGCTAGAACGTGGAAGAGTCACTCGGTGAAATTGTATTTATAGGCACAGCAACAGAACTATTATAGGGCAATTCCACAGTGATTTTTTAGTCATACTGATGAGCTACAGTCTGGCTACAAAGGAGTGAGGCTATAGTTTATTGGTCTGAAGCAAAGTTAAATTTAGATGAGTTCTATAAGAGATTATTCTTCGTTCTCAGTCTAGAGTTCTAATCAGAGCTACCTAATCTCTGAATTACAGGAATACAAATTAAATAAATTCCTTTGATTCCAAAATGAAGCTAATTTCTCCAATTTTCTCACCAAAATTTTCTCTGGATCAGGGAAGTAGGCCAGAGCACCTTGTAGATACAATCCTGTGAAAATCATTCCTATGCTAGAAATTTACTTGGCAAGAAGAGTTCAAGTTATGATTCTCAATTCTAGGACAGATAATCTAATTTTTAAATATATATATATTTAATTTATATGTATTGCATATTTCCATGATACCTTATTTCACTATAAATAATGAAAATATTCAGAAATACTGAATAATTTTGTCATTGCCAAATATTAGCATCTGTATCTTTGATTCATTGAGAAAATAGTCTGTGTGAAGACTCACAAAAGCCCGTCCAAAAATACCTAAACCACAGAATCACAGGAATTCTATAGAAAGAACCTGGTTTAGTTGTCTAGACATCTTTCAAAACATGTGTACTCAGAACGCTGCTTATTGCTGGTAACATACATAGTCAGCACGCATACTTTAAGAGCACGGTCATTCTGAGTGTTAAATTAATCGGGAACAATGAAGCCGAGGTGAATTTAATACCATAAGAATGAAACAATTAGACCGAGGTGGATTTAATACCTTAGTAGTTTCACCATGCTCACGCTCAGTCGTGTCCGACTCTGCGACCCCATTCACTGTAGCCCACCAGCCTCCTCTCTCCATGAGATTTCCCAGGCAAGAATACTGGAGTGGGTTGCTATTTCCTGTTCCAGTGTATCCTCCTGACCCAGGGATTAAACCAGCATCTCCTGTGTCTCCTGCATTGACTAGCAGGTTCTTTACCCCTGAGGCACCTGGGAAGCCTTAATAGCTCCATAAGGAAAACCAAATGTACACCTGTTAGATGTTTCAAAGTTAAGAAATCAAAACCTAAGGACAACCAATCACAAACAGCAATGTTTTCCTGAATAAGGCAACTCGTTGTGCTACAGCCAAGTAAATAATTTCCTGGCTTTGCTTCCACCTCTTGACTCTAAAAGTCTCTTCTCAAGCTCCCATCTAGGGGGCTTCCCAGGTGGCTCAGATGGTAAAAAAGTCTACCTGCAATGCAGGAGACCCAGGTTCGATCCCTGGGTTGGGAAGACCCCCTGGAGAAGGGAATGGCTATTCACTCCAATCTTCTTGCCTAGAAAATCCCATGGGCAGAGGAGTCTGGTGGGCTATTATAAATAATCTGTCTGCAATGTGGGAGATCTGGATTCGATCCCTGGATTGGGAAGATCCCCTGCAGGAGGGCATGGCAACTCATTCCAGTACTCCTGCCTGGAGAATCCCATGGACAGAGGAGCCTGGCTGGCTACAGTCCATGAGGACACAAAGAGTTGGACGTGACTGAGCAACTAAGCACAGCACAGCAAGCTCCCACCCATGGAGTGCTCCTAACTACTTCCTGTTTGGTGCTCCCAATTTGGAATTGATTTGCCTAAAGGAACACTTAGAATGTGTAATAAGTCTCAGTTTTTATTTTAATAGTTCATAAATGTCTTACAGCCACATTTTTCGCTGTCAAGATGGTCTCAGACAATGGGCGAAAGATTAATCAATAAAAGACAATTTTCTAACCAGTCCAGTTTTGTAATATAAGTTGGATACTTCTATAAATTTTAATCAATTCTTTCATAGATGAATCAATTTGAGGGTTTTAGAACTGAATATCTGAATCAGTAACCACATATACAAATAAAATATCATGAAATCTGATATGCATCCATATAAAAATGATCCCATTTATAAAAATGAAAGAATCAACCAGAAGAAAATATTCCTGAATTGGAAAAGTTAACACTGTAATTATTCTCTTCAACTTGGGATGGGGAGGTGGGGAGGAGAGGAAACTGGAAAGATGCCAGAGTCGAAACTTTCATGAGAAATTAAAAAAAAAAAAAGAGTTGAAAGAGCATTCTTTTACAAAAGTGTCTAAAAGGCTTTGAAAATGTCATTCATCTTCTAGAAATCTCATGACTTCTAAAAGGTAAAACTTCTGATAAATCTAAAATTAAGCAGGAGAGAATATTTCCCTTTGCTAACGCTTACCTCATTTTTTTCTGGACAGTTCCAACGTGAGTCTACAAGGCAATTTGCACTGTCATTTTAAAAGCATTTCTTAGATATTTGCTAGGCATTTTATGGAAGGAGACACTGAGGCAAAGATGTTAAGCTGCACACCCACCGTTAGATAAGAAAGTAGAAGTTAAGTCAACCTCAGAAACCGGATACCCAAGCTCCTGGGCCTTAATTCTTAAGCCACACTCCCATTTAATATATCCACTGTGGCTTTTACCAGGACAAAAAAAGTAATTGGATCCATGAATGCATAGCTTCGGAGGGTGCTATCAGCGTTACACATTATCTTTCATCTTGAAATCGCACAAAGCTTTATTAAACTGTTCAAGAAGGAAATGTTATTGTTCCCATGTACCACTCTCTCCCCAAAAGACAGCTCAAGTGGATTTATCAGGTGGCTAAATGTGGGTACTAAAGAGGTTAAATTTAATTCAGGGAGAGATATTTCCCTTATGAACAGAAGAGCTTTTGTAATGTTGGTGCTAAAATGGTCCCCTTGTCAGAGACTTATGTCCTATGTGGTCCTCCCAACCCAGTTTAGAAAAGGAGAGGAAATTGACCACGGAAACTGTGTTTGGTACATTTGAGAACCGAAATGTAAATGTTCATTCCATGGTGTGCTCTAATGCAGGGAGGTTAAAGTGTTTCAGATTTATCAGCAGCTAAAATTATTTCATCAAAAAAACAGTATTTATGTAAGCAGAGTAAAGGGAAGAATTGATTTAGAAGTAATCTGGATAATTTAGGCTGAAAAATATTACTTCATGAACACTTAAGATATTTTGAAATCCAAACGCTTTCCTTTTTAAAAAAGTGAAACATATAGATACTACCTATTATGTTTAGGGCAGAAGGTAGGTTATTCATTTTGTTTTTATTGAAATATATACTTACAGAATCTTGGTGGAAAAGTGTCTGAACAATGGGTTCAATTATTCACATTTATTTTGTGTATCTCTCATGAAAAAAATTAAGAGCTCTTACACTAATTTTTTAGACAAACAAGTACATATATACATACACGTTTTAATTAAATCAACCCTAAATAATAATCATTGGAAGTTCTCACCATTATGCCAATTTACTAAAACCTTATCTCAATAGTTCTCTACAATGATACAATCTATTACTAATTTTTCCTGGCCCTCCCAGGGATATTTTTACTCACCATTTAGAGAAACTAAGACAAGAAAAAAAAAAAAGTTCTTATCTGAAACTTGAACTTATCAAAACTTACTTGTCTAGAAATTAGCCTGGGAATATCTAGACACTGGAATTTCTCACTTTTTATTTTCTTTCTCAACTTTAAATACTGAAAGGATAAAGATATTTCCAAATGTCTACATTCTGAATTTTCGAATAGATCACCTTCAGAGTTCTGAAAATACAATAATCAGCTTGCTTCGTGATTCCGACCACAAGTGCTATCTTTTTAATACTCGTAATCATTTTCATACAGTGCTTTTTAATTTGGGATATAGTTGATTTATAATACTGTGTTAGTTTCAGGTGTATAGCAAAATCAGTTATATATACACATACGTCTCTCTCTTTTTTTTTTTTTCCACCCAGTGGTATTTTTACAGAAAGTGAAAATGATGCCTTCTCCTCACACTGAAACATTCACCTGTCCTGAAACACATGGGTCTTTTTTAAAATTTTTACATATGAGGTATCAGCAAATCGGTGGGGGAGGTCAGCAGGCTCAATTCTTTCTTTGGGTGATTTATGATGTGGGTGTGAAAAAGGAAGTGGGTATAAAAAAAGAGGCCTTTCTTTTTCTCTAAGTCTGGTGAGTGGCTGTAGATGGAGAATGAACTCTTTGGCCAGATACAGTCTCGATCACTCCCAATTTCCTTCCTCTCAATTCACTCTATTCAGCTACATTACCTGGTGAGGCCAAAGGCATTTGAGCCTTGACACCACTTGAGTCATCACCGCCTCGCTACATCAGGTGCCTGCTGATCGGTGCCCGATGCCCCGTCTCCCTGCATAGCTCAGGTGTCCCCAAGCTGCTGTGAACTCAGGGTAGCACCGCTGAATGTTTTAACATTCCTCTACTACTCAGGATGCTTTCTACGAATTCTTCTGAGAAACCACCAGCAATATCTGCATGAAATGTGTGTTCCTATTCCCAGGTTCAGCTGAAGAACGACGCAGACCT
The DNA here is from genome assembly GCA_024291935.2 of Okapia johnstoni. Lineage (NCBI taxonomy): Eukaryota > Metazoa > Chordata > Mammalia > Artiodactyla > Giraffidae > Okapia > Okapia johnstoni. Next base: position 5,426,705 of record CM044321.1, on the reverse strand, counting down.
TCCGAACTTCCTTTTTGTCCACCTTCTCCAATTCTCCTCCCATCCAGTCACTCCTGCTTGGTGATAAAGCACCCATCTACATCAGAAGCTCTGACCTCCATCTGATGGGACATAACGTCACGCTCCTCCCAGACCTGGGACCTGTGGATGCTTATTCCTTCAAAAACACGGTCATCCATCCAAACAGATACCGCGGTTTGGGCGTAGTCTGTCAGCTGTCATTTCTACTACTCTCCTAACTTACGTTTCCTGCAGTCCATGGAGATGTGTGACTTACTTCTGGGTACATACTTCAAACGGTGTGGTTATAATTGTTCTCAGGTGAATACAAAAATATTTTTTTTTAAGTTCAAATAAAAATAAACTAATGTAAACATAAAAATCATAAATTAAAAACATCTTTAATTTTACTCATAAGATATTTTAAGAGAAAATGTGTTGCTGTTTAGTTGCTAAGTCATATCCAACTCTTTTGTGACCCCCGTGGACTGTAGCCTGCCATGCTCCTCTGTCCATGAAATTCTCCAGGCAAAAAATACTGGAGTGGGTTACCATTTCCTCCTCCAGGGGATCTTCCCAACCCAGGGATCGAACCTACATCTCCTGCACTGCAGGTGGATTCTTTACCATTGAGTCACCAGCAAAGGCCCTAAGGGAAAATACTATTCTTAAGAAAAGATTAATTGATACTTTAATAACAAATTAAATATGGCAGTAAAACACCTTTTGAGATAGATACCTGGCAACATCAGAACAATCTTAATTCCTGAAATAGGCACACGGAATTTACAATAATAGAGGGCATTGAGGATCATTTCAGAATTAATTCTGTGCCTTGGACATTAATTCCTCTGCCTGTCAAAATTCATTAAAAATCAATTTAGCTGCTTATAGTTCAGCCTTGTTCCAAACTGAAATAGAATCTATCATTCAAAATAATTTTCACAAGTTTTCTACTGATCAGGATTATTTAACAGTCCATGATGATAGTTCAGGCCATGAAACATAATTGGTTTCCTGGTCACCTCTGACCGACTAGTTAGGCGAAGATAATACACCAGAAGCAGCTGATTGGAAACTCAGCTCTAAGTTGATCTCAGGCTGAACAACACTGTAACAAAACAGCAGCACATCCATTTGAAAGGACTATCTTTTTCTTTTTTTTAATGCAAATGTATACAAGTGCATTTTCTTCCAATAGCTCTTTCCTTCAGATTCAGTGGGAAGCCACAGTATGTTACTTTCACTACAGAATTTCTATGGGGTTTCCCCATCATGCAGCCACATTCCTGCATAGAGCTTGAAAGCATCAATTCTTCGGCGCTCTACGTTCGTTATGGTCCAACTCTCACATCTCTACGTGACTACTGGAAAAACCATAACTGTGACTATGCAGAACTTTCGGAGGCTAAAAGTTCAAAATTAAGATGTCAGTAGATCGGTTCCCACTGGAAGCTCTGAAGGAGAATCTGACCTGCTTCTCTCTACCGGTTTCTCGTGAGGGCTTTGATACTTGGCTTTCCTTGGCTGGTATCTGCGTCACTCCAACTTCTGCCTGTGTCCTCACGTGAGTTTCCTCGCTCTAAGTCTCTTTATCTCTTCCCCTCCTCCTATAAGGACAGTAGTCACATTGGGTCTAGGACCTACCATACTGACCACCATCAGTATGATCTGATCCTAACTCATTACATACGCAAGACTCTATTTCCAAACAAATCACTTTCTGAGGTTCTGGAAAAGCAACACTATTCAACCTAGTACAGACCACTTTCCAGAACTTTAAACAATCCATAAAACTGTTCCTCTAATCTCCCTATTTTTCCAGTTGTCTTATTTAGCAAAAGTCTTTATGAACTCATTCTTCCAAAAGTAGTTGTGAAAATAAAACAGGTTGGAATAATAAATAGCCTTGCAAGTATAAAAATTATTCCATAACACATATTATTTATCATTTTAGTAAATGAGAATTCTTAGTGAGTGACATTTTACAAATTAAAATCATAGAATTAAAATTGCCTGTCATTAAAATTTTATCTTTTTTATCTGAATGAAAATTAATGATTTTAGCCTTTTGGGGGGCTTTCATTTTTTTTGGTCAATATTTGAATAATTGTGGTAGTGAGCTAAACTGTATCAACCGGCACATATAATGTTGCTTGTTATTTCTGGCTTGAGTGTTATGTAGAACTTGACATTTAATTTCAGTTCCTAAGTGTCACTAGGAAAGAAGGAAGGTATGTCAGTGGTAGGTATTTGCTATATGGTTTTGACTTGTTAGCATCTCAACCAGCTTCCTTTTTGAAGGGGGATCTCTACAGGTTAATTCAATGAGACTGATCTTCATTGCTAGGAAAACTCTTCTGGGGGAGTTTCTTGGTATTGAAAATTTGAGATTATTCTTGATGGGGAGTAAAGGTGCATGTTAATATGACCAATGTCTTCCTCTTGTCTCCTTCAGAAATAGTAATGACCATAGGCGGGGTTTGTTTGGAACTCCCTAAGAATCAAGCCCTGTGGAGATAGAAATCAACTGAAGCCCTTCATCTAATTCTCCTAAGAAGCCTATGAAGCAAGTACCATTATTATTTAGTCATGAAGATGAAGACATAAAGGTTTGGCTTGGCCTTACTACTACTCACTACTACTATGCTAATCTTAGGATTAGAGTTCAGATCCGTTATCTCCAGAGACCCAGGTCTTCTCCTGCTAAGTCGCTTCAGTCGTGTCCGACTCTGTGCGACCCCATAGACGGCAGCCCACCAGGCTCCCCCGTCCCTGGGATTCTTCAGGCAAGAACACTGGAGTGGGTTGCCATTGCCTTCTCCAATGTATGAAAGTGAAAAGTGAAAGTGAAGTCGCTCAGTCATGTCCGACTCTTAGCGACCCCATAGACTGCAGCCTACCAGGCTCCTCCATCCATGGGCTTTTCCAGGCAAGAGTACTGGAGTAGGGTGCCATTGCCTGCTCCGTCTACACCCAGGTCTACACCACCACATATACTGCTTGCCCCACCCTCTGAAGGGACTATTCCAAATATTCTGTTCTCATTAAAACTCTGACTCCTCATTCAGTTCCTTAACTCTTGGCAGATATCCACTACTCCTAAGTAAGAAAAAATAAAAACCATAGAAAAATTCCCTTAATATCCCACCGTTGTTGCTCAGTCAGTAAATTGTGTCCAACTCTTTGTGACCCCATGGACTGCAGCATTCCAGGCTTCCCTGACCTTCAGTGTCTCCCAGAGTTTGCTCAAACTCACGCCCATTGAGTCAATGATGCCATCCAACCATCTCATTTTCTGTTGCCCCTTCTCCTTTTGCCCTTAATCTTTCCCAGCATCAGTGTCTTTTCCAGTGACTCAGCTATTCCTGTCAGATGGCCAAAGTACTGGAGCTTCAGCTTCAGCATCAACCTTCCCAATAAATATTCAGAGTTGATTTCCTTTAGGATTGACAGGTTTGATCTCCTTGCCATCCAAGGTATTCTCAAGAGTTTTCTCCAGCACCACAATTCAAAAGCATCAGTTCTTCATCTGCACTCAGCCTTCTTTACGGCCCAGTTCTCACATCCTTACATGACTACTAAAAAAACCATAACTTTGACTATATGGACTTTTGTGGGCAAAGTAATGTCTCTGCTTTTTAATACACTGTCTAGGTTTGTCACAGGTTTTCTTCCAGGGAGCAAGCATCTTTTAATTCCATGGCTGCAGTCACTGTCTGTAGTGATTTTGGAGCCCAGGAAAATAAATCTATCACTGTTTCTACTTTTTCCCCATACTTTCCATGAAGTGATGGGACCAGATGCCATCATCTTAGTTTTTTGAAAGTTGAATTTTAAGCCAGTTGAATTTTTCTCTCTCCTCTGTCACCTTCATCAAGAGGCTCTTTAGTTCCACCTTTAGAACCCAGTATTCAGACCTCTCTGCTCCATCTCTTCCCTATGGGCAACATACACATCCACCAAATCTTGATCCCACTCTTTTCTGTGCTCATGGAAACAAGCTGCTGATTCAATTACTCCTCTTCATGGACTCTCATCATCAATATTTAATGTGCTAGGACTTGAGCCAACTTCATGACAAGAAACCTTTACCCTTCAGCTAACAACCTGTTTCTTTCTCTGTCTGTCTTGTCCTCACTCTTGTTCTCCTTCCTATTCTCTCTCTCTCTCTTTCTGTGGATAGAAACATGATTTTAGTCGAGCCCTAATCACATCAAATCACTCAGGAAAGAGGCAATAAAAGAAAGATGCAGACATAGAAATGTTCATTCACATAAAAAAGTAATGATTAATGTAGAAAGTAGACAAAAGAGTAGGTGAAATATTTGCTCAATGCAAAAGGAATCATTCGTCTTTCTCTTTCTTTCAAAAGACAATGCCCTTGCTATCTCTGTTTCATTATTGCTCTGTCAGTTTATCTGTCTCATGCCTATTCATTCAACTAAATCATTTTACTTTAGTCTGTAAAGTAAATAATAAATTTGGAATCCAATGTACAGCTTTAAGTTCTAAAGGTCCTTCTGAATAACATTAGAAAAAGTTCCCTGGTCCTTACTTTTGGCTTCTGTTATAATTCACACTCCTTGTGCTATACCACACTGCCCTTTTTATTTAATCTTTGCCAGCACCTTAATTTTGACTTTGATGTGATTTTTTTTAGAATATGTAATCACATAATATCTTTATCCTTAGATTTTAAAGAAACTGCCCCACTGTTTTCTGAAGTGATTGAACTATTTTGTGTTATTATCAGAAGGCTATAGGAGTTCCAGTTCCTCCGTATTCTCATGAGTATCTGGTAGTTTTGACTTCATTCAGTTAATAGAATGTGGTGCTACCACTGTACTTTGGTTTGCATTTCCCTAGTGACTAATAACTATTGAGCATTCTTCATTACATAGTGGCCAAGCACATGTCTTTGGTGAAGTGCCTTTTAAAGTCTGGATCACTTTTGTTGGATTGGTTGCTTTCTTCTTATTGAATTTTGATATTTCTTTATACATTCCAAGTAGAGATCCTACATTAGAAATATCATTTGCAAATATTTTCTTGTAGGCTATGATTTGTCATTTAATTCTATTACAATGAATTTTGAAGAGTCAAACGTTGTGTTTTATTTCGTTTTTAGATTTTAAGTCCAATTTGTCAATCTATTTTTGCATGAATTATGCTTTCAGTGTTTCATTTGAGAAATCTTTACTTAACTCAAATTCACAAATATAGTACCCTATTATTTCTTCCAGTAGTTTTATAGCTTAAGGTTTTATATTTTGGTCAATGATTCACCTTGAATTACTTTTTATATATAGTGATGGATATAGATCAACATTCAATTATTTTGTAATGAATACCAATTGTTTTAGCACCATCTGGTGAAAAGAGGACACTTCCCCTTCAAATCCTCTTTACTCTGTCCAAAATCAATTGTCCGTAGATACATAAGTCAATTTTGGGAATCTCTATATTATTCTACTGCTCTATTTGTCTACCTTAATGCCAATATCTGTAATAATATCATTCTTATTCCCAAATTTGTTCTTTTTAAAAAATTATTACAACTATACTATATCCTTTGCATTTCCACAGATTTTTAAATTAAGCTTGTCAATTTCTACACATAGTTTACTATGGTTACACTGAATTTATAGCTCAATTTGGGGAAAACTGGTATCTTAAAAATATTGTCTTCTGACCCATGGAAATATATTTTTCTGCAATTTTTAAGATAATAATTAATTTATCCACAATGTTCTATATTTTTAACTGTATAAGCCTTTCACATGTTTTGTCAGATTTATTAAGCATTTGTTTCATGCTGTTATAAGTAGCATTTTTATTTTACATTTCAGACTGCTCATTACTGTTATTTATAAATATAAATGATTTTTGTATATTGAGCTTTTATCCTGCAACCGTGCTAAAATTACGTATTTGTTCTAGTAGATGTTTGTAGATTCCATTAAGTAGTTTACGTAGTTCATTATATTATCTGCAGCTAAAAATCAATTAAATTCTTCCTTTCCAATCTGCATTGTTTTTCTTCATTTTTCTTACCTTGCTGCTGTGGCTGGACTCTCTAGCGATATGTTAGCTAGAAGTTCTGACTGCAGTTATCTTTGTCTTGTTCCTGAATTTAAGTAAGCAGTTACAGGGCTCAATTTGCTTGCTTTATTTCCTGGGCTTTCAAAAATTTCTCTTCTAGGTTGACTGGCACCCCATGTATTACAAACTATTGTTTCAAATATTTTGTCTGCTTTTTTGTTATATGTGACAGTAAATATAGCTCCTATTTGTCCATCTTGGCCAGAAGTGTAAGTCCATTTTGGCTTTTTAAATGTTTAATGTTGATATTAGAATTTTTTCTCTCATAAATATTACATTGCTGGGGAATGTTATCTCCTTTCAGAACTCTGATTGTCATTTATATACAAATGACTCTTACATTTATACCTCCAGCCCAGATCTCTCATTTTGAATTTCAAGGGCATTGTTCAGTCACCAAGTCACCATAAAGTTTCACATGAAAATTCACAGGCTGGTCAGACGTGGCATGTCAGGAATGAACCCACGCTCACCCCGCCACTTACTTGATCTATTGAATTTCCTGTCTCAACAAATGGCATCATCATCTATTATTCATGTCAGAAACTTGGAAGTCAACCGTAACTCTACCCCGTTGCTCAAATCCCACTCAATCACCAAGTCCTGTTGAGTCTACCAGCATAAATAAATTTTAAAAACTTTCTGTGTTTCCTTTCAGCTAGCCATCATGTCATTCCCTTTCAGAGCCCTCTCTTATGGGTTAAGTTATGTCTCCCCAAAAGATGTGTTAAAGTCTTAACCCCTGATGCCTGTGAATGTGGCCTCCTTTGGAACAGAATTTTTGCAGATGTGACTAGTTAAGAGGAGGTGATTTGGGTCAACCCTATTCCAATAGGGCTACTGTCCTTATAAGAAGAGAAGGAGAGACACAGAGGCAGGTACACGTGGGGAAGACCACATGAAGACACACAAGTGAAATATGATGTGATGTTGGAGACAGAATAGAGTAAGGTATCTACAAGCCAAGGGATGTGAAAATTATCAGCAAGCCTAGAAGCCAAGAGAAAGGTACGGAACAGATTCTCCTGTAGAGCCTTCAGAGGTGCCTGAGGACAACTTGACCTCAGACTTCTAGTCTCCTGAGTGTTATGTTGTTCTAAGGCACCCAGTCTGTGGTACCCTATTATGGCAGCCCTAGAAAACCAATAAACCCTGTTACCTCATTTCAACAAGGGTTGTTCAAACAATCTCCTTATGTGCCACCTGGCATCATTCTTGGCCTCTGTATATGCCACCCACCATGCAGAAGTCAGAGTGGGCTTTAAAAAGGCAGATCTGATCACATTGTTGCTCTTGTTAAAAACTTTTAGTGCCTCCTTCATATTTAAGGATGCAGTTGGAGGGTTTAATAAAGTCTAAATGAAGCCCAAGCATCACCTCCCCAGCCTCCTCTCTGCTATGCCTTCTTCTCTGAAAGTGAAAGTCTCTCAGTCATGTCTGACTCTTTGTGACCCCATGGACTATACACTCTATGGAATTCTTCAGGCCAGAGTACTGGAGTGGGTAGCCATTCCCTTCTCCAGGGGATCTTTCCAACCCAGGGATCGGACCCAGGTCTCCCGCATTGCAGGAGGATTCTTTACCAGTTGAGCCACAAGGGAGACCTTCAGTGTTTTCTCTCCCTCAATAAGCCATGCTCCCCTTGCTCCTGAGATTTCACACACTGCTACTTCCTCTGCTGGGAATACCCTGGTCCCTGGGTTGACTTCCGTCGATTCCCTAGAGGCCTACTGAGAAACCACTCCCTCAGAGAAATCTCTTCAGGGTACCTGAGAGCAATCTCATGTCTTTATTCTCCTCCATGCTCTTTCTTCATGGACTAATACAAGGGCATACCTTCAGAATATAATGTGCTTGCTTTTTTAAAATTCATATAATGGATTCAATGTAAGTGCTAAGTACCTGTGGGACTCACCATCCATGGACATGACTGTGCCCTCCGCCTCAGCAACCTCAGTATCAATGATTTCCACACACCTTCTTTTCCTAACTCTCTCTCCTCTCAACCCAGTTCTACATTTCCAATCTATGCTAAGGTAAAATGAATCACCCAAGCCCAAAAGATCTGAAAGAACTGAAAACTGGGGAAGGAATCAGGGTGTGAGAAGACAATGAAAGAGAGACACAGAAGCAGAAAAACCATGATAGACAGCAGCGTATTGGGAATGACACCACTTGCCAGCTGGCTTAGAAAATGCTAGTCTTACATTTATTCAATTATTCATCAATCATTTACCACATTTAACAAATCAATGAGTGGATAGATTCCTCTTATGTATATTTATATTTATAGTCCTTGCTGAACACCTCTCTCTTCTCTCCAGGGGCTTTTATTGTTGTTTTTATTCAGGCCATCTTTGGAGGGGATTGTTTGTTTGATAAACCTGATTTAATTTATACTATAATATTCTGCTGGAGCCAAGGAATAATGTGATCTCTTCTATTATTTTTATAACAAGAACTTCTGAGTTCTGTACTCTGTAAGAGATATACTAGTAAGCATTTCTAATTATTTGGTATTTTTGGAAATATACATTTTAGAAATCGTTTACTCCCCCTGAAACTTCTCCCTTTTATTCACACAAAATACCTCTAGGTGTGGTAAGGAGGAAACTGTGCAACTATTACAAGGGAAATAGAAAAAAATCAGTCTGCAAGATGATAATCAAATACTAGAGGGAATGGGAACGTAATCATCAGTAAATTTGAAGTGAAAACTAGAAAATGATTTAACCAATTTTGGAAATGTGGCTATGTACTATTTTTGAATAAAAGCCTATGTAAAATGCAGTGAATTTGAAATATATACTTTTGTTTGGTCTACAATGAAATATTTAGAGGAAATTGATCATCAAAGCCCTGTTAAACCCAGTCCCTATAATTGCCTGCTATCTATTTCGGCGTTTCCGATAGAGTAAATGGAGTGACCGATGTCAACGGGCAACATTTAAAAAGCCATTTCTTTGCGATTTAGAATACTTTGCCACCCCCGGGGACATGCTTTGAATCTGGCAAGAACATTAGCTGATCATGCTACTTCAATCTGACAGCTTCAGATTTTTAACAGGGGAAAAAGGCAGAACTAATGGATGTGAATAAGCTTAAAAGCAAGGGAACTTATCAATCACGGTAAACAGCTGTATTTTGGGAAGTTAATAGAGGTACTTCTAAAAACACAAAAAGTCAATCGGTATTTTTCTTGCAACTAATAATTTAAATCAGGTCTTCTCCATTTGTCTCTCCCCCAACCCCAAACCTGCCTCCTTTCTACCCTTATTCACTATAATATCCTCGTCAGCATTGACTAACAGGAAAATGTTCTCTTTAGTTGTACCATTTCTCTTTCCAGAAAGGAATAACACAGCATCTAATCTTATGAAAAGATAACTCCAAAGATGAATGAAGCAAATAAAATTATTAAAATGATTATAATCCTTTCTCTTCCCTTTCTGATTGCATAATAGAGAGCATATACACACAATGCTGTCTGTACTCGGTACATTACTGAGTAATGACTATAACTATTTATCTTTTGATTCAACCTCAGGCACATAACATTTTACATATATATTTCAAAGAGCTTGAAAACGCGATTATCTGTTTTGCTTTACAATCATTTCAAAATATTTTACTATTGTACTCTTCCACAGAGGTCTCCGACCCATTCTTTTCCAGAACAAATTCATTTTAGAATGGATTCCTAGTGTGACAGTGATTAAGGAAGCACAATAAAACTCTGCTTACTCCACCGGAAAAGTGGAAAATATTTAATTTCATTCTCTAAAGGATTAGGATCAGGCCAAGCCGTTGGTTCTTAGAGTATGATGAAATAAATATCCTCAGTATGGAACCCCAAGGCTACGAGACTGTTTCAGATGCTGTGATGGTCCTTTCTCAAACTGAAAGGCCACTTTTCCATTAGCATAGCTTGACTATTCAGGAGAGAATTCAAAAGGCATCAGGATTAATTTCCTCCTTTGCAGGTTGCCTGACATCATTTGTAAGGGATAGTGAAACACTTAAGAGGTAGCTATGCTCCAATAAATTAACTCTTTACCAGGAGAGATGAACAGTATAAGCACACAGATTGCATTAGAATGTAAGAGTGCTCAGGAATTGTGGGCAGTACCCAGAGGACCATGGTCTCTGCGTGTGTCTAGGACTTTTTTGATGGAAGCAAATATTTCTTGAAAATGGATTTTTTCCAGATAAACATTTGCATGTAAATGCATACAATTTAATGTCAGGCTTAAGCTTAGCGTAAGCTTTAAAGTCAGCTGCCCGGATTTGAATCTTTGCTCCAACGTTTTCACTGTGACCTTGGAAGAGATACTTAACTCCAAGACCTCAGTTTTCTCATCTGAAAAAATAAGGCTTAATAATTTACTTTAATTGTTTTGGAGTACTCAGTGTTTGCATCAGGCTTGAATTAGATCTACTGAGGTTTTTCTTTTGGGTAATACACTAACATGGGCTTCCCTGGTGGCTCAGTGGTCAAGAATCTACCTGCAATGCAGGAAATGCAGGTTTGATCCCTAGGTCAGGAAGATCCCCTGGAGAAGGGATTAGCAATTCATTCCAGTACTCTTGCCTGGAGAATTATAAGGACAGAGGAGCTACAGCCCATGGGGTTGCAAAGAGTCAGACATCACTTGATGACTAAACAGCAACAACATATGTATGTATATATGAGATTTTTATCCCAACCAAATTGCCCAATGAAGAGTCATGTCAGCATCTTGAATTCAGCTAAGCCACAGCCAAGACTCCTGACCCACCAATGTGAGAGGATGTTCTTTTAAGTCATTAAGTTTCATGGTGATTTGTTACTCACCAATAAATATTAATACAATAACTAATCAGAATTATCTGTTTGATTTAATAGTATTGCATCTCTAAATTATGACTAAAAGTTATATGGTCACAAACATACTACTTTATGAGCTGTTTTCATCAGTAAAACAAACAAATACTAGAATGTCAAGAGTCCTGTGGAATGTTTTGAATTGTTAGTGAACTTATGCAGAGAAGTATTAGAAGATAAATTTCTCTCAAATAGGGATGAACAGCTCCCATCACCATGGTTGCAAATCTATAATACGCTACATGGAACACTGTATTTTCAGTTGAAACTGCTGATCGATCCTTCCCTACTTTTCCTAATTCAAGTTACTGTTTCAGGGAGATGGCTGATGATTAAAATGTGGCTTGTTAATTTTTGTACATTACTCTGGAAATATTCTGCACTATGTGGTTTTCTAAGACTATTAATAAAAAGAGAGACTGCAGACAATGTGACATCCCATCCTTGGAGTGAGATCTACAATTGATGGTGTGGGTTTCCGAGGTGGTGCTAGTGGTAAACAGCCCGTCTGCCAATGCAGGTTAAGAGACAACAGGTTCTGATCCCCTTTCCGACTTGATTCCCCTTTTCTTCTAAAGAACAGTAACTCAGCATTTGATGAGGTTAACCAAAAACAGTAGACAGAATTCATTTGTTTAGATGCAAAGCTGAACTATTTTTTTTTAAAGCCTTTTTATTTTTAAGGTGATAGAATTGTAGTTGTAACTATCTGATCAGTAAGTGATAAAACACTATTTCTATGCACCTGTGGATTTTCTATTCTTATTTTTTTTCTAACACACTTCAAGGTTAACAACTGACTTTTTGTTGATGATATGATTGAGCCTCCTGCGACTGTGCATGGCACAATTTGCTTATCTCACCTTGGCAAAGCTGCTTCAGCTGGGGTAGATTTTTATTAAATATATTTTCCTAAGGGGGAAAAAAAAATAGAAAGAAAAGATGATGTGTCTAGTAAATAGCCGTAAAGGAAGCCTTCTGTCCTCATGGGATCATATCTTTGTAGATATTGTACTTGGTCCTTAAGTGTGTGCTAAGTGGCTTCAGTCATGTTCAACTCTTTGTGGTCCCATGGACTGTAGCCCGCCAGGCTCCTCTGTCCATGGGATTCTCCAGGCAAGAATCCTGGAGTGGGTTGCCATGCCCTCCTCCAGGGGATCTTCCCAACCCAGGGATTGAACCCACATCTCTTACTCTCCCATATTGGCAGGTGGGTTCCTATCAAAGAGCACCACCTGGAAAGCCTGACACAATCAAGTGGAGATCTCACTCAAAGATGGGATGTCATACTATCTGCAATTTCCAAACATATACCAATTTTTACTGAAATTCATATATATACATATATATAATTTTAATACATGTAATATGATTATATATATAGATATTTTATCAACAGTGGACTCTAGAGTGTTTTAGGAGTCACAGATATAGAGAATGAAGATAAAGGAAAGACTAACAAAGGCTTATTACATAAGAAATAAACTATAAGAGTCTGTCTTTCTGCTGCTCCATTTCAGTCAAGCTTCTAAACTTTCTTAAGCCAAAATTTACTCAGTTATGAAATAGAGATAGTAAAATGATTTATGTCATAAGTTTGTAAATGAGTTAAAACCTGAGGAATCTTTCAGTCCAGCCTAATTCCCCAGAAAAGCCTCTAACTGTTAGCGGCTGTGGCAGGCTCGCTGTATGCTATATATTATGAGTTAAGAGACGCTGTGCTTAATAGATTGGATATGCTCCTTTGCATCGTGCTTAGAAGGTTGGATTGTCCTGTGCAAAGATTTATACAAATGTAAACCAGGTGTCTCACACGTATTCCGCCTTCAGGGTTGGGTCATGGTTCCCTTTAATGCCTAAATAGTAATAGTCCGTGCCCCTTTGTGTATTACGGCAGAAAATCGAGTCTTTTATGGGGTTTCTCTCCCCACGTCTTCCTGGGAATCTCTAGAAAATGCTTACATAGACCACAACTTTGTATGTCATAGTTGCCCACTGCCCTTCAGCAAAGCATCTGCCTCTAGACGCCCACAGGGCACTTCTCAACGTTCGTCCTTTCTTTTTGTTCTGGCTTCCTCAGGCGGATGCTCCCACCCCCCACGCCCCCCAACACACACACACACACCGCACTGTGAGCATCCCTTCAAGGCTGGATCTGCCCCATGGTCCCCAGCAACACAGGTATAATCAGGCTCTCACTGGACATGAGTTTCACTGAAACCTACAGGACACAAAAGACATAGCCAAGTAGGGGGGAAAAAAATCCCACTAGTCAACTGTCTAGTGCATGATGCTGCTTGATAAACAGCCAGGAAGCTCAGAGGCTGGCCACTGTGACTACTCAGTTCCTGTTTGCGGCCCTGCTGGTCTGTGGTGGCTCATGCAGAGGCTGCTGGAATCTGGTTCTGAGCTGTGATTTAGATCCAGCTCACTCACATGCAGAACCCACCTGCCAATGCAGGAGACATAAGAGAGATGGATTCCATCCCTGGGTTGGGAAGATCCCCTAGAGGAGGATTTGGCAATCCACTACAGTATACTTGCCTGGAGAATCCCAAGGACAGAGAAACCAGGGGGACCACAGCCTATGGGGTCGCAAAGAGTTGGACACGACTGAGGTGACTTAGCACACACAGAATCACACCCGCCGGTTTCTCTTCGTGCTGGGATCCCGGGTGACACAGGGCATGTTCCTCTTGTGATGCATGGCAGAGACACAGGAGGCCAAGACCTATCACAAAGGTCACTTAAAGCCATTGTCACATCACATTTGCTAAATCGTGATTAGCAGAAGCAAGTTTCAATCAACAAGTCCAGAGGCAACAATTGGGTCAAAGGATATGCAGTTAACCTGCCCTCCTGGAGGGTCTATGAAGTTATGGAGCAAAGGAGCCAGGGGTCATCCTATCACCGTAGACAGTGAAGAGTCCAGAACAGTAAAGTGAGTATCACCTCTGACCACTCTGAGACTTAACAGGCTAAGCCCCTTCCACAGGGGTTTCGATAAAGGTCACATTCCCCCGACCCCATTTTTTTGGCAAACTGTAAGGCCCAAATTACCAGTGGAAGTGTCTTTAATAGATTTATTGACAAAAAGCTATTTGTCGTGTCCAGAGAAGAGTAAAGTGTGTTAGTTGCTCAGTAATGTCCAACTCTTTTGTCCACCAAGCTCCTTTGTCCATGGGATTCTCCAGGTAAGAATACTGGAGTGGGTTGCCATGCCTTCCTCTAGAGGATCTTCCCAATCCAGGGACTGAACCCAGATCTCCTACATTGCAAGCAGGTTCTTTACTCTCTAAGCCACCAGGGAATCCCCTGGAGAAGGGTAAAAGTTTTCCTAAGAGAAGAAGCATCCCATGATGGAACCCATGATGGAGCATGAAGGAAGTCTTTTACAATGTTTAACAGACCGTGTTGCATATTTCATTCCAGATTTTTTTCCAAACTCACTTGTTTCTGTGGAAAAAAAAAGTTTGTTTTGTGCAACCATATAACTCGCTGTTTTGCTTTGCTTTGTTTTTCCCTTCTTTCTGAAACAAAGGAAAAGTGACTGCACAGTACTGAGTTCAAGCTACTCCAGGAAGAGATACCTTGTTGGCTTGCTGCACTGACTGTTTGTTTTTTTAATTCTGTTCTTTGATATGTCCAAGAAAAATTGAAACACCTAGCCTCAGCCAGGACTTCCCATTGCAAAATGTTTCAAGTAACAGATCTGCAAAAGAATTTGGCTAATTTAGGAAACCTCAAGAGGCATTTGGGCTTCCCTGGTGGCTCAGACGGTAAAGAATCCGCCTGCAATGTGCGAGACCTGCCTTCGATCCCTAGGTTGGGAAGATCTCCTGGAGAAGGAAATGGCAACCTACTCCAGTATTCCTGCCTGGAGAATCCTCATGGACAGAGGAGACTGGCAGGCTGCAGTCTATGGGGTCACAAAGAGTCAGACACAGACTGAGAGATTAAGCAGCAGCAGCAGCAAGACACATATAGGCTGACGGAGGCCAGCAAAGGTAGGTGAGAACAAATGCTACATGGATGATACTGGAAACTCTCCAGGGCTGGGGGGATTTTTGATTCTCTGGATCCATTAGGAAATGAGCCCATCTGTAGTCAAGTGACTTTTATGGGCAGATGGTCTGCACAAAACCCACATGAACAGAGAAAAGTGGTTTTGCGAATGAGAGGCACTTTCAGTAAAGTATAGGAATGTCCTACTGTTGCTGTTGTTCGGTCACTAAGTCCTGTCTGAGTCTTTGCCACCCCATGGACTGCCCATGCCAGGCTTCCCTGTCCTTCACTATTTCCTGGAGTTTGCTCCAACTCATGTGCACTGAGACAGTGATGTCATCTAACATCTCATCCTCTGTCGCCCACTTCTCTTGCCCTCAGTCTTTCCCAGCATCAAGGTCTTTTCCAATGAGTTGGCTCTTCGCATCAGGGGGCCGAAGTACTGAAGCTTCAGCTTCCGCATCGGTCGTTGCTAAGAGGAGGTTATCTCTGGAGAACATGTTCAAAGGTACCCAGTTATGCTCTTGGTAGTTTGAGGGTTCCCAGACTAGTTAATTCCTGTTACCATGTGTTTGTTCTTCCTTAAACTTGCGGTGCTACCCAAATACCTTGGATAATCATTGTGGAGCCTTGAGCTGTATCACATTGACTCACAGTCAAATTTACAATAAAACACAATGGTTGTATCATATATTTAAAGACACTCAAACCAGCCAAATGGAAAAAAAAAAAAGAAAATGGGAAATACATAAAATTCAGAACCAAATAAAAGAATTTTATTTTATGTATTTCCCATTTTTTTTTTTTTTTTTCCATTTGGCTGGTTTGAGTGTCTTTAAGTATACAATACAACCATTGTGGGGTTTTTTTTTCACTAAGGGTGAAAAGATTTGTGTTAGTGAACAAGGGAGGTGTTTATGAACACAAAGCCAGGGGTGAATAATAGCAATATTTAAGATTTTAAAATATCAGTGGACTAAAAGCAATAAATACGTAACATAAAATTTAAATATTTCATACGGATGAAATTATTAAAAATTACTTTTATGAAAGTTTAAATTATTTTCAGAAAAAATATTTACATTATCTACATGGTTATATTTATATTTTATTATCCCATCAGCAATAATTTCTGCTTTTGTTCAAACATAAAAACAGATCATTCTGAGACCATTCAGTGTTGGTACACTCACAGATGGTTTTCCTAGTGATCAGATATACTCCTTGGAAAATAAATAAATATATTTTGGCTCCAAAACATAGTAAGTTTTATGAAAATTGTTCTTACAACCTTCTCCATGTGTGGTTGAGATCCACTGAAAACTCTCTTTCTCAGGAGCAGGGCTGGAGGTTGAGGGCCATGAGAGGTTCAGCAAAATAGACAAGGCTGGACTCAAAAGGGTCCCTAAGTGGTACCAAGGAGGGAGACACTGGAGGAATTAAAGCATAAAGAAGTAACCTCAGATTATATTTCACAAAAGGAGCACAGAACAGAGATGTATAAACTGCAGTTGAGGGAAAATGATATCTTAAGTAGAAAAAAAATTAAGAATGGAGGTGAAGGAAATTGAGTTACCATGTAGGAAAAAAAAAGATCCAGGCTCCGTTTTGTTTTCTCCAAAGCCATATCCTCTTCAAAACTAAGACTCCTTCATGCAACAGACCAGATGCCCTCCTTCAGCAACGTCAGTGGATGACCCACAGCTCGAAGAGAGACAGGTATCTGACAGCCATGCCCATGCCAAGTGGAGAGGCGTGATTTCCTCACATGGGCAGATCTTGATTTTTCCTTCCTGTCTGCAAGGGAAACTTTGACAGGCTGCCTGCTCGGAGGCACTGGTCAGTGGATGATAGCGGTAATTTGGTGAAAATCAACAATTAGTCATGCCTGGCATAGTGAAAGAAATAAAATTGGACAGAAAAGTGAAAAGACATGAAGTGTGAATTGCAAAACACAAAAGCAAAGAGGCTGTTTTCCCGTGAATTCACCAAGGGGATAAGCAAAGAGCATTTCCATATGCCTGCTTCCTAACACAGCCCCACGTCTGGGAGGCTGAGGTGGCTATCCCAGTCACCTGCAGACATTCCTCTCCTTGTGTGAGCCGACATTTTACAGAAATGCACGTGTAATTGTGTTCTTTAGGATGCCTAAAGATACCACTTAATCTGCAAGAACAGACTCTTCTAAATTGTGACGCTCAATTCCTATTTTTCCTTGTTTGCCAAAAAGTCCATGTTTGTCATTTCTCTCCACATACTCTTCCTTCTCCTGATTGCTCTCTCTTTCGCTTTTATTAAGCTTCTTCAAGTAGTCACTAAGGGACTTGCAGAGATATTTTAGAAATCATTTTCCCCCATTTTAACAGAATTTCACATTCAGGTTGGTCTCCCAAGTGATCGTCCTTTTTTGCAGACATGTGGCTTTTCTCTCCTACGCTAGCTAACATTCCAGATGGAGATCATGGGTTCTGCAGCTGATCAGCCTTGACCATGAAGGACCTTGACCGTGAGCTGAAGGATCCTTGCATTATTCATCGGCGTATTCTTGGGCATATTTGAAATGGATCATTTTATTCAAGGCTATGATCATAAAGTTGTGTGTATAAAATGTCATCAGTGTAAGTGATGATATATTTCACAGTCTTTCTTCCTGGTTCTCTGGGTGCTTTTTCATAGGTGGGAAATGGTAAAACATCTCTGCAGTGATTCATTTTTTGTATTTACAGTACATGACAGAAAATATTCTTTGCATAGATCACCAGATCCAAAGAAACTCTCAAGTGTGGCATCTACTACCCACAGTGTGTGGGCACACCCAACAGTTTTTCCCCAAATTTTCATATAGTGTCTTAATGTCATCATATTAAAAATGTTTTCTCATATGAATGTCTAAATAAAATGTATATACAGTCGAACTCAATTATGAAAAGAGAATATGTTGATTGTTATTTGAAATTAGAACTTATAGTTCTAAAAGTTACTGAATTGTTTCAATCAGACATCTATGCCTTCATCTTTTGGTTCCTAAATCTTGATTTTACTCTAGAGGAAAAAATAACAAAATCAAATATATGTAGTAAACTAATGAGATATATATATATACATACATATATATATGTAGATATACATATATATAGCTTCCCAAGTGGCATTAGTAGTAAAGAACCCGCTTGCTAATGCAGGAGACTTGAGAGACACAAGTTTGTTCTCTGGGTCGGGAAGATCCCTTGGAGGAGGGCATGGCAACCCACTCCAGTATTCTCGCCTGGAGAATCCCATGGACAGAAGAGCCTGTCAGGCTACAGTCCATGTGGCCACACAGAGTTGGACATGACTGAAGTGACTTAGCACAGATGCACATATGTGTATGTGTATGTTTACATGTATATATCCAAATACTGAATATTAGTCCTTCTAAATAAGAAGTTATTTGCTCTAAAGAATATTGAAAGTCTACAAAATTTCTTTCAAACTGAAAAAGTGGTAATTTATACTTAAATGTCTTGAATATTTCAAGAAAAATGTTGTCATCTAAGCCTATGCTCTAAAAATGTCTATAAAAGAGCTTAGTACCTCTTGTGTAATACTGTATGCATTGCATTTTGTTACACTTATTATACAAATTGAAATGAATAATAATTTGCAGTTTTGCATCCCATGAATATTTTTTAGTATTCTCCAGCAGTAGTTAATATGCTAACCAACTTTTCTGAAAGGCATGCAGATGTAAAAGAAATCTATCTGGGGACTTTAATTATCACCTTGTCAAATCCAAATTATTATCTCGTGAGTTCATTTCCATAAACTATCCCCTTTGCTGTGCCATGAGTTAACATGTGTCTACTTCCTCTTATCTTTTTTGTATCTATCTAGAGTCTCTAATCCTTTCAAAGGAGATACTTCTCATCAGATTTTGATCTTTACCATAAAGGATTTGGTCAGAAAAAAAAATTATAAACACTTCACGTTGGCAGAAGAAAGATCTGTACAATGTATAAAATAGACTTACTATCAATAATGCCCACAAATCAGATTGAAAACTAATTTTTTATGGGAAGTATGAATTTAAGGGAAATATTGAAAAGAAGACACTATGATTTACTAGACATTGGAGAGAACATGAATGTTGCAATATTGCAGGTTATTTCGGGAGTTAGAAGGTTTGCAGTAGCTACAAGATTAAGAAAATGCATGGGCTTTTAACTTTTGCTGAGACATATCTTTTGGTGGAAAGTGGGAAGAGAGGCAAGAGAAATGATGTTTATGTTTCTCTTCCCAGGTCAAGATCAAGTTTTTCTAGACAGACAGTGAAGATAAAGGGTGAGGAGAAGGGAAAGTAAAAGTGTGTAGAACAAAGGAGACTTTTGTTCATTCCCTTAATCATTTGTAAAAGGGCAGAACTCAGCATTCAGATTTATTCAATTTATTACATCCTAAAATGCTTATCTTGAATTAAAACTGAAAGTTAGTACCTGTTTGAACACACCAGGCAGCTTTTATGATACAATGGATGGTAAACAAGACCTTGTTTTGACTTTCCTGTAATTTCAAAAGCTTTCATTGAAAATATTTAGTGTTATTTAGGGGGACCCCCAATAATTATTAAAATGTGTTAAAGTATAGCTTCAGATATTTCAATAAGCATGGAAGCTAAGAACCTCTATTATCACCTGTCATGCACCTACCCCACCCCCACCCCTCAAATTTACAAATGAAGAATTAAAACAGTGTACTTTAATTAATGAAGTGGTGGCAAAGAATTAGTGACTAAGCTAATGATCCCACTGCCAGCAGATCCAAATCCAGAAATCTATCTCACCTCCAGAGGTTCATCACAAAGGCTGATTTGCTGAGTTAAGTACCTGAAGCAGGACTGGGGTTTAATATCATTTATTCAAGGAGAGTGAATGTCAGGAAAAGTCTATTGTGCTGAGGAAAATCACAAGTCTTTCTGAAGAGAGTCCCTTTAAATGAATGGGGAAAAAAGGCCAAAAAAGATTTACGTTAGAAAAAAATGCAAGGCAGTCAACGGTAACCAGGACCATAAGCCAGACAAAATCAATCTAATGGTCTTTCTCGAAAAGGACTTGGCTTCCATCCACTCAGAATTCTTCAATGGTCATTATTAGATATCCACTTCAGAGATACATTTGGAGAGGATCCCTTTGACTTAAAGTGATAAATCAAAGTAATAGAAATACTCTTTAAATAAAGAGGACAATCAGTAAGGAAGGAATCTAGTTCTATACAACTCTCTTCTGTTAAAACTAACACGCTTCTCTTGCTGCTGTTTTATCGGGCAAAAACATGTAAATTTCTACCCTGCACCACCCGCTTACCTGTTCAACATCTCTTCATTGTATAAGTATGTTGACTGACATTTCCTCTCGTTCCTTCTTGAGAAGCTGTCTAATTCTCCCAAATATTGTTGGAAGAATCGCTATGCAGGTTCTCTTTCCAGGCAGCCAGGTCATTAGTGAACATACTTAGGTATCAAGAGGAGCAGAAGTTAGTATTGTCACCGGGGTTGCAAAGGCCACTATTCTTACTCATAAGCCAGTCAACTCCTCGACAGAGTTGCATATCAGGTCTTGTTTCAAATTTTAAATAAGTAAATAAAACTCTGTCTTCCCATCTGAAAACAAGTCAGCCCAGTTCACTACTGCAAGCAGCTTCGCTATTTTTCCTAAAGGAATGTGTATAAGCATTTGGGAGGCAAATACCATATCTTCCTGACATTTTCATGAGCAAACTTCTGTGTGGCTTGCCAAGAAAACTCCTTTTAAAAAATTCTGCAACTTCATCTTCTTAATCAGTCTTCGCATTTTATTATTTCTCTTTCTCCTTTCCCAAATTTCCAGACTCTCGCTTATTTTCCCCATGCTGACTCTTACATTACGTGAAACCATTGCCCTGTTGTTTTACACGTTGCACACAGTGAATGAGCCACGAGTGAACTATAAACAAACACCCAAGTTAGGTCTGCAATCCCAAACTGAAGGAGAAACTGGGAGAAGAATTAAAATGGCTCAAGCCACACTTCTTGGGCACACAATACTCTTTCACATTCCCAACCATCAAAATGCATTTAAAAGCATTTTATGAGCAAGTAAGAAACTCTGAAACCAATTGTTCTTGCTGTGTTGAGTGTAGAGGAAATAATGCCGGTATGGAGCATATTGAGTTGGAAGAGATAGGAAACCCAGGACTTCTTTGGAAGCACTTCTGATGGGGGAGATGAAATGAGGCACAAACTTTTAAATTGTTGCTGTCACCCACAGCAGAGCAGGGCCAAAGAGGGTGCGGGTGAAAAGTGTGATTTCCTTAATTTAATTTAGCCGGATAGGCATTTGAGATATTTATCTTTAACTACATCCGAGACTAATAATTACAACAAATACGGGCATATACGGCTGAGATAAATAAAAACAGCTGTGGATGCATCTGAACGTGCAAAAATAATAGAGCTGTCACCTGTGTCACTTTTAAATTAAAGCTTTGCTAAACATGGTCCTTTGTAATTCTGAGCCAAGTGGTACTTTCAGGGCACATGTTGCAGAGGCAGCCATGAAATGTTTAATCCACATTCAGGGTGCTGATAACTTGTAGTCTGCCCTATTCTTTAGCTGCTCTGTGGTGTAAAGAGAACCATTGATTTCTGCCAACTGACAAGCAATCAAGCATAAAAAACTAGTAGCAGACGTACCCATGGAGTAATTCCTTCTAATTCTTGCCCCGGGGTCCTTTCTGTAAGGAAACCATTGATTTCAACTTGTTTAGGTGGATTTTCCAAAGTGATCTCTTTAAGAGAAAGTTTATATTCTAGACTGTCTCAAAAAAGGAACCCAAATTAAATTGCATGAAACTGGTGAAACGAATCAAACGTCTCAAGTTTTCCAGGTGGAGATTTTGCCTGGGGTTTGTTTAGTTTAAGGAGGGTTTAAGGCAAATAGAGGACCAAAAAAAAAAAAGCACAAAAAAAGGTTTTTTTTGACATTTAATGGATGACCTCAGAATGATTTTATTTATTTTTTTCTAGTCTGTAAAGTGGCTGCATGGTTTTTTTTCTTTTTTTTAATATAAATTTATTTATTTTAATTGGAGGCTAATTACTTTACAATATTGTAGTAGTTTCACCATACATTGACATGAATCTGTCATGAGTGTACATGTGTCCCTCATCCTGAACCCACCTCCCACCTCCCTCCCCATCCCATCCCTCAGGGTCATCCCAGTGCTCCAGCCCCGAGCACCCTGTATCATGCATGGAACCTGGACTGGCGATTTGTTTCACATATGATAATATACATGTTTCAATGCTATACTCCCAAACCATCCCACCCTCGCCCTCCCCACGGAGTCCAGAAGACTGTTCTATACATCTGTGTCTCTTTTGCTGTCTCATATACAGGGTTATCATTACCATCTTTCTAAATTCCGTATATATGCATTAGTATACTGTATTGGTGTTTTTCTTTCGGCTTACTTCACTCTGTATGATAGGCTCCAGTTTCATCTGCCTCATTAGAACTGATTCAAATGTATTCATTTTAATGGCTGAGTAATATTCCATTGTGTGTATGTACCACAGCTTCCTTATCCATTCGTCTGCTGATGGACATCTAGGTTGCTTCCATGTCCTGGCTATTATAAACAGTGTTGCAGTGAACACTGGGGTACACGTGTCTCTTTCATTTCTGGTTTCCTCAGTGTGTATGCCCAGCAGTGGGATTGCTGGGTCATACGGCAGTTCTATTTCCAGTTTTTTAAGGAATCTTCACACTGTTCTCCACAGTGGTTGTACTAGTTTGCATTCCCACCAACAGTTTAAGAGGGTTTCCTTTTCTCCACACCCTCTCCAGCATTTATTGCTTGTAGACTTTTGGATAGCAGCCATTCTGACTGGTGTATGATGAAAAGGAGAATGCCTTTAAATTGAGCTGATGAAAATAATTTTAAGTAGTAAGGATAACTAAGAGTATTTTTACATTTGTTGCTTTAAAGGGAAAGAAAAGCCTGAGAAAAAAATATTTACAAACATTCAGTATGTGGACAACTCCAGAGAAGCAGTCTTAGGGATATTCAAAAGAAAACATCAAGACTCCAGTAAAAAAGCAAATGCTAAATAACATTCACTCAAGTGTGTGCGTGGGGGAGTGCATCATATTTATCTATAGGTGCCTCTGGGATATAAATTAATATTCTAATTTTTAAAATTTAAGGAGATGAGCTGTGTAGGTTTTCATAAATTCTTGATTTTTATCCCCTTCACACCTATGTGAGAAGTGCCAGAAAAGAGCTGTAGGCCATCAGGAAGATATGGTTGGGTGTGCTCAGGACAGGAAGTGCATGAGGTCAGCGGATGCTGCTGGAAGCTGATCAGTAACAAGTGGGGGCTCACTCCATCAAAACATTATAAGGGGGGGGATGCACTGGGAGACTCGCACTGACAAATGCACACAGCCATGTGTCCATCCTCAAGGCAACCAGCCCTGAGTGTTCACTGTAAGGACTGATGCTGAGGCTGAAGCTCCAATACTCTGGCCACCTGATGTGAAGAGCTGACTGGTTAGAAAAGACCCTGATGCTGGAAAAGACTGAAGGCAAGAGGCGAAGGGAACGACAGAGGATGAGATGGTTGGGTGGCATCATCACCTCAGTGGACAGGAGTTTGAGCAAGCTCCGGGAGAGAGTGAAGGACACGGGAGCCTGGTGTGTTACAGTCCCACAGTATTGTTATTATCCCCTCTGTACAGAGAAAGACATCAAGTCAAAGATAAGTCTGGTATCTTGTTTGAGGAGAACAGCTATGAAGTGGTAGAACTTGGATTTGACCATTCCTGCTGCTGCATTTAAGCATTGAAACACCAGTTTTCAGAGTGTGGTCAACCAGCAGCATCAGCAGCACCTGAGGACCTGTTGAAAACTGAGATTCTCCCAAAATCTACCAACATGGAACTCTAGGAGCAAAGCCTCCGAGACCCTCCAAGTGGTGCTGATGAACTTTCTCATGGAGAAGTGCCCCGGATTCCACCTCCACCAGCACCGTATGAGCAGACTGGTGACCGGACAGGTGTTCACTCAGCCAACTGAAAGAGCTCTTCATTAAATGAGACACCGAGTAGACCGGGCCTCTTTGCCAGTTATCTTAATTCTTACCCCACTGAATCAGTAATGATAATCACTTTGTAGGGACATGATGCGTTAGAGAGAAAAGAAGCTGCCTCTTCAGAAAGCAGAGAGAACAAAACAAATAATAAACATCAAAAAGATGCTTTTTGAAACTGTGAAGCGTTTTCTGAGCCTTGGTCATTCTGCGTTAACCACATACTCCAGAATATTAGCCCACTGAAAATTCAAAAAAAAAGTTCATTGAGATAGCTTCCCTAACAAAATATGACATGTGTAAAATCACTGGAAAATATGCCAAGTGCCTGTCAGGTGCTGAATTTGCCCAACTGACTCCAAACTCTCTAGAAATTCAGAGGTGACTGTGCACGCAGAAAGGAAGAGAAAGACACATGGACGTCGAGTTAAGCCTTTATTAATAATAGTATGCGACTACACTCAGACTTTGTCCTCTGTGACGGTTAGTTTTAGGCCAAGGTGACAAGGCTGTGGTGCCCGGTTGCTGTCAAATGTGATCAAAGATGTGGCTGTGAGGGTGTTTTGTAGATGTGATGAACAATTACAGTCAGTTGACTTTATGTAAAGGAGACGTCCTTCTATCATGTGGGTGGGTCTTGTCCAATTAGTTGAAAATATTAAAAGCAAAATCCAAGGGTTCCCAGAAAAGGAGAAATTCTACCTCCAGACACTTCCCTAGACAGCCTGCCTGAGATTCCAGTTTGCTGGTCTGTCCTAGGGATTTTAGATTTACTAGTCTCCCCGCAAGGCTTCCCAGGTCACTCAGTGGTAAAGAACCTGCCCACAGGAGTCACAGGAGATGCAGGCTCAATCTGAGTCAGGAAGATCCCCTGGAGGAGGAAATGGAAACCCGCTCCAGTATTATTGCCGGGATAATCCCATGGACAGAGGAGCCTGGCAGGCTATAATCCATGGGGTCGCAAAGAGTTGGACACAATTGAACAAGTGAGCTCGAGTCTCCATCCATCCGCCATATGAGCCAATTTCTTGCATAAATCTCTCCCTCCCTTTCTCTCTGATTGATTCTGTTCCTTTGGAGATCAACCCTGACTGATGGACTCTCAAAGCTCACAACTCCTTTTGGGTGGTTGTCCATTCTCATTTAGCTTATTCTGTGTCCTAGTGCCCAGCACAGCTCCTAGAGTCCAAGCCATCAATTATTTTTCCTATGAGTTACTGGAGCTCATAACATGACTTGGCCTTGAAAGAAGCACCTGAGTAAAACGTGGGAATCACGAAGCTGGGAGAAATTCTTTTCAGTCATGTCTGACCCTTTGCAACCCAATGGATTGGGGCTCACCAGGCCCTTCTGTCCATGGGATTCTCCAGGCAAGAATACTGGGGTGGGCTGCCATTTCCTTCTCCAGGGCATCTTCCTGACCCTGGGTTTGAACTTGGGTCTCCTACAGTGCAGGCAGACTCTTTACCACCTGAGCCACCTAGGAAGCTCCTGTAAGCACATAGACCTGGATTTGAATCCTGATTGAGCTTGTCCTCTTGGAGCCTCAATGAGCTGGGGTAAACAAACATCAGGAAGAGTGCCTAGAGCACTGTAGCTGCTATGCAAATCTTAAAATTCTTGACACCAAGTCTTCATGGTATTGTAATGTTAGCCCACAGACCACTGAGGATGAGGAAAAATACTCTGAAGCTTTTACACACCATGTTCCCTAGCTGGCTAACCACTTAATTCAGCATATACTATTTCTCTTGGCTATTAAATGAGGAGTAAATATTATGTAAGATTATGGAATCTGCCTGAGCTTTCCTAATAAGATGAGATTTAAAAAAAATACATGTCTTTCTAATCTCAAATATTATTTTGCTATGCTTCAGAGATGGATCCATCCTTTCAGCCATCCCGGGGTCCATTCTGTCGGTATCTATTCAGTGACTGACCAGCTGGCTGGTTTGACCTGTGTAATTGGTTCAGTTGCCAACATTAAAAAGAGAGAAGCCTTTGAAATAATACCCAAATTCGAATGGTGAATATAGCTCAGATTTTCTCTCCTAATTAACCTTTCTAATTTGGTTCACATGTGAAATTGGTTTTCGAAATGTGTTTAAAATATAAATGGCCTTTCAACGGGTGCCTTCAAATCTTTAGGATTGATTTTTACATAATTATACAGATCGTTTATGAGAAAAGCAAGATAATATAACAATAAATATATATATGTATATGGGTGAATAGAATACCCTTTTGAATGTAGTCATCTTAAGATTAATTGTGATATAAGCAAAGGATATAATTGTTTTCATGTCTTTAGAACAATAGTGCCAAAAGTAATTGATCTAGAAAATGTTTATATTTTTACATTTTTCTTGAAGGGTTGTAGCTCTATTTTCCTGAACAGGAATACATTTCCTTCTTCAATTGAAACATCTCTTAGAAAAAATACAATAAGTTTTACAAAAATCCTCAGGAAGCTGTGTAATACAAGAGCAAAGACCACTTTTTAGATACAATAAATGAGTTTAGGGTCTAAATTTTAAGTCCAATTCTACCATTCACAAATAAAGTTCTTTCACTCCTTTTTTTTTTTTCTTTTTTTTGGTTTTGCCATACATTGACATGAATCCGCCATGGGTGTACATGTGTTCGCCATCCTGAACCCCCTTCCCACTCCCTCCCCATCCCATCCCTCTGGGTCATCCCAGTGTACCAGCCCTGAGCACCCTGTCTCATCCATCCAACCTGGACTGGTGATTTGTTTCACATATAATATACATGTTTCAATGCTGTTCTCCCAAATCATCCCACCCTCGCCTTCTCCCACAGAGCCCAAAAGATTGTTCTATACATCTGTGTCTCTTTTGCTGTCTCACATACAGGGTTATTGTTACCATCTTTCTAAATTCCATATATATGCGTTAGTATACTGTGTTGGTGTTTCTCTTTCTGGCTTACTTCACTCTGTATAATAGGCTCCAGTTTCATCCACCTCATTAGAACTGATTCAAATGTATTCTTTTTAATGGCTGAGTAATATTCCATTGTGTATATGCACCACAGCTTCCTTATCCATTCGTCTGCTGATGGACCTCTAGGTTGCTTCCATCTCCTGGCTATTATAAACAGTGCTGCGATGAACATTGGGGTCATTTCTCCAAGGAAGACATACAGATGGATAACAAACACATGAAAAGATGCTCAACATCACTCATTATTAGAGAAATGCAAATCAAAACCACAATGAGGTACCATTTCACGCCAGTCAGAATGGCTGCTATCCAAAAGTCTACAAGCAATAAATACTGGAGAGGGTATGGAGAAAAGGAAACCTTCTTACACTGTTGGTGGGAATGCAAACTAGTACAGCCACTATGGAGAACAGTGTGGAGATTCCTTAAAAAACTGGAAATAGAACTGCCGTATGACCCAGCAATCCCACTGCTGGGCATACACACTGAGGAAACTAGAATTGAAAGAGACACATGAACCCTGATGTTCATCACAGCACTGTTTACAATATCCAGGATGTGGAAGCAGCCTAGATGTCCATCAGCAGACGAATGGATAAGGAAGCTGTGGTACATACACACAATGGAATATTACTCACTCCTTCTTGTATGCTTGCTCTCAGTTTCTCCATCTGTAAAATGGGAATAACTTCTAGCTCACTGCTTTACTTAGAGCATTTTTTCCCCAAATAGTGCCTCTCATAAGACACACCTAGGGTGATTTAAAAATATCACAAACCAATCAAACCAATCTGTGGATGAGACCCACGCATTAGTTTAAAAAAAAAAATGTTGTCCTCACTGTTTTTCAAACTTGGATGTACATTAGAATCTCCTGATAACTGACTAAAGCTGACTTCCCAGGAGCACCGTTTGAACACTAGTTAAACCAGTGTTTCTGTAAGTGCAGCGTGCATAAAGAGGATCAGGTGTGTTTTTATTAAAATGCAGATTTTGACTCATCAGGTCTGGGGTGGGGCTGTATCTCTGATAGTCTCACGGCAACGCTGCTGCCACCAGGGCCCAGGACACACTCGTGAGGATCAGGGTGGAGAGTTAGAACACAGCGCCCCAGCTGGTTGCAGACAGACTGATCCCTCATCCCTGGCCAGTCACCTCCTTCATTCCGTCATCCCCTTCTATCCGTTGCCTGATGCGAAGAAGTCTGGCAAGACCTGACTTGGATGTGTAAGTATATATCCAAAATGTCTGGGCTTCCCTGGTGGCTCAGTCAGTAAAGAATCCATCTGCAATGCAGGAAAATTGTGTTGTCCTTGGGACACTAAGATCCCCTGGAGAAGGAAATGGAAACCCACTCCAGTATTCTCTGTTTTGGAGAATTCCATGGACAGAGGAGCCTGGCAGGCTACAGTTCATGGGGTCACAGAGTGTTGGGCATGACTAAGTAACTAAACTACCACCACGAAATGTCTAAAAGTTACCAGCACATTGTAGCTATTCAATAAGTGCTCAATGGCATAAATTGAAAACTGCCTTCAAAATGAAACTGTAATAACATCCTAATTCTTTTTAACCCTGGATCTGGTCCAACCCCAGTCTGCCTACTCCTACTCCAATGATACCCACTTAGTGAGGACTTAGGTTTCCTGAAAGAAAAGTGACCTGGGGGAGGAGTGCAAGGCCTCTTGTTTCATGCTGTGATAACATATATAATTCTAGGAGCCTGGGGTAGGTAGGGGTGATCTGAATATACCTTGCAATTAAAGTTATGACCAACCTAGACAGTATATTAAAAAGCAGAGACCTCACTTTGCTAACAAAGGGCTGTCTAGTCAAGGCTATGGTTTTTCCAGTGGTCATGTATGGATGTGAGAGTTGAACTATAAAGAAAACTGAGCACTGAAGACTTGATGCTTTTGAACTGTGGTGTTGGAGAAGACTCTTGAGAGTGCCTTGGACTGCAAGGAGATCCAACCAGTCCATCCTAAAGGAGATCAGTCCTGGGTGTTCACTGGAAAGATTGATGTTGAAGCTGAAACTCCAATACTTTGGCCACCTGATGCGAAAAACTGACTCATTGAAAAAGACCCTGATGCTGGGAAAGACTGAAGGCAGGAAGAGAAGGGGATGACAGAGGATAAGATGGTTGGATGGCATCACCAACTCAATGGACATGAGTTTGGGTAAACTCCGGGAGTTGTTGATGGACAGGGAGGCCTGGTATGCTGTGGTTCATGCGGTCGCAAAGAGTCAGACATGACTGAGCGGCTGAACTGAACTGAACTGAACATTCATATCAAAACCTCTCTTAACAAGAGATCTCTGGAATCAGGAGGAACTCCCAGATGAAACCTGAAAGTTACATCTGCAACAGTAGTTTCCAGGGAGGGGTGTAAATCCTGAAACGTCACAGAAAATCTCAGAATTGAAAAGGAATATCCCAGGTAATCTTGAGGTGTCTGGCAGTAGCTCTCCCACTAATCAGCTCTGTGTCCTCAGATAAATTACATAATCTGTTGAGTTCTCAATTATCCCATTTGTAAAGTGAAAGTAATATCTCCCCTGAATAATTCATAGGAATAGTATAAAGGAAAAAAAAAAAAAAACAGATATCCTAGGTCTGAAAATTAAGGGTTGCTGCATAATAATACATTGTCATCATTATTATATATAGTATTTATACTCAAACAGAATGGAATCAGCATGCTATTTAAATTGATTTTCTCTTTGCTGCTAACTATATTCCTAGGTTACTCTGCATCAAAACTACTGTTCCAAAATAAATACAGGTTGCGTTTTATGGTTATTTCTCATCCATGATTGTGGAGAAATAGCTTTCAATCTAGGTTTTTGTGATTAACTTCTGCTTATCATAAATACCAACACTGGTTCAGAGATTAAGCAGATTGCTACTATTTTAGCATAAACTTTCACTTGATGATTCCGAAGCGTTCGAATGCCTATTAAAACTGCCAAGTTACCAACAATCTTTTCTGTTTAAAAATAGATATAAATTTACATTGTTACTGGAATACACATGAGTCATAGTTCCAGAAAATTCCTGAGACAATTTTAAGTTTAGATGTAGGGAAGGATTAATTTTACAATAATTAACTTAAATTCTTAATCTTGTAGGGGGTAGCACAGAGGCAGCACCTTTATTTTCCTTAATTTTTTTTTTTACATATTAATACATCTTTCAGAGTTGAAACAGGTTGGTCCACAGGGGAAAGCATTTTTTTTAAATGTTACCATGACTTCATTGTCACATTTCCTATTTTTCACATGACATCTAACTGTTCATATTTTTGTAGCATCAACCCAATGCTTATGCAAACAGTATGACTGCATTGATATGCTACAACAGAGAGTTCTCAGTGACTTGTAATCGTGAGAAACTAAAGCACTAGCTCAGATGGTAAAAAGTTCGCCTGCAATGCCACAGACCTAGGTTCAATCCCTGGTCCATGAAGATCCCCTGGAGAAGGAAATGGCAACCCACTCCAGTATTCTTGCCTGGGAAATCCCATGGCCAGAGGAGCCTGGCGGGCTATAGTCCATGGGGCTGCAAAGAGCTGGACATGACTGAATGACTAACACTTTCAAAGCAAATGTCACTCAAAAGTTTTTTTAAAGGGGTGGGATTCACTGCAAATAAAAATCCTACCAACACTTACTATGAGCATGGTCATTTTACATTCCTCATGGAGGTGGAATCACTCCGTATTTGTGCCTAACTTTTATTTCACTTAACAAAATCTCTTCCACGTTCCCCCATGTTGCCTCAGGGGCTAGGGGAGGGAGAAATTGGGAGTTATCAGTCAATGGCTAAAAGTTTCTCCTACACAAGCTAAGTTCTGGAGATTTATCTTACAACACATTCCTGTACATAACAATAAATAACAATACTGTATTGTGCACTCAATAATTTGTTCAGAGGTTAAATCTCACATTGAGTGTTCATATCACAATAAAAAAAATTTCTCTTGGAATGTTTTCATTTTAGCAATGCCTCTTTGAACGTTGATTTCATTGGAGAAAAAAACTCAATTGACAACTCTCAGGAGACTCCTCTGGAGTCTCAGCATGCTAACTCCTCAGTTAGTATGGCTGGAAAATATTTGAATGATGTATCCGACAGCTGTATGTCATAAAATGCAGTGTAAGGACTTGCCTCTGAATCCAGACACATCAGAAATAATGATGCAAATTTCTAGAAATATGGAAACAACGGGAGAATATATCTATAGGACAAACTTCTTGAGAAACTGTTTTCTTTGGCGTAGGTGAGTTCAGGGCTTCTTCAGCTCACAGCTGGGACACCTTTTTGCTTTCACCTGAGCCTATGCATATATTCTTCCTTGGAAGAAAAGCTATGACCAACCTAGACAGCATATTGAAAAGCAGAGACATTACTTTGCCAACAAAGGTCTGTCTAGTCAAAGTTATGGTTTTTTCCAGTAGTCATGTATGGATGTGAGAGTTTAACTATAAAGAAAGCTGAGCGCCAAAGAATTGACACTTTTGAACTGTGGTGTTGAAGAAGACTCTTGAGAGTCACTTAGAATGCAAGGAGATCCAACCAGTCCATCCTAAAGGAAATCAGTCCTGAACATTCATCGGAAGGACTGATGCTGAAGCTGAAACTCCAATACTTTGGCCACCTGATGCGAAGAACTGACTCCTTGGAAAAGACCCCGATGTTGGGAAAGATTGAAGGCAGGAGGAGAAGGGGATGACAAAGGATGAGATGGTTGGATGGCATCACCGACTCAATGGACTGAGTTTGAGCAAGCTCCAGGATTTGGTGATGGACAAGGAAGCCTGGCATGCAGCAATCCATGGAGTCACAAAGAGTCGGACATGACTGAGCAACTGAACTGAACTGAATTGATGCATATATTTGGGGCTTCATTGGTGGCTAAGATGGTAAAGAATCTGCCTGCAATGCAGGAGACCTGGGTTCAATCCCCGGTCAGGAAGATCCTCTGCAAAAGGGAATGGCAGCTCACTACAGTATTCTTGCTTGGAGAAGTCCATGGACAGAGGATCCTGGTGGGTTACAGTCCATGGAGTTGCAAAGAGTTGGATACAACTGAGCAACTAACACTTTCACTTTTCACTAATGGCTCAGCCAGTAAAGAATCTGCCTGCAGTGCAGGAGACCTGGGTTCGATCCCTGGGGAAGAGTATGGCAGCTCAGTCGAGTATTTTTGCCTGGGTAATCCCATGGACTTAGGAGCCTGTTGGGCTACAGTCCACAGGGTCGCAAAGAGGCGGACACAACTGACACCACTTAGCATGCGTGTGTGCATGTATTTGACACATTAAGAAAGCCCAGGGCCCTCCTGTCACCCTTCCCTCACCATCTTCACTGATGAAAAGAAAATCTAAACCTCACAACCCCACACTGGAACCCCGTCCTCCACTATGGATGCCCCGGTTATGGCCATGGATCCATCCTCGAATCTGCCAATCAGTTGCCCCACCAAATAGCAAAGCAGGGAAGCAAGGCAACCAGGACCCCGTGGAGATGCAGTTTTCAGATGGGAGCACCAGCTGTGGTCCATCAGTGGCCGAATTGGCAACACAGATGCCCCGAAATTTGAATTTGATTGGTTCTTGTCCCTGGTCTTCTGGCCTCTCCGTCCTGTGCAGAATCTGACTCTCTGGCCTTCCTGGAGATGTATGAAGACCCAAATATCCTGTAAATTAAATCCATCCTCTCAAACAAAATGGCTAGAGGTTGCTTTGTGCAATTTTTGAGTTATACCTACAAACGTAGCTCCCAGTGAGGTGAGCAGATCCTTCTTCTTTTTCCTGAAACTAAGCTCTCACCATGATAATTCTTGTGTACTTCATAAATATCAGATTTATATTTCAAATATCATTTGTTTTTTTCCTCTTAAAACTAGATGTCTTAATTCAAGGACTAAAGTGGCCAACCAGACTCTATTATGTGGCTGTGGTGGGCCTTTGCTGCTGCACGTGGACTTTCTCCAGCTGCAGAGAGCGGGGCTAACCTCTAGTTGCAGTGCCTTCCTGGGTCGCAGAGCACAGGCTCCTGCGTGTGCAGGCTTCAGGAGCTGCAGTGCACGGGCTCACTAGTTGTGGCTCATGGACTTAGCTGCCCTGCGGCCCATGGGATCTTCCCAGAACGGGCATTGAACCGATGTTCCTTGCATTTCAAGGTGGATTCTTAACCACTGGACCACCAGGGAAGCCCTAGGCTCTATTTTTTATGGACAACTGGCAACTGGCAGAGGTAGTCAAGCATAATCTTCCCATCTCCATGGAAATACATGGCTGTGAGTACAAAAACGGAAAACGATGTTCATAAAAATAAGTCATAACTAAAACAATAAAAATGCTTGCTCTCTTCCTACCTCTCAGGTAAGCTGGAAATGGATGATATAAGAAGTTCTTATAAAGCACTTACCAAATATCAACTGGAAGAAAAATTCTAAATGGCAACAATAATGTCACTTGCCTTAGAACCAGGGGAGCACCTTTTTTAATTTCTTTTTCAATCATTTCAGGAGTTTTCTGCAGCTTCCTTGCACTCTTCACAATAGCATTTATCAGAATCATTGAATTCCTGACACCATAAATCCATTTTCTGTTTTTTCTAGAATTCTAGATTTCTATTTCCCACGAGGGAATTGTTAGCAGGTGACATTTCATGGTGCAAACTTGCTTTTATTTGCAAGTTCCTCATATCTTGGACTTCCCTTAAAAGCAAACTTTCAAAGAGAGGCACAAAAAAGTTCCAGCTCCTTTCAAGTTCTTCCCTTTTCAGTAGTCTCCCAGTCAGTGGTCAAAGAGATAAGTACTCTAAAATTTTCCTACAGTTGTTTTGGTAAAAGCTTGGAAAGGCTTTTTTACTTACCTTTATCTTTTTCCTTGATACTATACAATTTAAGATGTTAAACTTCTGAAACATTTATTATTTCCCATGTAAAATTAAAAGTCCTCCTTTGCTAATAATCTACAGATTTTTAAGACAAAAGGTAGACATACTATTAATAATAGATCGACTGGATTACTTTCTTCATAGAAAATAAGACCATAAAGGATACATAAGATAAGCATAACTTTAAATTCAAGATTAAAACTCTTAAAAATGAAAGAGAAAGGAGTTAATGTGAAGGTTTTCTTTTTTTCTGTTCTCACATAATGATATTACAAATTTAAAAATAGAGCACATAATCCTTTTAGTTGACAAAACAAAAAAAATAAGTGCTTTAAAACCAGATTTCAATAGCAGTTCTTTTCAAAATAAAGTTGCCTAAAAAAATTCATGGAATTTCATGGCTGAAGCAAACTTGCAGTATATACCATCCAATCCCATAACCTGTGCCCAACTCTTTCAGTCTAACCACAGATTAAAATACAGCTTCATAGAACATCCAGAAGCATAGAAGGAAAACAAAATTCATAGAGATTTTTAGGGGAAGAATGATTCTTCCAATATCCAATTAGGTGTTGAATTAAGGTAGCCTTTGAATCATGCCTGATCTGTAATGATCTGCCTTTGACTTTTCCACTAGAAGGCAGAAGCCTCTCCAGTCTCATCTGAGGGTCCCACCATTTTGAGGACTGAAAGAAACAAGGCCTTTGGCCAAACATCTGACTCACGAGAGCTACATAGAACCATCATGCTTGCAGTTTTTTAGACTAAGGCCTTAGTCAGCTAACCCATGACCTGGTAAGTTTATCACTGAACTCTCCAACTCTAACTTATAAGGTAGTGCACTTACTTTTTCTTTTATTTCAAGGAAACTAGTCTAAATGGCCTTTCATGTTTCTGATCAACTCAGAACGTACACATACCTACTTGTTCTACTCGTCTGGAACTTATAGCCAGATGTAACTTTCTTCTCTCAGTTACTAAGTTTTAGGATTCTGTTGGCAAATTTCCCCACCAACCATGTTATTAATCATTTTCTGGGAACTCTTTAAGTATACAACCACAAACTTCTAATAGTTATACTGCGACCAGGGCTATATTTAAAAAAACAAACAAAAAATGGTAAGGAAACAAACAAAGAAGAGATACTCTATGGTATAGAAGGAAAAGCCCTGGACTAGATGTCCTGTGATGGTATGTCTTTAGGAATCAAGTTCCTAGAGCCTTAAATGGGGTGTACAAAGGGACCCCTCTCTAACCATGTAACAATCGTGTCTGACTTTGTGACCCTTTGGTCTGTAGCACACTAGGCTTCTCTGCCTCACTATCTCCTGGAGTTTCCTCAAACTCACGTCCATCGAGTCGGTGATGCCATCCAACCATCTTGTCCTCTGTCATCCCCTTCTCCTCGTGCCCTCAATCTTTCCCAGCATTAGGGTCTTTTCCAATGAGTTGGCTCTTCGTATCAGGTGGCCAAAGTATTGGAGCTTCAGGATCAGTCCTTCCAGTGAATATTCAGGGTTGATTTCCTTTAGGAGTGACTGGATTGATCTTCTTGCTCTCCAAGGGACTCTCAAGAGTCTTCTCCAGCACCAGAATTCAAAAGCATCAGTTCTTGGGTACTAGCCTTCTTTATGGTCCAATTCTCCCAGCCATACGTGACTACTGGAAAAACTATGGCTTTGACTGGATGGATCTTTGTGGGCAAAGTGATATCTCTGGTTTTTAACATGTTGTCTAGCATTGTCATATTTAACTGTTAGCCAGGGATGACATATTCCTTTCAAGTTTCAGCTTTATGTGTATGCATTCCAGATTAAGAGGTTTATTTCATGAGGAGAATAAACTTCATGTCAAGCTTTTGAGGCAATCAAATTTCAAAGGAACACATTCTTCTAGAGTGGAGGAATACATTTTTGAAAGCTTACTGAGATGCTATCAGCGATAACTAGCACTATTCAGCATAGAAATAGCTAAAACATGATTATGAGAATTTTAAATATTTACTAAGAACATCACAGGAACTTTGTCATGGGACAAAAGTGACCCAGCAGGGCAAATGTGGAAACGGGAATAGAATTACCTGCAAATGAAAGAGACATGGAGGATAAATAAAAGATTTCGGCCGAAGCAGACAAGACAATAGTTCCCCTGTCCTGTTTCCAGCCAAGGAAATTACCTGGACTAATAGGATTTGATATACCTCAGTGAGACACCCTGGCCTGTAATTTCTCCATTTCCTACCCTCCCCCCTCCCAAACTACACAGTGCATTTAGCCAGTTAAGAGGTTGAAACGGAGTCATTTTTATTTAGTTTTTGTTATTTTCCAAAGCATTCTTTCTTATAGTAAAGCTAGAAGGCATTCAAGGTAATAAATGGATATTTTAAACTATATTTCCAAAACTATCATCCGATAAACTCTTTGAACATTGATTTAACTATGTAATATTAAATTAGCACCTTTCTTAACATGTACTGAACCTGGAAAATGAGGAGAGATACAATCAGAAATCAACTCATTCAACTCATCCCCTTCCCCAACCGCTTATGGAAACCCATGGACCTGAACAAAATACACAGAAGATGCCCCAGGTATCAGCCACTTGCTCCAAGGTAACTAAGAGTGCTATAGACACTTTCAGGCCCAAGAATCGCCTGGTTGTATTCATAACAATCCTCTATCCTCTACAAGAATGGAAATGTCAATACTTACTTAAATTCTCTCATGAGTTTGGCCAATCCGGGGACCAAGCAGTAAGCATCTTTCTTCTCCATGTTTAAGTATAAGCTTCCTGCCTTTCCTCCCAGGAGTGCAGTGGGAAGTGCTCTAGGGAGAAGAAAAGCCAGTGCACTGATGCCCTCATTGACCTGCCAGGTGTGAACTTCTGGTGGATTCCTCCAGAAGTCAAGGACAGTTGACTGCTGAATTCTCTCTGAGGCCTCGCCCCATGGCTGGCGGTTCCGCATGGGTAGTTCTCCCAGATAGACTGAATGCACACTCCTTGGTTGCTCTCCTGAGTGTCCTCCCCCAAACCCTGACCGTCTGGTAATTGTGTCCTTCTGGCCTCAGTCTGCAGAAGTCTGCTCATTCACAAGAAACTTTTGGACAACAGTTTAACTGTGATTCATAAGAAAAGTGCAAATTTGCCTGCTGTCAGCGGGAATGCAGTGGTTTCTAAACTGCAGCCTTCTTGCTTCATGCCATGGGTGTACAAGCCTCCCTCCTTGAATGCTTTCTAGAGGAAATCCCACACTTCTGTGTCCTCTTAGGTCCCAGGACACACCTCAAGCTCTTGGCAACTGGAAGGGGAAGTGGGTAGAAACTAAGGGTATATTGGTAATCTCTCCAAGGACAGGCTGCAAGTCTTTTTAAGTTTTTTTTTAATTGATGTATAGCTGACTTACAATGTTGTGTCAGTTTCATGTGTACAGTAAAATGATCCATGTATATATATATATATATATATATATATATATATATATATCTCTGAAGTGATTTAGCATAAATATATAAATATATATATATATATATATATATATAATGAAGTGAAGTGTTAATTTCTCAGTCACGTCCTACTCTTTGTGACCCCATGGACTGTAGCCTGCCAAACTCCTCTGTCCATGGGATTCTTCAGGCAAGAATACTGGAGTGGGTTGCCATTTCCTCCTCCAGGATATATACATATATACATACATTAAAACACACATATATGTGTGTGTGTGTGTGTGTGTGTGTATATATATATATATATATATATTCATTTTCAGATTATTTTCCATTATAGGTTATTAAATGATGTTGAATCTAGTTCCCTGTGCTCTACAGCAGGTCCTTGTTGTTTATTTATTTTGTATATAATGGTCCACAACTCTTCCTTTATACTGCCCAAGGTCAAGGAACCTATTTTGGGCACCACTTTACAAGTCAACAATCAGTATAATTGTCATTGTCTTGAATTCAGTCTACCTTTTCTCACTGATTGTTTTTTTAAATCTCACTGATTATTTTTAAGCTATTTCTTTTATTTTGGGCTTCTGCAATTTTACTCTAATGTGTCAAGGTGTGGACACTTTTCTTTAACTCTCCTGCGTAAGATTCACAGGCTCCCTGGAATGTATTGATTATTGTCATTCATCAGTTCTCAGATATAATCTCCATGGTGGTTCTCTAGCTCTGGTTTTAGGGATTCAGTGAGGGCTAGGCTCATCCTTTACACACTTTCCTCTATGCAGGCTGTTTTCCACCATATTTCCCGTTTCCTCATCTGTGCTGAATTCTAGAACACTTCTTCAGCTCTGTCAGTTCACTAAAGCTCCCAGCTGTGCCTTCTCTGCTGTCACACTCTAGCTTCTTCTTACAGCTAGCAATTCCACTTGGTTCTTTTTAAAATCTTGTTTGTTCTTCACATTTTCTTTTTCCATGATTTTATTTTCAAACTGGTCTTTTTAAAACATATCTAATATACTTTATATATATCTATTTTCATTCTCTGTGTGATCATGGTAACATATGATTTTTAAAATGGCTTTGTTTTCAGTGCTTCTTATACTTGCAGGCTATCACTCATGGTTCTTTCTTGTTTCTTTAGTGAAATTTGACTGTGAGTGCAAACTTTCTCTGGAAGAATTCTTTGAGTTCCACAATGAAGGTGAAATCCTCCAAAAAGACTTGTATTATTGCTTTTGCCATATTGTCAACTTTAAAATAAACGATGGGGTTTTGTGTTATAAATATTTTTTTATCATGCAAAGAATGTACATGTGAGGCACACTTTTATATTTTTCTCAAGGATTAAGCAAAAGATTGAGGTGTGTGTGTGTATGTGTGTGTGTGTGTGTGTACATCTGCCTGTGCACACATGTTCACCTCCCATGCAGTATCAAGTTTAAGAACAGTATGTTTTCTTTCCATCACCAGGACAAATGGGTTGATTTGAGTTTCATTTCATGATTTTACTAAAGATTTAGACTTTCAATGGTTCCAGCTGAAGGAAGGTAACTTTCCAAACAGACTCTCACCTTTTTTGGTCCCTGAACGTTCTCTCCTATTTCCTGAATTCCAAGAGGCTAAGAAAACTGATTTTAGAATTTTTTTTGACAAATTTCCCCAATGTCAAACCTGGTTCAGAATTTTATTTCTCTTTAGGCTTCTTTCTCTCTTTAGTTTTCAAACAAGAATTTTTACTTTCTTTCGTGTGCATTGATTCAATCATGAAACACATATTTCCATGCTTCTAGGCTTTTTTGATGGAGAAGGCAATGGCAACCCACTCCAGTACTCTTGCCTGGAAAATCCCATGGACGGAGGAGTCTGGTAGGCTACTGTCTATGGGGTTGCACAGAGTCGGACACGACTGAAGTGACTTAGCAGCAGCAGCAGCAGCAGGCTTTTTTGAAGAACAGTCAGTCAGAATGCCTAGACCCCCATATTACCTTAAATGGAAAATTGTGAGGAGAAATTTTAAATTCAGAGAAATTTAATGAATTCTTACAAATGAACAAATGTTTCATAAAATTTAGCCTTTGCTTGTCAATACATCCTTACTTGCTTTAAGTTTTTTATTAAAATATAACAATAGATCATTTCTATTCCCCAGTCTCTTAAGTAAATTGAGGACTTGCAATTTAACACGGGTTTGAAAATAATTTATGTATTTATGTACTGCTTTAAAACTCTCCTGTAAGTCTCTTGTATAATTGACATATGCAGGTTTTAACAGAAATGGTACTACAGTGAGAATAATCCAGTGTTTTAATAATGAAGCACACTGCATAATTCTTAACAAACAAGTATCAGATTTCCATTTTATTAACAGATCTTTTAATGGTGGAATTCTTGACTTTTTTAAATAGGTTTATGTAACTGCAAATTTAAATACTCTAATTTCTTTTGTCATGAGCATTTTGACCAAATTCTGTATGAATTCTGCTATACAAAACATTTTTTAAGAAATACTGCCTTTTCACACACAAAGAACAGCAGTATTCTGGTATTAAACATAGCAAGTTCCCCCAACTTGGTCATTAAGACCACTGATGGTTGATTAGTATTTATACATTCAATAACTGTAATTAATCTCATTTAAAGGTTGATGAATGTAACTGGAGAAAGAAAATCCTTATCTGGTCAGGTACTTATTATGAGTGTATGCCTAGGTGACACAGGTTGCCTTTGGAGAGGACAAGTGTCACCATGACATCAAAACACAGCAGTGTAAAGCAACTATACTCCAATAATTTTTTTTTAAAAAAAGGAATTGCAGTGAGGCTATAAGAAAGGAAACGAAGCAAGGTCATGGGGCTACCACCTGCCTTGTCCTATTGCATCCCAGGTGAACCCGAAGGAGCAATCCTTTCCTAAACTGCATAAGGATACAGATGGACCGACATGCAGACACGTGCTGTCCATCACCCTTGTGTGAACTGTTGGTCTGCTCTAAGCACTGTACATTATGACAGGGGTGTAATTGGCAGGATGCTATAAATGCCAATTGCACGCAGCAGCATCAACACTGCTGTTCACGGCAGACTCTGCTGAACACGCGGATACTGCGGCTCAAGGTTTCTGTGCAAGGTAGCTGCTGAGCTACATTTCCTAAAGCTCAGCAAAATGACTTTTAAAAAAGCTTCCTGCCTAGGAAAGCATTTCTACACTCCATATTATTGTTAGGGGGGGAAAAAAACATGATTTGCAAATATAGTTAAATGGATGTGCATTTCCAAACAAGACAATTTTGACAGGGTTCTTTGCAAGAAAACTGATAGTCAGTGTTTGGCTTTATTGTACCTCCTTGTCTCATGGTTGTTTTTTTTTTTTCTCATTTTTTTAAAAATAAAATTGTGTCTGTAGTGTATCTCTGTGTCATAATGTATTGTGTAACTCTTTAAAATATGATAACGTTTTCTACTCTACAGTCAATAGTTTATTCCATAGTCAAATTACAGGCTTTTTCTAAATGGGAGCAAAACAGGCGATGGTAAATTTTTTGTGGTTGTATTTTTTTGTAAATTTTTAATTTAAATTGTTTAGTAAATAACTATTATCTCAACATAGCTTACATTTTATAATACAACTGCAGCCCAAGAGAAAAACAGAGCTTAATTTTTCTAAGTAACTCATGATCCATCAGCTCCTTGGGGCTGAAATAGTGGTCACTGAAGTCAAAGATGGAAATAATTTTACGAAGGCTGGAATGGTCAGAAAAATTAAATGTCAATGGGTCCCCTAGTAAACGAAGCACTGAAAAAACAACTGTTGCAAATAGTACTGCAATGAACATTGGGGTACACATGTATCTTTTTCAATAGGCTTCCCTGGTGCCTGCAATGCGGGAGACCTGGGTTCGATCCCCAGGTCGGGAAGACACCCTGCAGAAGGAAATGGCAACCCACTCCAGTACTTTTGCCTGGCCTGGTAGGTCTTTTTCAGTTATGGTTTCCTCACGGTATGTATTCCTAGCTTTAAAAGGAACCTCCGTACTGTTCTTCATAGTGGCTGTATCAATTTGCATTCCCATCAACAGTGCAAAAGGGTTCCCTTTTTTCTACACCCTCTCCAGCATTTATTGTTTGTAGACTTCTTGTTGACGGCCATTCTGACTGTTGTAAGACAATACCTCATTGTAGTTTTAGATGAATGGATAAAGAAATTGTGGTACATACACCCAATGAACTATTACTCAGCTTTAAAAAGGAATGCATTTCAGTTGGTCCTAATGAGGTGGGTGAACCTAGAGCCTATTAAACAGAGTGAAGTAAGTCAGAAAGAGAAAGACAAATATCGTATATTAATGCATATATATGGAACCTAGAAATTTGGTACTGATGAACCTATCCACAGGGCAGCAATGGAGGTGAAAACACAGAGAACGGACTTTTGGACACAGTGGGGGAGGGAGAAGGCGAGATTATTTGAGAGGGTAGCATTGATATATATGTACATTTCCATATGTAAAATAGACAGCCAGGGGGAATTTGCTGTTTGTCATAAGGAACCCAAAGCCCCCGCGCTCTGTAGCAAACTAAAAGAGTAGGATGGGGAGGGAGGTGGGAGAGAGGTTTAAGAGGGAGGGTATATATGTATACCTATGGCTGCTTCAAGTTGATATACGGCCAGGACCATCACAATATCGTAAAGTAGCTATCCTCCAATTAAAAATAAAATAATTTCTTAAAAGCAACTGTTGCCTGTAGAGGCATGCATATCATCAAGCATATTAAAAACTGTTTAAGGGTGCAGCCAGGATGCAGACACAGAGAAGAAGGCTGGGGAATGCATCGGAACTGACGAAATGAAAAGAGAGAGAAGAAAACTGTTTTTGTAAGACTCATTATCAACAGCTGGTAAGCAACAGCCAGAGGGTAAATGGAGTGCTGAGTAGGATTTAGTAAGGCTTTCAGTTTTTATTTCATTTTAATTGAAGAGACTTCTGCATTATTGAAGTTAACAGGAATCATACAGGAAGGAAATCAAGCCTCATAATTTACTCAACATCCAAGAGGAGGCAACAATATTTTTTTTTTCTTCCTGTGGAAGTATGCTGACATTTCCTGCATGCATCAACAGAAAGCTAAGAGACTAGGTGGACGTTGAATTTAAATATTATTATCTGTTTTTGCCAGTTTCCCCTACATTAGGGTACACCATTAAGTAGCCCCCAAATCTCAGAGGCTTACGATAATCATTTATCTCTCATTCACTGAGCATTTTTGCTATGGGTTGTCTACGGTTTTGCTCCTCATGCCTTTCCACTCTAGAATCCAGACCCAAAGTGCAGCATGTATTAGAAACTCCGGCGCAAAAGGAAAGAGCGTGAAAGCAAAACATGCCACAGCCATTAGGGCTCTTACTCCGACATGGCAGATGCTTCTGTCTTGAATACTCCAAATAATCCAGAAAAGAAGAAGTTCCAGGCAAAGACAGCACAACATACAAAGATCTGCAAGCCCAAAGTGAATATCCTTTTCAGGGACGAGAAGACGTCAATGAGTAAGGCGCAAAGACGACTAGAAGAATGAGTATACCAATGTCCGGTAGATATTGGGTAAATACACCCAGCAGGCCAAATAGAGTTTTAAGAATGGATCTGGGAAGAGAGAAGGATTTGGAAGTCATCAGCAATACAGAGGAACAAAGAAGATGACCATCCCTAGGTGGTCTGGGTGTCTGCTGTTAATTGTGACAAGCATCGCAGCACTTTAAGCTGGGGCATGATTTGTACTTGGTATCTTAGCAAGATTTTACTTAAGGCACCATTCACAGGAATCAAGACAACCAGGGAAGAGCTTACACCTCAGTTGACAGAGTGAGAAATAATATTTCTTAACTAGAAAGTGGTTGTGAGAATGACCATGGGTATGAACACAAGTTAATAGCCTCAAGGGAGGTGAAGAAACTAAATGGGACTTGGCCATGCAGGGGTTGGAGGGGGTAAAAGCTGAGTTTCTTGGTTGTCTGATTTTATAATATGACAACCAAGATGGGGCTACATGAGGCATTGCAATTATAGTATCTTCTGTTTGAAAACTATGTGCCAAAACCAGGAGGAACCTTGTAGAAGATGGACATAGGATGCTAGAGTCTTAGCCAGACATATCTTAGCAGAATGTTTGTTGGGCTTCCCAGGTGGCACTAGTGGTAAAGAACTTGACTGCCAATCTAGGAGACATAAGAGACACAGTTTCGATCCCTGGATTGGGAAGATCCTCTGGAGGAGGGCAGGGCAACCCACTCCAGTATTCTTGCCTGGAGAATCCCCATGGACAGAGGAGCCTGGTGGGCTACAGTCCATAGGGTTGCACAGAGTCGGACACAACTGAAGTGTCTTAGCACGCACACAGCATGTTTGTTGTGCTTTAACCTATGATAGGATGTGGTATGCCCAGGACTAGCAAGGGGGTGACCGTCATGACAGGTCAAAGGACACCATTCTGGAACATCAACATTTACAGAGTTATTGGGGGAGTAGAATCCTTCGAGGTCACTGTGGTAGACACTGTTGATCCTTTAATCAATGTCCATTCAACTCCTTCTTTAGGATGAAAAGCAAATTTTGAAAAAGAAGGCAATACATCTGGCTGAAAATAATAATCTTTTCAGCTTCTCTCTCACCTCAGAATGCCAAAGCCTGTCATAATCCAGGCCAATGATAACTAAGGAGAATCTACTGCGAGTGTCTTAGCTTCTCCTATCTTGACGAAAGAGAGCAGAGGGGACTTTGTCTAGTTTGTGTCTCTTCCTTCTGTCTTGGATTTAGACGTGAGGCCCATCTGTAGCATAAAAACCCCACAGAGTGGCCACAAGGCAGAAAACGTGAGAACAAAACCCAACACAAGTCTGTTTTCTAAGTCTGTGAGTCTGCCTATATTTTGCAAATAAATTAACTTGTATCATTTTTAGATTCCACATATAAGTGATATCATATGATATATGTCTTTCTCTGACATGATAAACTCTATCCACTTGTTGCTGCAAAAGGCATTTCACTCTTTTTTATGAGTAATATTCCATCAAATATATGAGGGATATATTAGGAAGTCAGGATTAACATAAACACACCACTACATATAAAATAGATGATCAACAAGAACCTGCTTACAGCACAGGGAACACTACTCAATACTCTAATAGCCTATATGGGAAAGAATCTGAAAAAGAAGAGATATAGGAATGTGTTGCTATATACCTGGAACTCACACAACACTGTAAACCAGCTATATTCCATATAAAATAAAAATTTTAAAAAGGTCAATGCACTTAGGAGGATGCAGCAGAGAGGTGGGAAGTACCTGGATCTCTGACCGCGTCATCAAAGAGCTCCACCAGCTCTTAACTCTTTCACTCCTGATTTCAACATCAGTGGGGAACAGTCT
The DNA here is from genome assembly GCA_024291935.2 of Okapia johnstoni. Classification (NCBI taxonomy): domain Eukaryota; kingdom Metazoa; phylum Chordata; class Mammalia; order Artiodactyla; family Giraffidae; genus Okapia; species Okapia johnstoni. The sequence continues at coordinate 5,381,876 of CM044321.1, read as the reverse complement.
CGTTTGTTTTAGTCACTGTTTTTTTCGTTTCTTTGTTCTAGGACTTACAGCTAAAGCTGTTCCTCAGCAACAAAGATAACAAGAGGATGTATCACAAAGTAGGGGAAAACCAAGGGCATGCCCTTTCACAGAATCTGAAGAGGACAAGTCCACGTCCATAATGGCGAGCGCCAAGTGGCGTGCTCTCTGCCATGGCTCAGTTAGAAAGTCACCCTTACCAAGAAAGGCTCAGGAGACAGGACATGGAATTGGATCGCAGAATTCTGAAGCATAAAACAGAAGGGGAGATCCGGGAAACCATGAACATTACAATCTTTATCTAAGGTTCACTTCAGTTCAGTTCAGTTGTGTCCGACTCTGTGATCCCATAAACTGCAGCACACCAAGCCTCCCTGTCCATCACCAACTGCCAGAGTCCACCCAAACCCATGTCCATTGAGTTGGTGATGCCATCCAACCATCTCATCCTCTGTCGTCCCCTTCTCCTCCTGCCTTCAATCTTTCCCAGCATCAGGGTCTTTTCAAATGAGTCAACTCTTCGCATCAGGTGGCCAAAGTATTGGAGTTTCAGCTTCAGCATCAGTCCTTCCAATGAACACCCAGGACTGATCTCCTTTAGGATGGACTGGGTGGGTTTTCTTGCAGTTCAAAGGACTCTCAAGAGTCTTCTCCAACGCCACAGTTCAAAAGCATCAATTCTTTGGCACTCGGCTTTCTTGATAGTCCAACTCTCACATCCATACATGACTACTGGAAAAACCATAGCCTTGACTAGACGGACCTTTGTTGACAAACTAATTTCTCTGCTTTTTAATATGCTCTCTAGGTTGGTCATAACTTTCCTTCCAAGGAGTAATTTCATGGCTGCAATCACCATCAGCAGCAGTTTTGGAGCTCCCCAAAATAAAGTGTGTCACTGTTTCCACTGTTTCCCCATCTATTTGCCATGAAGTGATGGGACCAGATGCCATGATCTTAGTTTTTTGAATGTTGAGCTTTAAGCCAACTTTTTCACTCTTCTGTTTCACTTTCATCAAGAGGCTCTTTAGTTCCTCTTCACTTTCTGCCATAAGGGTGGTGTCATCTGCATATCTGAGGTTATTGATATTTCTCCCAGCAATCTTGATTCCAGTGTGTGCTTCTTCCAGCCCAGCACTTCTCGTGATGTACTCTGCATAGAAGTTAAATAAGCAGGCTGACAATATACAGCCATAAGCAGGCTGACAATATACAGCCTTGACGTACTCCTTTTCCTATTTGGAACCAGTCTGTTGTTCCATGTCCAGTTCTAACTGTTGCTTCCTGACCTGCATACAGGTTTCTAAGGTTGCCCCTCACCCCCAAAAAAAAAGAGGTTGAAAAAAAAGAAACTGGACGAGAGTAGAGAAGGGGTCAACAAAGTGGGGCCACCAGGCTACCTGTTTATGTGAATGCACTCTTATTGGAAAGCCCGCACATTTATGCATTTATGCATCGATCCTAGGAGAGCACAGCTGAGCAGGGTGGTGGAAAGCATATGGGACCCAGAGCCAAAACTGCTTCCTCATTAGAGCTTCAAGGGAAATTCCTGTTCTCAAGGTGAGAGTGTCATTGGAATAGTCAGGAAAAGGTTAAAATAAGAGAAATAGTTAAGCCACCATCAATGACCCTTGGAAGTGTTAGTCACTCAGCTGTATCTGACTCTGTGTGATCCCATGGGCTATAGCCTGCCAGGTACCTCTGTCCATGGAATTCTCCAGGCAAGAATACTGAATGGAGTGGGTAGCCATTCCCTTCTTCAGGAGATCTTCCCAACCCAGAGATCAAACCTGGGTCTCCTGCATTGCAGGCATGAGCCACCAGGGAAGCCCAACAATGACCTTTGGAGGGCAAGGGTAAATGAGCTGTTACAGATCTCAATATTAATCGTATGGAGAAAGGGTGATTTGCAGGAGGGTATATGGGAAGATGAGAAATTCCTGTTTTTTCTGTGAAGGAAGGGTTGAGCAGCAGCAGACTCTCAGGTTACCACCTCTGAGAGTGCAGTCTGGACACAACTGGCAAAGATGCTTCTTTAATGAAAAATAAACACACATGTCACTGTCCCTGTATTTCAATTTTAATATTTTTTTTGTGTTCCTGAAACATCCAAGTCAACAGAAATGTGCTTGGATTTGTCCCCAAATTTTTTTGTTTTTAGATAAAAGTCATATTTTACCTTGTTATATTTTTTCTGCATGACTTCAAAACTGAAAATTGTAAAAGTGAGACTCCATTGTCAATATTCAAGAATTACCCCCAAATGAAAGTGGACCATTATCAGATTAGAGGGATTTCCATTATAGATGAAAGACAGAGTAAAAATCTTGGAGTCACCTTTGACTTTCTTTTAGCTCCCACACTCCCTCATGGAATCGCTAAGATCTGTGCATTCAAGCTCCTTGACATCACTCACACCCACCCCGCGCCAACACACTGAACTAGCGCCCAAGGTTTGGGCACCTCCAACGACCAGCTAAGCCGTGCCTGCCCTCCCACCCTGGTGCATCCCAAGCTGCTGGTTCTAAAATACTGCTCTGCTTCTGTTACATCAATTCTCAGCATCTTTCAGAGGCTTGTCATTGCCTGCAAGACCCCTATTTCTTGACTTTGTATCAGATACCCCGCAATTCATCATTTAACCACTTTCTGACCTTAGCTTTCACTCTCCCCTCTGTGACAACTCCATCCCAACAAATCCAGGCTATGTTCCAATAGGAACAGGTAGTCCATACCCTAAATAAATGTTAATTCTTCAGTTCAGGTCAGTCGCTCAGTCGTGTCAGACTCTTTGAGACCCCATGAACCACAGCACGCCAGGCCTCCCTGTCCATCACCAACTCCTGGAGTTTATCCAAACTCATGTCCATTGAGTTGGTGATGCCATCCAGCCATCTCATCCTCTGTCATCCCCTTCTCCTCCCACCCTCAATCTTTCCCAACATCAGGGTCTTTTCAAATGAGTCAGCTCTTCGCATCAGGTGGCCAAAATATTGGAGTTTCAGCTTCAATATCAGTCCTTCCATTGAACACCCAGGAGTTAATTCTTAGACACTTATTATTCTCAGGCTTAAGATATCTTTCTTCATGTCATTCCCATTGAAACTTTCTAATATATTTAGAAATAACCTGCAAACCTATCTCTTTCATGAAACTTCCTGGAAAATTTCAAAAAAGTACAAAGTGACCCTTAACCGATGTCATGTTGGAAATCCTTATTTTATACTCAACTATTTGTCTAAATTCTCTTTATTTTGGCAAGTGTTTGCCAAAATTATTTTTACGGAGGTTAGTTCCTGATGGCATTCTGTATGATTTCCACACCCAGGGACCCCATAGCTAGAAGTCAAGTGCCTAGAACATATCTATACTCTCTATAAGTAATTGAAAAAATTCTTCCTGGCAATTTTATTTAATTAATTAGACCAATATTAAATTGATAATAGAAGTTTCATGACCTATATCCTTTTCTGTGTAAGTCACTGAGTGTCTTAAAGTAGAATTATTTACTGGAGGATTATTCTCAAATTTTCCAAGCAATTAATAGAAATTGTCTGGGCTTAGTTTTCCTCCCGCCATTCATAGAGTCACTCATTCTCTTTGGTTTTATTTATTTTGTGATGGTGTTCTGGATGAATACATTTTCTTTACCCTGAATTTTTCTGGCTATCTTTTGCTCTGGTAAATTTCTCTTCGAAGTTTTTGCACTTTCAATTTACATAGCTTTCTTTTCCTATCATGAGTCGCATCCTTTTTTTACATTTAACATTGTCCCAGACAAATGTCATTCAAAGTGCTTTTTTTTTTTCTAATTTGCAATTTTTTTTTTCCTAAAAAAATTGCTGCAAGGGCTTTATTTTTCAGCTCATTCAACAACACTGGTGAAGAGTGTCCTGGCTTTTTCATTTTTGTTTCTTTGGTAACTTTTTATGCTGAAGTAAATTCAGGCTTACAGAAGAGATGCGAGAACAACACAAGGAAAGAGCTCCTGCACACCTACCTCCCAGATTCCCAAGGGTTAATGTTTATCACATTTGCTTTATCGATTTCTTCATGTTTTTTCCTCTCTCTATTTTCCTGGACAATTTGAGAATACATGGTAGACATGATGCCCTAAATATCCGAGTACATGTTTCCTAAGAATAAAGGAGTCTCCCAGTTTCAATGCTAGCTTGAGGCAGCTCCCCTTTGATGTCCCTTTTAAACCTATTTCACTTTGGTAACAACTTTAGGAATTAGACTGGACAAATGAAGTGACCTGGCTCTTTAGTTGTTCAGTGGAACTGGGACTGTTAGTCACTCAATCATGTCCAACTCTTTGTGACCCCATGGACTGTATTCTGCCAGGTTCCTCTGTCCATGGGATTCTCCAGAAAAAAATACTGGAGTGGGTTGCCATTCCCTTCTCCAGGGGATCTTCCTGACTCATGGATAGAGCCTGGGTCTCCTGCATTGCAGGTGGCTTCTTTACCATCTTGAGCTACCAAGGAGGAGAGTAGTTCAGGTCTCACATTTTAATCCTATCACAAAACTGATTAGTATTATGACTGCACCATGCTTCTAATGATGCTGGAACATCCACATTCTATAAATAAGGCTCGGCTTCCCTGACAAGGAAATGGATATTTTTAAAAGGTAGTTCATGAGTGGGAAATAATATAATAGAATTCAAGAGTCTAACAAGTGAGAAAATATCCTAATGGTACAGAAATAACAATATTAAGAAAAATTATAGTTTATATAATTTAAACTCTTTAATTTACAATATAGGAAACTGTAATGTAAAATTAATGTTGTTCTAGTTATCCAAATTTCTTACATGTTTTTAACTGATTTTTCTAAAAGTAAACCATTTTCTAAATTTCTTATGATCCAGTGCCCTCAATGAGTGGAACTCTATGTCAGCCATGCAAGGGACAAAAAAATAAAAACAAAAAAATGCCCAGAAATAACTCTGTCAATTCAGATATCCTGGAAACACACAAAACACACACACACACACACACACACACACACACACACACACACACACACACACACACAGAGGGACTCGTAGCTTAGTACCTCTGAAGATACTAACAGGAAAGTAAACATGATTTCACCATCAAATAAATACTAAATATTTACTGTGTATAAGGACAACAACAACAAACCCTACTTCTACATTAATGAGAAAAAATGTCATAAAACAGCCATAAGATTCAGGCTAAGTGGGAATATCCGAAAAAGTGCTGGATAAACATAGAAATGATAAGTACCAATCACAGTAAGTTCCCCACATACAAATGAGTTTATTTCCCAGAATGTGTCCATAAGTCCAAACTGCTAGTAAGTCCAACAAATTTAGCCTTGGTACCCAACTAACACAATCAGCTATATAGGTTTATAGGTACTAGGTTTATAATACTTTTCATATAAATAATATGTACATAAAAATCTAACACAGAAAATAAAGACATTTTTTAATCTTACAGATGTTGTTGTTCAGTCACCAAATTGTGTCCAGCTTGCAACCCTAAGGACTGCAGACGCCAGACCTCCCTACTTCATTAATTGTGATTTGATAGATATAGTCAGTTCTCTGCATATGACTTCTGCCACCTTTTAAAACTACTGCGTATGTTCTATAGTGATGAACCTCATAGTTAAAAACTAATAAGTACATTTGAGACATTTGAGTTTAGGTTTCAGTAGGTCTTTGTATGCCCCTTTTCTATGAATGATCAGAAGTTTCCAGTAGGCCGCATGCCTGTGGTGGAAGCACACGTCCACAGCCTAGCTGTGGTTTCAAAGTGGGTGGTGTGCCCATCTCGGAACCAACCCTTTTTTGACTTTGTCAAGTGTGCTTGTGGAGTGGGCTTGCCCTGAGCGTCTGTTGCTGAATTAGAAGAACATGTTGTGGGCCGGGTTGCTCTCCTCCCTTCAATCTGTCCCTCAGAGTGAGATGTAATGAGCCAGGCTCAGCCAACTTGCAGCCTGAGGCTGGTCCACCCTCCCAGCTGAACCAGGTCAAGAGCAGCCAGAATTCCACCCAACGCAGAATGGGCAGCTCGAGAATAAATGTTTGTTGTTTGAAGTCATGAAACTTGGGGATAGATGGTTATGTAGTAAAATTGTGGCAATATTTTTGATAAAGAAAAACAGTGCTGTAAGTTCTGGGTTACATTTCTTAACTGAGTCTTTATGTGCCTATAAATAAGTACATAATTTTTAAAAAAGAAGTATTTTGCTTTTTTCAAATTGCCTGTCTAGTCCAGCTCAGTTTAGTTCAGTCACTCAGTCGTGTCTGACTCTTTGCGACCCCATGGACTGCAGCACGCCAGGCTTCCCTGTCCATCACCAACTCCTAGAGTTTACTCAAACTCATATCCACTGAGTGTCTGGCCCAAGGGGCTCTTTTCCTTCTGTTTGCCTGGTTTTATCTCTCATTACTTTAACTACATCATCGGGAGTTTTGAAGGTCATCCCCTTTCTTTCACTCTTTCTTGTATCTGCCAGCCATATCATAGATTACTAAGAACTCAATCAGCCTAAAGCTGGAATTATGTGATAACATCCTAGTCCTAAGGAATGGGAGAAAGGACATTTAATTATACTACTCTCAAGCCACTAATACGGAGGAACATCAAAAGGTGTAGGGAAGGCATTCAAAGTCAGCCCTGGACTGCCTAACGTCCAATTCCATCTTCCATGAGAAAAATCAATGCATCACTTGTTAAGCCGCAGTCTACTGTGACTCCATGGACTGCAACCCGCCAGGTTCCTCTGTCCATAGGATTCTCCAGGAAAGAATATTGGAGTGAGTAGCCATTCCCTTCTCCTGAGGATCTTCCCGACCCAGGGATCGAACTTGGGTCTTCCCCTTTACAGGCAGATTCTTTACCAGCTGAGCCACCAGGGAAGCCTGGTATACATGCTATTAGAGCCAAAATATTCCTAACAGATGTGGATGTCTACAGTATTACAAGGTTGCTGCAACCCATATAATCCTCATATTGATTTCAGAATAGTCTTGCATCTGAAATATTGTAATCAAAACACATCCTGACTGTTATCTCCAGCATCTGTTTCAAGAGACTAACCACAATGCGTGTGGGTGTTAGTCGCTCAGTCATGTCTGACTCTTTGTGACCCCATGAACTGTAACCCACCAGGCTCCTCTGTCCATGGGACTCTCCTGCCAGGAATTCTGGAGTGGGTTGCCATTCCTTTCTCCTGGGGATCTTCCCAACCCAGGGATCAAACCCGGGTCTCCTGCACTACAGGCCGATTCTTTACCATCTGAGTCAACAGGAAAGCCCACTAACCACAATATGCATCTTTAATTCCTCATTCTGGAACAAACACCCACCAGATTATCACTGTGTTTTTAGTGTCAGCCCTCATGATCCGAGCAATAGATAATACCTCTCTGTATAGAAAAGCAGCATGCTACTATTTAATTTTTATCCCATGAAATTTTCCAAGGCCATTTTGAGTTTCAAAGAAGTCTGTCTTTCGGTCTCTCACATACACAACTGAAAGTAGTCTTTTTTTAAGCATTCAAATATATTGCAAATAAACGTTTTCAAACTGTCCGTTTTTTCTCTACTATCCCTCAATTTGGCCTAATGAAATTAGCAAAAGCTAACTTATCATCTTATAAATAGAAGTAAAGATCTAAAAAGTATTAATATTTCTTCTAATACGTATGAAATGGATACTCCAAAAGGCCTAGGATTTCTAGTTACAGCAAGCACTGATATATTATTTCATTTTATTATGAGAACAAGACCAAAAGCAATAAGAATGCAATGAATAGTTTTGTGAATATTTTATGAGGGTATTTAAATAGCCTATAACTTTAGAAAACATCCTGTTTAACTAAATAGGATATTTAGTCCTTAATATCCTATTTGACTAACCTTATGCAGAAAGGCAATAAGAAACATAATTCCTATCACTCCTTTTTAACACATTTTATAAAGTGCTGCATTAGGAGTTCAAAAAAGCAGATCCTTTTCAACCACTAAAGCACACTTCATGTTGAATAAATGACTTAAACTGAAAAAAATTAAAAAAATCAGCTTCTTCTTAGAAAGAAGAGATCAAAGATTGGTGGACATTCAATAGAATTACATGGAGTTACTCTGAAAACCACTGGTGTTTATCCCACCGGGGCTCAAAGGTGGATCCCAGGAAGCTTGTTCACAACTCCCAGGTGGCTCAGTGGTAAAGAATCTGCCTGCAGTGCAGGAGACCCAGGTTCAATCCATGGGTCGGGAGGATACCCTGGAGAAGGGAATGCAACCCACTCAGTATTCTTGCCTGGAGAATCCCAAGGATGGAGAAGCCTGGAGTGCTGCAGTCCATGGGGTCTCAAAAGACTCAGATACGACTGAGAAACTAAGCCCACAGATCGGGTGATTCTGGCATACAACTCTGTTGGCAAATCTATTGGACTTAATCACAGCTGAGGTTTCAGTCGGATATGTTATTTGATGATCCCATGCTTCCTTCTTGAAAAGGAAGGTAGTTTGAGATACGCTTCATTTCCCCACCCTTTAATATTACAAAATTTTAGAGTGCCTTCTGAGAGGTTCAAGAGAGGGCCAAATTTATCATTCAATTCAGCTGCTACATCACTGTAGATCAGAGAAAGCTGACTGATTTTAAAAATTAATCTAAGTCAGGAAAAAACATTTCAGGATTGATAGATATCTGGAAAGATTCATAGTGGAATAAAATTTTAAAATCCTCTACCAGATTTTAGGAAATCCTTTTCAAGTACTTTCCTTCGGTAAATGACTCTAATTATTCTTCACACAAAAGCAGAATGAGGTTTGTACACTTTATCCACTGAATGAGAAGAACGTTGGAAATTAGAGTTCTTTCGGTGATAGCTTTCTCTTGCAGCATTGAATCTTTGACACTGAGACCATTTTCTATGAATGCATCCCAAATCTAATATCCAGAAAAAAATCGCACATGAATCATTTTTTTTCTGTGCTAATTTTTGTTTTGTTTTTCTTTGAGCATTTTCTCTTGTTAAAAGAACAGTAACAATGGCTCTCTAATGAGAGCATAAATTCAATAACTGGTTAGGTCTATTGTTTGGTGGAAAAACAAAGGAGGCCCAGATCGTTCCTCTTCCACAAAGGCGAAAGAAATAACGTTTAGCATCATGTTTAGTTGGGCTTGGAGGAGAGACTTGCTACAAGCTAGCTAATAAAAAATATTGTGTCTGGATAAAAACTTAGGGAATTTCTTACAGGATGAGTCTGGCAAGATCACCTTTTAAGAATGTTAGAGGCAGCTTTTCAGTTTTATATCCAGTTGTGGGAAGAGAAAAAAAATAATAAAGGGCCAATGGGGACCCAACACCTACCTAGAGTTCTAGGACCTCCCACACCAAGAGCATATTCATATTTAATGTATTACATTAAGGGCTCCCAGAGTAAACATTTCCCATTCCTCCCCATAACCATATTCCCCCTACATAGACAAATTAATGAGCATGGATTCTGGTGCCGTCCATAAATATTCAACTAGCGTGTGTATTTATGCCCCAGCTTACAAATAACTAATGGTCAGCTGAGCCAAAATAATCCTACATGCTAGACATGCAGGAAGAATTGCTGATTTCATTTATTATACCACCTGTGAACCTCCTAGGGGAAGGGCACTCTAGTGAAATATTTTGGTGTACTGACACAATTTTGTATTTGTTTATGAGGCTGCACCAGCCTATTCCTAATTTCCTGTTGTAATTCTTTCCCTCAAAGGCCAAGTCCACACATGGGAAGAATATTTTCTGCAGTCTTCTCACAGCTCTGCTATCTCTGTCTCCAATTGCCTCTCCGGGCCTCTTGCTTTCAGCCACGAGGGATTTAAGTCAGCTTTGAGGGCAGAACAAAACCAACAGCAGTGAGAGTTTTAGATCACTGTGTCAATGACTTGACTTTGGTTCTTCTTTGATATGGGGCAGGAGAGAGGGGGTGCTGAGAAAAACTCTCTTTTCTAATTCCTGATTGATGGATGACACTGGAGAGTTTTTACTTCCATGCATCTCACCGAAAGATCAAGCAGAGGCACATGGATCTTGCTTTCCAGCTCACAGCTTCTCTAAGACGTGTCTCTACCCTAAAGCAAAGTATCGATGCAATGCGCACAGCCTAGAAATATTAGTCCTATTCCCTCAGGAGGTATTGACAGCACCGTCTCCTGGGGGATTAGTTACTGCACATTTTAAGGCTTCTTATTAAAATGTGCTAATCCCCCCTGGCAAGCTCAATGTTACCAAACTGGGCAAAAAAAAAAGGTAGTTATTGCTGTCAACAGATCTATCAAAGACACTTGAAGGATTGAGTATGATTATGACTTTCAGCTTTAATGTATCTTTTGCAGTTCAAGAAGCATTAATACAATGTTCCCTGAATTGATGACTATTCATATGTATAGCTTGGTATCTTGATTTTTGGATGTTTGTTTCTCGGTAAATAAGTATTTACAGAGATGTGAATAATAAGTATCAAAGAGATAAAGAATGGATTCCAACAGAATCCATTGCTCAACCAAAGACAAAAACAGGACAAAGAGAGATATCATTGACTTGTCTACAGATGTCCGCCAAGTTAGAAAGCCCTCAGATGGAACCAGTTTGAGTTGGACCAGGAGAACGGAATCAATAACATCTGGATGTTCTCACTCAAAATGATTTCCAAAATTCCCTAACTGCTGATGAACTGGAAGTATAACCGTATTAAACAATGATCAGTTTCAGTGCACACCATGATTTTTCCATTCTTCTTTCGTCAAGTCAGTTCTGGCATCACAAAAAAACAGCAAAAACTTAATGCCTGGCCAATGGCTTAAAGAAATTTTTTGAAAAAAATGAACATGCAAATACAAATGATAATTAGAGTCCAGAGGGCGCATTGCTGAACCAATAATTTGTTTGTTGTGCTTAAATGCTGCAAAGGTTTCTGGTGTGCTCCTTGTGTTGTGCCATATGTGATTCTGTTTTGCTTACACCAAAACAATTGTTGTTGTCTGAGCTTTTGAATCAATCCTTTCTTTTTTAAAAAATAAATGCCCTAATGATCACATCATTAAAAATGTCAATATGAGTGTGTAGGCTGACATTAAGTGTAATTCTTCCTGAGCTGAATTTTTTTCTCATAATGTATACATTCTTATCAGTCTTTGAATATTTAAGGTATAATTTCCAAAGCCATTCCTAAAGAAACTGAACTTTTTTTTTGTTTTATCTAATTATCTAATAAATTAATACAACAAGGGAGCTCATTAAAGGCAAACGAGGAGGAGGGAGAAGGTGTTGCTAGAACTTAATTAGCAAGATACAAAGATACCAATTAACACCTATAGCTCAAAAAAAAAAAAAACTTTTTTCATGTGGCAGCATCAAAAATAAAATCACAGCTGGTTATACATATTAAGTAGAGTGGAGACGAATTTTAGTCTTCTGTTGGTATTAAGACCTCAGGAGGAAGACAGGAGGAGAGGGACTAGGAGAGAAAAACTTCTCGGCTGGCCAAGAAAGCACCACTTGGTTAATCTGGATGCCTTCTGTTCAGGTGTTTAGAAGAGTGCCCGCATTTGGGGGGAAAACTCTACACTAATTTCAAGCCAATAACATGTTATTGTTCCAAATTCTTTATACAAACATCTTCTCTAAAAATAATGGTAAATATATGATTTGTAATGATCATTTCTCTCCTTCATATCATTCTTTTCTCAAATCTAAACACCCATGTGAAAAACTAAACTACGTAAGACAAAAATCGTCCTTAGTTTAGGTACAAACACAAAGGAGGGTTTCAAGTTTTCTAAAAGAATAAGTCAAAGTGATCACACATTGGTGTGATTTGATGAAATGTAACATTTTAAAAGAGGACTGGGAAGTACCTAGGTTTTGCCCTTCTCAAGATCACTTAAACTGGGTACCTACACTTAGACCTACTAAATACAAAATTAAGGCAGGAGGTTACGTGCTGAGTTTGATGTCAGGTGCTTGGGCAGGTTTCAATGAATAAAGGAAGCTTAGGAAATAAAGATTATCCTAAAATAGTGCTATGAGCATTTTCTGTGATGTTCATGCTTTCTAATGATATGTTTCAGGTTATGCATCCTTGTCATAACACTACTCTTGCAAAGCTGTGTCCTTCTCAGAATATCCCTGCTGGAGACACACAATAATCCATCCGTCCTTATTGATAAGGCTAACTGTGATTAATGTTTGTCTAATTTAGTCACTCTTTGGGGCTTCCCAGGTGGCTTAGTGGTAAAAAATTCCACCTGCCAATGCAAGAGACGCAAGTTCGATCCTATGGTCGGAAATATTTCCTGAAGTAGAAAATGGCAACCCTTTCCAGTATTCTTGCCTAGAAAGTTCCACCAACAGAGGAGCCTGGTAGGCTACCATCCATGGAGTCACAAAGAGTCCAACGTGACTGACCATACACACATGCATGCGTGACTCACTGTTTTGATCTACAGAATAATTTTAAAATTGGCTCTATTTTAGCTAATGATCAGAATGTCTTTAAAACATATTCTATTTTCAAACGAGCCATGTTGTATATCCCACATGTGGATCAAATTGGATATATTTCTACTGTTTTAGATTTCTATTGGCAAACCCACAACATCCTAATATCAGCCTCATTCACATCCAACTCAGCAAAATTTTCAACACTTTTTAAAATGATTATGAAATTAAATATGTCCTTGGAAATCCATGCTTTAAGACTGGGAAGAAAAAATTATTTGCTGTATACACTTTCACAGTTTAATTTGTGTATCTTATTTCCTAAAATATCATGTCAGTAAAATCATATACTTATCAGGAAACTGACTAAATTAATTTACTGTCAAAAAAGACCTTCTATTAAGCTATAATTAAGATGAATAGGTAGCTTACTGTCTGTTTGCGAAGATGAAACAAGTGCTTGGACCATAGGGTAAGGTGAAAAGTGGTATATAAAAACACATGCAGAGTATATCATGTGAAATGCCAGGCTGGATAAAGCACAAAATGGAATCAAGTTGCTGGGAGAAATATAACAAACCTCAGATATACAGATGACATCACCCTTATGCTAGAAAGCAAAGAGGAACTAAAGAGCCTCTTCATCAAGATGAAAGAGGAGAAAGAAAAAGCTGGCTTAAAATTCAACATTGAAAAAAACCAAGATCATGGTATCCAGTCCCATTACTTCATGGCAAACAGACAGGGGAAAAATGGAAATAGTAACAGACTTTATTTTCTTGAGCTCCAAAATCACTGCGGAAAGTGACTTCAGCCATGAAATTAAAAGACGCTTACTCCTTGGAAGAAAAGCTATGACCAACCTAGACAGCATATTAAAAAGCAGACGCATTATTTTGCTGACAAAGGTCCATCTAGTCAAAGCTATGGTTTTCCAGTGGTCATGTGTGGATGTGAGAGTTGGACTATAAAGAAAGCTGAGTGATGAAGAATTGATGCTTTTGAACTGCGGCATTGAAGAAGACTCTTGAGAGTCCCTTGGACAGCAAGGAGATTAAACAAGTCAATCCTAAAGAAAATCAACCCTGAATATTCATTGGAAAGACTGATTCTGAAGCTGAAGCTCCAACACTTGGGCCACCTGATGCGAAGAACTGACTCATTGCAAAAGGTGCTGGTGCTGGGAAAGATTGAAGGCTGGAGAAGAAGGGGACGACAGAGGATGAGATGGTTGGATGGCATCACTGACTCAATGGAGTTTGAGTAAACTCTGGGAGTTGGTGATGGACAGGGAGGCCTGGTGTGCTGCAGTCCACGGGGTTGAAAAGCGTAAGACATGACTGAGCAACTGAACAACAATGTGCCACTCATTAGTAAAACTACTTGCATCACTAAAAGCTCAGATCAACAATCCCCCTGACTACCCTCTATGTCTGGATGTATTTGGTTTGCTATATCTCACACATTCTTCTTAATACATGACCTTGTTTTAACCCACTGATTTCCTGCTGAAAATTATCCTGGACCTTCCTCTATCACTCACCTCCCAGGAGAGAACTAACATTTCAAAAACATTATAGACAATGTGATACATAAGTATGAGCCATTTGACCTGTAACACTACTTGACATCTTTTGACCTAAAATGGTAATGTCATAAGTTTCAACCAAATATTAATTTTGACCTGTGCTCTGGGGAAATCATTGATATAATCAGGAACTCATACCCAGGGATGATTAACTATTAGGAATTGTTCAAATCAGAAGCCTGGGACCATGAGTGGCAGAAACATGCCAATTATTTTTATCTATGATGAGGCTTGGTTAGATAATATAATTGATCACATATGATGTATTTCAATGGGCAAAGTACTAATGTTCAAAGTATTAGTGGATTGCCTGGAAATACCACACATACACCCTCCCATTTCAGGAACAGTGCATGAGCTTCTCCCAGGTTCGAGTTGAAACAGTTGGTAATGGTACCCAAGATGTGATTGTGAAATGACTTTGTATCCAGCTGCTGATTCAATGATTGTGGTACAATTATCTGACCCTAAGTTAGGCTGAATTTTGTCCTTAGCATCTGTCTTCTAGCTTGAGTAAACATTTTACACTCTGCAAGTAGAGGATGGAAAAGAAAAAAAAAAGTAGAGAGTTATAACTTCATTAAGTTTAGTGCAATTGATTTTGCCCCTACTTGATGACACACGACTGTGTGTATAGCGGAATTCTGTCTGAGACGGTAAGGAAGGGGATGTCTATTTCCCACCTACCACTCTGCACAGAAGGCTAACAATCTTACTAAAAAAGATCTAATGATTATAAACAACACCACCACCTGAAGTCAGGTCATGTGTGCGTGGTCAGTCTGCCATCTTGAATTCAAATTTGCATTTAGCAGGTTTGTTTTTGTTACATAAGACTTGCATTTCAAAACATCAGTCTCTATCAGTTCGGTCTCTGTCAATTACAAAGTAAAAGTGTTAGTGACTCTGTTGCATCTCAATCTTTGCAACCCCAGGGTCTGTAGCCCACCAGGCTCCTCTGTCCATAGGATTGTCCAGGCAAGAATACTGGAGTGGGTAGCCATTCCCATCTCCAGGGATCTTCCCAACCCAAGGATCAAACCTGGGTCTCCTGCATCACAGGTGAATTCTTTACTGGCTGAGCCACCAGGGAAGCCCTGTCAATTACAAAGCCCTTCCCCCAGTATCTATCAAGTTATGGCAACCCACTCCAGTACTCTTGCCTGGAGAATCCCATGGACGGAGGAGCCTGGTAGGGCTACAGTCCAAGGGGTCACAAAGAGTCGGACATGACTGAGTGACTTCACTTTCCTTTCCTACTGAGCTCTGCAGTGTATGCCTTTCATAAGCTCTCTCTCAAATTCTTAGCACTCTGGAATCTAAGTACTCCCACACAATGCAGACATGCTCCACATTTTAGCTATGCCTTCAAAATTATGAGCGCACACAAAGAGGCTCCCTACCTCCGTCCAAGAGAAAAGGTTAAGATTACACAGAGAAGAACATTTGATTGGGTGTTGAAAGATGAGAAAATGTCTGCCAGGTGAATAAAATAAAGAAGGAGTAGGAGGTGGAAGATTCGGAGACAAAATGGCTTGTCTGGGAAAGGAGAAGCCTTCTAAGGCAGCTGGAAAGCAAGATGTGTGGGTAAAACTGGAGCAGAAGAGACAAGAGAAATGAGTGTGAATTAGAACAACCTTGAGGACGCTGGTGTTTATTCCACAGCCGAGGCACAGCCATGAGGGGGCCAGATGAAGCTGGAAGCCCTGCACCTCCGATGCCTCCCACCCCAGTCTGCATGGCCACGTTCCATCACACGGCTCCCTCTGACAGTGTGGGTCTAAGAAGCCTGAGAGTTACCCTGTGTAATGGCCAAGAGATTCACAAAAGAGCAGCTAAAGAAAGAAGGGGTGGAGTTGGAGGACGGGGAGGAATGTTCCTAAGAATGCTGTGAGGAATGGATCAAATTATGGAGCTGGACAAACAGGAAAGAAGAAGCCGGGAGGAAAAAAACAAAGTCTGAAGTTGTGTGGAAGGCATTAGGGAATTCTAAAAAGGAGAGAGAGATGGTGAGATTCTTCTGGCTGCAGATACTGATCTTTGTCGCTCGGAGATGGGAGAATTTCTGGGTGTTAACAAGACCCCAGGTGAGGCGAGGAGAGTGAGTGGTGGAAGGGTGTGAAACTGAAGAAAGGGAGGTTGGGGGAAGAGAAGTTAGGAGGATGAGCAAGTATGGGGCACAGGAGGAAAATCAGAGTGTGACTCCCTTGGGGGGTCTGCATGTTACCAGCTGCCAGGAGACTGACATGGCATTGATGCTAAAAAAAAAAAAAAAAAAGTACTTATTAAATGAAAGAATCCTGAAAGAAGTGTTATCTCAAATGTGTGTACTAAAAGCAGAAAAGTCAGTGGAAAGATTTGGGAGGGCTAGGAGTATAAGACACATTCTGCAGAAAAATAGAATTTTGGCAACGGAATAGAAAACAAAGATGTGAAAGAAAAAAAAAAACAGCAAAATATCATTTCAAAGTTCTTATTACAACCTATTAGGAGAACTGTGGTACTACTTCAAAAAGCAGAAGAGACCCTGGAATCAAGGGAGCATCCCATGAATCAAAGAAGCATCCCATGAATCAAGGGAGCATGGGAGAATCCCATGGACAGAGGAGCCTGGAGGGCTATAGGTCATAGGGTCGCAAAGAGATGGACATGACTCAGGTGACTCAGTATGCACACTATACACTAACTCCACGTAGAGGACTTGTGTTTGTGGTTACACACAAATGGGTTACACCAGTACAACTTGAGTTGGACCAAAGTAAGGAAGGGCAGCAAGTGTTCATTTTTATCCTGTGTTTTGTTTTGCTTTCAGTGGGAAAACCAGGAGTCGGTCTTGTCTTTTCCCAGAAGTATAAGCAAAATAAGAAATAAATGGAAAGCCCAGATTTTGTCAGGTTCCGGTACACACTGTGTTAAAAGTATCCAGCACTTTCTGTCATTTCTCTACGCCATGAGCTTGTTTATACACCCTTTGCAGTTGGGGTCATGGAGTTATACTCCAGGTTGACATTTGTGTTGTGTGTAAGCTGCACAAATAGGAATTAAATAAGAACATGTTTCAGTCTAAACTTCATAACTTAATCTCTCCGCCATTCACAAAAGGATATGTCATTACAGAAACTCCTAATATGACTGTTTCAAACTGATTCAACAAACCACCACTCTTTGCAGGATATCCAGAGTTCAGTTTGGCAAATAAGTTAGAGAATACTGTAGCTTAGTAAATGGGCTTTATAGTTGCAAAGACCCGGGTTTAACTTTAAACTCTATCATTTCTTTGTTGTGTGATTCTGGAAAAATCACTACAATTCTTTGAGATGTATCTTCCTTCTTTGTAAACTGTGCTCAAAAAAATGCGGATCTCAAAGGACAGAGACAATGAAATAATGCATGTAAATTCGCCATTGACAAGCCTAATCAATACAAGTTGTCAATAGCTACTCACACAATTAAGCATGCTGCTTTTTAAGCTCTACAATATTTATTGACCCAGGATCAATATTTTTCTATCCAAAATTGCCGGGAGCCAGCTCATGGGATCCCACCCATGACAGAGTCATGAGGTAAAGGGCTGATCGAGCACGGCTTCTCAGCCCTCAGGAATTCTCGAAAGGCTGCCCCAGCACTCACCTTAAAGATGATATCTGTCTTTCTGATGTTTGCTACAATAAACCTCTTCTTATTTTCTGTGATTTAGAAAAAAGGCTTTTCCTGATTCTCTTCTAAAATAGATCAATCTGAAATCTCAATCGACAAGGCCCCTGAACGGTAGCACCCTAATAAAATTATCTGGGATATAGAGTATGCTGATCTAAATTCCTTTTGCTAACATATTGGTTTGTTTAATAAACGTACCTGTGCCTTTGGAGCTAATGTGCATAACTGCTCCCTAGTAATAAAACAGCATTGAGAGCCTCTGTACAGAAAGCCTCTGTGGGCACAAAATCCTTCGCAGGAGAGAATTAACTGATGATTCTTACTTAGAGCTGACCTTCAGCTTGTGTTCTGTGACCTTCTGGGACCACATTCTTTTCTGTTAAGCTCAAGGCGTAAAGTGAATTACCGAAAACAGGTTTTACCTTGAAACTTTCTATTGATAAATTCTTTCCTGCTGTGCCTGATGCAGAAGTGTTCTGACTCATCAACCCTTATCAATGGAGAGTCACAGGATGTTAGCAGGCCCCCAGGCCAGAAGATGATGTAAACAAAATGAGGCTTTTTGTAACTAAAGACATGCAAACGGTTTCGATGAGGGCCAAAACTGACGACCCATTAAGCTGATTTGGTATGACTCTACACTTTACATTTGTTTCTATGTACCACTAAAAATATAAAAGCTGTCTTAAAAACAGTCAAGTCAGAAGACACTTGGAAACACCGAGACTCGCTGTGTCTTCTCATTCGTATCGCCAACGCCGTCCATCCTGAGGGAACCCTGACCAGCTGGGGCAGGACTCCGGCACAAAATCTTTCCACGTGACTGTATCACACTAAACAGTGCTATAATTATCAAACTAAACAGTGCTACTATTGTGATTATAGTATCTTCATCTGTACAAACTGGACACTGAACATTTTTTTAAACTCATCTTTGATTCTTTAATGCTGCAATGTGAATATTGCAAGAATCCAGGATGGACCTGGAATTTAATATAAGCTATTAAGATGCCAAATAAGTTGTAGACAAAGCACAATATGATTAAAGTTCCTTTAAATTTCTTCTAGACTACTTGTCACAATCCACAGGATTCATAATTACAAGGGAGAAGCACAGGATTCCCTAGCATTAGAGTTCGGAATAACCACACTCTGTGATTAAACTAGGTTAATTCGGTCTTTGGCAGTAATGTTATTAATACAATAGCTGCTACTATTGATACAAATATTATTCTTTACATCAAATATTACTATTTGTAATAGTACTATTGATATAAATATGTCACTATTGATATAAATACTGATATCAATATCAAAACCACATGAAGGTAAAAAGCAAGGAAGAAAAATTTTATAAACATCAGAAAGCATAACATTCCACATGAAAAACATCCTTACAATACAATACCTGAATTCTCTAATTTAGAATGGAAAAGGACAGATAATTGTTGACATGCCAGTTTTTATATCAACGTGAATACACAGAGGGGTAGCATTCTTTCCTGAAACCCCTGGGTGTTTCAGTGCAGAACATCTATCTCCCTTCCAATTTGCCTGCAGGGTTTGTCTTAAAGAAGGATTCAGTTCTTCAGAGAAGCTCAATAATGCAACTTGAGTTGAGTGAAACAAAAATACATTCATATAAATGGATATGATTACATTTTTTTCTTAGCAAGAAAATAATATATTTGCCTTTGTTTTGCTTTTTGACAGAAATAGATGACAGTATTACAGTGATCACAGAAATTTTCACAATTAGAATGCTTAAAATCCATCTAGAAAGTTTATCAGAGGTAGATTTCAAGTCCTCAAAAGGTGTACTCGTCTCTAATTTAAACACCTCGCTTTTCTTCCACCTTGTCTCTGCCCTCCTTCCACCCATTCAGCTGCACTCACCCGCTGGTCTAACTATGCAAAGGGAGGGTCAGGCAGCAGTGGAGTCACTAACAAATCAACGTCTGGGCCTGGGCGCTGCTCCCTGCCTTAGTTAAAGCTACCATAACGACAATCCTGGAGACTGAGTGGTTTAAACAACAGAAACACATTTTCCTTGATTCCAGAGTCTAGGAAGTCTCAGATCAAGGGACCAACTCACCTGGTTCTGGTGGGAGCGCTCTTTCTGGCTCTCCAGATGGATGCCTTCTGCTGTGTCTTCACGTGACAGAAAGAAAGACTGTATTACTCACGTGTCTTACAGGAACTCTGATCATACTGACGAGGGCCCCACCTTGGTGACCTCACCTAAACCTAATCATCCCCCGGAGACCCTTCATCCTACTTCCACCGTATCGGGAACTAGGGCTTCAGCATACGTACTTTACGAGGTCACATTCGGTCCCTAGCTTCCCCGTCATCCACAACAGTCCCTCCCAGGGAATGGAGCTAAATGGAACACCAAATTGTGCGAAGAGGTCAGAGGCAGCATCAAGCCAGCCCGAGTGATGCTACGTGACTAAATAAGACCTCGGGCACATAGGGAATAAGAATGTAGCCAAACAAAATGCCAGATACCAAGAGAAGGGGCAGTGGCCTCGAATCTCAGATCCAAGAAAGGTTTAGTTATGCACATGGAACCTGGGCTTTCCGAGGCCTGGTAGGGTTTCCTCAAGTCAGGAGGTGTCCTGTGGTGGGTGGCTTCCTGAGGAGACGTGACAAGCAACAGCCCAGGCTTGTCCTGCCTAGGGGATGGGCCCACAGGTGCCCAGTCTGCTCGCAGCGGGAGACCTTAACCCCCTCGTGTCCAATAGAAGAGGATTATCCCTCTTCAAAAAGTGAACCTACCGAAAAATATGTAGATTTCTAACCAGAAAAAAAAAAAAGTGGAATGATAAGATCACTTCCCTCTGTGGTGTGGATGTGAACTTTCCGTGTTTATTGATGCAATTACAAAATCGGTATTTCTTAATTGTGGACACCCTTCACTTTTTCCTCAGGCTTCCCTGGTGGCTCAGGTGGTAAAGCGTCGGCCTCCATTGTGAGAGACCTGGGTTCAATCCCTGGGTTGGGAAGATCCTCTGGAGAAGGAAATGGCAACCCACTCCAGTACTCTTGCCTGCCCATGGATGGAACAGCCTGGTAGGCTACAGTCCACGGGGTTGCAAAGAGTAGGACACGACTGAGCGACTTCACTTTCACTTTTTCTTCATTAAAATTTAAATTCTAACAGAAAGTGAATTAAATGATAAAAGAGGGTGTGGCATAGTAAGAACAAAGATTTGGGGACAAAATCCAAGTAGGTATCGCTTCTCCACCTGGGCCACTTAATAGCTACATGACTCTGGTCATGACATTTAAATTCTCAAACACTTTGTTTTCTGAACAGTAAAATGGGAAGGGAAGAAAAAAAAAACAGCAATATCTAACTCCTGGCGCTATGGAGAGAATCATTTAAGAGAAAACATGGGAAAGCACTTTATCCTGTAGAATGATGTTAAAATTGGACTGCTGTTGTATTATTCTGTTTCCTCTGGAATTAGGTAGCATCGCTGACACAATAGACGTAAATTTGAGCAAACTCCAGGAGATAATGAAGGACAGGAAAGCCTAGCAGGCTGCAATCCATGAGGTCACAGAGACTTGGACTTAGAGGCTGAACAAAACTGGAATTGATAAAGAGAGTTACAAATTTGTGTCTGTTGAATTTTCCCCTTCATTTCTCCACATATCATACTTTGACATAGACACTTGCTGTTTAATGATGTGTGTTTAATTGGTGCATATGGATTAGAGGAAAGAAGTTTTTTGGTTTTTTTAGCAGATACTCTCACTTCATGCTGCTAACATGAAACTACTTAAACACAGCTCCCCCCACCCAAAAGTGTATAGGTCTGGCTTGGCATTTACACAACATCTGTCGCTCTTTGCTGGGAACCTTTGCATCAGTCTGTAGACCAACTTGACATTGCAAATATTATGATTACTCACACTCAGGTGCAACCATATAGCACAACTTTCATTAAAACTGACATTGTATATACAGAGCAAATTACACTAGATGTTTGTCTCATATATTTAAATGCATGTTATGGATTCTATTAATTATCTTCATTGACAATTCTAGCTTCTACAATAATTGTTTCTCAACTTCCAAGCTGTCCTACTTTTTGAAACAAAACATTTCATGCTTTCTCTTGAGAATTACTCATCACAAGATTAAATATACATAGAGCAATTTAAATTCATCTGAAATTTTTTCTCTTCTTTGATTTGTTTGTTAAATCATGTGTTTGTTAAATCATCATTTGCTATTTCTAATTTGTAGCACTAATTGCATCTACTTTGAATTCCGTATGAAATCATCTTCATAAAACAGTGTAATTTACTGTATCGTATTTATATGAGCTTCCCACAGACTTTCTTTTTCTGTTTTATATGTTTTTAAAATGGTGAAACAAATTTAAAGAAGAATGTTTATTCCTATTCAAAAACTCAGTATTTATTAGATTTCATTATTAAAATAAATTATTCCAAAATATTGAGCTATTGAGTGAATCCTTTTGATATCAATTCATTTATCTTGTATGCTCAAAAAAATGTGTCTATTTCTAACCATTTGCATAGTGCTTACTATGAGCCTGGCAATGCAAGAGACTCGGGTTTGATCCCTGGGTCGGAAGATCCCCTGGAGAAGGAATGGCTACCTACCCCAGTATTCTTGCATGGAGAACTTCATGGACAGAGGAGCCTGGCAGGCTACAGTCCATGGGGTTGCAAAGAGTCAGACATGATTGAGTGACTAACAGCAGTGTGAGCCTGGTGTTTTTCTATATATGTTATATGAATCTCAAATCAGCCTTCTACATGCAGGTACTATTATTACTCAGACTTCAAGATGGAGAAACTGACTCAAAGGGGTTAATTCCATTGATCAATGTCACATAATTAATATTATGCAGAACCAGGGTACAAAGCTACCCAGTATAACTCTATATTTCATGCTTTTAAAAATACATCATTGGCTCTCAAGCCTTAACATGCATAACAATTATCTCAAGAGCTTGGGAAAACATAGTTTTCTGGATCCAATGGGTCAGAAATTCAGAGATTCAATGTGAGGCTCATAACTTTGTGTTTCTAACAAGCTCACAGACGATACCGATATAACTAGTCTAAGTAGCACACTTTGAGAACTCCTAAACTACCTTATGCTGGCTCTCTTAGGGTGATAATCAAAGATACCAAAGACATTGGCATCTATAGTGATTACCAGTTACACCCTGACAATACTAAATATGTATGCTTCACTTTGGAAGAGATGAAAGTTTGCCAACCAACATATTCTGTGCAATATTAATACTTAGCCTTAAATACTATATAAATAGTCTTTCAGTCAAATGGCTTTGTGTTTCATTTATTTCTCTGACAGTTTTGCCAGTATGATACTGAGTAAACAGGGCATTTTCCTAAACTCCAATCTCCTCAGTTGTAAAGTGGGTATAATGTTTGCCTCACTGAGTTTTTGAGTGGATTAACCAAGATGCTATTAGTTGAGTATCTACCATAAGAACTCAGTAGTTGCTTAGTTAGAAGTTATTTTCCTTTTCAGCTTATTCTAAACGGGTGAAAAATCAGCAATTGTTCAAATTCATCAATAATACACTGGGAAGAAGAGGGAGAAGAAAAATAAAGAAGAGGAATTAAGACAGTGGATATTATATATTGACAAATTTCTTGTTCCAGTTGGAAATTCAAATATTTTTATAACAAAAGCAAAAACATTTCCTGACAATCTCTCTTACTAAGAGCTTGGGTGAAGTGATTAAAAGTCATTATACCCTCCTGAAATAGTCACTTTCCAGTAAGAGTTCATTAAAGCACTTTAAACTGCTGGGCATGATTACAGAGAATAGAATACTAATTGTTAAAAATAAATGTCATGTCTGAACTGACTGAATCCATCTCTTTCAATATACTGTTATATAGATGGGGAAACAGTGGAAACAGTGGCTGACTATTTTTCTGGGCTCCAAAATCACTGCAGATGGTGATTGCAGCAATAAAATTAAAAGACACTCCTTGGAAGGAAAGTTATGACCAACCTAGACAGCATATTAAAAAGCAGAGACATTACTTTGCCAACAAAGGTCCGTCAGGTCAAGGCTATGGTTTTTCCAGTGGTCATGTATGGATGTGAGAGCTGGACTATAAAGAAAGCTGAGCACTGAAGAATTGATGCTTTTGAACTATAGGGTTGGAGAAGACTCTTGAGAGTCCCTTGGACTGCAAAGAGATCCAACCAGTCCATCTTAAAGGAGATCAGTCCTGGGTGTTCATTGGAAAGACTGATGTTGAAGCTGAAACTCCAGTACTTTTCGCCATCTGATGCAAAAGAGCTGACTCACTGGAAAAGACCCTGATGCTGGGAAAGATTGAGGGCAGGAGGAGCAGGGGATGACAGAGGATGAGATGGTTAGATGGCATCACCGACTCGATGGTCATGGGTTTGGGTGGACTCCGGGAGTTGATGATGGACAGGGAGGTCTGGTGTGCTGCGGTTCATGGGGTCACAAAGAGTGGGACATGACTGAGTGACTGAACTGAACTGAATGTTCTCTAACTACATGTCATTCCCAAATATTGTTACCCTCTTTTCTGATCTTTAAAGCTTGTTGCCAGTCTCCACATCCCATTTTCTTTGTTGCATGTTAGGGGATCATGGTGTGATTTAATTTTTTACTCTATTAAGCATAATGTTTGGCCAAAATAGTATGGGGGAAAGCTGTGGGATTGGTGATCTGGCTGTCATCAAAGCACAATCTGGGTGATATTCTTAACTTCCAAGGGACCTTCTGTTAGAACTCATTTGAAGCAGTTGATTTTTCTCTGATTCCGCTGAAACATCTCGGCTAATGAATGATTAGAGGGAGAATGTGAAAAGGTAAACTGAAAGTGAAGACTCTTGATCGTGTTCCACTCTTTGCGACCCATGGACCATAGCCCGTAGCCCGCCAGGCTCCTCTGCCCATGGGATATTCCAGGCAAGAATACTGGAGTGCATTACCATTCCCTTCTCCAGGGGATCTTCCCGACCCAGGGATCAAACCCGGGTCTCCTACACTGCAGGCAGACTCTTTACCATCTGAGCCACCAGGGAATCCCAGGAGAATGTGAACTCACATGCAAAATCTTCTAAAATACAGGTGACACTATTTGCCTGAAGGACTTCTGGTGGCTTAGAGGTAAAGTATCCACCTGCCAATGCAGGAGTCTCAGGTTGGATCCCTGGATCCCCTGGAGAAGGCAATGGCAACCCACTTCAGTACTCTTGTCTGGAAAATTCCATGGACTGAGGAGCCTGGTGGGCTATG
This sequence comes from Okapia johnstoni, assembly GCA_024291935.2. Lineage (NCBI taxonomy): Eukaryota > Metazoa > Chordata > Mammalia > Artiodactyla > Giraffidae > Okapia > Okapia johnstoni. The sequence goes on along the minus strand of CM044321.1, from coordinate 5,356,816 downwards.
TATGGTCCATGGGGTCACAAAGAGTCAGACTCGACTGAGCACACACTGCGGCTTAGTGACTAAACAATGACAATTTGCCTGAAACAGTTGATTTCTCAAGAACAGGCCAAACTAACTCAAGATCCAAGATGACAGAATCTTTGGAAGGGGGAACAAGAAGACCTTCTGGGACTTAGGAATATTCTATTAATGTCTTATTTTATTAGCATGCTGGCTATGTTCACTGAAAATCCATAGAGCTTATGGTTTATCATTTGAGTACTTGTATGAATATATGTAAACTTTGAATGAAATTTTACCCAAAACAATAAAGTAAGTTCTTAAACTCTGGGTATTGGTCCATGCTCCAGTATCCCCTGTTTATAGGACCGGCTAGGGAGAAGACTAAGTCACAAAAACTATTTATTCACTCCTAAAAATTTTATTTTAGGTAGGCCATTGAGACCAGCATTAAAAGACAACATTTTTCTTCAGCAAAATATTTTTATTTCATGGTCTGTGTAAATACACATTTCAAAAGAATGTAAACCAATGGTTGTTTTACAGTAGTTCTTGGTTTCCATTTGTTTTGTACAAGTCAAAAATCATCACCGAATAAAAATCAGTGACCTAAATTCAGAGGCATGATCCTGGACAGACCCATCTAAGTGTTGGAAAGATACAATTTGCCATCTTCTATATTTATTTATCTTGTTACTATGCTCCAGCAGCATCATTTCATCTTCCAAAGACTGTAGAATAATTTGTTTTCTCTAAACCAATTTGTATCATGTCAAAGTGAAATTGCAGTTTTACAACCACCTAGGGGAATGAGCTTATCCCCTTCCATAAATAAAAAAGCAATCTGCATAAATATGTACTAAGATATCCCTATAGACTCTAAGAGTTTTGTATATGGAAGGAAGAGGTGTGAGTAGAAACAATTAAAAGAAATTAAGCCAGGCAAGTTCCAACCTTCACTTCATTTGCCATATTTTAATTGTCTAATAAGTTAATACCAATGTGAGAGCAGATCCACACAAATATCATTTGGAATTAGAGCCAGCTTATTCACATGAAAAGGTACCTTTCCACTGCACGCCACTTGTTCTGAAGGATAAGCTCAGAATAGAGTCCTTCAGCAAATAAGAATAACATGATATTCAGGAGAACCAATCCACTGAATTGAAAATCCGGAGTTATTTTGCATTACACTGTTCATCAGTGAGTACCATGATATTCAGGAGAACCAACCCACTGAATTGAAAATCTGGAGTTATTTTGCATTGCACTGTTCATCAGTGAGTACCATGATATTCAGGAGAACCAACCCACTGAATTGAAACTCCGGAGTTATTTTGCATTGCACTGTTCATCAGTGAGTACCATGATATTCAGGAGAACCAACCCACTGAATTGAAACTCTGCAGTTATTTTGCATTGCACTGTTCATCAGTGAGTACCATGATATTCAGGAGAACCAACCCACTGAATTGAAAATCCGGAGTTTATTTTGCATTGCACTGTTCATCAGTGAGTACCATGATATTCAGGAGAACCAACCCACTGAATTGAAACTCCTGCAGTTATTTTGCATTGCACTGTTCATCAGTGAGTACCATGATATTCAGGAGAACCAACCCACTGAATTGAAACTCTGGAGTTATTTTGCATTGCACTGTTCATCAGTGAGTACCATGATATTCAGGAGAACCAACCCACTGAATTGAAAATCTGCAGTTATTTTGCATTGCACTGTTCATCAGTGAGTACCATGATATTCAGGAGAACCAACCCACTGAATTGAAACTCTGGAGTTATTTTGCATTGCACTGTTCATCAGTGAGTACCATGATATTCAGGAGAACCAACCCACTGAATTGAAACTCTGGAGTTATTTTGCATTGCACTGTTCATCAGTGAGTACCATGATATTCAGGAGAACCAACCCACTGAATTGAAACTCCGGAGTTATTTTGCATTGCACTGTTCATCAGTGAGTACCATGATATTCAGGAGAACCAACCCACTGAATTGAAACTCTGGAGTTATTTTGCATTGCACTGTTCATCAGTGAGTACCATGATATTCAGGAGAACCAACCCACTGAAATTGAAAATCCGGAGTTATTTTGCATTGCACTGTTCATCAGTGAGTACCATGATATTCAGGAGAACCAACCCACTGAATTGAAACTCTGCAGTTATTTTGCATTGCACTGTTCATCAGTGAGTACCATGATATTCAGGAGAATCAACCCACTGAATTGAAACTCTGGAGTTATTTTGCATTGCACTGTTCATCAGTGAGTACCATGATATTCAGGAGAACCAACCCACTGAATTGAAACTCTGCAGTTATTTTGCATTGCACTGTTCATCAGTGAGTACCATGATATTCAGGAGAACCAACCCACTGAATTGAAACTCTGCAGTTATTTTGCATTGCACTGTTCATCAGTGAGTACCATGATATTCAGGAGAACCAACCCACTGAATTGAAACTCTGGAGTTATTTTGCATTGCACTATTCATCAGTGAGTACCATGATATTCAGGAGAACCAACCCACTGAATTGAAACTCTGCAGTTATTTTGCATTGCACTGTTCATCAGTGAGTACCATGATATTCAGGAGAACCAACCCACTGAATTGAAACTCTGCAGTTATTTTGCATTGCACTGTTCATCAGTGAGTACCATGATATTCAGGAGAACCAACCCACTGAATTGAAACTCTGGAGTTATTTTGCATTGCACTGTTCATCAGTGAGTACCATGATATTCAGGAGAACCAACCCACTGAATTGAAACTCTGGAGTTATTTTGCATTGCACTGTTCATCAGTGAGTACCATGATATTCAGGAGAACCAACCCACTGAATTGAAACTCCGGAGTTATTTTGCATTGCACTGTTCATCAGTGAGTACCATGATATTCAGGAGAACCAACCCACTGAATTGAAACTCTGGAGTTATTTTGCATTGCACTGTTCATCAGTGAGTACCATGATATTCAGGAGAACCAACCCACTGAATTGAAAATCCGGAGTTATTTTGCATTGCACTGTTCATCAGTGAGTACCATGATATTCAGGAGAACCAACCCACTGAATTGAAACTCTGCAGTTATTTTGCATTGCACTGTTCATCAGTGAGTACCATGATATTCAGGAGAATCAACCCACTGAATTGAAACTCTGGAGTTATTTTGCATTGCACTGTTCATCAGTGAGTACCATGATATTCAGGAGAACCAACCCACTGAATTGAAACTCCGGAGTTATTTTGCATTGCACTGTTCATCAGTGAGTACCATGATATTCAGGAGAACCAACCCACTGAATTGAAACTCTGGAGTTATTTTGCATTGCACTGTTCATCAGTGAGTACCATGATATTCAGGAGAACCAACCCACTGAATTGAAAATCCGGAGTTATTTTGCATTGCACTGTTCATCAGTGAGTACCATGATATTCAGGAGAACCAACCCACTGAATTGAAAATCCGGAGTTATTTTGCATTGCACTGTTCATCAGTGAGTACCATGATATTCAGGAGAACCAACCCACTGAATTGAAACTCTGCAGTTATTTTGCATTGCACTGTTCATCAGTGAGTACCATGATAATTCAGGAGAATCAACCCACTGAATTGAAAACTCTGGAGTTATTTTGCATTGCACTGTTCATCAGTGAGTACCATGATATTCAGGAGAACCAACCCACTGAATTGAAACTCTGGAGTTATTTTGCATTGCACTGTTCATCAGTGAGTACCATGATATTTCAGGAGAACCAACCCACTGAATTGAAACTCTGGAGTTATTTTGAATTGCACTGTTCATCAGTGAGTACCATGATATTCAGGAGAACCAACCCACTGAATTGAAACTCTGGAGTTATTTTGCATTGCACTGTTCATCAGTGAGTACCATGATATTCAGGAGAACCAACCCACTGAATTGAAAATCCGGAGTTATTTTGCATTGCACTGTTCATCAGTGAGTACCATGATATTCAGGAGAACCAACCCACTGAATTGAAAATCCGGAGTTATTTTGCATTGCACTGTTCATCAGTGAGTACTTTTACATTGTTGTTGCTGCTGTTTAGCCGCTAAGTCTTTCCCGACTCTTTGTGACCCCACGGACTGTAGCCAGCCAGGCTCCTCTGTCCATGGGATTCTCCAGGCAAGAACACTGGAGTGGGTTGCCGTTGCCTTCTCCAGGGGATTATTCAGCCTTAAATGTGTTCCCTTCTTCTCTGGACTTGATTCTTATTAAGCAGCAGATACACAATAAGTGGAGCTTCCCTGGTGGTTCAGATGGTAAAGAATCCACCTGCAATGCAGGAGACCTGGGTTTGTTCCCTAGGTGGGGAAAATCCCCTGGAGAAGGAAATGGCAACCCACTCCATGAGCAAATGTAGCCTCAATCAGTAATCACTAGCGTTGCATCACACTAGGAGAGCTGGGATGGGGAGCCTTAAACACTTCAACAACCGGCCTCTCCCCGCCAGTTGCGTCTTCTACTCTCTTGAAGCCTGTATCCCAGTTCATCTCACATATTTCACAAACTCTTATTCCCGCTTTATCACACCTCACATTTCTTGTCCCTGCTTGCCACTTCTTCTTCTACTTAGCATTTTCCTCCTCCTCCAAAACACTGGTTACCATCTTTACTTTGGGAAATCTTCCCAGTGAGCCTTTATTTATCCTAGCAAACACAAGTAGAAAAGGAGATCACTTCCTTAATGTGCTTTCAAGTATCAGAAAGGGCTCAGTTTTCTAGAAAATTACTGTCAGCTGTCTCTTCAAAATAAAAGAAGCTTTATCAGTTTTGAACATTTTGATTCATTTCTACTCGGTGTAGTTCAGTTGCTCAGTCATGTCTGACTCTTTGCGATCCCATGAACCGCAGCATGCCAGGCCTCCCTGTCCATCACCAACTCCCGGAGTCTACTCAAACCCATGTCCATCGAGTCGGTGATGCCATCCACCCATCTCATCCTCTGTTGTCCCCTTCTCCTCCTGCCCCCAATCCTTCCCAGCATTAGGGTCTTTTCCAATGAGTCAACTCTTCGCATGAGGTGGCCAAAGTATTGGAGTTTCATTTGTACTAATTATCCATTAAACTTTATGTGCCATTGCTAGGTGGGCTGCCGGCTATGGGGTCGCACAGAGTCGGACACGACTGAAGCAACTTAGCAGCAGCAGCAGCAGCTAGGTGATAAGCTCAGCTTGTACAAAGAAAATAGAACATACTACTTGCCATAGAAAGTGGACAGGATATGTGTTCATGGAAGTGCAATTGAAAATAGGGTAGCAATGTGAGTTTTGGAAGAAAAGCTATGACAAACCTAGACAGTGTATTAAAAAGTAGAGATATCACTTCACCTGCAAAGGTCCGTATAGCCACAGTTATGTTTCTGCCAATAGTCATGTACAGCTGTGAGAATCAAACCGTAAACAAAGCTGAGTGGTGAAGAATGAGTGCTTTTGAACTGTGGGGCTGGGGAACACTCCTGAGAGGCCCTTGGACTGCAAGGAGACCAAACTGGTCCATCCTAAAGGAAATCAACCCTGAATATTCATCGGAAGGACTGATGCTGAAGCTAAAGCTCCAATACTTGTGCCACCTGATGTGAAGAGCCAACTTATTAGAAAAGACCCTGATGCTGGGAAAGACTGAGGTCAGGAGGAGAAGGAGCAGACAGAGGATGAAATTGTTGGATGGCCTTATGGACTTAATGGACATGAGTCTGAGCAAACTCCAGGAGATGAGTGAGGGACAGGGGAGCCTGGTGTGCTGCGGTCCATGGGGTTGCAAAGAGCTGGACACGACCTAGCAACTGAACAACAAATGTGAGTTCTACCAAAAGGGTGACATAGGAATAAAGACTTGAAGGACACAAGAGAGAACTAATGAAGGTGCTCAGGACAGCCACATGCCAGGTGGAGGGATTAACAAAGTGCTGAGGACAGAGGGGAGCACAGAGCGTTGATTATGGGCAAGGTGAAGAATGGAAAGGTACAGAGACAAGTCCAGTTTTTTAGTCAGTCTTCTTAAATGACTTGGTGTTACTCTTGATTCCTTTCGAATACTTTGCAGTTATAGCTCGTTTTGCCTAAATAAACTATCTACAGGCATCGTTAGCACAGAGGAAATCAAAATTATTTTAGAAGCACTCAAATTTCCAAGTTTAGAAAACTCTTAACAATTGTTTCTAAAGAAACAGAGTGAGGAATATGGATAATTAGATCACATAGGTAAATTTTAAGACTCGTTTTGACTGATACCATATTTTTTTTTTGTTTAACTTTTCATACAAGTAAAGAAATATTGAAATAGCCAATATTAATTTAAGCCGATCTAGGAATGATGGGGAAGAAGGATGAGGAAGCTATAGAGGTAGAAAAATGGGGAAAAGGAGAGACCTTGGAGGTGATAAACAAGATTCTCTTTTTCATGGTTTTTTTCCTAGTATTGTTCAGTCTTATAAGCAGACCTTTTCATATTAGAATTATGAATAGGACTCTATTCATGAACATGCTTATTGTGCCTTATGGGTTTATCAAATATGTTGAAAGTTCTATTGTATAGAAAATATATTTGGGTTTCCCTGGCCTTTACTAAAGCACTGCATTTTGAATTCTTAACACTGTAGACTAAAACATATTTGACTAAGTGATTTAATAGTTGAAACAGCTTCAGGGAGTTAGGAAGCCCATATTTATTTTATATTGCCAACACAAGATTATTTGAGATTGACCTGATTATCGATTACATTTAAATAGATTACCTAAGCTTTTGTTTTCTTGTTTAACTTTCTATTAACTGTAGCAAATTTGGTAGAGTATATTAGGGAGAGATGATATATTCAATGCTTTTGGTCTTTTTCTTAAGTGCATCACTTATAATTAGGTAGTGAAATTTGGAATCCATTGGCATTATTATCATAGCTTGGTAAAATAAAGTACTGGTTCTCCTTCAAGTATAAGGGGAAAGTTCAGTATCAGTTCAGTTGATCAGTCATGTCTGACTCTTTGCGATCCCATGGACTGCAGCATGCCAGACCTCCCTGTCCATCACCAACTCTTGGAGATTGCTCAAACTCATGTCCATCGAGTTGGTGATGCCATCCAACCATCTCATCCTCTGTCATCCCCTTCTCCTCCTGCCTTCAATCTTTCCCAGCATCTAGGTCTTTTCCAATGAGTCAGTTCTTTTCACCAGATGGCCAAAGTATTTGGAGCTTCAGCTTCAGCATCAGTCCTTTCAATGAATAATCAGGTCTGATTTCCTTTAGGATGGACTAGCTTGATCTCCTTGCAGTCCAAGGGACTCTCGAGAGTCTTCTCCAACACCACAGCTCAAAAGCATCAATTCTTCAGTGCTCAGCTTTCTTTAAGAGGAAAAGTCTAGTAAAATTGGCATAGTAAATGCCAAATTATTTGTATATGTATTTCAGGTTTCCAGAGAGACTTTAGAAAAATCTTAGGCCTGGTATTATACCTTAGCTAGGAAATAAAAATTTTTAAATGCAAGACTAAATCATTAATAGTAAAAACTGGCAATAAAAAAAAATCTAGCCTTCTTTTACAAATAATATTTTCTTAAATTGTACTTAAACCTTTGCCAAAGGTCACCTAAAATTATTTTCTTGTGTGATGAAAGGAAAAAATAATGATACATAATTTAGCTAGCTTTAACAAGAATTTCAATTTATAACCTTAGGAAACACCCAAAAGAGGTAAAAAGGTTTTAGTAATTTAAGCCCTGGCTCTGCTGTCACCATTGGCTGCAGCATTGGCTCTGGTCACCACTGAAATGCTTTTATTTGTCACTTTGTTCTAGTGTGATTGTATGGATGTGACCGAAATACAGAATGCATTCTTTTCCAAGCAATTAATTCTTTTTTCAGTTACTGTGGGCATAGGGTATTAGGCAATTAACTGTGGTTAGCTCAATTATAGAAAATATAATTCATCTGGTTTAGAAACTTAACTGACAAGGCGCATGAACTTTGGCTAACCTCAGTGGGACAGAAGCAGAAGGTAAGCAGGACAGGGCACCCAGTCACACTAGAAGAGGAATCTGCGGTAACAACCTACAGGTACACAAGTGTGTGGGGCAGTATTCTCCAACTTAGCACTATTTGGGCTGCAAACATTATTAAGACAAAATCAAAAAGAAGGCAGCTTTATCTTCATCAGAAAATGTAACAAAATTGCTTTTTTTGAGAAACAATATTAGATGGGCTTATATTCATTATTGGTAAAAATGAGTCTTCACCAAAACCTCTACCCAATGGTCATTTTGTCCCTGTGAATTCTAGAAGAGTTTAGACTTTCTGTAATGTTTGCTGAAAAGTTCTCACTGTTCATTTTTACCTGAAGAGTTCACTCTCCTGCCGCATTGAAGGGAAAAGCAAAATTCAATCCTAAAGGAAATCAGTCCTGATTATTCAATGGAAGGACTGATGCTGAAGCTCCAATGCTTTGGCCACCTGATGCGAAGAAGTGACTCATTGGAAAAGACCCTGATGCTTGGAAAGATTGAAGGCAGGAGGAGGGGATGACAGAGGATAAGATGATTGGACGGCATCACCAACTTGATGGACATGAGTTTGAGCAATCTCCAGGAGTTGGTGATGGACAGGGAGGCCTGGTGTGCTGCAGTCCATGGTGTCTCAAAGAGCCGGACACTGAGACACTGAACTGAAGATGTATCAAATAAGACTAGTATCTTAAATGAAGATAATATCTTAAGATTAATATCTCCAAATTTTGGCATAAAGACCATTCAACAAATATATTGTTTCGTGAAAGGTAGAAAAACTAAATTACTTTGGGGTTTTTTGTTTGTGTGTTTTGTTTTGAAGCACAATTTTCCATGTTATATATTAATTAAACAAAAAATAGTTAAAAATTCTGTTTGTAATATTTAAATTAACATGCTGTAAGAAAACAACATTTACATGAGAATAACAAATATCCCAGTAGCTCTTAACAATTTATAAAATGCTTTTTCACAAGTAGTGTTTTGTAATTTTTATAGTACTTGACATCTCAAAGAAGTTCAGTAAATAGCTGAAGATAATATCAAATTGATAGGTCCAGGGAGAGAGTTGGTATCTCCAACACTGTTTTTCGTAAAATGAATTTCAGACAGTCCCTGGTATCTAAAATAGTTGTGGGCAGTATATGAACAAAAGAATCACAGGTAGGACATCAAGCCTGGGAATAGGTGAGGGCAGGTATGTTGAGACAGAGGGCAGGCTGAGGCCACGGTGCTCTCCCAAATCCAGTACTAAACTGCAGACTTTCCTTTCAGGGCAAGAGTTGTGTGTTCTTATTCCATCTCCCACCTGGCCCCGTTTGACAGATAACACGCCGTGAGAATGCTGGCAGACATGGGCAACTTAACCGAATTTGAATATAGCGTTATCACATCTATTTGAATACTGACAAAATAATTCATACTTATAATGCTTGTTAAAATTACATAATACATTTTTAAAATTTGGATTCCTTAATATTACACTAAAAATCTTTCTTGTAAATTATGGGAAAGGTCTGTATAGTAAAAGCTATGGTTTTTCAGTAGCCTTGTACAGATGTGAGAGATGGACCATAAAGAAGGCTGAGTGCTGAAGAATTGATGCTTTCGAATGGTGATGTTGAGAAGACTCTTGAGAGTGTGGTGGACATCAAGGAGATCAAGCCAGTCAATCCTGAAGGAAATCAACCCTGAATATCCATTGCAAGGACTGATGCTGAAGCTGAAGCTCCTTAGTTTGTAGAGCCAACTCACTGGAAAAGACCATGGTGCTGGGAAAGTTTGAGAGCAGGAAGAGAAGAGGGGGACAGAGGATGAGATGGTTGGATGGCATCATGGACTCAACGGACATGAGTTTGACAAACTCCAGGAGATAGTGAAGGACAGGGAAGCCTGACATGCTGCAGCCCATGGGGTTGCAAAGAGACATGGCTGAGTGACTGAAAAACAATAAAATGGGCTCCCCAGGTGGTGCTAGTGGTAAAGAATCCACCTGCCAGTGCTGGAGGTGCAAGAAACACAGGTTCGATCCCTGGGTGAGCAAGGTCCCCTGCAGAAGGAAATGGCAACCCGCCACAGTATTCTTACCTGGAGAATCCCATGGACTGAGGAACCTGGTGGGCTGTAGTCCATAGGGCCACAGAGTCAGACACAACTGAGGATACACTGTAAGCTAGATGTTTCATGCTCCCACCTTATATGATTTTCACTTACAACTTTTGTGACAAGATTTAGGCTCTACCTCTTGTTGGGGTCACAGCATCAAGGAGGTTCTGAAAAAAGTACATGTACAGAAAGCAAGGTGACTGCAATTTCAACTGAACAACCTACCGTAATCCAAGTTTCTCCTTTATGCATCCCCATCCCTTCCAACCATTCTCATATACTCACTCCTAGAAATGCACCTTGCATGATGCTGGCAATTACTAAATAGAACATTTAATAAAACAACTTCTAATAAAAATGTGTACACTCAATGCAGACATCTATACTCATTCATTTTGACCTTGAACCATGCGGATTTCTTCACACTATAATTTTCTTTCTCTCCTCTCTTTCCCCATCTCGCCCCCTCTCTCTTTCTCTCTCTCTCTCATACTGTGCATACACAGAGCTCCGTAAGAGGGACTGTTTTATTTGGTGGCACTAGTGGTAAACAGCCCATTTGCCAATGCAGGAGTCACAAGAGGAGAGAGTTCAATTCCTGGGTGGGGAAGATTCTCTGGAGGAGGAAATGGCAACCCACTCCAGTATTCTTGCTGGAAAATCCTATGGACAGATAAGCCTGGTGGGCTACATACAGTCCAGGGGGTCACAACGTCGGACATGATTGAGTGCACGTGTGCACACACACACACAGAGTTTGTAAAGTTAATTTGTATAGGAATGTGTGAATGAATAAATGAAGTAATTCATCTCTAGAAACAAGAAATCTTTTAAGTGGGGCATTCATTCTCTATTTTTAAACACACTGTCATACTCTTAGCCACTTTAAACAGCACGTGTTTGTTATCTAAGTTTCCATAAGTCGCAAGTCCAGGAACACCTTGGCTGGGTCCTCTGCTCAACTATCATCTCTCAGGCCAAAATCAAGATACTAACCAGAACTGTAAAGATGACTGTTGTCCTTGCTTCTCGGCACAGTCCATTCCTTTCAGCTTCAGAATGCACAATGTCCTGTTTCTCCAAGGTCAGCAGAACGGTGAGCCTCAGCGGCTCCCTGTCTCCCACACCTTAATCGTCTCTGGCTTCCTTCAAAGTCTTTCCTGATTAAATCAGATTCACCCAGAAGAATCTCCTTTCTGTTCAACACAAAGTCAACTGATTGGACAGCTTAATTACTTTCTGCAAAACTCCTTTACCTTTGCGTATAACTCAACATATTCCGTCACCTCTGTCATATTCTATTTGCTAGAAGCAAATTACAAGTCCTACTCACACTTAAGAGGAAGGCATTAATTAACAAGATCTGGGTCACTGGTGTCCTCTTAGAATTCTTCCTGCTACAGTAGGTCACAGCATTCGAAGTGAACGTTTAAAATGTTCCCCACACTGCAAAATAAACTTTAGCATGACTACAGTTGACTGACAGTTTCACATGTTAATTCTACCACTGCCCTCCTTATTTCACCACCTTTTGCCAACCAGACAGCTCCCTACAATAATCGGTAGTGCTCAACCAGTGCTTTTCTAGTATATATATATACATATATATGGTAGGCTGCAGTCCATGGGGTCGTTAGGAGTTGGACACGACTGAGCGACTTCACTTTCACTTTTCACTTTCATGCATTGGAGAAGGAAATGGCAACCCACTCCAGTATTCTTGCCTGGAGAATCCCAGGGAGGGGGGATCCTGGTGGGCTGCCGTCTATGGGGTCGCACAGAGTCAGACACGACTGAAGCGACTTAGCAGTAGCAGCAGCAGCATATGCATATATATATTTAAATCCTATTATATTGCATTGTTTCTGAATAGATTAGTAAATAACTTTAAGAATACTGATAAAAATGTGGCATTACTCCCCCTTTTTTCAGGACATGCAGAAAAATATGAAGGATAGGGAATAACACTGAAGGAGATAAAGACCCTCATGAAAGGAGAAGGCAGTGAATAAAAATTAGCTCGAATGTCACTCATTGTGTCAGAACAAGCAGATTCAGAGAAGAAAATTCTGATTGATTTCCACATAATCACTCTGATTGTATACAATCAGCCTTAGCCACACATGTGCTATCTCTTCCACGTTGCCTGTTGGCTATGCCTGCGAACAACTAAGTAAACCCAAATCAGGGAGAGGAAATGACTAAAGCGTGGGTTTAAACATTTCTATTTTTATCAGACCTGATGCTCCACCCTTCTATGGACTGTCTCACTGACGCCTGAAGGGGCTTGGGTCACCCACCCTTGATGTCTGTGTTACTCTCCTCCCACCACTTACGGAAGCTGTTTGTCTGTACATATAGATCAGAGAAAGAACTTTACTAATTTATTCCATTTTTAAAAAATTTTATGAGGACGATTTTTAAAGTCTTTGTTGAAATTGTTACAATACTGCTTCTATTTTATATTTTCATTTTTCAGCCACAAGGCACGTGGGATCATAACTCCTTGACCAGGGATTGAACCTGTGTCCCATGCATTGGAAGGTGCAGTCCTAACCACTGGACTGCCAGGGAAGTCCCTCCAATTTCTTCTTGACTCTTTATTTAAAAAGAGAGGAAAAAGTATTTGTACTTCTTACAGTATTAAATGGATGTTGTTTTGAGATGAATAAGTCTTTTAATATATTTCATTATTAAATTATATAAAACATATATACAAAATGTATACATATATAATGGTATATAAAAAATAATATAGCTCAATTAAATAAATTTAGGATGAAGAAGAGCAAAAGCTAATATTCAAAAGGAATTATTTACAAATTTCACTGACCAGTTAAAGTTGGTTAGGTAGGTAAGAAAAAAAAATATATATATATATATATATAATGCATTCATGTTTCATCAGATGTTAGCATTTATTGATCACTTTATATGCTAAACATAGTAGTGCATGGAACATTTAACATAATTTTAAATATATATATATATATATATACACACACACATATATATATATATTAGGTAGGAAGACTAGGAAAATGGAGTCCAGAATGCTGCTGCTGCTAAGTCGCTTCAGTCGTGTCCGACTCTGTGCGACCCCATAGATGGTAGCCCACCAGGCTCCTCCATCCCTGGGATTCTCCAGGTAAGAACACTGGAGTGGGTTGCCATTTCCTTCTCCAATGCATGAAAGTGAAAAGTGAAAGTGAAGTTGCTCAGTCGTGTCTGACTCTGAGCAACCCTACGGACTGCAGCCTACCAGGCTCCTCCATCCATGGGATTTTCCAGGCAAGAATACTGGAGTGGGGTGCCATTGCCTTCTCCAGAGTCCAGAATGGCAATTGCTAAAAGACAAGGAAGGGAAAAGCCTGCGAAAATAGAACAAAGGAAGTGCCCAGGACCAGAGTGAGGACCTCAGGTAAGATAAACAGCACTCCTGGCTAGCTTAATTTACATAGAGCAGGCCCAGGGGGAGGAGAAAAAAACACATAAAAAGAGGAGCCAAAATTGGGCTGGTAGCCTCTCTTCCCTTTGCGTCTTTTGGGTCGGCATGCCCTCATGCCTCGAGGATGTATTTTCCTTTACTTTCTAAATAAAATTGAGCTATAACACAGAATTGTAACACAGGGCCATCACTTCAAATTTTGCTGTGACGAACCAGAACCGAGGAAATTACAAACTCCCCCAACATACATATTGAGGCTTCCCAGGTGGCTCATTGGTAAAGAATTCACCTGCTAATGCAGGAGATGCCACTAGGTCATTCTTGGAGGAAAAGCCTTTATTTGTAGTGTCTGCCAATTTCTGTGGTATAGATATCCCTCCATGGCCATTTTCAAGCTAAGGATGCAACACCACTGAATCAGAGCTGGGACTGAGGGGGCATGGATAACTGGCTCTTGCAAACCTTGTGGGCTGGCTCAGCTCACGGCCAAAGGCTTTCTCACTGGGTTTCTCTGGGGAGGTCCCAGTGTTTCACTCCACTCCATCCCTGAACCGTCCCTACCAGCCACATCCCCTGGGAATTGTAAACTATTATTCCTGTTGAATACAGAGTCTCTCAGCTTTTTCACACTCTATGACAGTATTAAAAAATGTCTGAAAATTCTTTACTTCACCCCTCATGGACATATGAGATTTTTATCCCTTTCCCAGCTGTGAGAACAAGCCACCTTGGATGTCCAGACCTTATATGATTACAACTCCAGACAACATCTGACTATATACCCAGCTCTGCTCAAACTCTTTCCAGCTTTCTGATCCACAAAATCATAAACAAAATAATTTTTAACTCACTTGATCTTGGCCTTCTTTTTAATATATTCAAACTCATAGCAATTGGAGTTATCGTATATAATTTTAAGGCTGAGCATCAAAGAATTGATGCTTTTGAACTGTGGTGCTTGAGGAGACTCTTGAGAGCCCCTTGGACAGCAAGGAGGTCAAACTAGTCAAACCTAAAGGAAATCAATTCTGAATATTCACTAAAAGGAATGATGCTGAAACTCCTATACTTTGGCCACGTGATGCAAAGAGTTGACTCATTGGAAAAGACCCTGATGCTGGGAAAGATTGAAGGCAGGAGAAAAAGGGGGCAACAGAGGATGAGATGGTTAGATGGCATCATCGACTCAATGGACATGAGTCTGAGCAAACTCCGTGGGATAGTGAAGGACAGGGAAGCCTGGCGCATTGCTGTTCATGGGGTCACAGTCAGACATGACTTAGTGACTAAACAACAACAGGTATATGACAGGAAATGGAAAAGATACTGGAAATTTACTTTACTGTGTGACTGAAAAATCTAAGCCAGATAATTCAAAAAGTCTCTTCCAGTTTGAAAATTTGTTGGAATACTCTCTCCTTCACAGCTTTTCTGATACTAAGCTTCTTAAACATTGCTCTCCTGTATTCTATCCAAAATCTTGAAAAAAAGGTTAGGATTGCTTTCTTTCCATCTTAGTACAAAGAAAGGTTTTCTTTTGTTCTAAACTTAGGGTCAATCTCAGCCTCTAAAATACCCAGATGAGTGGAGACAGAAGTTCTTGCATTGTTTGGAGAGAATCAAGTTAAAAACACAGTGCCATTCACAACAGGCAAGGCTCGCAGCTTGACTGCCCACAATCCTCTATCAAATATGGAATAAATTTGAACTGGAGTCAGGCCAGGTCCTACTGTTACCACTTTAACCAAAGGCTGTAACCCAGGGTGTGAAGTGGAGGAGCCCCATATTTCTCTGGTAACACTGCCTGCAGGACGCTCCTGATATGTGGCAGAAGCTCCATTTCCATAAGATGACAATGCCAAATTAATTCTAATTATCCTGATCATTGAACATTTAAATGAAAATGAAGACATTAAAGGTAACTAATTACTAGGAAGGCCATATCTGAGGATGAATCATGAAAGACTGTAAGCAAAGACACTGTAAAACAATGGGTTTCGACAGCACGAGTCCTTCCCCTCTGTTTATTTGTTTACTTGCTCTGATCACACTGAATTTACATACCGGAAAATTGGGAATTATTTGGTTGTTAGAAGAGTGTGGAAGAGGCTGCGTGGAGAAGTACAAGTATAAATTTAGGAACAGAGGACATGAAGAAAATGGGAGAGTTATGTAAGAACACTTATTTCTGAATAATCATTAGCTTTATAAATTTGATTTCATGGAATGACTGGGTGACAATAGCTCTAAAATCACTGATAAAGAAGGATGAAGGATAATCTTCTGACTGTTTATGTAATTAATAAGTAAGGTAGGAATATATTTTCATTTATGAGAAAATCCAAAGTTGATAATACATTGTCATCTTTTTTCATCTAGAAGGAAAATTTTTTTAATTTGCATTTCTCCATTGTTTATCAAACAGTAATCTTAAAAGGTGTACTCTTGAAAACTTGGTTTGTTTCAGTTCAAATATATTTTCTACTTGTGACCAAATAGCCTTCACATTCTAAATGTTCAGGCCCATGCAGAAACTCATTTGTGGAAACAAATTAAAACAAAACCAAAAAAGCGGCTCTGTCTTCTTGTGTTACATCTCAGCTTTGCGTGGCCAGATTTAGAGTGAACAAAAAGTCAAACACTGGAAATACTAATAGGCAATGTGTTTATTTTCCATTCCTGTGTAGTAAATTTTTGAGGGACTCTGTCCCTAAATTTAACGAATAAGTAACTTACTTTCTTCAAACTGACAGCAGAACGCTCTGCCACGCTCACTAAGTTCCATGTCAGATTCTTGAGTTGAGCGACATACCAGCAAATGCATTTTTATACACTGACTTTATAGTTTTGATACCACTCCCTGCTATGATTCTTATCTTGGTTCCTGATTCCTTGTGAAACTGAGCTCAATTTAATTAAATTATTTGAGGGTAAGAAGCCAGAGAGAGACCATGAAATACTGTGTATGATTCACTCAATGTGACTTGCTCTTTCTGAGTCACTCCATTTTGCACTCATCTATTTAAAACTTCAGCAGAGTCAGAAACAATTTAGAGGCTAAACAACAACAGTTTAAATATTAGCATCCCTTACAATTAGTTGAAACATGAAAAGAATCTTTGTGTTGACTAAAAACTTAGGAATATCAGCAACATCATATGACTGAATCAAGGACTTGAAGGAAGGCCCATATCTGTCTTGTCCACCACAATGTTTCGAGGGTTTTAGTCTAATATCACAAGCAAAATACTCAACAATTACTTGCTTAATGAGTTGAAATGCAAGTCACTGTCCTGATAGTGTTTATTTTTAATTCTTGTATATATCCATTTAATCCTATGCTGTCATTCAGTCAGTCGACAAGCACATAATCTGAGTAGCCACTACTGATTAATCGAGGGGGCAGTTGTTGTCTTCAAAGACTGTACTTTATCAAGGCTAGATCATATAGAGTATCTTGGACCACAAAAGAAAGGTGAGCTGAGAATCCACTTAAATCTTGATCTGCTAGAACAGAGCAACTAACTCAGGCTAAGCGGGGGTCCCTTTACCTCTGAATGATACCGTATAAGATGAAGAGTGTTTGAGACAGACAGGTGCAGAATAAATTAGATGAGGCCACCTTCAGGCAAGAGCAGCAAGGAATTCTGGGAGAAGGTAATGCTGTGGACTCAGGCAAGACCAGGAGCCTGTATGCTTGGATGGTGCTGAGCTTTTGTTTCTTTCTCTTAAACTAACCAAGCCATTGTAGGTAGTGGCCAGTCATTTGCTGGCATTTGTACACCATCTCTCTGGGGCTGCATATTCAAACCACTATCTGGAAGGAACTGGGGACTAGGAAAAAGCAGACTCATTCTGCTGGTGCCTTTAAGAGGCCTGGAAACTGGGTCTGCTGGGATTTCTCTTTGTGCTGCTATCGCTGGGTGTGATGGTCCAGGTTGATGTGGAACAGCAAGTTGGCACAAAGTGGCACAATTCAAAAGGAAGCAGTACAGTTGACAGATTATCATTTTAAAAGTTTAACATCACTATCAGATGGTTAGAAAGCCTCACTGACTCAATGGGCATGAATCTGGGCAAACGGGGAGACCATGGAGGACAGAGTAGCCTAGGCAGCTACAGTCCGTGGGGCTGCAGAGTGTCGGACACGACTCAGTGACTGAACAACAGCGCAACAGTGACAACACAGATGAAGCTTAACAAACAAATGTGAAGGGAGCTCAGCCATATTCTGGTGATGGTTGAGCCCTTCAGTGAGCTCCACTGAAGACCTGCTCCTGAACTGCTAGCTGGACGAGCCAATAAAGCATTGCATTTTGCTTCAGCAACGCTGGCCTGGGTTCTCTCTCACCTGTAACAGAAAGCATCCTAACTGACTCATGTTCATTGACACACTCCATAATGGTTATTGATCAAGACTTGCACTTAGAAGTTAGGCGCTCAGATCTCTTGGCCTCATCTAATTAACCCTGCGCAACTGGTCCCGAGTGGGTCGCACACCCTCGCACACATGTGCTACTCCCCACTGGCTGATTTCTCCTGATTTTAGTGTTTGTTTGTTTTCCTGTGAATTTTTATAAAAGTGAATTAAAATAGTGAAATAATAAACATGGAAGGACCGTCATGGGGTTTTAAATGGATCTACCGCTGTAATTTTTAAGCACATCAGTCTTTGGGTTATATCCCCTTCTTCTTTCTATTTTACAATCTAAAAGGAATATATATATATCCTTTTTTTCTTATTACCTGAAAATGTGCCCAAAGGCTGGAAAGCACTGGGGAGATACACTAACTTTGCTAAGTAAATATCTGCTTCTCTGGTTGGCAAAGCACCTTGGGGCCTCAGTGATAGGGACTATGTAAATGCAAAAGTGGCCTGGAATGCAAATAGCTTGGAGCTCTCTCAAAGAGCAAAGCTATTAACCCCAGGGTTCTGGTCAAATTCTAGCTTGGGCAAGTTTGCCATGCAGATTTAAATCAGTGCCATTTCATCTGAAAGCAGCATGACTCAGAGAAAGCACACTCTCTCCTGCAGTGTCCCTGTGCCTTACTGCTGGTTGACATTTAATGTGCTCCAGCATACCAGAGACAGAGGTGCCGTGTGTATTCATCAACACAAGGTACCGAACAGAGATGCAGGCTCTAGCCCGGAGCCTTCATCTATTGGCTGTGAACTCGAACTCAAGAGACAAGTAAAGACATGCAGCAAGCCCACAGGCCATCTCTGTGTGGGAGGAAGGGATTGGAGGTCTGTGGTTTTAGATTACTTCCACCTCTCTTAGGTGCTGAATAGTTCATATGGCAAATAAAGATGCAGGGAATGAGCTGGATTTTATAACAGCATACCAGGTAGTGTTAGGAAATTAAACGACTGGCTCATAGTTAAGCATGTATAACCTTCATTTCCAACTGCACTCCATTTCTTCTGCATATATTGAGAAAGGAAGATTGAACCAGGCATTCCCAAAGAGACATCGATGGGAAATGCCATGGGAGAAAAGAAGGAGAATGGGTGACTGGTCAAAGACATAGATTGAGAACCTAAGATATTCAAAGAGTGAAGACAGACGACTTCAGGGACTGTGTGAATTATGACACCAACAAAAGCCACAGAATCTTGTTATAAGGTTATTCTTGATGACTTAGGATAAGTTACAGCAAAAGCATAATTTAAATTCCAGATCGAAAGTAGTTATTTAAAGATTGAGTGTTTGGTCATCAAGCATAAAAAATGAGGACAGACTTGACTTCAGGAAGTCTTCCAGGAAGTTTGGAAAGAAAAAAGAGCATGATAAGCAATAATAGAATAATATAGCCTGTTCTAACCTATAGAATGCATTCCCAAATTTGGATCCTAGGTGGTCTGAAAGGCAACTCAGTCCCAAGGGTCAACATGGACAATCTTCTGTATTTCAGCAGCTCTAGACTTTCCTGAAAGTTCCCTGAATAACAGCTAATGACTCTCTCATCATTTTCAGCTTGCTGGATACACTGACAATATCCACCACAGGCCATTTTTTTTAATCTCTGTTTACATACTAGCCAAGCCGTTTATTTGTTTTTAAACAACTACTTGACAACGCAGAATTGTCTATTTGGAGTGAACAGCTTTAAAATAAAATCACTTTGTTAGGTTCTCAAAGATGTGGATATCTGTTGCCTAAACAAACATTTTGGGGGGAGACAATTATTTAATTATAATTAGAGTAACAATTAAGTCAAACTGGAAAAACTTGCTCTTGGTAGTGTGAAATATATGTTCAAGAAGTATATAGTGTATTTGATTTTGAAAAGTGTACAATAATATCCATAGTATCACTGTAAGTTATGAAAAGCAGAAGAATGTTTACCTATTTTCTGAGGCAAAGAGCTCAGAATTCCGAAATAAAGGAATCTATGTTATTCTGTATCTATTTTTGAAACAGTAAGATAAAATTTCCATTTCAACTGAGAGTATTGTTACTTTGAAGGGTATCTTTTAAGTTTTTTTTTTTTTTTGAGCTAGGAAATGCAAAAACTATATTGAGTGTGGTTTATTTATCTCACAGAGAAACTAAGAGGAACTAAAGGAAAGAGCATCCTGCTGGAATCCCATAACCCTGGGATGGTGCAGACGGCATCACTATGCTCCCTGGGGCAAACCCTTGCTGTCATAACTCCTCCTTATCTTGCAAACATGCATCTTTAATCCCAAAGAGGAGACAGAAAA
Organism: Okapia johnstoni; assembly: GCA_024291935.2. Lineage (NCBI taxonomy): Eukaryota > Metazoa > Chordata > Mammalia > Artiodactyla > Giraffidae > Okapia > Okapia johnstoni. The sequence goes on along the minus strand of CM044321.1, from coordinate 5,336,513 downwards.
TGATACAGATCATGGCATGGATGTCAGTGGTATCCCATGGGCCTCACTGAAGAAGCAAGTCCACACCACAACCTATGAAACAGCTGTTCACCCATGACACCAAGCCAAACACAACACGTAAAATCTAAAAAAGAAGTGAAAAAGAAATCACCCATTGGTTTTTCTTTTTTTAAAACTTTTCTACAAAGATTGGCTGGAGAGCATTCCATGAACGCACTGTGAACCTAAATGGACCAATTTAATAGACCTTAACATTCTTCCAGGTAAATAAAGCAAGGTTTTGTGTATTGTATTCTTCTATAGCCTGAGGGTTCTCAGAGATGATAGGGGTTCATTTTGTTTAAATATTTTATTTGAAATTCCTTTGTTCATGTTTATCCAAATTCAAAGGCCTGAGATTAAAAACTAATGAGCAGGTCTGAAATCTTTCAGGGAGATCTTAATGGTTCACTTTCACACAGTCACGAAGAGCCCAAAAGAAGGTCGGCCTAAAATTCATTTTCCTTCCTGCAGCATGGCTGATGATTTGAACTCACAAAGAAATATTTTTTTTTCTTAAGGAACAAGTAAAACCCTTGTGCTCACTCTTGCCTCACATTTGAATATGATTCGTATACGCGGCCCTAAATGAAATTTGTCATGCATCTCTACACAGATGGATGTGGGTTTCTGTTGTGGAAAAGTATTCATCCGGCGTTAGCACAGGGCAGGCTGGTATTCAGAAGGAGCCAAAGGTGCCGACCCTTGGGAGACATAAGACATGGCTTGTCCTTGCTCTCCACGGTTGGGGAAGGGAGGACACAATGCTTAGCTCACACGACTGTGCAGAAACCCTCACAAGAATGATCAACCTCATCCTCTGCCCTCTGCACTTGAATTCATTAAAAGCTCACTTCCCACATAGGCCTTGGAGACCATCTCTGCCTGCAGTCTGTGCCCCAAGCCACACCTCAGGAAAGGAAGAGTCTGGGGCTCCTTCAGAAAACAGTTCATGGTCCTCCGTCCCAACTAGGACCTGGTGGTATAAGCCGGGAGTCCTCACCAACTCCACAGACAAGGAAGTCAACGCAAGAGATGGTTCACTGACCAGCTCCTATGACAAGTTAAATTGGAATGAACCCTGTCATCCTGGAGTTTCTCCCTCTGGCGTTTCCAAAGAAGCAGATGAAAATTAGGGGAAAAAAAAAAATGTTGTTTTTCTAAGTTTCGGCATGACGTTTAGCCAATGTTATTTGTTATTACCTTCTGTTAATAAAAAACAATTTCAAAATCCTTAATAAAAGAAAAAAAAACAGAAAACGAAACCAGAGCCAAAAGCATTGAATTAGTCATTAAAATATGTGGCTATTAAATATTATCATCTCGATTTTGGAAAAAATTCATCACGGATTTGAGATAGTTTCAATGCCTTCACTTCAAGATCAGATAAGAGACAGAGATAAAGAAAGTAAATCAAGATGGTGAGTATCATTTCCCAGGCAGTGACCCATATACGTCAGAGTCCTCGCTCTACGAGGGGACTAGAATTGGTGCCACCACTCACCAGAGAAAAATACCCATGTGAATCATCCATGGCATTTGTGGTTAATAACTAACATTTGCAGAAAAATACATACATTCCATAATTGTAATTTTTGAATTCTTAATCTCACACTTCATTTCTAAAAGCAAGAAGTTTTATTTTGACCTCTTTTTGTATTATATTTTTGAAATTAGCTCGTCAACTTTCTCTTAAATACTCTACATTTTTTTAATTCTTTGAAGAGAGTGTATAATTAGTGACGCAAGTTGTGAGCTTGAAACCTGAGGGATGCGTTGGCTTTTTCAAGTATTTATCCTTTGAGATGTTCAAAATAACATATTGACAAAGGTGTGCGCTTTGGAGAGGCGTTAATAAAACATCTGTGATATGATTGTTGCTATGGCAACAGGTTTATTAAACATTAAAATTAATAACTCTGAAAACCACTTAGGCTGACATGAAAGAAAGAACTTTATAAATGTAATTGAGGTATAACAGGGAAAATAACAATCTCAGAGCAGAGGAACCACCTCCATGCTGCTTTCTGGTACCAGCGAGATCTGTAGAAAATGTCATCGTGTGTCCTTGGGGGCCGGGGGATATGAGAAAGTGAATTGTGGTGGCCGCCTGGGACATCTGTAAACAGTTGCATAGGTATCTGTTTCTTCCCAAATCTTTTTAAGACTGTTCTTTCCAGGTTTATATCAACCCAGAGCCACAATATAACTTTATGGACCCTAAGCATTTTTGCTTTCATTGAATTTTACTAACCCTAACCCTACCATAATACTGTTCATATTGAAAAATACTTTTTAAACACTTAAACATTTATTTTCTCTGTTTTAGGGAAAATGTAATAATTCTTATGGCTCCTGAAAATGCCATTTTATTATGGTGTGGAAATAAAATTAGGACATTTCCTTTGACCCCAGTTTCTTTTTTTTTCTTTTTCCTTTTGATTTTAAAATAAATTGAAATACGTTCATGGGCCCCTAAAAGTACTGTGGGCCTGAGGCACAGCGTCCAAAGTGCTGGCATTGGTCAGTAGGCACCTCCTTTTGATGGTGTGTGGTGGTGTTGTTTATTCGCTAAGTCATGTCCAACACTTTTGCAACCCCATGGACTGTAGCCCACTGGGCTTCTCTGTCGAACGGATTTCCCCGGCAAGGATCCTGGAGCCCATTGCAATTTCCTGACCCAGGAACTGAGTCTGAAGTCTCCTGCATTGGCACCTGGGTTCTTTACCATTGAACCACTTGTCAGATGTGTATCCTCTGGCCACTTCATCCATATGCAGTGACCCACATCAATCTCTGCTCACATACAGGTGCTCATGGATGTCTGCAAGCAGACCTCCTCTGATCTGTTGTTTTCCGTGCCCAGAAGACCAATACCCTCTGGACATCACTTAAATGTCTCCATGGTATATCAGCTCAGTGTGCCTCAAACACAACCACATACATGGACCCATCAACTTATACTCTTACCAGGACTGTTCACCTCAGTTAACAGACCATAACAACTCCAGTTCACCATAAAGGACAATATTACAAAAACCCTGAGGTGTGGGTGACAAGCATAGGTTTTCATTCTATTTCATGTTTACCTATGAGTCTTGTTTTCCAGTTTATCTTCATAGAGTGTTAGTCAAAAAAACAGTTTATTAAAACTAACATATCTTAGAAAGCTCAGATAAAAATATTAGTCACTTCTGGGCAAATTTTTAAGGAATAACAGACTCTTGAGTTTTGCTAAGACATTATCAGTTCAAGAGGGAATTGCTGAAACCCATATTGATCATCCTTTATTCTAATACAATTTTGACTTCAGTTAAAACGAAGAAGCCGTCCATCTTATTAAATGTTGAGGTAAAGATGAGGCAGTGGTGTTTTCTGAATTTGGTATTTATTGAAATGTCACTATATGGACTAAACTGTGCCTCTCCCTGCCCCGCCCAGCACAATATTCATATGCTGAAGCCCTAATGCCCAACATGATTGTATTTGGAAATTGCCTTTAGAAAGGTAACTAAGGTTAACTTAGATATCGAGGATGAGGTCTTGATCTTATAAGACTGATGTCCTGATAAGAAGAGGAAAAGACACCAGAGATCCTTCCCTCCTCTCCACAACCCAGAGTGAAACAGAGCAGGACCCCGCAGGGCCCTCCCAGGACAGAACACATCACTCCCACATCCTGCCTTCCATCTGTCCGGTTCAGTTCAGTCGCTCAGTCATGTCCAATTCTTTGCCATCCCATGGACTGCAGCATGCCAGGCCTCCCTGTCCATCACCAACTCCTGGAATTTACTCAAACTCTTGTCCATTGAGTCAGTGATGCCACCCAACCATCTCATCCTCTGTCGTCCCCTTCTCCTCCTGCCTTCAATCTTTCCCAGCATCAGAGTCTTTTCCAATGAGTCAGTTCTTCACATCAGATGGCCAAAGTATTGGAGTTTCAGCTTCACCATCAGTCCTTCCATTGAATATTCAGGACTGATTGCCTTTAGGATGGACTGGTTGGATCTCTTTGCAGTCCAAGGGACTCTCAAGAGTCTTCCCCAACACCACAGTTCAAAAGCATTTATTCTTCAGCGCTCAGCATTCTGACTGAAGAAGAATTGATGCCTTTCATCTTTAGAAAAACTTTAGCCAAAGAATAAGTTAATCAGAGAAGTGAGAAAATCTAGAAGTAAAGGCAAGCAGTCAAACAAGACCAAATAATAATAGGTGAGTCATTAACAAGGCCAAGGGCCTTTAGATCCTTCTCAAGGGCTACAGATAATATTCTGAGCCATCCTTTGAGCTGTCTTGTAAATACTGAAACCCTCACTACGTGGAAGAAGTTAATTACATGATCCCATGACATTTGCTGCCACAGTTCTGAGAAATGGCCTCAAGGAAATGGACACAAACTGACCCTGGAACTGAAAACTAACTGCACCTAAAACAATCAAGATGACGCTGATCAGAGCACCACATGACCAATTCAAGATGCCCATCACAGCGGCCTGTGCTGTTTCTGCAAATAGCCCCCATCCCTCTGTCTATACACCCTGTAAACTCCCCTTTAAAAGCTCTCACCCACTGATAGATGGGGGGTGAGGGGTCAGCCTCTGGACATGAGTCCACCTCTCCCTCCGATTGCCAGCCACTGGGATAAAGCAGAATTTTCTTTCCACCAGCACTTGTCTCTCAAGGGTTGACTTACTGAGAAGGTGACTCTGTAGGATGAGAGAGGACATGTCAGAAACCTACCTTGAGGATGCTTTGATTGTGAATGTTCCAGCAAGGAGAATTGTGAGAAAATACATTTCTGTTGTTGAAGGCATCCTGTCTGTTATGGAAGCCTGAGCTGACTAATACAGTCTCCAATAAACCATTTTATCTCTTATCTGAGATTGACTAACAGTTGTGATAAGCCCCCCAGTCATCTCAGAGTGCTTATTCCCTTTTAATTTAGTTTCACACCAGTTTCCAATTTGTTCCGGAAAATCCAAATAATAACTGGCATTTGTCAGTTCTTTCCTACATTCCTCATAGGGCTTTCCTTCTTCGACGCCCATAATCATGAAAGGTAAATACTATTGTTGTCCCTTTTACATGTGAGAAAACCAAGGCACAGAAATGTTATTAACTTGCGTGAGGTTTTGCAGTACATAAATAATGGAGCTAAATTTTAAACCCTAGTAGTCTGACTAGCAGATATACTTGTCTGTTTTTCTAACAGGACATGACGTTTAGCTATGGTGTTAAAGCTATGCTTTTTCCAGTAGGCATGTACAGGTGTGACAGTTGGACCATAAAGAAGGTTCAGCACTGAAGAATTGATGCTTTTGAGCTGTGGTGTTGGAGAAGACCTTTGAGAGTCCCTTGGACTGCAAGGAGATCCAACCAGTCCATCCTAAAGGAAATCAACCCTGACTATTCATTGGACAGATTGCTGAAGCTGAAGCTCCAATACTTTGGTCACCTGATGTGAAGAGCCAACTCATTAGAAAAGACCCTGATGCTGGCAAAGATTGAAGGCAGGAGGAGAAGGGGACAACAGAGGATAAGATGGTTGGATGGCATCATGGACTCAATAGACATGACTTTGAGCAAACTCCAGGAGACGGTGAAGGACAGTAAAGCCTGGTGTGCTGCAGTCCATGGGGTTGAAAAGAGTCAGACAGGACTAGGAACTGAACAACAACAACAAAGGGAAGAAATGATTAGGAATGCTGGATAACAATTTCCCATTGCAGAGCCTGGAATAGGTTTCTCTGCTATTTCTCAGATAATGGATTGTGACGAGGAGGGTAATGGATGTGTGCTCTCTGCCCACAAGCATAGACATGGTGTGTCTTTATCAGTGGTAGAGTGAAACTGTAATAGCCATATCCATAGAATCACACGCGATGCAATGCAGGAAGGGTGTTTCCAGCATTTCTGATCAGCCTTTTCATTTTGCTCCTGGAAAAGGGGCCCCTTGAGGCCTGAACGGACACTACCCCCAGCACCTACCTGCCAGTCGGCCTGCTTTCCGGATTCCAGCCCAGTGCCCTTTACAGGAGACCACTTACTCTGCAAGTTTTCTGTTTGCCCTTGTGCCATCTTAGGAGGAAGACTGGTTCTAGTCGTGCTGCAAGAGGAGGGTAGCTTGTCCTCATGCACAACCTGCATTGCTAAGGGCCCTGCACTCAAGCTGAAGAGGGGGTCCGGCAGGTGACAGAGCATCATCCCCTCCTCCCTCTGTGCTCTTCATCCTGCTCTGGCTTCTGGACATACTTTTCATCCAGACAAAACCTCACAGCAAAGCTTCTGATGAATCCCAGGAAGACCAAGTATAAACCCCTTGGAAATGATGCATACACCTAAGATTACTTATTGTAGAACCCTGTGGATTCATCAATATCAGGTTTCTTTATGTCAGGGAAATCTGGTAAGATCATTGACTGGAAGTCATTACTGTTCAGTGATTTTTTCCAATAAAAAGAGCATCTCCTCTGAGTGTCAAAACAAAACAGCATGTTCCATATGTGTCAAAATAAGAGAAATAGGATGGGGGGTGTAAATTCATACTATCACATCGAATATTTTTAAACACAGACTCATTTATTAAATAATCATTGCAAATCACTGAAGCTATGATAACAGACCTCAGTTTCCATAACAGTATTTCTGCTCGCAGCCCTGAGGGAGTCCTCCTGAACATTTTAATGAAGTATTTAAGAGAGTTGTGGGCATCTCAGCAGAAATCCCATATTCAGCTACCCTGATATGTGCTGTTTATTTTTAATAAAACTCTCGGTATGACAATATGCAAGGTTAACTGGGTAGTTTCCTATTTGTAGGACAATCAACACCAGGGTGAATGCAGAGACTGTTTTCTTTCATCTTTAGAGCTGATGCAACAAGTCAGCAAAACTCATCCACCCCAGCCCCACCAGGTGTTCTGAGATCAAAAGTGCACGAGAAAGCAGATATCAGCTACTCAACATGGAGTGTGTTATTTGCCTCTTCTTTGAGACTTGCAATCCCTCTCTTTTCATGCTTCTGCTTTAAAATTCTGCTGCTCATTTCCCCTAAACAAAAAAGATTCTGAAACTCTGTAGTTTCTTATCCTACTGGGCTAAGTCACTTCAGTCATGTACGACTCTCTGTAACCACATGGACTATAGCCCGCCAGGTTCCTCTGTCCATGGGATTCGCCTACATGTGGCTGAAATGTCTACTGGCTGTAGGGAGACACATGTTAAGCCGTTGGCATAACGAACAACACGTGCTTAGTTATTACTACTTTTCACTTACAGCGGAGGGGCTTCTGTCTTTAAGACAACTAAAACCCAACGTGAGAATGCGGGAGGTGAACTGTTGATGTGGTGACTAGACAACTAACAATATGGCCTGATGAAAGGTACTGGTTCTAAGTTTTTACCTCTTTTGGTTAGTTTATATCCAAACAAAGACTCAACCCCACTTTAAGGTAATAAAACTGGTCAGATCCATGTTTCTCTACCCCAGGGTCCTGCTGAACTCTTGCCCAGAGAGGACTGAAAGCCCCACCTGGCCTGCAGCCTGGCCAACCCAACTGGAGCCACTCCAGAGCTGGACCTTCCCAGACCACTCTGAAGATGCTGCCTTCTGTGGCCTCACTGTCCAAACACAGGATTTCCACACAGCATTCAACAGCCCATGGACATCACCAACGAGGTGTCCACTCAACCACTGACCCAATTGTTCTGAGAGTATGGCTGAGGTCATATCCCAAACTAGGTGTTTAACCTCTGGTTGGGGGGAGCAGAGCTGGCTAACATGATAAAGAGTCAAAATAAGAGAAAAAAAAAAGCAAAAAGAATACCTTGATTATGATCTGTGATTTAGTTCTATCTATATAGACATGTCTAAATTTATTTTAGAAATACATCATAGCCAATGAAGTTAAATTTTACAAGCAGCAATTTGATACCTACTGGCCTCCCAGGTGGCACTAGTGGTAAAAACCCACCTGCCAATTCAGGAGACATAAGAGTTATGGGTTAATCCCTGGGTCAGGAAGACCCCCTGGAGGAGGGTATGGCAGCTGACTCCAGGACTCCAGTGTTCTTGCCTGGAGTATCCCATGGACAGAGTCCATAGGGTCTTAGAGAGTCAGATATGACTGAAGCGACTTATCATGCATGCATAGCCCACATAAAAGGATTTTTTTAGCACTTGTTTAAGCTTCTTGTGTGTGATCTCCATTCCCCATATCTTCTTCAATCATTTATCTATCTCAGTTATTGAACACTTACTCTGCTCCAGACTCTGTTTTATAAAGTCCTGTGGGTTCGGAGAAGAAAAAGCACATTTTTGTTGTTATGAAGTTTCCATTTAGTTCGAAAAGATATATGATAAATAAACACATTCATATTATGTCAGATGGTGAAAGTAATTTGGGGAAAAAAGGATAACACAGGATAAAAGTACACAGAATAACCCAACAGAGCATGAGGGCCAATGCTACTGAGGACAGAGTACTCAAGAAAGACCTCTCAGTTAAAATGATTTTTGAGAAGAGATCTAGGTAAAGAGACAGAGAGACCTGATATCTGAAAGAAGAAAGTATCTTCCAGAGAAATAGTATGTTCAAAGGCCATCAACCACTCCTTGTATAATAGAAATGACATATTTTCAAGGGTAGCTGGAAACAGAAATCTAATTTGTGGGCAGACATAATGAAAACTCGAAAACCCACCAGGGGATCACATAGATCATGGTCAGTGAAGACAGCATCAAACAAGATTTTATTAAATTTGAGACATAATACAAGTATTCACAGGGGGTAAAACGGTGCCAAGTTGAGGATGAAACCCAGATTCAGATTAGTAAATAAATAGAAGTGGAACCAGAAAGAAAATTAATTCCAATAAGAACAAATCAATAAAGAATACAAGTAACAAATTAAGAAGTAATTTCAAGAAGTTTATTCAAACTTCATAACAACTCAATGAAGCTGGCATTTGCCATTTTACTCTCACTGCATAAAAATCAAGAAAATGAGATTTAAGGGGAAAAAAAAATCATACCAGGCAACTATTACCCAGGTGTGTCGGACTAGACATAGTGCAGATTCTCTGTTGGTCCTCCTACAGAGGACCTTTACTAAGAAGTAAATCCATCTGGCCGCTGTGACTTGTTTATCCAATGGGATCCACCAGAAGTAACTCTTTGGCACTTGCAGGACTAGTCATAAGCAGTTTCGCATCCGTTGTCTTAGAAAACCCTCACTGGGTGTCCTGCAGAAGTTCTATTAGCCAGAGACTGCCATGCTTGCAAGGCCATAGGTAGGTGTGGTGGGTACCTGCTCCGAATGAGTTCAACCTTCTAGCATCCCCACCAAGGGCCAGCTCCATGAGCAAAGGCATCTTGTGCCCACTCCAGACAAGACTATCCATCACCTTGGAGTGACCTCTGGTCTCTGAGTGGTCTCTGAGTGACCTCCATGAATACACACAGAACAGCAGAGGTGCCAGCTGAGTCCCGCCTGATTCCTGACCCACAAAATGAAGAAATACAATAAGATGTTGGCTGTTTGAAACCAGTATGTTTGGGGGTTAGTTTGTTAAACAACAGATAACTAGCTCTCCAGTTCAGAAGTGGACTCAAAGTATGCTTCCCTGGTGGCTCAGACAGTAAAGAACCTGACTGCAATGCACGAGACCCAGGTTCGATCCCTGGGTTGGGAAGATCCCCTGGAGAAGGGAATGGCCACCCACTCTAGTATTCTTGCCTGGAGAATCCCATGGACAGAAGAGCCTGGTGGGCTACAGTCCACGGGGTCACAAAGAGTCGGACGTGACTGAGCAACTAACACTTTGATTTTCACTTTAAACTCAAAATGTCAGCCCTTTACCCGACCTCTAACACAGAAACACCACACTCAAATTAAAACGCGCAACACTGCAGAGAAAAAGGCTCCCGGACCACTCTGGATGAATGAATCACAAATCAAGAAAATAATCCTCATAGAAAGAAGGAATGAAGCATGGATGTCTAAATAACAATATAGTATTGTATTATTCTAAATCCCTGCAGACTCAGAAGCTGAAGTACCATGCCAAAGAAAGGATAATCAGGAAGAAAAAGGAGAGTTTACGCAGCAGTGACCATGGAAGACACATTTCAGTCTCAGGGAGTGACTCTTAAGGATATTTCTGAGTACTGCATTGAGTCAGAGACTGAACTTTCTGTAAAAGTCCTTAAAGACCATTCATTTCACTAGCAACTCTGAAATACTTATATTGGGTTTCCAAGGCCAGCTGAAACCAGGAATTAGGGTCTTACTAAACTGGCATTCAGTATTCCTTGACTGTGATTTTTGTGGATTATTTTGTCCGAACTTAAGAAAACTGGAAGATATCAAAAAATAGATTAATTAATTAGTTAACATCTTAGAACTTGTAACATCAAAGGACAGGACTCCAGAGAAACACAAGGTTAACTACACAGGATTCTATGTATGCTGCATTATGGACTCAGATTGACAAATAATTTATTTAACAGCAAATAAATACTTTTTAATTGAAACAACTCATATTCACTAGAAGATCAAGGAGAAGTATTGGTATTTCGGGGTTTGAAAAGTCTGGGTCTAGTTGTTTGTTTTTTCTTTTTAATTGGGCTGACATCACATTTGGAATGTTTCTAGAAAACAGCATCTCCACAACCTCAGGGGCTCACGGAAAAACTGGTGATGGTTCAGAGGAGACCCACAAATAACTTAACACATTGAAGAGTTGTAAATTAAGACCCAGTCTAGTAGGAAAAGTAGTTCTCACTCTTAATAAGTAAAGAAATTAGAAGCACCGGCAGGCTGGAAGAAAAGGCTATCCACAGTTCTGCAGCACTATCCAGCTGCCCAGGATAAAATCCAGAACTGGCGTTCCTGATGGCCCCGGGTCAGGGTCCTCGTGTGATCTGGAGCTGGAATTCCCCAGATGAACATTTCCTTTCAGTCCTGAGGTCCAGATGCCAGGGAGACTTTCAGGCCTGCTCCATCCTATTTGGGGGTCACACCCTGGGCAAGATAAGGGCAAGACTTACCAGGCAATGGGAAAGAACTAGCCAGCACCTCACAGTAAGACAGTCAGGCAGAGCACACGCCACAGGAAGATGCCAGCTCCCAGCCACTTCCAGCTGATGTCTAAGTGGTTTCTAGGATAACAGACACAGATTTACAGGCATGCAGTAATGAGCTCCCGTTGGCTGGCCGGCATTTCTCTAGCCCACTCCAGTGGCCCCTCTGGACTGTGTCTTTGAGCTCTCCCTGCCTGGACTCTTCGCATCTGGGGACATCCTGGAAACCGCCCGGGCCGCCCTTCCCCTCCTCCCGGCCCTCTTCCCTCAGGCGGGGCTCCTGCCTACTCAGCGGTTTCTGCCCTTCACCCTCACTGTCCCCAGTTTTCATCTCTGTCCAACCCTTTGTCCCCTCAGGCACGGCAACCCCTTGCTGTGCTGTCCAAAAAATAAAAAATTTAACTGGGGATTCATCAAAGGCTGTATGAATATAGGCTGGATAAATCATTTAAACTGAGCCAGCAGTGTGTAAAAGAGTTTCAAAACGCAGAGTGGTGGGATTTGTTTTTTAATTGTTTAAACCAGTTTCTGTGGGGAAAACCACAGTTAAAATGACTTTTGACTTTTATATTTGGTATTTAAAAACGTTAGTTTTCTGACATCATAGCCCTTTCATTGAATATCCACATGGTCAATTTTATATGAATTCATCCTATTAAAATGACATTCTCAGATTCTGGCTAGTGATGTCACTGCCCAGATGGTTACTCCTTGACTTTTTTCCATGGAGCATCACTGACGTCCAGCTGGCCAGCAAATCCTGCCCAGGCTGTCTTGCCTCTTTCTCCCAATTCCATGACCACAAGTCACCTTCCACAAGGACCCCTGAAACCGACGTCTTCCTGCCTCTTGCTGTTGCAATCTACCCTTTCACAATCAACAAAAGATCTTTCTAAACCAAAACAGAACCTGTCACTTCAATCACTCTGATTGTCCTTACCCTCCATCAGGTTCAAAAGCAAAGTCTAAAGCTTTCTCGACATGTGAAGGGAAAACCTTCAAGGTCTGCCACCACCCACTCACCTTTGGGCTCATCCTTGACCATTCTCTCCCATAAAACTTAAGACTCCAACCACATCACATTTCTTCCTTTCCCAGTGATCAACATACGTCAGACTCTGAAAGACTTCCATGCCTTGACTCAAGCTAGTTCTTTGCTTGGAAAGAATTTCAAGACCTACAGCTGAAAATTCTCTCTTCCCTGAGGCTTTTTGTAGCTTCTCTGCATAGATGCATTTCATGTCCCTATGGTACTTTATCCATACACCCCAGAGCATTCACCACCCTGTGGTGTGGAGATGACTTCACTGGATTGTCATCACATGACTGCAAGCATCTTAGCACAGTTAGCATTCTTCACAGTGTAACATAAAAAGTATCTCACTAAAGGCGCTCAATAAATATATGGCGGTGATGTCTTTTAAGTTTGACAAGATCTATTATATGTGGGCTTTACTTCTTTTAAACAATGTAACAAACTTCATGGAATAGGATCTCAATTCTGTTTGCATCAGGTTTTCCCAATGGCTCAGCAGGTAAAGAATCTGCCTGCAATGCAGGAGTTACTGGACAAGTGGGTTCAATCCCTAGGCCAGGAAGATCCTTGCTATTAAGTGAATCTGAGCCATGCCATCAATATTTATTAATCCTCTATGCATAATATAAGATTTAACATATATTGGAGGTTAACTGTATTTTTAAAATAAATGAATGAATAAGCTTTTATTTTTATTTTCCAAGTTAGAAATTGAATTTATAAATGATTGAACAAAAAATGGATTACCCCATTAAATATGTACTTTCAAAAACAAGTTTGAGAATATGTTTATCCTCCTACAAAATTCTAAGTAATCTAGATATGTTCTTAGAAACAAATGATAAACTAATTTCAATTTTATCCATTCAGAGTATAAGGTAATAAAAATTATTTTTGAGTAAATTTTTCAGAGAATTTCATGCCAGGGTAACTTTTAACCTCTTGAAACTTAATCTAATTATCTAAAGAAAAAGGTTTTACATTTAGTTACCTACTATGAAATCATGCAATAGGAAATGTTATATGATTGTTGTTTAAAATGTATTTTCCAAGTAGCATAGAGACATGTAAAACATTCCCAAAGGTTAACGTTTTTAAATCTACATAATAATTCAAATAATTGAAGTTTGCAGAAATAAGAGGGTATATAATAGCTAAGTTTCATGAGAAAAATGCAATTTTGGCAACAGCACACATTGTTAATTTGGTTAGTGCGCATTTGGGGGAGCAGAAGATTATTCAGATTTATGGATTTTAGAGACTCCCATCAGACAAAACATACTTGATGATGATAACATTATCTCTTAACCAATTTGAAACAGGGTGCCCTGACGACATTTTACTGAAGAAAATAGCCCTGAAAAAAGAAACCTATTCCAGAAAATTCTTTCAGTCCCCCTGGCCTTTTCCCCAGCCCACCTACAGACAGGGCAGCCAAGTCAACCTGGCATGCAAACTCCATTAGGAGGAAAAATATTCTTCCTGACGTTTATGGGTTTATTTTTTAAGGAGAAATTATAAAACTTTCCAAATACGCAGCGATCCATTAAAAGCAACGGGTGTGCCAGAGTCGGCCCTCACTTGTGCAGTACTGCATGTCACAGCTCCGCCACTCTCACCACGTAAACCTTATTTCCAATTAGACAGAGGACCACAAGAATCGGGGAGTGCATAAACATCCTAAACACATACTGAATATGCCACTTCGAATTTGCCACCGGCCTATTACAATATATCCATCAATCCTGCCAAGGAAGTAAGCCTCCCTTGTGCTGCAGAGACATTTAACAGCGTTTCACTCAAACTTCAAGCGCTTTGTAAAAACACCACACACCCCTAATGTGGTAGATAAACATTTTATCTTTCTACTTTTGATGGCATACAATTTTCAGCCTTTGATCTAATATAATTTAAGGTGTGTCAGGATGGATTTTGGCAGAGTGTGGCTAGCGAGAAGAAAGGTTCAGTGCTTTGGTTCCTGGAGGCCGTACATCCCAGACGCAGGCTTTGGCAGGAGCGGGGACTCTACAGCCAGTTTCGACTACAGGAAATAAAAGAGGTGCTATTTAAGAGAAAGAACTGAGGCTGGAATGAAATTGCTGCTGTAAAAGATGTTCAGCTCACATTGCCATATGGGTTCTTTGGAACAATTCCCATGTATATTAGCCATAGTCTTGGCACAGGAAGCTGCGTTTGGATCTGTGACATGCTTTTGCTGCTTTGAAGGTAATGTCATCCCACCGCACCTTCACGGTAAAAATCATTGACAATCTCAATAAGAAGACCTGGGTAAAAAAAGCTCAAATAACTTACCTTGTACCTGAGGTGTCTCTGTCTATAAATATACCATCAACTACAGCTAAATATGACTATCATTTGAGGTAGATGGATTCTACTAATTTACGTGGACAGAGAGAAAATAAATGCAATATTGAATTTCAGTTAATCTGAAAAAATACTTCTGCATCATAGAAGGCCTCTGCTCGAACTATACAAAAACAGTTCTCAAGTGTATTCCGTTTCACACGCCACCCAGACAATCTTCAAAGGCAGCTTGCATCATTCATTCATTAACTCATTCATTCTTTTTTTTCATTTCATAAATATACACTGAACCTATGCCACATCCCAGACATTGTATTCAGATTGGGGGACTCATGTTAAATTTTATTAAAATAATTAAATCCAGTTTTCTTCGTTGAACTTTGCTGTTGCCAATATTTCATAGAGCCATACATGCATAGAATTTCAAAAAAGTAGAATGAAGTGAAGTGGCTCAGTCCGTGTCTGACTCTTTGTGACCCCATGGTCTGTAGCCTACCAGGCTCCTCTGTCCATGGAATTTTCCAGGAAAGAATACTGGAGTGGGTTGCCATTTCCCTCTCCAGGGGATCTTCCCAACCCAGGGATTGAACCTGAATCTCCCACATTGCAGACAGATGCCTAACCCCCATCTGAGCCACCAGGGAAGCCAAAAACTTGAATAGGGGTTATGAAATAACAGAACTAAGAAGCTGGATTTTGCAGACATATCTGAATTTGAATTTAAACTCTGTCAATATTTGGATGGTGTGGGGAAGGAAATTAAGCTCTCAGAACTTAATGTAATCACCTATAAAATGGGGATACCTCCTAGCAATATTCTCTGATGTGTGCAGTTTATAACTATGAAGAGGTTTTTATTTTAACTATATTTTGGACTGGAAAACAGTATCACGTCTACTTTTAAAAGATATATTTATTGGTGGATATTAATACCTATGAGGTAAGATTTAAAGGGGGAAAGGGGTAGGGAAAAAAAAATCAATTTCCTTGCCCTGGCTTTTCCCTTGGCTTCCCTCCATGTGGACCATCATTTTCCTAAGCATCTCTCCAGAGATATTCAGAAAATTTTACACATATCTCTGTGTGTGCATGTGTACACCTACATGGCAATGCACATGCTAAAACCACATCTGAAAGAAAACTCCACATGGATACATAAGAACTGCCTTACTCTTCTCAAG
Source organism: Okapia johnstoni (assembly GCA_024291935.2). Taxonomy (NCBI): domain Eukaryota; kingdom Metazoa; phylum Chordata; class Mammalia; order Artiodactyla; family Giraffidae; genus Okapia; species Okapia johnstoni. The sequence continues at coordinate 5,320,850 of CM044321.1, read as the reverse complement.
GAATGCCTAATATTTCATTAAACAAGCTATCTCATAATTATTATCCAAACATCTGTAATTGCATTAGGTTATTCCAATTCTTTTAGTATTACAAATAAAGCCACAATAATTATTTTTGCTCCTGTCTAATTTTATCCATTGTATTCCTACTCAGTTGCTCAGTTGTGTCTGACTCTTTTGTGACCCCATGGATTGTAGCCCACCAGGCTCCTCTGTCCATGAGATTTCCCAGGCAAGAATACTGGAGTGGGGTTGCCATTTCCTTCTCCAGGGTTTCTTCCCGACCCGGGGATTGAACCTCAGTCTCCCGCATTGGCAGGCAGATTCTTTACTATGCCACCTGGGAAGTTCAATATGGGGGTATATTTGTAGACTTCATACTAAATAGTGGAATCAGTAGGTAGAAGAGTTATTCCTGCTAATTTCTACTGTATATTAAATCAATAGTCCTGTAGATAAATTATAAATATTTATACCTCTGGGCAAGGGTCAATTTTCTCACAACCTTGGGACAAAGTGTACCACTCACTAAAGGCTTCAGCTCTTTCCAGTCAACTATTATTGCCTTTTCTCACTTCTCTTAATATGAGAAAACTTGAGCACCCTTTTACCTATCTGAAAGACTCTTCTGGAAATTTTTGTTCATAATCTTTGCCCATGATTCTCATGAACTTTTTTCTTTTTCCTGTTTTAAGAATCTCTTTTAAAGTATTAAGGAACTAAGACATGTGTTCAATGTATGTCTCAATTTTTCCACTTAGTATAAAATTCTAAGGTTTGTAGTTACTTTACCCAACTCCTGAAGATACTATTTCAATTTTAGTTTATACTGCTGTTGCTAAGAAATCAATTACTAATTATTTTTTTCTTCTTTCAGATTAATTTCTTTTAATCCTTTTTTTTCTAGTTACATTAGAATTTCTTCTTTTGATTTTGACATCCTGCAGTTTCACCCTGGTAAGTTTATATCTATAAAAGTTCTTTGCATTTATAGATTTGGAGTGACTTGAGTGCTGAAGATTTCATGCTTTTGTGGTGCTGGAGAAGACTCTTGAGAGTCCCTTGGACTGCAAGGAGATCAAACCAGTCAACCCTAAAGGAAATAAACCCTGAATATTCATTGGGTGGGATAATGCTGAAGCTGAATAAAACTTTGGCCACCTCTTGCGAAGAGCTGACTCATTTGAAAAGACCCTGATGCTGGGAAAGATTGAAGGCAGGAGGAGAAGGGGATGACAGAGTATGATATAGTTAGATAGCATCACCAAGTCAATGGACATGCAAGTTCCAGAGATGGTGAAGGACAAGGATGCCTGGCGTGCTGCAGTCCATATGGTCACAAAGAGTCGGACACAACTTAGTGACTGAACAACAACAATAGCATAGACTGAATTTGCTGTGACTCTTGAATCTGAGTATGGGTGTATTTCAACAGGTCTGGGAATTATGAATCACTGTTTCTTCTCAACTCATTCTCTCCTCCTTCAAGGACTTTGACCTAACTCTTGTCATAATGCCTCCTTCTGTCTTCCATGACTCCTATTTCTCTGTTATTTTCCAGAGAATTTCTTCTGACCTCTTCTAGGTCACTAATCCTATTTCTGATGCAGGACTGATGTTATCTATTGAGTGTTTCAGTTATCTATATTTCATTTATAGAATTTCACTCTGATTTCTTTCAAATATGTCAGATCAGCTATATGGTTACCTGTTTCCTTGTATACACTTAGCTCTTCCCCTTTAAATATAGTAAGTAGTGTTGTTTCCTAGGCTATATCTGATACTTCCCAATATTCATAGACTCTCTGGGTTCTCTTGGATTCCCATTCACAGAGAACTCTCTCCCTGTACTTGGCCAACTTGTACTGTGGCTGTACATCATGCTTCATACTAATTTGAAATACGTGAAGCCTATAATGCAATTGTCTCATTGCAGATTTGACTTTGCCTCTCTGACACTCAAGTTGGGGGCATTAGCAGCCTGAGACCACCTCAAACAACTTCATAGGAGGATCCCTGGACTACCCCAGACAATGGGCATCTGGGTTAGAAATTCCTGGTTCACTTCTGATTCAAACTTCCCAAGGGGGGATATCAATAAGTTTTATTCTTGATGTGGATAAGGTCTTCTACAAGTTCAGTTCAGTTCAGTCGCTCAGTCGTGTCCGACTCTTTGTGACCCCATGAATTGCAGCACCCCAGGCCTCCCTGTCCATCACCAATTCCCGAAGCTTACCCAAACCCATGTCCATCGAGTCAGTGATGCCATCCAACCATCTCATCCTCTGTTGTCCCCTTCTCCTCCTGTCCCCAATCCCACCCAGCAAGAGGGTCTTTTCCAATGAGTCAACTCTTCGCATGAGGTGGCCAAAGTATTGGAGTTTCAGCTTCAACATCAGTCCTTCTACAAGAGTCTCCAATTTTTTAGGGGTTTTGGTCTTAATTTCTGTCTTCTCATCCAATAAGGCACTCAATGCAGAGATTCAAATTTTTCTGACTTGGGAACTACCACCACGATTATATCGGCTTCCCCTCAGTTTCATCCTGGTAACTCCTTCAAATCTTTATACCCTAAACATTTCCCATTCTTTACTTGTCATATCACAAAAACTTAAACAGAAATAGATATATGTGTGGTATGTGGAGGAAGGTGCTTCCCAGGTGGTTTAGTGGTAAAGTATCTGCCTGCCAGTGCAAGAGATACAGGTTTGATCCCTGGGCTGGGAAGATCCCCTGAAGAAGGGAATGCAACCCACTCGGCATTCTTGCCTAGACAATCCAAAGGACAGAGGGGCCTGACAGGCTACAGTCCCGGGGCCAAAAAGAGCTGGACACAGCTGAATAACAATAACAAATAATAATAATAACAGCAGGGTAGGAAAGTTTTGTGTGGACTTTATTCCCAGACCATGTACAAATCTCAGCTCTCTATTTACTTGGTAACTACATGCATATTCTTAAATAGAATTTGTGGAACATCATACCTTAAAAACCTCCTGCAACCTACTGGCCAAAAATAAACATCACGATGATAATCACCTCTCATTTAGTAACTTGTTGCATTTCCTATATCAGGCTCTATGCGTGCGTAATTCTTTACGCATTACCAGCTCTACTCTTCACCAGTACATGATAACATGGGCTTATTTTAATTTTACACATGAGGAAACAGGAGCAGAACCAGTTGCCCTACAGTGTCAACTACAGACCAAACTCTGAACTCAGGTCTGTCTGGTTATTTGTGTCAATGCTGCAACTCAGCGCTTGAAAATGAGCAACAAACATCAGGATCCTTGACTAGGAAAGTAACACGTGGCCAAGTGTACCGGCGTTGCAGCTTCTTATAGGCTTTGCTTTATGGGTGCAGTGGTTCGCTGCAAGAAGTAAACTGGGCGGACCGTTTGGTTTGTTTCGTACTGTATAATGTATCGATTTGTTTATAGGTTAAAGTTCTTTTGTTAATGATCTGTTGTTGTTCAGTCACTCAGCCAAGTCCAACACTTTGCGACCCTATGGACTGCAGCATGCTCGGCTTCCCTGTCCTTCACTATCTACCAGGGTTTGCTCAAACTCATATCCATTGAGTCAGTGATGCCATTCAACCATGTCATCCTCTGTCTTCCCCTATCCTCCTGCCTTCAATCTTTATCAGCATCAGAGTCTTTTCCAGTGACCCAGCTCTTCGAATCAGGCGGCCATTGAAGCTTCAACTTCAGCATCAGTTCTTCCAATAAACATGCACGGTTGATTTCCTTTAGGATTGACTTGGTGGATCTCCTTGCTGCCCAACAGACTCTCTATTTATCTATTTCCTTCTTAAATAAGTAATTATCCTTAGGCTTTAAATGGCTACCATCAAATGTCACATCCACCTTTGTTTGCCTAAAAATGTCTAAATGCAGCCTTATGCACTATTTATCTTAGATCTGTTGATCTTGGGGGCATTTACTTTTTTTTTTCCATCACTTTTGCCAAATATTTCAGATGTGGATAGTCAGAAAATTATCTGGAGGTTATGCTTTTTTCTACTAAAGGTGAGCTTGATTCTGTCTCACTGAGCTCCTTCATGACTTGTGAAAACAGCCCTGTGCGTCTCTCTACCTAGTGGGCTGCGCCAAGTGTGTAGTTAACATCACTGTCAGAACTCTGACTCCTGGACTGTTTTGCTTCTCTGTGTTTAAATTGGCAGCTTTCATGTTGCTTTACTACACTTTTGCATCTAATTGCCTAGAATTTTACATTAAGCAAAAACGTAATTTCTTTGGAAATATGCACTCAAAAATATATAGAGAATGATATCATGTAGAAAGAATTTGCAGAGGGCAAAAAGAAACTTCAGCAGTTAATGTTTGGCTTTTCTAAATTTTATTTTCCACTAAAATGATTTTCCCCTTCTGACTAATTATGATTCCAGTTTTAAAATGAAGGCTAAAGGGACTCTTGCATATTTTAGGCTAATCTTTTTAAAGAATCAAATGACTGTGTTCAAAAATATTGGGGGATGAATAGTCAAATGAAATGTAACAAAATTAGAAAATACAAATGTTGTATGCTATCAGAAGATTTTAAACTATGAGTTCTACGCTAATTGATTCAAAGATACTAATTCTGCTTTAAATTATTTCTCATAGTTCTGTTGTAAAATAGTTTCACGGAAAGTCACATGAGTTCTTTTATTAGGGGCACCGCTTAAGTTACTAAGTAGGTCCTTGAGTAGCCGAATAGACCTAATACAGCTGCCAAAGTGACTTGCCCAGAATTGGGAGCAACCAGACAAAGGGTGCATCAGCCTCATTAATGAAAATTTATGCTAAATAGAAATATTATTGCTTTCATATATTTACATCAGTAAGAAATGGAGTGTCTATTAAAACCAATATTACCCTAAGGTACTAAACATAAAGTACAGTAGGAAATCTGCACATTTAAACAGTGCTAAATATTTTTATTTTTCCAAACTAAGGTATTTTTTAATGCTGTGGAAGAAAGTTTTGTTTTTATTCTCTGTACATGTCTATGTGTGTGTGGCAAAACTTATAAATTGCCATGAGAATTAATCTGTACCATTTCAATTTTCTATGAAATGATTAAAATTTAACACTGCTTTTCTGCAGCTGCTTTATTCAGATGCCAATTTGTAGTTCATGATATCCCATAATACTGACTTCAGTTTAATTTGTCAACTGTGATAGTAGTAGTTAATATATCAAATTTTCAATAAAATAATATATAAAAATTATCAAAAGCTTGACCTCCCCCACACCCCGTAAGCAAGCCTATTGCTTTGTATACTTTTGGATAAATAAAGCAGGTTTTTCCATACAATCACTGATTTGACAGGAAATCTTGTAGGTCACCTTGCCTAGCTTCCCCCTCTATATGGCCACCTCCTCTTTGATAACAGTGACCCATGGCCACCGGGTCATTACATACTTCCAGTGAGGAGAAACTCAACATTTCTTAAATTTTTAATCACTGTGGTTCATTAGTAGACAGATCTATTTTTATGAAGCCCTTTATGTGATTCCACAAAAATAAAAACCATATCACTCTTCTGAAGATACATTATGCCCATAAATTTTTCAACAAGCAATCTCTGGCTTAGTGATTTCTATTGATGTGAGGGAACTTTTAAGTGATCCTTATTCAAGTACAAACTGAGTTAGAAAACAGGATAAAGCACACTGCTCCCTATGGATACATAAAGACTGGCCTCAGAATTAAAAATACACATTCTCACTTCTACCAACAGCATAAGGCAGAAGTCGACAATTTTGAGGGAAGGGTCAGCAATGTTGTTATCAACCATCTGAGTATCCATGAAGTGTCAGAAAATAATTGAAGTTGGAAAGACTCTAGACTTGATCACTGACGCTTCTTTTGTTGTTGTTATAGTTGCTAAGTCATGAGTGACTCCTTGTGAGCCCGTGGACTGCAACATGCTTGTCTTCATTATCTCCTGGAGTTTGCTCAAACTCATGTCCATTGAGTCCGTGATGCCATCCAACCATCTCATCCTCTGTTGCCCCTTCTCCTCTTGCCCTCAATTTTTCCCAGCATCAAGGTCTTTTCCAATGAGTTGGCTCTTGGCATCAGGTGGCCAAAGTATTGGAGCAAAGATTCAGCATCAGTCCTTCCAAAGAATATTGAGGGTTGATTTCTTTTAGGATTGACTGGTTGGATCTCCTTGCAGTCCAAGGGACTCTCAAGAGTCTTCCCCAGCACCACAATTCAAAAGCATCAATTCTTTGGCACTTCACCTTCCTTATGGTCCAACTCTCACATCTGTACGTGACTGCTGGATAAACCATAGCTTTGACTAAACGTACTTTTGTCAGCAAAGTGATGTCCCTGATTTTTAATATGCTGTCTAGGTTTGTCATAGCTTTCCTTCCAAGGAGCAAACGCCTTTTAATTTCAAGGCTGCGGTCACCACCCTCAGTGATTTTGGAGCCCAAGAAAACAAAAATCTTCTCTTTTTTTAAAGGCAGACAGAGAGAGGAAAATCCATCCTCCCTCCCAGCACGGAGATTATCTGGGGAATTGAGCAAACGGTACTAGCAAGCTCGCTTCCAGGCACTGGCAAGACAGCACCCACAGGAGAATCTCTGCAGCGACCCTTCCAAAGACATGGAGGAGCTGACTGAACGACCACCCACCAGGACTTTTGGTAAAGACAGGGAGACAGCAATGGCAGAATCATTCTCTCCAGACATTTCCATTCGTGACTGAAATGCCCAGTTGCTTCCAGTGCAGGACCTCCTGGGGAGTCTGCAGTGTCTCAACATCTGAAAGCAGGCTGATGAGGTGAGGTCTGGCACTGCTACCTTCTTCCCCTCTTTGCATAGGAGAGCTCCCTTTTTATGCTTTTGTTTATATATAGGTTTCCAAGAAAAATGTGATTTGAAAGAATTGTGCTGCTGCCTTAAACATTTGGAATGGCTCCTGCATTCCCCTATGAAAACCTCTAGCATTCCCAGATAACAGACCCTCTGTTACCATTTAAATCAAGGAACCTGAGTCAGAAATGGCATCTCATTTTCTGTTTCCTATGAGCTTACTTGTACAAATACATTCAGGTGAATAAATCTCCTTCGTCAATTACTTCTAGCATGTTGATAATAATTTTCACTTTACAATTTTGATATACTGTCATAAAAGTCTCCCTTCATGCAAAAATACTGCACGCATTCTTCTTTCCTCTTAGCCAAAGTGCAAATGGTTAAGAAAGCATAAAGAAAGCAGAAAATTGAGACTCCATTTTATAAACAAAACACCCAAAGGCTTAGAATTTAAAATTAAGGAAATAGTAAAAGCAAATAAAAAACAAAGAAGTACCAGCTTTTTAAAAAGTCACTATTGGGAGCCTAGGACAGAAGCCATAAAAAATAACTTCTTTAGACTAACTGTCTTCAAACTAAATGTGGGGTGAATATTCAGGGTGGCACAAATGGTTTTATCCAAGCTCATACTTTTATCCCTAGCCATTACCTTCTATTGTTCAAAGATGATGTTGTGTTGGCTTAGATTAACAGTGGAGACACAGTGCAGACCCAGCATTAGAATGTATTTGCTGCAGTCCTGCATTCTTGTAATGCTTCTGTGGGTGCCTTTCAGAAGAATATGGAAACAAAAACAGCAAAGTGACTCATTCCATGATAAATGAATGTACCCAAAAACATGAGCCTGTAATACCAGCCAGAATTACTGATTCAGACTTGTCAAGAAAACATGAAAGAAAATAGGAAAGGGTTTCCTACAATGCCAACTTAATCAAAATCTTTGAACATGATAACAAAAATATTTGATGGAGTGGAAAACAAAGATACTCAGCTGTTTTCCTGAGTGGAAGGAGATAAAGTTTGGGGCAAAAGTGTATTATGTAATTAACAGGTATAGATATTCAGCCCTATTTGCTTTGAACCTCAAAATCACCTTTAAAGGAAATTATAATGCCAGTACTTATCTCTCAGTTTACAGGGCATTTGTCAAATAAATAGAATAATTGTTTTTAAGAGTGCATCAGCTGAGCTCAACTAGAACTTGAATTTGGTGGAAGGGAAAGCAGGACCACTCATCTCTAAAGCAACGTGCATGCCCTGATGGATTCACAGGAAGAGCGATGGCTTATGTTGGCTTGGTCTTTTGTTTTGGGTGCAGAGGGAAAAGTGTCGGAAAACAGAGAAAGGAGTTTGATGCACCTGGGGAGATATGGCAGTGATAGACGTGACCAGTCCAGGCATCGCCCTTCCTTCTTTGAAGGACTGTTTTGGGCACCAACTGACAGCAAGGCCAAGTTAGGAGGCGAAGCTGCTATTTTTGTGGTAGATGTGTACGAGTCCCTGGCAAATGCAAAGTGCTATTTTAGGGCACAGGTGGGCAAAGTAGAACTCAAAGAACGGAGAAGAGGTGTCTTCCCGTCTTGTGGAGGGGATCAGGTTTCACTTGCCTTATCTGTTTAGAGGCTTGGCCTAAATGCTGCTACTGATGTGGAAACATCAATGAAACAACAGTAAGGCAGAAGGTAAGAGAAGCCAATAGGGGACATTATCCGAGCAACTGCCAGGGAGAAGTAGAGTGTCTGCAGGGAACTGAGGTAACCCAGATAGACCTCAGGTCTTTTGCTATTGTTGTTACGTTGCTAAGTTTTTGTTTGACTCCTTGCAAGCCCATGGACTGCAACACACCAGGCTTCCCTGTCGTTCACCATCTCCCAGCGTTTGCTCAAACTCATGTCCATTATGTCAACGGTGCCATCCAACCATCTCATCCTCTGTTGCCCTCTTCTTATCCTGTCTTCAATCTTTTCCAGCATCAGGGTCTTTTCCAGTAAGTCAGCTGTTTGGGAGCTTAAGCTTCAGAATTCCATGGACAGAGGAGCCTGGCGGGCTATAGTCCATGGGGTAGCAAAGAGTCCGACACGCCTTAGCGACTTGCACTCCACTTTTTGTCTAGAGCAGCATCCCCAGAAAGCTGATGGAACATTCCAGTCCATTGCTCTGAAGGCATTTTTAAGGTGAGTGAAAGTCGCTCAGTTGTGTCCGACTCTTTGCAACCCTATGGACTATACAGTCCATGGAATTCTCCAGGTCAGAAGACTGGAGTGGGCAGCCTTTCCCTTCTCCAGGGGATCTTCCCCACCCAGGGATCGAACCCAGGTCTCCTGCACTGCGGGCAGATTCTTCCCTGGGCTGAGCCACCAGGGAAGCCCTTTTAAGGTGAGATGAGATTTAAATCAGTAGTCTCTGAGTAAAGCAGATTACCCTCCATAACACAGACAGGCTTCAGGCCGTCATCTGAAGACCAAGAGAAAAACGACTCCCTAGGAAGATGGTGTTTTGACTCCGGATGCTGTCAGATTCCAGCTGTGACCCCAGCTCTTCCCAGTGCAGCCTGCTGCCTGCCTGCAGGACTCAGAGCCGCCAGCCCAACACGTCTAATTGATTCCACCACTGGGGAGAAACCTGACTCGTACACCTACTATGTGTCAGGCTCTTTACACACATCGTTTCCAGATTTCAATAGCCTGTCAAAATTCTTGTTATGCGTTACCACTGCCTCTTTATGGAGGAGAAACCAGTGTTCAGTGAAATTAAGCGACTTGACTGAATCCTAGAGCTAATAAACGGTGAAGTGAAAATTAAGGCCATGTGTTCTCTCCCTCCAGAATCTGGGCTTTCTCCATCTGCTACATTTGATAAGAATGTTACTAAACAAGTGTTTATATCTCTGTAAAAGTCCTCAAAGAATACATCTTCATTATTGCACATGCTACAAATATCCTTTATTAGATTAGGCTGTGTAAATGTTTGTAATTCATTCAAGAGATTCTCAATCCTAAGAAAAAGCTAGTTAACCAGATAACTGAAGAGCAGATGATGTATTTCCTCTATATTTACAACGATATTTCAACAAAGTTCTGCCATGTGAGTCTAATGGAAAAAAGGTCCTAGAATGTAGAATGCAGAAAATTTTCTATGTTTTTTTTTTTTATGTGTTGTTAGTTAAAACTACATTTTGAATGTTTAGAAGAAAAATTTTCCATGGGAATGATCAGTCCTCAACAACAACAGCAAAATCAACCTTTTAGGTATATTATGTGCTATATTTAATCCTCTGGAACTCATGGGAGTTTCTGAGTTTTGATGTTAAGATTTATTTATATTCCATCAGTAAAAGATTTATTAACATGGTCACCTGTGACCAGGAGATTTGAGTGTTTACTGGTCTTCAGCCCATATGAATTATTGAGGAAATCATACATGTGTATATGTGTATTCGAAATCATATATGTGTATACATATGTGTATACATATGTGGTGTGTGGGTACATAGAACATTATAGATTCACTTTTTAACATTTTTATTTTATATTGAAATATCATTAATTAACAGTGTTGTGGTAGTTTCAGGTGTTCGGCAAAGTGATTCAGATATATAGAGAGAGAGAGTCAGATATGACTGAGCAACTAACACACACACACGTATGTTGTTGCTGTTGTTGCTTAGTTGCCAAGTTGTATATGACTCTTTGTGACTTCATGGACTATAGACCGGCAAGCTCCACTGTCCACTGGATTTCCCAGGCAAGAATACTGGAGTGGGTTGCCATTCCCTTTTCCAGGGGATCTTTGGGACCAAGGGATTAAACCCACATCTCCGGCACTGGCAGGCAGATTCTTCAGCACTCAGGCACAGGAAAGCTTCATATAATATACTCTTTTTCAAATTCTTTTCCCATTAGGTGATTACAGAATATTGAACAGAGTTCTCCGTGCTACACAGCAGGTCCTTGCTGGTCGTCAGTTTTAACGGTAGCAGAGTGTGCACGTGTGCATCCCAAACTCCCAGTCTCTACCTCTCCCTACCCTTTCCCCTGTAAGCATAAGTTTGTCCTCTAAGTCTGTGAGTCTACTTCTGTTTGTAAATGCTGAGAAGTCCATCTGCATTTTGTTACATATGAAATCCAAAAAATGTCTTTTAAAAAGTTCTATTTCATTTTGTTATTGTTCCTTAGTTATGTCAGACTTTTATCGGACTTAAAAGTCATGTCCGACTCTTCGCAACCCCATGGACAGAGGGCAGTCTTATGTCATAAGTAGAAGTAAGAAAACATAAGTTGTATCAAATTCATAGCTAACATCATACCTTGATGATAACAGGTCTTCAAGAATGGTTGGCTCATTGAATGAAGAATTCATTTCTGTAGCCATGCACTTCTTAGTGTGAACAGAAAACTGAAACTCAAGGCACAGGAGATTTTACCTCTTTCTACTTTTAACATAACTTTCTTGAAAGGAAACAAATTATATATATATTTATATATATATATATATATATATATATATATATATATATATACACACACACACACACACACATATATATATTTTCATAAATTGAAAAGATTTTTATGATTTCATGTAACATGTATTTTTATCTATGTTTACCAAAATATTATGCTCACAGAAATTACAGAAAATATCTGACTTTAGTATATTAGTCTAAAATGATCAATACTCTTAAAATATTTTAATGCCTTAAGTTCAGTTCAGTTCAGTCGCTCAGTCATGTCCGACTCTTTGCGACCCCATGAATTGCAGCACGCCAGGCCTCCCTGTCCATCACCAACTCCTGGAGTCTACCCAAACCTATGTCCATCGAGTCAGTGATGCCATTCAGCCATCTCATCCTCTGTTATCCTCTTCTCCTCCTGCCCCCAATCCTACCCAGCATTAGGGTCTTTTCCAATGAGTCAACTCTTCACATGAGGTGGCCAAAGTATTGGAGTTTCAGCTTCAACATCAGTCCTTCCAATGAACACCCAGGATTGATCTCTTTTAGGATGGATTGATTATATCTCCTTGCAGTCCAAGGGACTCTCAAGAGTCTTCTCCAACACCATTACATAACTTTAAAAGATAAAAATGTCTATTTCTAAAGAAAAGGAAATTTTTACAGAAGAATGTTAGCTAGTAAATATGAAGGGTATGACAAAATTAAAAATGACACCATCTTGGAATCCGTAATAATAACTCGTTTTGGCAAGGACAAGCCATAAAATTCTAAAAACCAATAGACGGAAGTTCTTGATATTAAAGGACATTCACATATCAAAGTCATATTTTACCTATTATTTGCCCCCAAAATGTATCTTTCTCAAGAAGACACAAGGCAGCCGTCATTATAGTCACATCATCAAACTCAGGTGATCCTTATCAAGAGAACCACCACTGGGAGGGCAGGCATTACCGCTTGAACAGAAGCCTGTGGGGCTCAGTCACTAGCTCCGCTTTGCATGAAGGCAAACTGCTCTGACCCTCCTGTCCTCAGATATGGACTGAAGGCCAAGCATGAATGATCATAAAGGGCATTAAAAAAAAAAAGAAAACCCAAAAAACAACGAAGGTACAGCTCTATGACCCTCACTGTGTCTGGAGAAAGACAACTCACTCAGGTTGTACATCTACTGCAAAAGGTTATTTTAGGCAAACACAATCTACTTGGTAGAAAAATACTGTAACAGCTAGCAGCAGCAAAGAATCCCCTTAGATTTGGGTAGGCCTCCAATTCAGCACCACGTATCAGCACATTCCTTAAAATCAAAAAACACACTCAGGCTCATAAAAAGTAGAAGCAACATATCAAAGGCCACTTGGAAAAGACGTTATTACTCAGAAGAAGGTCAGCATTTCCATTGATAGAACTGCTTACATTGTTATCAGTTTAATGGGAAAATTTACAACTTTAATAGTCATTTTGGGTCAGATCCAAACACTAAAGACTCTGTTTTAGTTTTGCTTTGTTTTGTTTTTTTTTTCTACTAGTGTTGTTGTTTATACAAGTAGATTTACAAAGGTCATTTAAAACTAGTTTAAGTTGTTTATTACTGAAAATTCACTATAAATATGAGCATTCATCAGTTGAGGGCTGATAAATAGTTGGGTGGTACAGAAAAATAATTAGTGAAAATCAAACAGAACTTAGGTTTCTCAGAAAATGTTACATTTTTTGAAAAGAAAGTGCAAGTAGCTCAACCATGTCCAACTTTTCAGGACCCCATGGACCGTAGACTGCCAGGCTTCTCTGTCCATGGGATCCTCCAGGGAAGACTACTAGAGTGGGTTTGCCATTTCCTTCTACATGGGATCTTCTCAATCCAGGGATCAAACCCCAATCTCCTGCATTCAGGCAGATTCTTTACCATCTGAGCCACCAGGGAAGCCTAAATATTTCTGACTCTTTGTGACCGTATGGACCTTAGCCCGCCAGGTTCCTCTGCCCATGGGATTCTCCAGGCAAGAACACTGGAGTGGGCTGCCATGCTCTCCTCCAGTGGATCTTTCTGACCAAGGAACTGAACCCATGTCTCTCATGCCTCCTGCATTGGCAGGCAGGTTCTTTACCACCAGTGCCACCTGGGAAGCCTGACATTCTTTAAAATGACCATTTAAATGTCTGTTCCTCAGAATCGTGACCTAGATGGTGACCAACAGCACCATGAACACTCAGACCAGAAGGCTTCTTGCACTGCCGTCTCAAACCCAAGCCAAGAGACTATTTCCTGATAGATTGCAACACATAAAGAGAGCAGTTAAAACACTATATATTTCAGGCTTACAAAAATGAAAAAAAGATACTAGATTTTACCATCTGGTACTTTGCCCAGGACCTAAATGACTTCAACACCTACCTGAATTTCCCAGAAGTACAAATTAAATGGAGTCATTTTTCAACCTTTATTTTCTTTAGTTGTTTCGTATCAGTGAGGATCATTAACGACTACCAATATCGACAATGTTTCTGTATCGTGCTTTAGAACCATCATCCAACTCTGATATCGTGGTCTCTGGATGTGCTTCTACAGAAGAATCCATTCTAAGAAAGTATCAATCACTACAATCAGGATTTTTTTTTTCCAGATACCTTATGTAGCAATACAGTCATGAATGATAACATTCTACCTTTAGAATAGAGATAATATATTCTTGCACTGACCATACTTGCTAACCAAAATCTTTAACATCAATCCAAATATATAAAAGTAAGTGAATACATATTAATAACATGAATGGGTGTGTGTGTTAGTCACTCAGCAGTGGCCAACTCTTTGTGACCTCATGGATTTGTAGCACACTAGGCTCCTCTGTCCATGGAATTCTCAAGGCAAGAATACTAGAATGGGTTGCTATTTCCTTCTCCAATAATATTAATAGACACATTTGATGAAAAAACCAACCCAATGCATAAAAGACTAAAGTAGTTCTTCAAAACCCACATGAAAGAATGAAGAGCTGAGAGAATAGGGTAGACATTTTTAAAACAGTATAGCACTCTTCATGATCACGTTCCTTTTATTTTATTAATAACAAATCTTAATCCACTCATTTTCCCTACTTGATATTATTACCATTTCCCCTCAAAAGAATCAGTCAACAAATGACAGGAACAAAGACTCACAACATCCAAGAACCCCGGTGCCAACTCATTCCATGGTAATCATGCATCCTTAAGTAAGAGAGAGTCAACAAGTAGAATTTTCCATCTTTACCTTCTAGAACTGTGCCTTTTGAGGCTGCCAGTCACAATCTGAAGGTTACTCAGCCTTTTTGGCTCCACAGGCTAAGAGCTGTCATATACTTCGGTTCCATGATGAAAATTTGTAAAAATTTATATTCAGATGCTTATTCATTATATCTCAAATAACATAATCACACCAGAAACTTGCTGCTCAGATTTCCCAGAATCTGCAACATTGTGAACCAGAATTACAGTCTCCTAAACTTTGGTGATAAAGGTCCGTGTAGTCGAAGCTATGATTTTTCCAGTAGTCATGTATGGATATGATAGCTGGACCATAAAGAAGTCTAAGTACTGAAGAATTGATGCTTTCGAATTGTGGTGCTAAAGAAGACTCTTGAGAGTCCCTTGGACTGCAAGGAGATAAAACCACTCAGCCTTGAAGGATATCAACCCTGAATATTCATTGGAAGGACTGATATTGAAGCTGAAGCTCCAATACTTTGGCGACCTGATGCGAAGAGCCAACTTATTGGGAAAGACCCTGGTGCTGGGAAAGATTGAGGGCTGGAGGAGAAGGGGATGACAGAGGATGAGATGATTGGATGGCATCACTGACTTAATGGACATGACTTTGAACCAACTCTGGGAGATAGTGAAAGACAGGGAAGCCTGATGTGCTGCAGTCCATGGAGCCACAAAGAGTGGGACACAACTGATTGATGGAACAACAACAACGAATATCAGATGCTGAAAACAAGTGTTAAACCAGGATTTTCTTACACTCCTTGTGAGTTTTCCTGAAGCTTCTGGATCATATTCTTGGAAAACTTTGCCAAATCCCTCTTCAGTCTATTCCATCCGTTTTTCAAACTTTGTGATCAGATCGCCATCATTTTCTCCCAGAGGATCCCTACACCTTTGTGCAATTGAGTTACCTGGTAACTCAGAGGGTCAAGGAAAAAGACAAAAGATCTTCTGATCCCCTTGGTGGGGGACAGCCGTTTGAAGGAAACCACTCAAGTGATTCTTTTTTCCCCATTAATAATAAAAATCTGTTCTAAGGTGACTTGTTATGTGAACCTTTTAAGAGGTTGGCTTATTTTTTTTTAATTCTATTTCCCCAGGTGTCCAATTATTTAAAGGTAGAAAAATAATAAATCAGTAGTAAGATTAACACCAAACATTATTACCAAATGATACTATGCAGCTGCTAGAGTTTGACTGAAAAAGGAAGTGTTCATTTCCTAAAAGACGTAGCCAGGATAAAAATGCAGTAAATCATAACTTTTGTGGCATCTATAAGATGAAATAAAACTGTTGTTTGGGCGAAGGACAGCTTCTCCTTTATAATGACAATATGCAAATATAAAAAGGAAAATGGATGTGATACAGTGGACAACATTCTTGAGAATGCCCATTCGATAGATGCAAAAAAGGCATTTCTTGTGATATCATCAACGAGTACACCAAAGTGACATATGCAGAAACGTTCTGGGAACTAAACAGACTTTAACTGCCCATCCTTGTCAAAGGACAGATTCCAAGAAAATGTGAAGGTTGGAAGAACTTAGTTGCAGTGTTAAAATTTAGGCTGCCATAGTTCTGTGGATGCTGGTAGGAGACAGACACCTGGTCTGAGATGAAGGACAGTTTATCACCCCCAGTGATAGTGCTAGCCATGGGATCGGCACTCTGGGCTGGTTCCCTGGTGCTAATTCCCTCGGGACATCACCAAGAGGATCAGATGGGGGCAGCACTCACAGCACAGAAAGAGTCTTGAGTTCAGGGAATTTAAATTTTTACAGTGAGGAGTAAACATATCCAGCTTGTGCTCCACAAGGAGACGCCATTTCTAGTCTCCAAAACTGTTTGTTCTACAAACATCCAAGAAATGAGTGTCCAGGACACAAGGGCAATCAGTGCCTACTTTGCGAGATGTACAAAAATGTGAAGGACCAATCATCTGAGTTGGCAATGTATTGAGATATTTGGGGTCACAACTTGGAGTGCTGTTAGTATCTGGGAAATAGAAGGCAAGGATGGCCAAATCCTATAATGCACAGGACAGCCTCCTGCAACACAGACTTCTTCAGGGGCTTCCCTGGTGGCCCAGTGGATAAGAATCCATCAGCCAATGCAGGGGACACAGGTTTGATCCCTGGTCCAGGAAGGTTCCACATGCTGAGGGGCCACTAAGCCTGTGAGCCATACCTACTGAGACCATGTGCTGCAGCTGCTGAAGCCCACATGCCCTACAGGCTATGCTCCACAACGAGAGAAGCCGCCTCAATGAGAAGCCCTTCCACTGCAACAAAGACTAGCCCTCGCTTGCCACAACTAGAGAAAGTCCATGCAAAGCAATGAAGACCCAGCACTGCCAAAAATAAAGCAATTAATTAATTAAAAAGAGACGTATTCACCACAAAAGTTAATAGTGCCAAGACTGGAAACCCTATGTATATCTCCTCATCTCAATAAGTGGACCTAATCTCAGATACCGTGGAATAGTATTACTGCTTAAATTACAAGGTCATTGGAAAAGTGTTCACCCAGAGGGTCTCTACTTGTTTCTGGTGAGCAAATAAAAATATTGATTTTACTATGCATTTTGCTCAAATAAAATAGTATGTACAAATCTCTTTTTAGAAACATTCAAGATAAATTCTGAATATAGTAATTTAAATAAAGAATACTATTCAGTTCATAATAAGATGTCCTGTTTGAAAAAAACACATTGCAAAGGGAAGGAAAAATAGATTTTACTCTCAGTCTTTTAGAGATGGAATCCTAATCATCACTTACCAACTGCGTGGCCTTGGGAAAATAGCATATGTTCTTTGACCTGCCAGTTTCTCAGTTTTCAAAAGGGTCAATTACAATGTGCAATATTAATATTGACTGCAAAGACATTGTGAGAACTCACTGGGACATGGAATAGGCAAGTGCTTTGTAAATTCTAAAGCTACTAATATCAGCTGAGATTTTAAGAGCAATTTTTTCCCTTGACATCAAAGAGACAGAGTAATGATAAATGGCCTATTCTTCTTCTGCAGGATCATTGATTTTTGAACTCCTCAAGGACTGTAATAATAGTCTTTTTCTTCTTCTTCAGTGGGCTTTAGTTTACCCTATTTTGAAGGCCAGGTATGTGCAATTGTATAGAACAACCTGTCAAGAAGTAGAATAGTGTTTGATGTAGCTTCACAGCAACATCTTCCATGAATTGTCTGAGAGCTGAGCTGGCAAGGCTCTCAAGGTGGGAAAATTCAAGATGAAGCACGTACTGGGGCCACTCAGAGAAACAGAGTTACACATGCCATTTTCATCTGCTTGTGATATCATTCTTTCCAGTGGAAGAGAAGCAATGTTTTGACTGCCTTGTGGATTTGATTAATTAAACGTATCTTGCTCAAATCCAGTTTTTACAAGACAGAGGTGATAGTAAAAGGAGCAAAGGCAGTTTTTGAGAACAGAGCTGAAACATGTGGACAAAGGCAATGGAATGTTGTAAAACCTACCTGAGACTCTTCCTAAGTGAAAATATCAATTATCCAGATACAGTTTTGTTGGTATGATTTTGTTTTAACTACAACAAGAGCATATGGGGCTTACAAAGGAAGATTGTTCTGGCTGACCACAGATTTTCTGTGCTACTTACATTGGCTGACCACAAACATTTAAGAGGCATCTAAGAAGTCCATAGGGCTCTATTTTCAGAATTACTTTATGTATAAAAGAATGCAATCATCCAGTCTGTTCCAAAGATGGTCTCAGTCTCATTTAATGATTAAAGTGAGAACCAAAATAAGTGTACATTAAAAAGAAAAAAAAAAAAGAAAGAAAGAAACAGGAGTGACTAACTCTCCAGCTCTACAGACCTATAAAGTTAGCACAGTGATTTTTTTTTTTCTTTTTCCTTATTTTTTAGTTTGCCTGCGCTGTGCAGCTTGTGAAACCCTAGTTCCCCGACCAACCGAGCATTGAACCCAGGCCACTGGCTGTGAAAATGTGGGTCCTAACCACTGGGGTGCCAGGGAAATTACCAAGCATGCTGATTAATAGGGCTGAGACTGAGTGAAGGAAGTTGCTCAGCTTCATTCTACCATCAACTCTGGAAGCCACCTGCATTTATAATCTTAAATTAAGGAGAGACCTTATCTTCTCCTTGTATTTATACTTCAGGAGTCATTTATGATCATTATTAGGATGGGACAAAATATCAAAAAATAGATTAAAATCACATCACACACTTAGATAAATTTCCCTGAAAAGGAGTTACAAGTGTGGTTGGTTTTTAACTTGCAAAACTATTTTCAGGAGCATGCACATTACTGTTTTTCATATAATTGATATACAAACTGATGCTTACAAATTGTGGCTGATGGAGGAGACTCTTAAGTCCCTTGGACTTTAAGGAGATCAAACTAGTAATCCTAAAGGAAATCAACTCTGAATATTCATTGGAAGGATTGATGCTGAAGCTGAATACTTTGGCCATCAGATGCGAAGAGCCTACTTATTGGAAAAAACCCTGATACTGGGAAAGACTGAAGGCACAAGGAGAAGGGGGCTGCAGAAGATGAGATGGTTGAATAGCCATCTCATGGACATGCATCTGAGCAAACTCTGGGAGATACAGCGTGGGACAGGGAAGCCCGGCAGGCTGCAATCCATGGAGTCCCAGAATCAAACTCGACTTAGCGACTCAACAACAACAACAACAACATACAAACTGAACAACAATAGAGTAACTGAATTCATTCAACCCGCTGATTCTCAAAGGCAAGAACTGGCTATGTTTCTACAGCTCACAGAGCTCACTAGGACAACTGCACTCACGAGCCCACCAGTTCCTTTAGAAAGGAGCACATCCTGTTTCCTATTATCTTTTCCAAATTGCTTAATCGTGAATTGATTGAGTCTGAACTGAACTGAATTCACTGTGTATTACCCAATGTACTTCAGGTTTGTGGGAGCCTGAAGTATTATGGAATACCCAATAATATTGATTAACAAAAATATCTAGAATATGCTCTATACCATTCTTATAGTATATTAAAGGATATCTGCTGTGTAGTGAATACAAAATCAAATCCAGAGAATGTACTGATTTCATCCTGAAATGAAAATATCTGTCCTACATATTGCAATTGGAAGATAAAACATGAGATGATCCTCAGTTGTTCTTTTTTATAAATTCTAAAGACCTAGCATGTATTTAGTTTAGTTGATTCCTAGACCAAATTAATTACATGACTGTGCACATACACACATTTGGACCAGAGACAACTGTATAGAACTCAGTTTTTCATAAAGAAATCCTCTCTTAGGTTTAGTTCCTGTATCATATAAAAAGAGAGAATGAATATACTTGCTTTGAAATGCAATTAAAAAACATAGAAGTGATAACATGAAAGCGGCTGGGATTACTTCCTTTTCTTTCAAACAAAAGAGACATTCAATAATAAGGTTGTCTGCTATTTCCCTAGAAGATTTCGAATTTTATTCATTGGTAGTGGAAATGTCTAGGGCTTCCTTGATGGCTCAGCAGGTAAAGAATCCACCTGCAATGCAGGAGACGCAAGAGATGTGGGTTTGATCCCTGGGTCGGGAAGATACCCTGGAGGAGGAAATGACAACCCACTCCAGTATTCTTGCCTGGGAAATCCCGTGGACAGAGTAGACTGATGGGCTTCAATCCAAAGGGTCAAAAAGAGTCAGACAATACTGAGAAAATAAGCACACACACACTGGAAATGCTGAACCTTGAATTAGTTTAGGGAATGGAATGGATATATCTATTATAATAAAATAAAAAGAATGATATGCCAACACTATTATAGATTCTGTAACTATATTTTATGCTGTGGTAAAGTCGTACTACATAGTACCAGCTACCCACAATACAGAGATTTTACAAGGGTGCACTGAACTGGCTGCTGTACATAATTTAGGAGCGTAAATTTTGCCGCATAAATCAAAGCTGAATAGCAACTGTGGTCTAGACAACCCCTTTGCTTGTACAGCAAATACTTTGAAGCCTGTTGGGGTGCAACGCACATCCTATCAGGGCCCCATTCAAGGATCTGGAGGTGCTTTGCCAGTTCATGAATTCTGAGCTCTGTGATTGCTTCTGCAGGTACACAGAGCTTCTTGCAAAGGTGAGCAACGGGTGTGGCTGAGAAGCCCACAGGGTTGAGGAAGGAAATCAGGGATGTGATTCCAGACCCTGGTCTTTGTTCTCTGACAGAACAATGAAAGGCGGGGTGAACCTGGAGGACGCAGCAGAGTAAAAATGGTCCCACCTCAACAGCCAGCCCGTCTGAGGGGCAAATTAGAGCTAACAATCAGCCCTCTAATCAAAGGATCTTATTATATTAAGAGAAAGTGAAGTGAAGTGAAGTGAAAATCTCTCAGTTGTGTCCGACTCTTTGCAACCCCATGGACTATACAGTCCATGGAATTCTCCAGGCCAGAAGACTGGAGTCGGCAGCCTTTCCCTTCTCCAGGATATATTAAGAGAAGGCTGCCACTAAGTACATTGATCTGTTCAATTAAGACTAAGTAGAATCAGTAACTCTCAGGGAACTAGGATTCCTCGACGGGAAAAGAAGTTGAAGAGCACAGAAACACTGCAGCCTTGGGTGGCGAGTTTTAAAATTGTGAGGGTGGCCTTTGAGCTCTGGCTCTGCAGAGGCATGAAAAGACGAGTCAAAAATAGGTGGGAAAGGACTCAAAGATTTTAGAGACAGTCCCCGGCCCCGCTCCTTTGTAACAGAGGCAACTGATTCAATGTTATGTCCTGCAAATTCTATGCTTTTAAATTAATAGAGATTTGTTTCAAGTGGATATATTCTTTAACTGTAAGATACTTTTTCCCTAAATAGAAACATAAAATTCCCCTGCGGTTTCTGGAATGTCCCTTAAAAGCAATGTGCTTTGATGGTTTGCAGTAGGTCTGTCTGTGGCCATAGCTCAATTCCTCCGAGACCCTGTAAAGAGCCCTGATGTGAAGAAGGGGGTGGATGTCTTTCCACTCCTTTGCAGAAGGGTCCTCTTTAACCGTTTCTTCGAGGCCTCCTGGGCCTTCTTTAAGGTCTGAATATACAAACATATTTTGCACATGTGGGTGTTTAGAAAATGCTATTTGATGATAATGATGATGATTTCCTGGAAGTGAGGGTTTTTCATCAGAGGGATGTATGACTGTTGGAGGCGTCTGATTAGATTCTCTTGATCTCTTTTAAAAATAGGATGAATCTGCTCCTCTGTTTGGGATGGTTGAAGGATAATCTCATCTAAAGACAGAGGAAGGATGGGATGCCTTCAAGGTCCCATCTCATTTTATGAGTCTGTGAAGCAAGATCATTTGTGCTGAAGACAAAGCTTGAAGGTTCAGTGTGTAGAAGACGGTGACCGTCTGCTCTGTCTCCTTGCTGGTTACAGATGAGGAAATATGCTTAAATTTGAATGTGAGGGATTAAGGCTTAGAGGGGAGAATTTCCTGACACCAGGGATATGTCAAGCACAAAAGAAACCAGAAAATGCAGTCAGTTTACTTTCCTGAGTAGACTCAACCCCTGAATGAGAAGGATCCTTCACTCAGAAGAGGAGAAGGCTCCTGTGTTTCTTTTCTCCTCTTTCTCAACGTTCATCTATTCTTTCTATAAGAGGAGTTACAGCTCCAGGAATTCTTCAGAAGCAGCCCCAGGGAACATGCTGACTGAGCTAGAACCACAGATCCCTGGGGTGACACTCATTATTCCATTTGTTAAGACACCCAAGAGTCTACGGTTGCAGCTAGGATCCACCGGAAATGACTTTACCGTGCTGTCTTATTACTCTATGTAGCGTAAGACTGACCGCGTGTTATGAACTGCACTGATTTTATTAATTTCAGATGTGTAAATTCAGGTATACAAATATGATATTAAAGTCATTCCTCTCCCAAGTTTCCACATTAGATAAAATAATGATCAATTCTTGTTTTTAAAAGTCTTTGTGCTGGAGGATTTTAGAAATATTTGAAAATAAGTCAATTATCTAGACATTGTACTAATACTTGGTAGAAGTGCTCCACCTGCACTCTAGAAAAAAGAGAATAATCGGTAGGAACTATTAACAATTTTATAATAACTATTATTATGAGGGATTAAATAACATGAGGACAACCAAGTGATTCAGAATATCTATTATATAAAACCTGTAGGGAGCTGATTATTTATAACAGTATTTTTGATGTTTAACAACTTAAAAAACATCTATTACAAAATATAAATATCAGAAGAACTATATAATTTATGTAACACTTATATCTCATAAACAGAGTAAGGTCTGTATGTTCATATGGACAAGATATATTTGCATAATGTATAAACACAATATATTATATGTTAATATATATTTATTTATAGTGACATTCATTGTTGTTGTTTAGTCGCTAAGTCGTGTCCAACTCTTTGCGACCCTATGAACTGTGGCCCACCAGGCTCCTCTGTCCACGGGGCTTCTCCAGGCACTGAGTTATAAATAACAGAACAAGCTTAGAGCAGCGACAAGGTGTCCTGTCTCTCAGTAAGACTCCCCAGGGTGGAGGGCTCAGGGAAGCCTGCCCTCACTCCCCGTCCACAGCGGTTGGCTCGCCTCCTGCTCTGCGCAGACTCCAGAAACCCCGGCCACTCCCTGCACACGTGACTGTCAAGCAGGAGAAAAGGGACTGCTTCCTGCCCCGTTCCTCTATTTGCCAAAAGAAACCTTTTCCAGGAAGTCCTCCAGCAAGGTGCCTCACCTCTCATTGGTCAGAACTAGGTGTGGGCCCCACCTAGCTCCCAAGGATGATGCTGACCAGCCTTGGGGGAGCAGGGATTTGCCGGCAGAGGCCTGGGGATAATGTCAGTTTCCATAAACACGTGGTTACCTGGAGGTCGGCACCAGGAAGCGAAAGGGGCGCTGTTGATTGGCCAGGAGAGTAGGTCCAAAATACACATATTTTTCTATTTTATTTGCTAGGCCATAATATGATAGAGGGGCTTCCCTGGTGCCTCAGAAGGTAAAGAATCTGCCCGCAATGCAAGAGACCTGGGTTCTATCCCTGGGTCAGGAAGATATGTCCTGCAGTGAAGAAGGGATTGACTATTCATTTCAATATTCTTGCCTGGAGAATCCCCTGGACAGAGGAGTCTGCTGGCTACAGTCCAGGGGGTTGCAAAGAGTTGGACACAACTGAGCGACTAACACTTTAATATGAAAGAAATGTCTCACTTTATGCATATCCACACAGATAGACCAAAAAATAATAAATAAATAAAAACTGCAATAAAAGCAAATCAGAGAAATCATACTAATCATAGTCATTTGCATCATGAAACAAGAGATGGAGTCTCTCCTAGTTCCATTTGCTTACTGTACCAGCCAGATGGAAAGTCACTTTAAAACCACATCAGACTTTTCAAACCATCAAATCAAGACACAGTTACCATTTTCCTATGCTTTGCATACAGAAGTAAAAAAAAAAAAGTTAGAGTTAATCTTAATAGAATCAAAATCTTAATATTTACATTTATTCAATGAACTGGAAAATAACTTTTTAATAAAGAAAATACTGGTGTCTTTGGGTATTTTTTTCATCTAAAGAATGTGCTTGAAATTTTTAATATTCCATCTATATAATTATGTTCTGCCACTGTAAGATTGTAATTCCATCCTGATTAAAGAACATTTTGTTGTTAATGCAATATGCTATGTGGTAATTTTTCTACAAGCCAAAAAAAACAGATTGTTTAAAATCCACATAAATTTGAAACGTGTTTATATTTTAGATGTGATCGGCATTGGTATTTGTTCTAAGTTCCATGGATGTCAACACTGTTCCCATTCTTGA
Source organism: Okapia johnstoni (assembly GCA_024291935.2). Classification (NCBI taxonomy): domain Eukaryota; kingdom Metazoa; phylum Chordata; class Mammalia; order Artiodactyla; family Giraffidae; genus Okapia; species Okapia johnstoni. The sequence goes on along the minus strand of CM044321.1, from coordinate 5,296,447 downwards.
ATATGCATGGGTGGGTGGGGGGTGTATTGAGAAAGAAACATTGATGATTTCACTATAACATGATACTTTGACTTGTGGTTGGAAAATAAACTAGACCCATAGTTTTTCTTAAATTGATAAAAGATACAACAATAAAATTAATAGAAGACTTAAAAGAATAGTCAATATTGCCATCAAGTATTTTTAAATACTATAAATATTAAATTGATATGTGTCCTTTAAATATATATGTGATTCTTTAAATTTTATATATATGGTTGAATTACCAGTATAACTACTGAATATCAGATAGTTTTTCACAGTAAAGTTTCAGAATCAGGTAATACAGTTCAGTTCAGTTCAGTTGCTCAGTCGTGTCCAACTCTGTGACCCCATGGACCGCAGTACGCCAGGCTTCCCTGTTCAACACTAACTCCCAGAGCTTACTCAAACTCATATCTATTGAGTCGGTGATGCCATCCAACCATTTCATCCTCTGTTATCCCCTTCTCCTCCTGCCCTCAATCTTTCCCAGTATCAGAGTCTTTTCAAATGAGGTAGTTCTTCACATCAGGTGGCCAAAGTATTGGAGTTTCGGTTTCAGCATCAGTCCTTCCAAAGAATATTCAGGATTGATTTCCTTTAGGATTAGGAATGGCAATAACTGTTTATTCTCTACCCAGTACTGATTCCTGACTTCTGCCTCAACAGATGGAAAGCAACTGGCCCAGCCAAAGATGCTCCTGAAGTTCCCACTTCCAAAGCCTCTTTCACTTGGATGTGGTCAGATGACGTAGTTTCTGCCAAAAAGATCTACATGATGTATGAATGGATGACAGTCACCAGGGTTTCCAGGAAGCCTGCTTGTTTTCCAGATGAAGCAGAATGCACAACCCTTTCTCCTGCCCTCCTTTCCATGTTTTGAATGGGCATGAAGCTTAAAACATCAGAAATCACCACAGTTCAGTCCTATGAGCAAGGACAAAAAAATAAGATGTGATGGTTTTGACATCACTGTCACTAATGCCAAAAACCTACCCATATCCAGGAAAAGTAGATCCTCATTAAAAAAAAAAAAAAAAAAAAAAAGCTTTGTGAATCAGATTTCCTTTTTCCTGTAGCTGAAAACTTTAACTGACACAGTTTTAACAATAAAGCCATAAAAATATAAGAAGTATTATGTCTTCACCTAGTTATTTGAAAAACTGCAGACAACTCCATAATCCAGTCATCACAGTCAAATCAGAATTGCAATTTGTTTTAAACATGGAAGTGAAAATGTTAGTTGCTCAGTCATATCCAACTATTTGCAACCTCATGGACTGTACCCTACCATGCTCTGTACCCTACCATGCTCCTCTGTCCATGGGATTCTCCAGGCAAGAATACTGGAGTGGGTTGCCATTTCCTTCTCCAGGGGATTTCCTGACCCAAGTATCGAACTGTGTCTCCTGTGTTAGCAGGCAGATTCTTTACCACTGAGCCATCTGAGAACCTTAGGTTCAGGAGTCAGATTTCTATTACACACATGACCTTGGGCCAGTAATTTGCCTTTTCAGATCTCTTTACTTATTGCTAAGCCTGGAATAAAAGTAAATATATCTGTTTTAAATGGTTGGGGGGTGGGTGTGGTGAGGGGAGGGGAGATATTCCCTGAGGCTGAGGCGAGCACAGACGCACAATGAAGTGACAGCTTTGAGGGACGAGCCCAGTAGCTGAGAAGGAGGAACAGGAAGTGCCCACCTGGGTCACTGGGCGGTGTCCCGGTGGGGGGATGGGGGCGGGGGCGTGGCAGTTTCTTTTCATTTGCAAAGAAACCCCCGCTTCCTGCAATGCCGGGTGGTAGAACAGGCACAGTCTCTTACACCTCTGCTCTAATACTGAAAAGGAAGGGTTACTAGAGCTGGTCAAAAAAATATCTATATTTGTTTAAATTTTTTCTCTCTGTGTCTATTTCTACACAAGTTTTGCCCGGTGGTTTCCAGTCTGGGTTTTACCGTCATCGCACAGGTTTGCCCAAACCTTGGTCATCCCTATTCTACATGAACCTTAGTCATTCATTCTTTTTAGGTCTGCTCAGAGTTAACGCGGATCAAACACAGCAGTATTTGGATGCCATTACTGAGAGTAACTTTCAAGCATCACCACTTCAGATCGTGCATTTGTGATTCCGGTGCCAAACGAGGTATATAAAGGAAAGACGAATCTCAGCACGTCCTCCAAGCGGCTGCTCGTGGAACCCGGATGTGACCAACACCAAATGGAAAACAAAACTGAAAATGCTGTCTTTTAAGACTTTGATTAGAAAATTGAAATTTTATTAATAATACCCAGCCGTAATTGTGTGTGTGTCTGTTAGTCGCTCAGTCGTGTCCAGATTCTTTGAGGCCCCATGGACTAAAGCCCCTTAGGCTCCTCTGTCCATGAAATTCTCCAGGCAAGAATACTGGAGTGGGTTGCCATTCCTTTCTCCAGAGGATCTTCCTGACTCAGGGATTGAACCCGGGTCTCCCGCATTGCAGGGAGATTCTCTAGTGCCCAAGCCACCAGGGAAATCCCTGGCTATAATTACTTTCCTATTAATATGCTATTTAATGGGACCGATAAAGGGTCAATAAATTGCTTCTTGACAATTACAAGCATGATATTCAGGCTTTACCCAAATAGTACCTGCAAAGCTGTGGTCAGGCTGTCAGAGCTGTATGTATGAATTTAACTGAGTGTTGCTTGTTTTAAAGTGAGAAGCACGGTGTGTTCAGAACTGCATAGCAAAGATCTGGATTTAACCGACAAAAACAGAGAACTACAGAGTTAAAGCTGTCATATCACATTTGAGAATCCCTCTGATGTAAACCACTAATACTTGATGTCATATTTGTAAATACTGAAATGTGAAATCACTCTGAAATGTGAGTGCTACTATTCTTGCCCCAAATGTATTTTCCTCTTCTTATTTACAACTTCCAGTGCTCTGACAATAAAGAGGGAGTTTTACAAGGCATAGTCAGCCAGCTGAAATGTTTGATGTCACTGCATTATCTAAGGCAGAATGGAGTTGAATCACAAAACACATGGAAATCATTTCCATCAAATCACAGGACAAGAAAGGTGTCCTTGGATAGCTCAGCATGATGAATTTAAACTGAACATTAGGAAATTGATCTCTAATGCAGGTGTCTTTCACTTAATTTCTTCTCCAAGGTAAGGTCATTTATGATCTATTGTATAATGCTGTCAGGAAATTAGGCTATTATCAAGTGTTTCTTCTTCATAAAAAAATCCTATTAGAATATACTACTTGTATGTATAAATAGAACAAAGGTCATATTATAATTATAGAACAAGTAGGATAGAATGAAATGAAGCTAATTATTCCTTTAAACACTTGCGAATAATGTTAACACTTGAGGGCACAATTGTCAACAGTAAAAATCTTTCTATTCTATTTTAATTTCAAAGAAAAAAACTAACAGAATTTAGTGCTTTAAAAAAAAACACAGGACAATAACAATGGATTACAAAAACTATCTCTGTGAGTTAGTGATAGAACTATAATATATATGCACTGGCATAGCAAAAGTAGATGCATTAGTATATATGCAATCTATCTATCTATCTATCTATATATGTGAGTGTGTGTATGTATGTGTACATATATATACAGACATACATGTGCACACGTGTATGTGTAATGTAATGTTCCTTTCCTCTTCTCCAAGACAGAAATGTGGTAAGCTTCAGAAAAGATGAAAAATTAATGCTACCATGAATTTCATCCCCAAGGTTTATGTTTTTCCCCTAGTAAGTATCTTTTATGTGTAAATACTTTTTTCTATCTTGGTGAATATATCTTTGGGTCTTAAATACTAACAATTATGCCACATGTTTGCCATAGTGGACATTACCAGTACTCATCAATACTTCCTGGACAGATGATACAATTGACTTGTCTTCTCTGACTCACATGAGGCATGACCACCCATAGCAATGTTTTTTGGCCGATGAAATACCAGTGGAAGTGGTGTGTGTCAGCCCTCACTGGAGACATTTCAGAACCAGTTCTTGATTATCCAGGTTTCTTCTCCCTGAACCCTCAAGTATCATGTTCAGATGGAGGTGTCACAGATTACAGCATCCAGGCTGTCAGAGCCGAAATACAGAAGACACTTGGTTCCCTTGGTTTGTCTCTGAACATATCCAGGTGGGCAGTGTGTGAACTGGAATCATTTTTGTGCTTTTAAGTCTTTGAGATTTTGGTGCTCTATGTTATTTCAGAAAAATTGGTACTTTTCTTGTCCAGTTGACACAATCCCTCCCTTATTTTACGTTCATATTTTAAAGAAAACATTTTATTCTAGTCCTGTGTGTGTATAATGGTAATATTAGTAAATTTAAATCAGCCTTAAAATATGCCTTTCTTCATAATTTTTTTATCTTTATTAGTACAAGTTTTATAAATATATGATTTGCATACATTTGAAAAGGAGCATATTTAATTTCAGAACACTTCTTTTCATATGGAAATCTGAATAAATTCATCTTCTTCCTTAAAAAACAGTTATTGATGTGTAAATGCCGGATGAAAGAATGGATTGAAGGATGTGTGGGAAGATGGATGGATGGATGGAGGGAATACTGGCTATTTCATTATATGCAATAAGTAAATTAAACTAAATCTCTGAAACTCCTTAGCTTTCAGAGGACGTCTCTCTACTCTGAGCTCTAAAAACGCATTCACTTTCCTTACCACTTGCTTACTTTAAGCCGTATTTTATTCAAAACACCCTGTTTTCAGCAATGTTGGTAATTGGACATGTCTTTCTTCTTTATTTAAACAAAAATTTTGAAACCAAGAACTATGTGCTGTATCTTCATATTACACTTTCCTGTAGGAAGCTACATAGAACCAGAGAAAAATCAAACATTTCTAAAAGTGGTAAGAACTGGATATAGATTGTTGTTACTCCCCCTTGAATTCTGTGACACACTTAAATCCTATAACTCAATTATTTAAGCCTTAGTTTCTTCATTCAGAAAGGGAGGTAGCATCTGTCTGAAATATTTGATTAAATATATAATATAAAGCACAAAAGTACATATTAGATCACCAAATGCTAGTTTTCTTTCTCACTATATACCTCACACACACAGTTCACATACTTTGTGTGAAGTGAATCAATAAATAATTAATGTAGTTACTTAATCCATCATCATTTGAACTAATTTATTATTTGAGATAAAATGTTTTAAGCTGAACAGATGTTTGCCTGTTTGACCTTGTCTGTGAATGATAAATTTCACTTCTCTCATTAGGAATTTCCCTAAAGGCTTGATAAATCTAAGTTATTTTCAAGATTTAGAGAAAAAATAATTTTATGGAAAAAATTGAGAAGTTTTGTGTAAAATCTAATGTCTTTTTTGTAGAAAATAATATCTGCCTTTTAGGCAAAGGATTCAAGGCAATTAAAATGATAAACATTCCACACAAGAACTTCCATGCCAATGATATTTAGTACCTTCTTAGAACAGTATAATCTTTGTGTGAAAAAATATTCTTACATTTGTAACATCATGGATTGACTTAAAAATGTACCTGCCTCCTCCAAAAAGTACAGTTAAAGATAGAATGTTATTTGGAAGCAAACTGTCAGACTGGTGACTAAATTTAATACAGATGGCCAGCAATTGTCTATCCTGTTTATGTAGATTGAAATAAGAACAGAATTCAGTACTACAGAGACTAGCTTGAAGTGGCCTGTGATTTGAGAGGAAGGACTAGGGAAAATTCAAGAGAACTTCTAGAGTTAGAATTCGTACAGCGACATGATTAAGTCCATGTCAGAAGCAGGAAGGGTTGGCAAGGAATGAAGTTCCTAGCTTGAGTGTCTGGGGTAAAATAATTTTTGGCTTCCCACATTCCCAAACTCTTTTGAGTTATTTGGCCTCAAAAGTTTTCTCCTTGGACCCTGCCTACTTACTGTCTAATTCTTCATATGCTTTACTCTAAAGGATTAGCAGGATTTAAGGTTTTCAAAGCAATGCACGATCAGAACGGGGAATATTTCAGAGGATCCCTGAGCCAGGAAGATCCCCTAGAGAAGGAAATGGCAACCTGCTTTAGTATTCGTGCCTGAGAAATCCCTGGACAGAGGAGCCTGGTGGGCTACAGTCCGTGGTATCACAGAGAGTCAGACACGGCTGAGCATGAGGCTTCCTCTGTAGCCTATCTGGGTTTGATCTTTAGGGATGGACAGCAACTGGTAATTATACTCTGTCAAAAAAAAAAAAAAAGAAAACTGTGTAAACACAGACAGCATCATTGCACATTCAGCTGCCTCCACTCCCAGGGTAAAGAACACAAGATTTCTTCCAGTACTCTTCATAACATATGAAAAAATGTTACCTGAATTCAGATTCTTATCTCCAAACTTTGCCTACATAGGATAACGTGTGGGTGATCAACAGGTAACTACTTCAGATGGAGGGTGTAAGAACTGAGTCACCAATTCGGTGATATGTTAGAGCCAGCTCACACTCATCAGCAACAATCATTTGTGCTCAGAATTTAATGACATCGTGAAAGTAACTTTAAATCTGCTGCAGTAGGAATATTTACACCAGAGGAATTAGCAGATGCTATAATCAGGCCCTCCCCACCAACCATGATAGCCTAGTGTTAGGCATTTCCCAGCGATTGACTACATGGGTTACAAATGCACAGGAGCCCTGTGGCCACCTCTTTCATTCCAGTTGGTTGAGGACAGATATCTGCAATTGATCCCAGACTCCATTAGACTTTGTCTTTTGATTACGCGAAAAAAGCTTTCCAAAACCAAGGCTTCAGGTTGCCACTAAGAGATGATTAGAGTTGGCTCTTAAGTGTAAGCCTACTTGGCAGTTTAATATGTCTACAGTATTTATGAGAGGCACTAACTTGGATAAATAATGAACATCCAGAAAGATAGTAGAATATGCAAAGGCCCTTGATCTCAAGCCAAAAGAAACTTCTCTATAGCTATCTCCCTAATAATGCTGAAAGTGTTTTAGTTCAATGAAGAACTGCAAGGGCTTCAAAAATACTTTCAGGTTCAAGAAATCAGGTTGTTTACCAATTATATTTTGTTGCCTGTCTCCCAATGACCTTCCTTTTAAAGGACCATGATCTTGTTATTTAATGGTATACACATCCTCTGATTCATGTCAATTCAGTCTCGTTAGTCAAGAGAACTCTAAGGACCTCATACCCTCCAGTCGACTCAAGAAACCCATGGTTAATGGGGGAGAAGGACTCCCCTCTTCTCACAGGCTGACTCCACCCTCACTTCTGCCCTTAATGTCTTCATTTCTTCTCTACCTCAGATTAGTTACCAGAGGAGCAGAAATATTCAGAGGTGCTAAGCCTCAAATGTTCCTGGAAGAAATACTAAGCGAATGGGATACTTTTGCAAAAGAAAACTGATCCCAGATGAAAAAATCAGGCTGCAAGGCACACTATACTTTATTCTGTCCCCCACCTTAAGCTTAATTGATGTTTTATCTGATAATAGAATTGTAGAGTCACAGGTGTTTCTCTCTCTCTTTTTTTTTTTTATTAGGGTGCAGGAGATAAGTTTAATTGTTATTTTATTTTATCCAAGGTTTTTCTCTCTTGTAGTTTTTCAGAGTATATATTTTGATGTTCTGCGATTTCATTATTCTGTGGATTTATATTCATTTCCTTTTCTCATTACTAGGCCTGCACATTCAATCTGAAGGCTCATGTTTTTCTTCAGTTGTGTCAATTTCCCCACTTTTTTTTTCGAACAGCATTTTTCTGTTATTCTCTTTCTCCTCCTATTTTGGGCATGTGTTGGAGTCTCTCAGTCTACCCGCTTTGTTTCTGAATTTCTCTTTTATATGCAGTCTGTATGTACACCTGTGTGTGCATGAGTACACACACACACATGAGCAAATAATTCTTTAGTATATTCTATTACAGTTCAGTCACTCAGTCATGTCTGACTCTTTGCGACCCCGTGGACTGCAGCACACCAGTCTTCCCTGTCCATTACCAACTCCCGGAGATTACTCAAACTCAAGTCCATCCAGTCAGTGATGCCATCCAACCATCTCATCCTCTATCATCCCCTTCTCCTCCTGCCTTCAATCAGGGTCTTTTCCAATAAGTCAGTTCTTTGCATCAGGTGGCCAAAGTATTGAAGTTTCAGATTCAGCATCAGTCCTTCCAGTGAATATTCAGGACTGATTTCCTTTAGGATGGACTGGTCGAATCTGTTACATTTGGGGTGAACTCTTTCCTGCCTGTGCCCAGTCTAGAAAATACCTATCAAGTATTTTTATGGCAATGAGACACCTCTCATTTCTACTATTAATATGTCTGATTCATTTTTTCCTGTAGCCACAAATGTATTTCTGCATCTGTTTATTTCCTAATCTTTTTAGTTCTTTATATGGATGCCACAGTAGACAAATAACATGGTAGACAAATCAACACCCCACACACAACACCCCAAAATGTGCATCTCCTAGTCCCAGGACCCTGTACATATGTTATCTTGCATGGCCAGAGGGGACTGTGTGGATGTGTTTGTGTTAAAAATCTTGAGCTGGGAAGACTAACCTGGATTGTGTAGGTGGGTCAAAAGCAATGTCAAGAATCCTTATCAGGAAGGAAGGGATATGAGAGACAAAGAGTCAGTTGGATGATGGAAGCAGAGGTTGGAGTGATGGGCTTTGAAGACAGAGGGAAGAGCCCAGAGCCAAGGAAGGCAGGTGTCCTTTGACAGCTGGGAAAGGAAGCAAGTTCCTGGTCACAGCCTCCAAGACGAAGCCGCCCAGCTGACACACAGATTCTGACCCAGAGAGACCCCTGTTGGGGGTCAACTGTAAGATAACACATCTGGGCTGTTCCAAGCCACTGTATTTGCAGTAATTTGCAATTACAGCGAGAACACAAAACTGATTCTCTTATGTCTTTCTTCTTTCTGCTGAGAATATTTAACATATTTAGAATCTTTTTTTTTCTGTTGTTTTACTTGTTCTACTATATTTATTTTATTACAGTAGATTTATCTTTCTTTTTTTTTTCCCTTTCCCTATAATCCTAGTCTTCCTCATTAGAGACACAGGTCTGACAGTTTGTTTTGCCTACACCCTGCCATCCCCCTACGTGGCTCTGAGGTAAAAAATCCGCATGCCAATGCACGGGACACAGGAGGCTCGGGTTCAACCTCTGGTTAGGGAAGATCTCCTGGAGAAGGAAATGGCAACCTACTCCAGTAATCTTGCCTAGAGAATCCCATGGACAGAGGAGCCTGGCGGGCTACAGTCCATGAGGTTGCAAAGAGGTGGACACAACTGAGCATGAGTCTCCCCCATTGCCTGTCCTGAGGCCTCCATTCCAGAACTGAGTCTCAGAACAGTGTCCCCTTTTCACTGGGATAAACTGGATGCCTCAGGTCCCACAATGCATCCAACAGGCAACCTGGCCCTTCCTGGCGTCCTCCCCTTCCTGACATAAACCTCGCTACCTAAGCCTTAGTTCCAGGCAACTATCAACTTTATACCTTTTCTCAGAATCCTTTCCCAAATCAGGTAGCCCAAATGCAGATTCTTATTTTAGCAGTGAAAGTCTTCCTGGCTGCTCATCTTGGATGTGGCACCCAGGCTCCTGCTACCCAGAGGAGACAAGCAAGCCCTTGCTTTTGCCATCGTGCCAGACCCTTCAGCTCTGCCTGCTTTTTTCCTTTCTTCCTGATCATGCCGGTGATGCGCTCATGCTGCTTTTGACCATCTAAGTTTTTTCTCTATAATCTATATCATATTGTTTTTCTCTACAGTTCAGGGGTGTGTCTCAAAACATGAATGTCAAAAACATCACCACAAATAGACACCTTTATATCCATTGTGTGTGTATGTGTGTGGGTCCTTAGGTGCTCAGTCATGTCTGACTCATTGCGACCCTTTGGACTGTAGCCCTCCAGACTCCCTTGTCCACAGGATTTTTCAGGCAAGAATACTGGAGTGGGTTGCCATTTCCCTTTTCCAGGGGATCTTGCCAACCCAGGGTTCGAGCTTGCATCTCTTCCACTGTAAGCAGATATTTTACCCGCTGAGCCATCAGGGAAACCATTTAGTGGACAACAATTTCATTTTAGAACGAACTTTTGGCTAGAGACAAAAGAAAATAAGCTTTCTGTCTTGCAGCTAAGCGAGATAGTATTCTTTCTGATACCAATGTAGTTGAATGTGCAGTGTTTCCCTGGAGCCTCAAGCTGAGGACAATCCTGAGTGTACATCTGTTCTCGCTGGAAAAGTGTGCCATCCTCGGTTAATGAGGGTGCTGGGGCAGGGGGTGTGCCCCTCACCCACATAACATATTTGCCAGGATGCAGACAGAACCCTGAGCAGTTTAGTCACTCAGTTTCATGCGACAGTGTCACGTGTGTGCGCTCAGTCGTGTCCAACTCTGTGACCCCGTGGACCGAAGCCCGCCAGGCTCCTCTGTCCATGGGATTCTCCAGGCAAGAATACTGGAGTGGGCTGCCATGCCCTCCTCCAGGGATCTTCTCGACTCAGGGACTGAACTTGAATCTCTTGTCTCCTGCCTTGGCAGGTGGGTTCTTTACCACTAGCGCCACCCGGGAAGCCCACAACATCATCAACCCTAAATAAATTAATTTTGGAAGGGAATTTTTTCTAAGTACATCAGCAAGTGGGGAAACATTTTTGGATGAGTCAAAGTAGATCACCTCCCCAACACCCCTGTCACTAGTTCAATGAAGAAGCATGTTGTCACTTCATCGGCAAAACCTCAGAAATAGTTCAGTGTAAGAGTTAACATATTGTCTCCTACAAGGCAGTAAACTTCAAGTATGGTCTTAGAGTCAGTGGAGAACATACCATTACAAAACGTAAAGTCCCTCAAATCTATGCTGAAGTCCAAGATCAATATTTTCATGCCTTTTACAGCATTCTAAATGAATCCTAAAGAGGATATTCTAAATACTTTATATTTCCTTTTAATCTGGTTAAGCAAATAGCAACAACAAGATGTGAAAATTTGGCAGACCCAGAAATGTAAGCAGATCTATAAATACAGGATATCTTTTGTGGTCAGGCAGTTTTAATGTACTTTACACATATGGAATATATATTTCCATGAGCTTTCGGGTATAGATTCATTTTTTTCCAGTGTGCATGGATCTATCTGTAGATATGTCTAGATATCTCTCTGTAGTTCAAGTTAAAATACATATCCATAAAGGCATTAAAAGAACTCAGGTGATATTAAAATTACAGAATTACTATCCATTCTTATTTTAGGAAAAGAACACCTTCATCTATAAGGAATCATGTGAACACTCATTTCGAAGAAGAAAAAAAATTAAAGTTATATGTGAACTGAAATGAGCATTGATTTAAAAACTTAACCCAGATTGAAAATTTGCTTAACAAGAGTTTAATTACTGTAATATTATTCCCACTATGAGAAATGATGTAAAGATAATTAAAATATATATCAAAATGCCAATATTCTTTAATAATTCATAGCACAGTGATGGGAAAATTATAATTGTGTAGTTATAAGTAAAGATATTCAGAGAGCCAGTCCATTCATTTATTGGCAAGCTCCACTGCTTTGCCAAGACCCTTAAAAATGAGCTTGCTCATACCTTAGACTTGACTAATATTTAAGTGATGGCACATGACAAGTCTGAGTGCAAATGTTTCAATTAGTTAAGAAATATCATTTCTAGTGCTTTTATTTTCTCTTACATATTCTGATTTACTATTCACTGGGTCATACTGCACTAGGCATTGATTTAATGTGTCCAATTTAAAATATTATACTTCTCTTTTAATGTATTTGGTTCCGTATTACATGTCTAATCTCAAGTTTGTCACTTACTCCCAGACAATACAAATCCCATTCACAAAGGAAACAACCTTGGTCCTCTTTCCTTTCAGGTGCACCAACAGAATTTCTTTTTCACTTTTTCTTCTCAAGGCCACTGCACAGAAAAATGTCCTAATTAAAATACAAAGTTTGATTCTATTTTCTTCAAGGATTACTGAAACTAAAAAGGTGAAAGGAATATAGATTTTTTAAAAAATTATCTGAGCCCTGATGGAGACGTCTGAGTTTCATGTTGGTAGCTTTCTTTTCTTCAACATCCTGTACCTTGTGAGGGAAAAACAAAGAGTCACCGTGACATAGTGATGAACGTGGCCATCCTGGAGCCAGTTTAATGCACACATGTGACTGTGGACAGAATTTCAAAAAATGTCTAAGCAACGATGCATGCAGAGAAGACCTCTCTGTCACGTACTTTGTTGTTGTTTGGGCACTAAATTGTGTTCGACTGTGTGTGACCCCAGGGACTACAGCCCACCAAGTTCCTCTGTCCATTCTTCAGGCAAAGAATACTTGAGTGGGTTGTCATTTCCTCCTCCAGAGGATCTTTCTGACACAGGGATTGAACCCGCATCTCGTGTGTCTCATGCACTGCAGATAGATTCTTTACCACTGCGTCACCTGGGAAGCCCATCCTAACCATCAAATAATCTTTGGCGAAAGATTCTTTCTCTCTTCCTTTCTTTCTCCTTCCTTCCTTTCTTTTTTCCTAACTTCCCTCCTTCTTTTTTTTCTTTCTACTTTTTTCTTTCTATTCTTACTGAGATTGCATGCATATCAAAAGAAGAAGAAATGCAACCCTGCGTAGCAATCCTTTCAAGATATTTAATCTACTATTAAAAAAAAATCAAATGGGCACATTGCTGTGTCTTGAGCTTAGTGTCTTTGCTTATTCCTTTAGGTCTGTTGCACCAGTGGTCCCCAACCTTCTTTGGCACCAGGGACTGGTTTCATAAAAGACAATTTTTTCCGCAGCCCATGGTTAGAGGTGGGGGGAGCAGTTTCAGAATGATTTTCATAAGGAGCGTGCAACCTAGCTCCCTCGCATTTGTAGTTCGTGGCAGGGTTCACACTCTTATGAGAATCTAATGCCACCACTGACCTGACAGGAGGCAGCGCCCAGGCAGTAGCGTGAGCAATGGGGAGTGAAGTACAGATGAAGCTACAGCTGAAGTCTCACTGGCTTGCTGCCTCTTACTGCCTGCTGTGTGGCCGGGTTCCTAACAGGCCACGGACCAGGACTGGGGTGGGGACAGGGCTGGGGATGAATACTCAGCCTCATCTGCCCTAAAAGGTCCAATTTAATCCAGAAAAGAATTATTTTCACGTTATAAAATTGTATTATCTCTATTTCCCCACTTTTCGGTAAATCCTGTAAATGAATAACAATAGCTTCCATTACATTTAAAAATGACTTCCACCAAGGAAAAGTGAATCAGTTGAGGAAAATAAAGAGAAAAAAACAAGAATCATCCTTTAGAAAGTTATAGTTGTACATGGATTTTCATTAGAAGAAAATAGAGGAAGATGCATTTAATATTGTACAGCATATAGGAGAGTCGAGACGTTAAGAGATAAGAAATAGAGAAATAAGCCCTTTGGAATTTTCAGTACAATGTTTAGTTTCATGGGAATCCAGCCTTGGGTTTGGGGTCACCATTCAAGACTATTTTGCTCATTCTCATCATGCAAACCAGTCAATCCTAAAGGAAATCAGTCCTGAATATTCACTGCAAGGACTGGCACTGAAGCTGAAGTTGCAATACTTTGAGCACGTGATATGAAAAGTCAACTCATTGGAAAAGACCCTGATGCTGGGAAAGACTGAGGTCAGGAGGAGAAGGGGGCGACAGAGGATGAGGTGGTTGGATGGCATTTCTGACTCAATGGACATGAGTTTGAGCAAGCTCTGGGAGATGGTGAAGGACAGGGAAGCCTGGTGTGCCACAGTCTATGGGGCCACAAAGAGTAGGACACGACTGAGTGACTGAGCAATAATAAGATTAAAGAGATATTTCATGTACTTGAACTTTTGATGTCTTTGGATTACTTGAGGACTTTGTTTATAAACTTAGTTTTCAATTTACCACCCAAATTCCATGTTATTATACATGCCCCAAATCTAAAAGCTGAGTTCCCATAAGAGAACTGTTTGAAGCTGTGCACATTCATTTTCACATGCAAGAGTACATTGAAATAGCTCTTCTCTCGGAACGGAAGAAGCCAAGCTCCACATTCTGCTTGATGATAGCTCAGATCAGCAGCATGCATTAGAGTTGAGAGGAACATGAGAACTCGGAGTTGAAATGACCAGTCTGAGAGCACACAGACAGGAGGAAATCTTGGCAGTAGAGCCCAGATCTCCTAGCTGTCTTTCTCAAGATTTAACTACAAAAATACACTGCCATCAGGGAGAACTAAGCTTTAAGACACATCATGGCAAATTAATTTTAGGATTTTTTTTTTTTTTGCAGTTAGATCTGTCTTGTTAAAATGATGCAGATATGTCCAAAAACTACATCTAAACAAAGCAAACATAATAAAATGGAAAGGCAGGTAAAACATCCACCTCACTGACATATTGCTAAAGGACGTGTTCGGGGTGGCGGCCAGAATTCCGTCGTATCCATGCAGGTGCTATTTGCTGTCACACACGTATTTCTCTCTTCCTTTCGTGTTAGTGCAGGTACGCATTCTTACATTTGGCTGATGCAATCTGTTCAACAAAACATACAATAGTTCATCAGAGCAGAAGCAAGCACGTGAAGTTTTGACATTTCAGCAGCCAAAATACTAAAGCTCTACAGCTATTAATAAGTGTTTGTAAAGCAAGAAAGGCGATTTTAAAATGTCACAGTGCACGATATTGAACTCACGGGGCTGAGGCCCCTGACAATGAGGAGTTCTGATATGGGAACCCCTTCCTTTTCCACACAAGACAAGGAAGGGTTCATCAACATTTGGTGAAGTTGTTACTGAAAGGGTGTGTGGGCCTGGCGGCTCGCCACTCAGAAGCCAATAAACAGGCCAGGATGGTGGAGAGGAGTGTTCGCTTTATTTCAGATGCCGGCGACAGGGGAGCAGAGGGTGGTGGACGTCCACCCAGAGGCCGGCTCCCCGCTCCCCCACTGGGGGCACCGGTGGGGCCGGAGGCTTCACAGACAGAGGAGGGGGCTGCCTGCAGAAACAGCACAGTAAGCTCTGCCAGTTATCTGGGAGTTGGTCATCGGGGGCCCAGCCAGCGTCACCATGGTTGTTTTAGGCAGTTAATCTTCAGTTCTGGGGTCCATTTGTTCCCAATTCTTTGAGACCAATTCTCGGAATTGTGGCAGCTCACATCCTGGGTGCAGTCTAGTTAGGTCCTGGGTCATCATTAGTTAACTCCTCCACCTGGGGTTTCAGTATCTGTAAGACAGCTCACAGGATATGGCTCAGAATATTATCTATAGCCCTTGAGAAAGAACTGATGGCCTCTGACTGTGCTAATGACTATTTCATTATTATTTAGTCTCCTCTGAGTATCTTCCTTTGTTTCTGCATTTTCCACTTTTCTGATTAAACTTATTTTTTGACTAAAGTTTTCCAGAGACAGAAGGCAGGTTGAGGACATGGTGGGGAAGGCAGGGCAAGGACCAAAGGGTCTTCTTCTGCTTCAAGGTGACCAGCGACACCTACTCAGGAGTATGATTTTTGGAGAAGAGCAACCGATCTGGGTTGAGTTGAAAGCTAAGTGGCTTTCCATTTGGAAACTAGTTAAATGTTCTTGCAAGTCTTCAGAAGAGCACTAAGCATCTTACTTCAGATGGAGTGCCTCCCGGGGGCGCCCGTGAGCACTCTCAAGTTTATGGAGGAAATATTCCTTCTCAAGAAACTTGGTACTGCAAGGACCCGGAATAGGAAGGTCCCCAAACTTCTGAGTGGGCCTCAGCTAGAAGCCCCTCTGTGGTGCTGAGGCCCCAGGTGGGACCCTGGGCAGCAGCCCGTCGGAAGCGGCTTTAGGACCACAAGGGCGTCCTCAGCCCTAAAATGAAACAAGAAGGCGCCAGGCAGAGCCTGAGAACAGGAAAGCCTAGAGCAGACACAGCAGACCAAAGAGTCGTGTGAGAAACTCGAGCGCTTGGTTTCTGCTAACTGAGGGAAAAACAGATCACTGAAGTTTAGGTAGTTTCCAGGCTGATGGTTTCAACACTGATTTGTTAGCCATTCTACTTGGGGTGTGTTGTTTACAAGCTGAATTCAGACAGAACAGTCATATTTCACAAAGCTCGAATTATGCTTCTTTATGACTGTATTGTCTGGACAGTGAGATCCATGACAGGAGTCCAGGGGCCCAGGAACACAACTGGGTTTCACCCGCTGATGCCCAGCTGGGCACTCATGGTCTTTCCTTTCTCCAGTTCCTGCAGTGCCCAAGTTTTCCTCCAGAAACATTAGAGAAATCATGACTTCCCCCAAGATGCTACACTTAGGGTAAGCAGTTTAATGCTCTTATACAAGAATTGCCATAACGTCTAAATATTTTCCAAATGGAAAGCGTTTGACCTTTCAGTTCCATCCAGACTGGCTGCTATTCTCCAGAAAGCATTTAAAATGCCCCTTTGACACTCTCTCTCTCTCTCTCTCTCTCTCTCACACACACACACACCCATGCCACTGCACTGTTGCTCTGTAGCAACTGTATTTTTTCAGAAGAAGCAAAGATGGCAACAGAATTATAAAGACTGGTTTTTTTTAAGCTTTATTTTCCCATCTGCCAGTGGAAAAACCAAGTCTGAAAATAATAATGCTGATTTTAACACCAGGAAGAGATCAGTCCCCTGCATAATACATGGAACAGGAACGGTTAGTGATTCACAGAAGAGAGACCAGAGAACATGGATGGTGTTAAGAAGACACTACACCCTGGAGAAGAGGCTTCTGTGCTTCACTGAGGAAAAGGAGCTGGAAGACAGCGTCAGAAACCATGATGCACACACACCAAAGGTATCAAAGCAAAGTAGGCAACTCTTTGTAACTCTTATGACACAACGTGGCCTCAATACAGCTAATGTTATGCCTCTATGATCCATATAAAAGCCTCAGGAAAGAAACACCTTCAGATTGTGACATAAGAATACCTGGACTTTGTGAACGTCACCTCACTATGAAAGTCAAGATTTTGATACAAAACCAGTCAAAGCATATTAGAGACCTCCCTTATGGAAATTTCCCAGAGCACACTTTTATCTAGTGTTAGTGTTAGTCACTCAGTTGTGTCCGACTCTTTGTGACCCCATGGACTGTAGTCTGCCAGGCTCCTTCATCCACGGGATTCTCCAGGCAAGAATACTGGAGTGGGTAGCCATTCCCTTCTCCAGGGGATCTTCCCAACCCAGGGATGGAACCTGGGTCTCCTGTATCGCAGGCGGATTCTTTACAAAGTGAGCCACCAGGGAAGCCCTTTTATCTAAGTGCTCCTTAAATAACTGTCTTAGATAGTCCCACTACACAGCTTTTATTACAGGAAAAATTATTAATAGCATCTCCCTTTTCTCTCAATTTTGTTCTGGTTCAGAAAACAGATTATGTGGTAACTAGACTCAGAGCCAAACACTTTCACAGTGCCATCATTTTACATTGAGGATACAGCATGCTTAAATACTCTCTCTGGCTTGCAAACAAAGCAGGCAAAGCATCATCTACAGGAACTGTTCATATAGAGATTATTGAGCAACAGTCTCGGATAGCATGATATAAAACATTTGAGGAGAAAGGATTTGGGGAGCACGTGGAGTAGGGAGTACTAGAAATCTGTCATCCTGCACAGACAACTGTACTGGCAGACTCTGAGATAAGCTTTGGAACTCTGCAACCTATTGAAGGTTTACAACCCGGGGAAGGCTTGGGCAGTAAACTGGCTAATTTCCATCACTACAGGTTCTTAGCACAGCAGAAACAAACATCCTCCACCCCACAGCTTCAGGACACACAGTGGTGGGTACCTTCTGAAAGTGGCTTGCACACAACCTGCAAAGCCAGGCTGGGCATTCAAGGGCCCTGTCCACCAAGCACTGAGGATCTGTGTTCTGGTGTTGCTTCTGAGCACAGAAGTGATGATAGAGAAGCTGAAGTCATGATTGCTACCCCTCCCTCACCTTCCCTCTGGCCGGAGTCACTTCCAGGGGGTTTAAAGAGGCAATATGTTTCCCCTTCACTCTTCTTCACTTTTTTTTTCTTTTTTTCTTTTGAGAATAGGTCATTGAGGACCAGGGCATTCAAAGACAACTGTGTATACAGTCAGTCCCTGACCCGTCATGGTTCAACTTATGATTCTTCAACTTGATAATGGTAGAAAAGCAATATGTGTTGAAAACTGTACTTTGAATTTTGAATTTTGATTCTTCTTGGGCTAAGGATACAGGGTCTGATACTCTCCTGTGAGGCTGGGCGGCAGCAGCTACAGCTCCCACTCATCCATGCAATCATGAGGGTCAACAACTGACATGACAATTGTGTACAGAGACATTCGATAAATTACGTGAGATACTCAACACTTAACTATAAGTGTGTTAGATGTGTTTGCCCACCAACAGCTAACAAAAGTATTCTGAGAAGTATAAGGCAGGCTGGGCTAAGCTACGGTGTTCAGTAAGGTAGGAGTACTGAATGCATTTTTGACTTAAGACATTTTCAACTAAGCATGGTTTAGCAGGATGCCATCCCACTCTAGGTCTTCCCAAGTGGCTCAGTGGTAAAGAATCTACCAGCAATGCAAAAACCACAGGTTCGATCCCTGAGTCTGGAAGATCCCCTGGAAGAGGGCATGGCAACCCACTCCAGTATTGTTGCTTGGAGAATCCCTTGGAAAGAGGAACCTTGTGGCCTCCAGTCCATAAAGTCACAAAGAACTGGACACGACTAAAGCAACTGAGCACACACACATGCATGCACGCACCCACTGTAGGTGAGAGAGACTTGAATAGGAAAATCAGAGCATCGGTACATGTGCCTGGAGGGAGGCCCAGACCCAGGACAGACAGGAGAACCTAGGTGTACACCTCACGGTGATACCCAGCACAGAGACAGCCTACAAATCAGAAAACGGAAATAAAAATACAAGTGAAAAAATTACAAACAACAAGCCACGGGGAATGGGAAGAATGCGATGCCCAGAGTTATCAAATCACTGGATTCAAAAGTCCAGTTTCCAGCCACAAAAAAATCTCAAGGCATACAAAGAATCAGGAGAGTATGGCCAATTTCACGAAAAGATAAACAAACAAACCAGCACAGACTGTTCCTAAAAAGGATCTGATGGTGGATCTACCGCACAATTTTTTTAAACTGTCTTAAGGATGCTTTACTAACTAAAGGAAGATGCAGGGAATGTCAAGACAATGAGGAAGGAACAAAGTGAAAATATCAGTAGAGACTAAATGGAAAACAAAAATAAGTTCTGGAGCTGAAAAGTGCAATATTGGAAGTGAAGCATTCGCAAGAGAGATTTGAAGGAAGATGCGAGCAGGCAGACGAAAGAATCAGTGCACTTGAGGATAGGACGGTGGAAACCAGCGAGCTGAGAAATGGAAATGAAGAGATTGAGCAAAAGCGAACAGAGCCTTGGGGACCTGCGGGTCGCTGTGAAGTGGATCAACACGTGCTGGAGCATTCATCCACTTGAATACTGAAAACAGGATTAATTCTTAACACTCCCACAAGCCACACTAGTCACACATACTTTTAAAAATGTGCATGAATGTATCTTTGTGATCATACCTATGTGATCATTAAGATTTTAAGTACAAAATGGTATTAGCTTTAAATAATCATTTCTAAGCAAGCATTTATTATTTTTCTAGGATAACTCTCCCTATATTTTTCTTATTCTTTACCCATCCTCTCTCTGAAACCTCTTATCAATGCTAGCGCTATGATGCTCTCTTTCCCTATCTCTGTAAATCTCTTTCTCTGTCTCTCTCTGTCTCTGAGTCTCTGTCTCTGTCTCTCTCTCACACACACACACAAACACACATACTATTCATTTCTCAACTTTCTCTGAGCACAGAAATTACGTTCCGCTTAAGACTGACACAGTTATTTGCATCTGAAACCTTCAAGGAGAAATGGGAGGTTACAATGACTTTAGTTTCCTATTGGAAGTATCTTTATAACATGTATTCTTGAACCTGGGCCTTGAATGCTGGGGTGATGTGGGAAGGAGAGAGCTAAGCCTTCTGGGCTTATTACTAAGCTGTCACACAAAAACCAGGAGGGAGGAGCTGGAGGAGGGAGAGGAAGAAGTTGAAGAGAAGAATCAAGTGCAATGAATAGTTGCAATTACAAATTAGGTAATTGGGCATAGAAACATTTGCTTTAATTTGAACATGTACTGTGCATTCTGAATTCACTACTATCTATTTGTGTCAATGCATCCCTATTTCTCATTCTTTAGTTGCTTTAAAAAAAATAATTATCTTCAGCTGGAAGAAGATACTGTATGTGATACACTGCAGAGAGGAAACCACATCACACATATGATAACTCTTCATGTTTTGGTTATCAGATAAATTTTAGAAAGTCTTAAAAAAAGGGAAAATAAATTCTCAATGCCTGGTAAAGAAACTGATGACTGGAAACAATGGGATAAACCTCTTATGTTACAGTTGTTAAACTAGAACCATTAAATGTACATCAAGTTAAATACTTCTCTGATTGAAACTGTATTTTTTAAATATTATTCCACAAAAAATCAGGGGGAAATGTTAGGCATTCTAAAATGAGACTGCTAGAGGAAAAATACTTGAACTAGAATTACTTAGAAAAATAACTCTTATACTCATAACTATAGCACAAAATTATCTCAGACCATTGGTAGCAGAATGAGTCTCAGCTAAATTCTGATATATTGCTAGCTAAAAACTATTTTATAACATCTTAATTAGAGAGTATTAGGGAAGTTCAACCACCTCCAACAAAATTTTTCTCCCCAAAAGTCCCAAATCACTACTTTTTAAGGACATTTTAGTCAATGTAATCAGTAGGATAGATTTATTATTTTTCTCCTCTAGGAGAAGCACTACCACACAGAGATTTGATGAGATAATTGCTCGGAAAATGATATGGCCGCAGCCTAATAAGAAAATGTCAAAGAAGCTACCAGCATAATTATGGCAGTCCAGTTGTTTTCTCCTACCTGCATGTTGAAACACAACCTGTAAGAAAAACTTATAAGTCAGCAGCAATGTCTTTAACGTGGCTTGTGTGCCTCTAGGTGTGTGCTTTACAAGGTCTGGGTCTAGATAATATAATCCATACAAAACAATTAGAGCAAATCATTCAGCAAAAATTACTAGCTCATTAAAACCTCAGCTTTCTGATCTTTCTTTATACTCTGAAGTGAGTATATTTTTATGCTCTGTAAGTGAAATTTAGGACATTGATTTTAGATATGAGAAAATAATTTGCCTGGAATGTTCTTTGTTTTCTGTTTTTTAGTTTCTATTTGATTTGGAGGAAAATAGGTAAACAAAAGAAATACAAGGAATAGTGAAAATCAACGATAAATATCATTCTATGGGTTTCCATGGTGGCTCAGTTGGTAAAGAATCCACGTGTCAATGCAGGAGACCCAGGTCCCATCCCTGAGTGAGAAAGATTATCGGGAGAAGGAAATGGCAACCAACTCCAGTCTTCTTGCCCAGAGAGTCCCATGGACAGAGGAGCCTGGAGGACTGCAGTCCATGGGGTCGCAAAGAGTCAGACATGACTGAGCACACATGTGATTATGCTGGTAGGTCTTAGCATTACTCACCTGCTTTGACACCATTATCCTTAGACGCACTTGTCACTTATTTTGTCCACGAAACGTGAGCATAAGAAATGTGTTCTCTCCACTGAGTCCTTTCGAGAGGGAACACAAACACACTCACCACGCTCCTTCTCTCTCTGATTACCACCAGTCTTCTAAAGAGATGCTCCATCCTTTGCTTCCTGGAGTGAAGGTGATGCGGGACAGAGCTTAAGCCAATTGGTAATGAAGATGTAACAGAAGTGGGAAATAAGCCTCTACTACAAGATATTAAGGTGCGAGGTCAAGTGACTACAGTATAACAGCGCGTCCTGGCTGATGAAGGATGTGGCATCAAGGAGGCACGTGGTTATCCTTAGCAAATGATAAGCAGGATAACCCAATCAGCAAATGATAAACACCTCAATGCCCCTTGTGAATTAATCCACATCCAAAACAACGTGCTCAGTGTAGCTGAGCCTATTACCTTCCAGTTATCCAAGAAATTCTAGTGTCTCATCCTGAAATCACACTCGACACTATTTACTATTTCTGCAAAGGATATGATGAAATAATTTATAAACACCCCCAAAATATCATATCCTCAAAACTTAGAACAGCAAAAATGTAAATTGCAATGGCTTAAATATTATGAGTACTACAACATTTAATAACCAAGGATAACTAGAAATAAGGCAAGACATTGATGAATGCTTTCTACAGAAAAACTTCTTAAAACAGCTGTTCCCTGAGTCTGAAAATTGCATGAAATATACCCAATGCTGACCACATTTATAATCAAAATTTAAGTGAAGCAGGAGCATCTCATATAAGAATTATGAATTTTAATTGCCAAACTTCCAGATGTTCAAGCTGGTTTTAGAAAAGGCAGAGGAACCAGAGATCAAATTGCCAACATCCGCTGGATCATCGAAAAAGCAAGAGAGTACCAGAAAAACATCTATTTCTGCTTTATTGACTATGCCAAAGCCTTTGACTGTGTGGATCACAATAAACTGTGGAAAATTCTGGAAGAGTTGGGAATACCAGACCATCTGACCTGCGTCTTGAGAAACCTGTATGCAGGTCAGGAAGCAACAGTTAGAACTGGACATGGAACAACAGACTGGTTCCAAATAGGAAAAGGAGTATGTCAAGGCTGTATATTGTCACCTTGCTTATTTAACTTCTATGCAGAGTATATCATGAGAAATCCTGGGCTGGAAGAAGCACAAGCTGGAGTCAAGATTGTCAGGAGAAATATCAATAAGCTCAGATATGCAGATGACACCACCCTTATGGCAGAAAGTGAAGAAGAACTAAAGAGCTTCTTGATGAAAGTGAAAGAGGAGAGTGAAAAAGTTGGCTTAAAGCTCAACATTCAGAAAACTAAGATCATGGAATCTGGTCCCATCACTTCATGGCAGATAGATGGGGAAACAGTGGAAACAGTGAAAGACTTTATTTTTCTGGGCTCCAAAATCACTGCAGATGGTGATTGCAGCTGTGAAATTAAAAGATGCTTAGTCCTTGGAGGGAAAGTTATGACCAACCTAGACAGCATATTAAAAAGCAGAGACATTACTTTGCCAACAAAGGTCCATCTAGTCAAGGCTATGGTTTTTCCAGTAGTCATGTATGGATGTGAGAGTTGGAGTATAAAGAAAGCTGAGCGCCGAAGAATTGATGCTTTTGAACTGTGGTGTTGGAGAGAAGACTCTTGAGAGTCCCTTGGACTGCAAGGAGATCCAACCAGTCCATCCTAAAGGAGATCAGTCCTGGGTGTACATTGGAGGGACTGATGTTGAAGCTGAAACTCCAATACTTGGGCCACCTGATGCAAAGAGCTGACTCATTGGAAAATACCCTGATGCTGGGAAAGATTAAAGGCAGGAGGAGAAGGGGACGACAGAGGATGAGATGGCTGGATGGCATCGCCAACTCGATGCACGTGGGTTTGGGTGGACTCCAGGAGTTGGTGGTGGACAGGGAGGTCTGACGTGGTGCGGTTCATGGGGTCGCAGAGTTGGACACGACTGAGCAACTGAACTGAACAGTCAGTGTGTACTGCTCACAGAATAACTTATTAAACAAAACCATGGTAATGATTTGTACCTAAATACATGGTCCCTGACAACAACAAAAAAAAAACTGATTTTTTCTACTCCCAGAGATCCTTCTAAGCATGAAAATATTCTCCTTATGCATGCCTAGTACCTTAACAAAAGTATTTCAGTTTGCGTATGTTTTGTTTAACTCATGGTATCATAATAGAAACCACCAACATTAGTGCTTTTATGTATCTTTATCAATGTGAGGATCTTTTCTTTTAGCTAAAGGTAAAGATATAGATATAAATATGGATATAGAGCCATTTTTACTTTTATTTTTATATCATGGTTATAGTTAATATATGGAAACACCACCATGTGAAAATGATTCAGTGTGCACGTGGTTGCTTTGGCTACTGGCCAAGAAGTCATGATTTTCAGAACTACTTACTAAAATCCCCTGGCTTGCACCCCGCAATGACAAAGTGGCAGAATCACAGTGTATGTCAGGCATTTTTAGATTTCTTTAACTCAATTTCTAAAGATTTGCATCTTCCAAGAAAACTCTCTTGGCCAAAAGTTAATCTCAGAAAACCTGCTCGACTTCCTCCAGTATCAAGCCAGATCAACCTTCCCCGGGGAAAGAGACATGGGACCATCAGCAGAAGTCTCAGCCTCCACAACTCCTTTGCCTCAGGGACTTCAGTTCTAGAACAGGCTCCAGTCCTAACCCAGCTGCAGTTCTCAGCTGCACATTTTCCACTGATGAGAATCATGCTTAGATTCTCATGCTTAGATTCACATGCTTAGATTCACATGCTTACACTGAATCAGTTGGGGCTGGGGGTGGGGTTAGGGGGGCTCTTGTAACTGGTTTGTTCAATTGTATTATTAACCATGAGTTGATTAACTAATCAAGTCAATGATATATTTTGGATATTTGGTCATCACAACACCTGAAACTTCTCTATTTGTTTTATCCTATGCTGCATGTATAGAATGTGTGTCTGTGTTTGTATGTGTCCATGTGTGTATTTCAGAGAGAGAGAGGCCAGAGATAATATTTATTAATTATGCTGCTTCTGCTAGTTAGCCACTAAGTCGTATCCAACTCTTTGAGACCCTCTGCCATAGCCCACCAGGCTCCTCAGTCCATGGGATTCTCCAGGCAAGAATACTAGGGTGTGTTGCCATTTCCTCCTCCAGGGGATCTTTCCGACCCACGGATCTAACTCGCTTCTCCTGCTTGGCAGGCAGTTTCTTTACCAGGGAACCACCTGCCTAGCCCTTTATTAAGTGCAAACACTGTGATAACAGTCAAATCCTCAAAATCATACAACCTAGAACTTGCGCTCTGCTCATGGATAATGTGTGTATCTGGCACAGTGCCAGGAAAAGTGTGGAAAAGATCATATTCTACTTCATTTTTGAAGCTAATCATTTATGATTTAGTTCAGAGACTATATAAGAAAAAGATCAGTGTAACGAATACTCGCAATGCTGACTGTACCTATTTTATTAAAGATTATTGTAAAAGAGAGAGTCAAGTAAAATAAAACATACAGCAAAGAGAGCTGATTTTTTTTTTAACTGTTAAGTAATGTGTTCAAAATTGGAAGAAAAAGTCATTCAGGTGCAAAGCCAGAAGATGAGCTTCAGTAGCAGGTTAGGAGCTGAAAGCTCTGGAGACGTAGAGAGGTGTAGAAGACCAGGCGTGGGGCCAGAAGAAGTGTGAGAGAGGAGCCGTGGCGAGACCTCAGTGAGAAAGGTGAGCAGAATGTAAAGGATGCCTCTTCTAGGTTCACTTCTCTGCCGGGAGCAGGGCTGCAATTCACCACGCACCACTGCGTAAAACATGGAGCTCACAGTGGGGAAAAAGAGGCAGCCTGTTGGCAAATTACCCAAGGCCGGCAGCCAATTCCATCAGAATGAAGTCCGTTTTCAGACTGCCTCCAAATGATCCATAAATTATTCTAAGTCTCAACGATGTGACTTTCTCTTAAAGGTAGTTTTGCATTAGAAATTTAGATTATTTGTTGATCATATCAGACTTCAAGATTCTAGCCAGTGCTATACAATCAGTAACCAGAGACGGGTGTACGTGTGTGTGTGTGTGTGTGTTTCTGTGGTTTGTCTCCTTCTGTGCGCCAGGAACTTGCTAATTTTATATATATATATACACACACATGATAAATGTATATATTTTACATGTATTTATATGTATTATGTATTTATATGTATTTGTCATATAAATATATATTTACATATTAAGTATATATTATATATTTTCCATAGATTTTATGGAAATTTTAAAATATATTATTAATACCTATATATATAAATATATATCATATCTAAGTATATACATATATATACATATATGTATATATAGAAGTATATATACACATATATATACATATATGTGTATGGGAATTCTCTGGTGGCTCAGACGGTAAAGCATCTGCCTGCAATGTGGGAGACCTGGGTTTGATCCCTGGGTTGGGAAGATCCCCTGGAGAAGGAAATGGCAACCAATTCCAGTACTCTTGCCTGGAAAATCCCATGGATGGAGGAGCCTGCTGGCTAAAGTCCCTGGGGCCGCAAAGAGTCAGGCATGACTGAACAATTTCACTTCACTTCATATGTATGTATATATAATATATGTATATATGTTATATATACATATATATATAAGGGAACGATAAATGCTTATTCAAGTATCACTGATTTGATAAAATTGATGCATAAAAATCTATGGAAAATACAAATTTTTAAGTTTAAGACCATAAACATTTCCTAAAATACATGCTGTATTAGGAAACAATAAATGTTCCCTTCATTCCCCTTGGTTGCAGGGTTTTCCAAACTAAATGATACTGCGTCTGCTATGTAATGTGTAATTTCTGCCTTCAGGCATACGATTCTCTGAACTATCTTCATTTCTCAGTTCTGTCAGTTTCTTAGGCATCACACTTTACATTCTGTGTCTTGGAACAATTACTGATATTCATTTTTATTTCAATGGTTATTTCTAAAATAGATGTCTGGAAAGACACATGATAGATCTAACACACAGTTGCCCTAGTTCTCAGAGTTCCTGAGTGGATATAATTTGAAGCTCTGTATTCCTCCTTTCTACTGCTCACACCTTCTCTTAGGGAGTCACTGACAAAATACACTGAATGCCAAGAGATAGCATAATATCATAAGCAAGATGGCTTAAAATGTTTCAATTGATTACTTGTCCTACCCTCAAGATCCTGAAAGGCAGGTGAGAATTTACTAATGAATCGACCACACATACATATCAGTGCTGCTGCATGACAGAAGGAAAAGAGAAAGACGAGGCTCACAGGAGTCAAAAGGAGTGGGGAGGCTTCCAGGTTCGAATGCTCAACTCTGGACATCATGAAGAATTTGTTAAGGCTCATCACTATGGCTTTCAGTATGTGAAAAACGGGGGCTTCCCAGGAAGTGTTCGTGTTAAAGAATCCACCTGCCAATGCAGGAGATGGAAGAGATGCGGTTTCGCTCCCTTGGTCACAAACATTGCCTGGAACCAGAAGTGGCAACCCACTCCAGTATTCTTACCTAGAAAATCCCATGGACAAATGACCTTGGTAGGATACAGTCAGTGGGGTCACAGAGGTGAACACATTTGAGCAACTGAGTATATGAGAAAAAAGCTAACTTGCTGTTAAGTCAGTATAGTCTTTGAAATAACTGCTTGATATTCTCAAACGTATGAGGACAGAAAGTTTATATGGGGGAGGTGAAAAAATGCATGGTGTCAAGACCAGAAATAAGGAAGGAAAGTTTTTGGAGAAATAGGTATTTTTATCAGGAAATATAATTTCCAAAGAATTGCTCATAAATTTAAAGGTAGACTGGTGGCTCAGATGGTAAAAAACCTGCCTGCAATGCAAGAGACCCAGGTTCGATCCCTGGGTTGGGAAGATCCCCTGGAGAGGGAATGGCTACCCACTCCAGTATTCTTGCCTGGAGAATCCCATGGACAGAGGAGCCTGGTGGGTACAGTCCATGGCGTCGCAAAGTCAGACACAACTGAGCGACTAACACACACACGCGCACAATCTTCCTAGCAGTGAGAGGATGTATCTCCAGTGGATGTGAAATAAAAGTTTAACAAAAGCAGAAACTACTTTCAAATCACCGTTGCTCTGTGTCTATCATCAACAGCACACGTGGGGGCTTTTCCAGGGGCAAAATCTTGACATAAACCATGCTAAGCAAAAAGAAGAGGCCCATCCTTCTTTCCTTAGAGCCGGTCTCTTTCAAGACCAGTGTGAAGAGACAATTGAGTGTTAGGAAAGGTCAAAAGCTAGGACGAAGAGACAGTCTAGTTAAAAGCCTTCCCCGAGGGCGGCAAGCCTTGTCTCTGGTCTCCAAGTCAAACAGAAAGACATTTCGCTCGCTCGTCTCCTGGTTAATTTTTCAAGAATATGGGTTGTTAGGAATCAGAATACTGTACGAGCTTCAAAAGGTTTGCAAGGCTCTGGCTGGACCCAAACTGTGTGAGTCAGGTCTCCCTGCGAGAATAGTGCTCATTTTCTCCTTTAATTTCTGCTTTTCTTCCCCCTTCACATTTCTTTCTGACAACCTTTCATTCTAAAAGACACATTTTTTAGGCCATATTATTTAAGACAAAGAATTTCTACAAAGCCTTGGAGGGGAACTGAGTCTTTACTTTCGAATGAAGCCGGCAGTAGAATATATATTTTTTTAAATCGGTGGCATTGACAGACGATCCTCAAAATTTTTAAAGGATTAATTTTTATCCAAGTTACTGTAGTGCTGAAAAGCTCAGAAGATCAAATTTTCTTTTTATATTCCTATTACTTCCTGGTTTAAGCCAGATCTGAAATTTCACAAAACAGCTTGACTTGGAATCTTTTTTTTTTTTAATACAAAAGTTTCCAAGTTTAAACACTGAACACTGATGGAAACCCAGATTTCTCATTTATGTGATACAAGAAGCATAAGAGAAGAAAGAAAGAGAATAACATTTGTAAGGATGGACAGACTCTATCTATGGACCCATAAGGCCCTAATCATTAATATCTGTAGGCCCCAGGGCTACCATGGAGGTCCACATACCATATGTGCAAAGAGTGCAAGTTAAAACCGATGATACAACTTGGCAAACTTAAACATTTATTTTATTAAAATCAAAATAAAGATACAAATTCAGAAAGTAGTATAAATGTGAAAATTATTAAGAAAAGAGACAAAAGAATGTGTTTATTTTTAGTAATCTCTTCTCATTAGTCTGCTCTAATGGGGCTTCAATTAGAAGCCCCATTTACCATCTGAGTGGTAGCTCAGACGGTAAAGAATCTGCCTGTAATGTGGGAGACCTGGGCTTGATCCCTGCGTTGGGAAGATCCCTTGGAGGAGGGAATGGCAACCCACTCCAGTATTCTTGCCTGGAGAATTCCAGGGACAGAGGAGCCTGGCAGACCACAGTCCATGGGGTCGCAAAGAGTTGGACATGACTGAAGCAACTTAGCAGGCACAACAGTTGATTTACAATGTTGCATTTTGTTTTGTTTTGTTTTGGTCATGCCACACAGCATGTAGGATCTTCCCTGACCAGGGATCGAACCTATGCTTCCTGCACTGCCAGTGTGAAGTTCTAACCACCGGACTGACAGGGAAGTCCCAGAATGGTTTAAATCCACACAGCAACTCCCTTGTAAGACATGAGAGACTCCTAAGTGCTCAGCAATAGATTTCAAAAGTTCCCTTGCAACTACGAGGATCTATTACTGATAACACTTGAGTCTACAAAAAGGGAAAGGGTGCAAAAAGAGCTGAACTTCTCTTCATTTGAAGTGTTTTCCTAGAGGTGGCTGAGCTTGAGAATAAGGTCAGAGCATTCTTATTTTAACGTATTGTCTCTCCTTGTTTTAACAAGTAAGAACAGCTTTTATTCTTGGCAGCCTTTGGAAAAGAAAATATTTTCCTCTTTTCAAATTGTTGTTTCGGGATTCAAAACACAAAACAAACAAAAAAAAAATGAAGAGCTGCTTAAGCAGTTCAGAAATGAGAGATATTTCTTTTTCTTGAAAATGCTAACTTCAGATCAGCTCTGAATCAACGCTGGTCCCCAAGTGTGCACCTCGATACCCGGAAGGGCTGGCCCTGCACAAAGGGGATGACGCCCATTTCACAGAGTCTTCAGGAAGGCGATTTGCAATGGTGCATGAGCAACTACTGAGGCAAGTGAAGTTCCCACACATCTCAGAGATGAGGAGCTGGTGACACATCCCACTGAATGGCCAGCATGGCCATCACCTCCAGGCAAAACCAAATCCCTGCGCCAGGGTGTATGTGGCAAGCACTCTGACTTGGCCCCGATTTCTCTTTCCTTTCCTGCTTCCTTGTCTACCTCTAATCATTGTTGTTTAGTCTCCAAGTCATGTCCTACTCTTTTGCAGCCCCACGGACTGCAGCCCTCCAGGTTCCTCTGTCCATGGGATTGTCCAGGCAAGAATACTGGAGTGGGTTGCCATTTCCTCCTCCAGGGGATCTTCGCAACCCAGGGATCAAACCCACATCTCTTGGGTCTCCTGCATTGGCAGGTGGGTTTTTTACCACAATGCCACACGGAATCCATAGAAAGCTCTTAGACACCTGGACTGATGGACTCTGGTCTCTTTGTAGCTGAAGCAGTTGAACAGAAAAGCTATGAGCTTCCTACTCTAATCTGTGTCTGTGATTAACCAAGGCCCTGAGCTCCTCTTATGCCCATGGAGAATTGCTTTCCTTTCCCCTTATGTTAAAAAACATCTGTTCCAATTACCTTGTAGATATAAAAGAACATTCAAAGCATTCAATAAACTCAAAATTCAAGGAAAATTTAGGAAAGAATTCCCAATACTTTATAAAAGACTTGATTAAAAAGTATTAAAAAAATCTTCTATTTCAGAAACATTTCAGGATTCCAAATTAATATAATTGAATAAATCTTTGGAAAATTAGACTAATGTAATGATGCTGTAGTTTTGAAAAGCGTAATCTGTATCTTTTCTCTGATCTACCAATATTAACTATGATTCACTCCTACAGTTTATTTTATTTTGGTTTGTTTTCTCATGATGATAAGAGTTAAAAGTGCAATTTCTAAACTGATACACACCTACTGAAAATCAAAACTTAACATTGCTTTCACACGCTTAATACACGAAAAAATTGCATTTAATTAAGTTAAATCATTATTGGGATATACTTTTTAAATTAACAGTAATTATATGTCGTGAAGTGTCAGCTTGACATTTAATTTCCAAATCCTTTAGGTTACTTAAGATCTTGGCTAATATTGAACTGACTTAAATATTGGGACCATTGGGAATCCACAGAAATCAAAATAATTTCTCTTTAAGACACAACACTGAAGACAGCCGCAAAATACAAATTTAAGCTTATATACTTCAGCTTGTTATTTTTATATGCTGCACAGAAAGCTCATATTTTGGAATCACGTTAAATGTTAAAGGCATAATCATTTTTGTCATTTAGAGACTGGTGTGCAAAGTTGCCTGAGGCTGTAGAAAGGAGTGCTGTGTGTATTCACCACCTTTGCTAATATGCTAAATGATAATGTGTGACACCAGTTCTCACTTATTCATATTCAACTTTTTTCTGTGAAATAATTATAATCCGATGGGTGATGAGACTCTACTAGGATTATCAGAGTCACAAAAAAACAAGAGAGTCTGTCTTCCAAGGGAAATGAACTGTTTCTGTGTTCAAGGAAAACGGCTGATATTTCCAGAACTGGAGAGAGCAGAGTTAAGGACAAAACTTAAAAAGTGAATCTTCTGCATCTTTGTTTATAACACCTGGGCCTGACAAGAAACCCCAATGTTTTCAATTTTGGCAGATTTCACTTAGTTTTGATGTGCTGATTCCCTTGGTTTGTTGATTCATGACTCACAATATGAACAGCCATTTTTTTATCTTTTGTGTAAACTGTCAATATACTAGAAATCTGCATCTTACTTGAATCATTTTCTGTATTGACTTTAATATATTCTTTTTTATTTAAAAATCTCTTCCAGTTTATGAAATATCTAAAATTATTTACAATTGGATTATCTCTACATTTACATAAAATCTTTTACTGTCATTTTGATTAATTACTTAACCAAGTATTCTTTCTCAGGTACCCATGCTTTAATCTTAAACAAATGCTCATATCTCCGCTGATAATTCCTTAGATTTTGCTTTTCTAAGATTGTATCTTAAATCAAGAAAAAATAACATTTTGTAAACCTTTTATATCTAAAACTATTTTTGATATTTCCTAAAGTGTCTGTAAGAAAACACAAAGGTTTGTTCTTTCATGTTATTAAAAAAAAAAAGATACTAGAAATAACTAGATGTTTTCAATGTGCACCGTATGACTTATCTCAACACTGTAGTAAGAGTGTGGGCATGCATGCTTAGTCCCTCATTCGTGTCCAGCTCTTTGCAACCCCATGGACTATAGCTCACCAGGCTCCTCTGTCCATGAGGTTTCTCAGGCAAGAATACTGGAGTGGGTTGCCGTTTCCTTCTCCAGGGGAACTTCCCGACCCAGGTATCAGACTCACATCTTCTGCATTGGCAGGCAGAATCTTTACCACTGAGCTAAAGCAAATTTAACCCTTAACTTCATAAGCCCTGCTTTTGAAGACGAAACATTTTTTCAAATGTCTGATTCTCACAGACTCCCCAGAAGTCAAAAACTGTATTAAGTCTTCTAATGATCTATGGTAGTGCTGTGTAGATATCTGCATAGGCTCTGTAAGAATGCGGATTCCTTTTTAAAGGATATAAGTGGACACTTTGATTGTGTAGCCAAGACTTGACTTGGAGAGCCAAATTTGAACACGATTCCCAAATTACCAGGCATGATAAATCCACTGTTGAGTAACAAGGACAACATTATGTGTGGAGCTGAAGCCCAGAACCTTCCCTGAGAAACCAGCCAGGTATCTGGCCTCTGTTGTATCAGCCTCAGATGCTGACAAGGGCCTTCCTCTGGCCCATCACATACCTGAGCCAATGTAAGGAATTCACCCAAAGGTACAGAAAATATAAGTGACGTCTGTGGAAAGAGTTTCCTTTCCTAAGTCCGGTTTCCTGGTCCTGGAATAGCAAATAATATAAGCTTTTAAAAGCCCAGTCCAAGATTCTTAGTGAAAACTTTCAGATGCAACTTTATTTCCTGGCCTCACTAGTACCTTAATAATCCATAGATTTCTATCTACAAAGTAAATTCAAGGATGTCCATATGGCTAATTGAAATTCTGTTGCTCCTAGGTAACTAATCAGGTCAAATCTGTTGAGACTGTCTTTCTGGTTATCAAGAATTATTTTTGGAGATTAATTTCGTCACAAGCATAGGGAAACAAGTATATGAAAACAGAATTACTGGAGATTTTTTTTACTAAAGCACTGAGAATTAATCCAAATGAACCTCTGGGTGATAATTTGATTATTTTTTTAAAGGCTTTTTTTGATGTGAACCATTTTTAAAGTCTTTATTGAATTTGTTACAATATTGTTTCTGTTTTATATTTTGGTATTTTTGGCCACAAGGCATGTGGGATCTTAGTTCCCCAACCAGGAATCAAACCTACATTCTGCTTTGGATGGTAAAGTGTTAACTATGGGGACCACCAAGGAAAGTCCTGATTGTCTGGTTCTTTAAGAGTATTAAGATTGTCTGGTTCTTTAACAACTTTGGTTGTTTTACAATTCTGTAGAGAAAGAACTTGAGTTGAGTTCTTTTGAGTTGTGAAAAAAATTAATAGCAATACAAATGTTTCCTTCCATAGGCGTGCAAATAATTACTACAACAGCACCCTGTTCTCTGGGGAATATATATCTCTGTATGTCAAATTCTCATTGGAACCAGTTGTAACTTATTTCTTCCCTCATTAACATGTCTCCAAGGAGACGAATCAGGAAAAGTCAGAGCTGTAGAAGGAAAACAGGGAAATTGTGATATTCATGTCTCCAAAGAGAGGGCGTGCTTTCAAGAAAGATGAAGGCTTAACTGCTCTTAATGCTCCTGAGAGGTTACGTAGGATGAGGAGAGAAAAATACAGAACCATTTTAGTGGAGTGGAGGGGCAGAGGGAGATTATGTCAGTTGAGGAGTGAATAAAAGAAAACTCTGGATATAGGTATTGACAGCTGTGGTCTAATAAAAAATATGTTTGGTCTTTGTCCCCAGTTCCTGGCTCAGAGCTGCTTGGGATGTCCTGAAAGATGGGCGTGCCTTTTGCTATTCATTATAAGCTCTTTTTTACCATTTATGATAATGAGGTGGGGGGGGATGGGGAATGGAACTCTTTTTATTCAAGAGTTTTTATAACCCAATTTCAAGTTTCTTTTGCCCCTGTCCATTGGATTTCCCAGGCAAGAATACTGGAGTGGGCTGCCGTTTCTTCCTCAAGGGGATTTTTCCCAACCAGGGATCAAACCTGTGTCTCCTACGTTGGCAGGCAGATTCTTTACCGTTGGGCTACCAGAGGAGCCCTCCCAGGAAGTTAGTTATCAGGTTATAAAGGAATGAAATGAAAGTGAAAATGTTAGTCACTCAGCCCTGTCCAAGTCTTTTCTATCACAAGGATTATAGCCCACCAGGCTCCTCTGTCCATGGGACGCTCCAGGCAAGAATACTGGAGTGGGCTGCCATGCCCTCTTCCAGAAGATCTTCCCAACCCAGGGACTGAACCCATGTCTCTTGCTTTCCTGCACTGGCAGGCATGTTCTTTATCACTGTGCCACCTGGGAAGCCCAAGTGTAAACTACCCACTGGGACATTCTGGCGCTCAGTTTTCAAGTGTAAAAGAATGAATGAACGCAGTGAACACAAAGATCTTTTTAACTCATGGACTTTGCACTTCAGTTTATTGCTTACAGTTCTTGGATTATTTGAATTATGGTGCAACAATTTCACTCTCTGGGAAACTATTTACAATGCCTTGACTAATGTAGTCCTTTAACAGAAAATCGGATAGGGTTCATTTCAGAATATACTGCATGGTGCTTTAAAAATGAAACAAATCTCTAATAGTTTCCTTTAGTAAGTAAAAAGCCACATTAATCTTTCAGTTCATCTCATTTAATGTAGATTATGAAAATCCAGTGAATGATTTCCAAGTTTTCTCACTCATTAATTATTTATTTTACCATCTTTGGCACTTCTCTGGTGGCCCATCTGGTAAAGAATCCGTCTGCAATGCAGGAGACCTGGGTTCAATCCCTGGCTTGGGAAGATCTCGTGGAGAGGGGAACGGCTAACCACTCCAGTATTCTGGCCTGGAAAATTCCATGGAATTCATCTTTGAGAATGTGTCTCCACCAAGACTATACACATTGC
Organism: Okapia johnstoni; assembly: GCA_024291935.2. Taxonomy (NCBI): domain Eukaryota; kingdom Metazoa; phylum Chordata; class Mammalia; order Artiodactyla; family Giraffidae; genus Okapia; species Okapia johnstoni. The sequence continues at coordinate 5,261,334 of CM044321.1, read as the reverse complement.
ATGGGCAAAAAAGACACAACTAAAATGTCAATGTCATCTACAGCACACACACAAGAAACAGTATACTCCACCTCGTATCTTGAGCTCTCATACAATACGGTTTCCGCTACATATATTTTCTGGACGCCATCTTTACTCAGTTAAAAGAACACATTCCTGAAGCACTAGTGTGAGTTGCTATTTATGCCCGTCAATAATCCGCATCGACTGCAGAAAAGATGTCTGCCTCCTCTCCGCACCCTTTAGAGGTGAAAGGAGGGAATTTGTGCGCTGAAATGGCTTCATGTGCCCAAATCATGCAAATTCTCTCTGCCGTTTTCTAAGATTTGCAGATGTGTAAATTGCTTCTTCTTCTTTTTTTTTTTAAGAGTAGGTATACAACGGTATGAATCTCAAATCAGCTTTTGTCCCATAGTTCTGAAATGTTCTCCAGATGATGAGGACTGATTTATTATTGCCTCATTGTGAAATTCTGAATGGGGTCTAATCTTCCATTTTAATCTTTTATGAAGCGACTGGTTAAAATATCTTACAAATGCAAAAGATGTGTGTCAGTGTATGTACGCACACATGCTGACATGCATCTGCATATATGACACACACAGAGATCAGATCTCAGAGAGCCCCAGAGTGGCTTGAAAACAGAAAACCTTAAGGTTTTGGCACTGAGTAGGAAAAAGATTTGTGTTTAATAAAATCTGGACAACAATTGCAGGATTCTATAAACCATCCAGTACATAGAATACACTCAATAAAGTCTTTTATTATCATATAATTCTGGGCACACTCTCTGTCAGCACACAGAATAAAGAAACAATGTTTTAAGTCATTAGACTTCTTATGTCTATTTTGTCGAATTTATTTATTTTGTATACAATATATGTATAACTACTTCACCCATCTGAGGGGAAATCATCTTTTCAAGACAGTAGAGAAGCACTGATTCTATGGAAGGAATGTTATTTTGAAAGATATTCACACATCTTAGAAATAATTCCTTTCTCCCCAGTGATTTCTGGTGGCTTTTGAAACCATGTTAGAATTTCCTTCACAAATATATAATAAAGAATGATGCAAGGTTTAAAAGTCACTCCAATGGAGAAAACATTTGTTAGCATGCGTGCATGCTAAGCCACTTCAGTCATGCCCGACTGTGTGCAACCCTAGGGACTGTAGCCCGTGTAGTTCTTGAGTTAAAAGCAAGTTGGTGATCAACACAGGGGGTTACTATATGGATGAATATAAAGTCTGCCTTCCCAGGAGCCACCCTGCCTGAGCAAAGGTAGCTCTTTTGTCTTTTCCAAAGGAAAAAGCAAAGTACAATGGAATTACCCCTTCTGATTTTCCCAGTAGGTCCTTTTTTGTTTTCTCCAAGACAGCCATTCACACAGTTTGGTAATTGTCTAGGCTGTGAGTAAAATCTACAGAGCTGACTAGAGCACTGCAAGGAGCCATTTGTAATGTGAAACAAGAGTCTGGAAGAACTTGGGATGGGGCTGGCATGGTGAGAGTTCTCTCTCTGGCTTGGAGTGCAGCCGGGCTCCTGTGTTCTTCCAGATTCTTACGTGTCCCTGTGGTGTTCCTCGGGTGGCGATTAGAAAGCAGGAGTCACAAATAGAGCAGGGCTCAGTTTCAATCAAAACTGTACCATCATTAAAGAAGAAAACAAGTCAAAAATGGAGTCACTTGTGCTAAGACCCATGTCAGCAAACCAAGACTTACTATCTACACTGACTGCAGTTTCAGCCTCTTCCAGGAATGTGACCTTTAACCAGTCAATCTAGAACTACCTGGCCAGGACCAGCAAGATAATCTACCTGACAGCCTCCTGCCTTCCCCCAAAGAAACGTGACAGGGCCTGAAAATGGTCCGCTCTTTGCAAGACTAACTTCTTTGCCCCACCTCTTTCCGCCTATAAAAGTCTCCCATTTGTCTTCCAAAAGTCTTCCAGATACCCGGAGCTGTTTTCTACTTGCTCAATCGGATGCTGCCCAAGTCATGAGTCACTGAATAAAGGCAAGTAGATCTTCAAATCGACCAGTTTAATTTTGTTTCTTAGCATCATCTTTTCCTAATGGTGCCACTGGTGAAGATCATCTCATCAATTCATTATTAAGTGTTCAATGATAAAATGTGCTGTGCTGTGTGCTAAATTGCTTCAGTCACGACCAACTCTTCAAAAAACTCCATGGACTACACTCCACCGAGCTCCTCCGCCCATGAGATTTTCCAGGCAAGAATATTGGAGCAGGTTGCCATTTCCTTTTCCAAGGAATCTTCCAAACCCCGGGATCAAACCCACATCTCTTAGGTCTCCTGCATTTGGCAGGCGGGTTCTTTACCACCAGCACCACCAGTGCCATAATTTTAGCTCCAAGAATATTGTGGACACAAGCTATTGCGAAAACAAACAGATAAAAGAGCAAAACTGTAATAATTTGGAGTCTCTCTTCCAATTCAGCAGGAACTTGACAAATATTTCATGCCACACTATTTTGGGTTTAAATATTGCTGTTAAATTTATTTTTTTGTGTGGTCTTCCAACAGTTAAAACTTTCTTTTCCAAAAATGTCAACCACCTTTTTAATCATCTTTTTGAAAAATCCCTTTTTCTTTATAGCACGTCCTCAGAGATTTTCTGGCCTAAAATAGAAATGAAGAGAAAGCTTTTTCCAAAACTCCTTCTCAGAAGTATAAGCCTTAGCTTCTGCTTGTGTTTGTTTTTTGTTTTTGGTTTTGTTTTTCCAGCCCCCAGTTGTCTTGGTTTCTCTTGCCCCAAATTTTTACTCCCTTCAATTGCTCCAGATGACTAACGTCCACCTGAGCGCCAGGCCATGGACTTCCTCTTGGCCAGCATCATCCTTGGACTTCTGCAAGACTTCCAATTGCTGAACGATGTTTGCCTTCTACAAATCTCACCCACCTAGGTCTCTGTGGATCACAAATTTTTTTCAGTTCAGCGTGTCTCACTTTGTAACTTTCTTTTTCTGATTCCATTAATCTTTCTACTCCCAAGTATGAGCCCTCACATTTTACTCATGTGCTAATTCATTCAATAAATGTACCCATGACTTGAATGTCTGGTATTCCTGCCCCATCTGTCTGTCCAAACAGAATCCCCTTGAATAATTGACTGTCACCTCAAACTCAGTGTGTTCAACTCATCATTTTTCATCAAACTCATCATTTTTCTTCAAAATCTAGCTTCCCTTGAAGACAGTTCATTTCTGCCTCCGGTATGGCATCATTGTGCTTGCAGTACATTTTGGAGTTATCATTCTTTACCAACTTTCTACCCAACTTGTCCATGTTTTTTCTTTAAAAAATGATTTCTGTTGAACCATTTCTCTCCACTCCTATGGCTACTTCACAACTGATTACCATCATTCGGTAATTCTGCATTTGCATTACCACATAACTCTCGTGCCAAAACCACTCTGGCTTCCAAAGCCCACCAGCCTTCCTCAACACTCTGGCAATGCCTCCGAGATCCTACTGCTCCAAATCAAATCCTCTCCTACCTGGATCGAGCCTGTCCTCAGCTGACGTTGTTGTGATTCTATGTGGTTAAAAGTCATCACGGTGAAAATAAACATGGTAGTAACTTCATTAGATGTTTTTATGCTAGTTATTTTATTATAAACCTTTCTTGGCTGGGAAATAATTTCATATTCTTCTGCATGAAGATGATTTATTACCATAGACCTAATTTAGGTTTTAACAACTCAAACCTTATCTCTCCCAGCAGTTTCACTGTTGCTTCCTTTAGAGAAGGAAACTGGCCTCTTCATCTATATCTATTTAGCATTTTTAATTCATTATCTCCATAACCTTTTCCCCACAACCGACACAAAACCTGGAGCTTCTCCCATTATTTCTTACATCGAACTAGTAAGCATGAATACAACTCAGGAGCCATCAATACATCTTAATGCTTTTAACTTTTCTCTCCTACCACCGAATAATTTGAAATTCACTCTGTTCACAAGCCAGTCTGCCCTTCATCTTCCCAGGCTCCTTCCCGCATCCACGGGCCCCAGCCCCACTTTGTCAGCCTCAGCCACATACCTCTCCTGAGTCCTCCCACCCGCCTCCAGCTGCTCCTCCCCCTGCTGTCCAGCTCTCCCTAACAGGCCGCCTCGAGAGCTGACTTCACTCTGCTCTCGTTAATCCCTGGAATTACCTAACTCTCAAAGCCAGGTGGACTTAACCTGCTCTTACATTTTGCTCCTGCTCCTTCCTATATGGCCCTCTCCATCTCTAAGATCTCTTGAATAAAGGTCATTTGGAAATAACTGGTAGAGAGTAAAAGAAAGGCTTCCTGGTGGCTCAGACCATCAAGAATTTGCCTGAAATGCGGCAGACCTGGGTTCAATCCTTGGGTTAGGAAAATCCCTTGGAGAAGGGAATAGCAACCCACTCCAGTATTCTTGCCTGGAGAATTCCATGGACAGAGGAGCCTGGTGGGCTACAGCCTATGACGTGACTGAGCAACTAACCCTTCCAAAGTCAAGTTTATTGGCGTTTCTTTTTTAGCTATTTCACTTTGTATACAATATCAGAGCATATTCTTAGTCAATAAATATCATATGACCTTGGCAATAGCCTCAGGTTAGCATTCTAATAGATTAGAGGTGATATGGTCGAATAAAGATACTCATAGGTCCTGAAAGAGATTCAAACTTAAGGAGTACCGATCAAAGCTTATTTCATCCCCAAACAGATAAGCAAACATGCTTCACAGAAGACTGCCTCTCCCCAGACTCCGCCTCTCAAGGTCAGATCACGGCTCAGAGCCCAGAGCCCAGCAGACTTCAGGCAACAGAGCAACTACTGAGCTAGGTTTTCCTCAGCTCATGGTATTTCCTGCCGGCAGGCTAAACGCTTGTACACCAATGCTTCTCTTTGTGGGTATTTCCTGTGATTTCGAGTTGTTTTCAAGTGTAAGTCTTTACATTGGACATGCCAAGACTTCTTGCTTCTACGTGTTTTTCCCTACGTTCCATATTATACTTTTTCATTAGTTTGTGCCTCTGTTTTGCTAATGAATATTCTAAAGTGTTGGCGAATATGTTGGTGAAAGAAAATGCCCACAATTTTGCCACATGATGAAAATATCATGATTTGGACCTCACACTGGATCGATGTGGTGACTATAGATTGAAAGTCAGTTTCTCTCTAGAATTTTGAAGAAATCTCTCTATTGTCTTTGAGCATTCAGAGTTTTTGATAAGAATTCTAAATTTTATACTGAAGTTATATCAGAATTTACAAAATAACTTCAAAGATACTACAAAGCTTTTCTGTATCTCTTTTCTCAATTTGTCCTAGTGTTATGATCTAACGTAACGGGTTTCATCTGTCACAGCTAAGAATGCTGGTACAACACAGCTAACAAAAACACAGGCTTTATCTGGATTTTGCCGGTTGTCTCACTGGCTCCCTTTGTTCTGTTCGAGGAGTCCACCGAGTGTACCACATGCACTCAGTCTCCACAGACTCCTTCAGTCTGAGACGGCTCTTCCACTCTGTGTTTCCTTGGCCTTCACAGTTTGAAGAGCGCTGGTCACATGTTTGATAACACACACCTCAGTTTTGCCTTGACTGATGCTTTCTCTTGATAAGACTTGGGTCATGGATTTGATCTAACTCTGATTCCTATTTTTTTGCTGTTGTTGTTGACCATATTTTCCTTTGTGGGTATTTTCTGTGATTTCAAGAATTGTTTACATCTGTACGTCTTTATATTGGACATGCCAAGTTTTCGGTGAACTCTTTTTGATGTGACTGCGTCTGTAAGCTCTGGAAAATTCTATTTTATTTTTCTTTGATATTTCCTACCCCCTTTTATCTTTATCCTCACTTAATCTTATCAAGAGCAGCCTTTATTAGCTGTTTGCTTACAAGTGTGTCGAGTTGCTTTCCTTATTTTGAGCAAATGAGTCTTTGAGGATAATTTACAAATAGAGATTATCTCTTAACTTGGCTCAACCCCAAGCTTAAAGAGATGAAGGAAATTGATATTCTTTCTCATCTCCACATGTTCAAAACTGAAGTACAAGGAGGCATAATGTTGACTTATTTTTCTTCTGTTGCTTTATATAATTCTGTTTAAAAACAAAACTGTCCAATTTTGACCTCTAAAAGCTTGGAGCGATGATCCGTGATAGACAACGTTGTCCATCTTTTTCTGCCCCATATCTCACGGGACGGCGCCTTGTATGCCTTGGCATTCTTTCCACAGTCCTCAAGGGACGAGAACCAAGAGCATGGTCCTTCTGACATGCAAAGTGCGGCGGTGTTTTATTTGGCGAATCGGGAACATGCCCCTTACTTGACAAGACGGGTTTCGGTTACCAGCCGTTCAAGCTGTGGGTCACGCAGGTGCCCCTATGGCCCCCTACCCGCCAACAGCCTGAGGTAATGTTTCCTTTGTCATCAGTAATGCTTTTCAAAACTGAGTTTTAAGCCCGACCGATAAAAGCTACTTTTAGGATTTTCATTTCCTCATTAAGTGGGTCATATGCAGAAAATGTAAATTGTGGAGGCTGTCTTCCAGATTTTCATGTTGTGGTTTACTCTGGCTTCTCCAGTCCATATTGAGTTACTTCAAAAACAAAAAAAAAAAAAAACAATTTCAACAGAAATTCTAGCATCTCTTTCAAAAACCAGTCCATCAAATGCATACAACTTGCTAGGAAAATTAAAGGTTTCTGGCATAACATAACTGGAGCCAACAGCAGATTTTTACAGCTAATTCTAGACAACTGAGAGGCTGTTTACCCAGGTTTCACACTGAACCTCCACGGTGCTTCCAGCTACAAGCTGCCATCTAGCCTTACCTACTTCAGTATCAGTACTTCCATAAAGATGGGGGAGAGGTATCAAAAGTTGACTCTGGAAGTGCTTTTCCAAAAATATCCCCAAATAAGAAAGCTCAAACAAGTGGCTAAAATGAGATTTTATATTATTAATGGGTTACAGTAACTGCCTATCAAACATTAATGACTACAAATGAAGCTGTGCTGTCTATTTTGTGCAATAAGTTCTATTTTAGACAAATACATGAAAAGAGGATGATTTTGTAGGTAAAAATGATACTTTACAAAATTTCAGCAGTTGTGCAATCTTCTTACTATTAGACATACTTGCTTCTGAAATAACATTTCTTCAAAGTGTACCTTGGTTCATGACATGAAGACAGGCAACTCTGTAACGAGCTGTGAAGGACTGCCTACCTGAATGTCTGGGAGAATCTTCCCTCCTCCTTAGACCTCAGAAGCCAAATGTGCTGTTTAGTATCAATCTTGTCTCTATCCCTTCATTTAATAACATCACCGTTCATGCAGCCGCTAGATCACACCACTGGATACACAAGGTTCTAGAAAAATCGCAAGATTCTTTTGAGACCAAACAAGCATAAAAAGGTCTCTGACTATGTTTGGTCATTTGTGTATAATGGATCTACAATGTAGGTTCTTTAAAAGCGAAGTTTAGATATTTCATTCATTTAGGAAAACGAGATGATTGGATGGCATCATTGACTCAATGGACATGAACTTGAGTAAACTCTGGGAAATGGTGACGGACAAAGAAACACACACGGTGAGCGGCAGTCCATGGGGTCACAGAGGTGGACACGACTGAACAGTGACAACAGGGTGCTTCCATGGCTATAGACATTCAGTGTTGTGTTGGGGGGAAGACACGGGCTTTGAAGACAGATCTGCGGTTAGTTTTACTCCTTTCTAGATATGGCAGGGACTTTGGAAAAGTTGCTTAATTTGCATAATTTCAAATCTCTCCTCCCACGTATAAATGGGATTATTTACATGTATTCACATGTTTGTCATGAGGATGCTTACTAGTAACATATACAAGTAAGTGGTGGTGCTATCTGTCATTTAGAAGTGCTCAATAATTGGAGCTACAGTTTTTTAAACATGATATAAAGATAAAAGGAAACTCTCTCCATTCTTGATGATATAAATGAACATATAAAAAACAGTTATATATCCCGGGGTGTGAATAAAATCTAAGATTAGATCTGAAATTAAATCATCTAACAAAGAAATATGAGTGTGAAGTGGAATTGCGTTAGGTGCTCACTCCTGAACAAGCAGTGTGCTGGACGTTGCAGCTGGCTTCTACACCTCTGAAGGGATTTACGCTCCGTAGGCACTAAGGTTCTCAGCGCTTCTCGCCTCTCCTTGTCTGTGAAGATGCTCTTGGTAAAGAGTCCCATTGCCCCTTCACGTCTTCCTTTCCTTCTTTCATTCTAACAATGACCTGTAACTACAAGAAAAATCACTGTCAGCTAGGTAAAAGTCTTTTTAATAGATCCTGCAATGAAAATTGTAATTACCCTAAAGCAGTTAAAATCGTGATCCTAACAGGTAATACTCAGAAACATCCTTCCTAAACACTCATTTAACTCTTCAGTGGTATTTTCTGAAGCTCAGCTAGAGTTTCCCCTTTTAAAGAGCTGACACATAAAGTATATCCATCTTGCCACTACACATAAGAGCCACTTTAATCCCATATTTTATTATTGCAGGGATGGATAAGTGGAATAATACATGATGTCAAGCACTCAAATGATCAGATCTGTAAAGGGTTAGACCTGGGAAGTCATAATTTTCCAAACCTCTTCAAGATCTGGCCTATTATGGCTCTACAGGATATAATACAAAGACACAACCTTAAAAATTAAGGTTAAAAAAAAAAATCTCAGTTGACTGAACACATAGTGATGTCTCACTATAGAATGATTCTGGATTTGTCTATGTGACACTTAATATTCAATTCCTGGGGGGCTGGGGTAGGTATGCTGTGTGGAGTCAACACTTTCATAAAGATAAGAGTTCACATTTTACTTAAAAATTATATGACGTGCCAGAGCTGTGCTAACTGCTCTAAAGAGGTCACTTCATTTACTGTTTTAAGTATCATTATCAATGGCACCCCACTCCAGTCCTCTTGCCTGGAAAATCCCATGGACGGAGGAGCCTGGTAGGCTGCAGTCCACGGGGTCGCTGAGAGTCGGACACGACTGAGCGACTTCACTTTCACTTTTCACTTTCATGCATTGGAGAAGGAAACGGCAACCCACTCCAGTGTTCTTGCCTGGAGAATCCCAGGGACGGGGGAGGCTGGTGGGCTGCCGTCTATGGGGTCGCACAGAGTCGGCCACGACTGAAGCGACTTAGCAGCAGCAGCATTCCTCTCAATTTACAGTGTGGAATCTGTGGCTTGAAAAGGCTAGATTCCTTGCACATTCATGTTCATAGCAGCATTATTCATAATAGTTAAAATGTAGAAGTGACCCAAGTGTCCACGGGTGGATAAATGGATAAGCAAAATGTGATGTATACATACAATGGAGTATTATTCAACCTTCGAAAGGGAGGAGATTCTGACATATGCTGCAACATGGATGCACCTTGAGGGTATTTTGCTAAGTAAAATAAGCCAGTCAAAACAAGACAAATACTAAACAAGGACCTACTGTATAGCACAGATAACTAAGCATTTTTCAATAATCTATATGGAAAAGTGTATTAAAAAGCAAAGACATCACTTTGCAGACAAAAGTCCATGTAGCAAAGCTGTGGTTTTTCCAATACCCATGTACAGATGTTGAGAGTTGGATCATAAAAAAATGCTGAGTGCCAAAGAATTGATGCTTTAGAATTGTGGTACTGGAGAAGACTCTTGGGAGTCCCTTGGACAGCAGGGAGATCAAATCAGTCAATCCTAAAGGAAATCAACCCTGAATATTCATTGGAAGGACTGATGCTAAAGCTCCAATACTGTGGCCACCTGATACGAAAAGCTGACTTACTGGAAAAGACCTTGATGCTGGGAAAGATTGAAGGCAAAAGGAGGAGGGAGCAACAGAGGATGAGTTGGTTGGATGGCATCAGTGGGGTCAATGGACTTGAATGTGAGCAAACCCCAGGAAACAGTGAAGGACAGGGAAGCCTGGCGTGCTTCAGTCCGTGGGGTCACAAAGAGTCAGACATGACTTAGGGACTGAATAATAGCAACAACATTTCAAATACTGAACCTTTTCAGAGGCACACTAAACACCTAATAAGCATGAAACACCATCCTTCAAGCACCTCACAGCATCTCTATCCAGAAAGTGCACTTAGGGAGATGCAGGAGGAATTAACTCAGCTGCAAGCTACAGAGCCTTGAGCTTAGCTTCTTCTCTACTCAGCACCTCTTTCTTTCTTTCTTTTTTTTTGTGATGGTCCAAGGACCAAATCTTTACTGCTTTTAGTCTCCCCCTATATAGCACATGTTCTTCTTTGTTTGACTCTTACAATATTTTTCTGTTCAGATCAACATCCCCTGATTCTTCAGCACCTCTTTCTTAGCATTTTGCTCCTTTGAAGAATGAAGGTCTGTTTTCTCCATCCTCTGCACTTGGATAGTGCAGTCTTCTTTGACAGGGGACTAGTTTACAGTATTGCCCAGTAATCGTGCTCTGTACAGCACCAGACCTAGGAATATTTACTAGCAGAAAATACAACTTTACACCCGGTCTAGACTCCTGAGCCAACTCCTTCAGCTACTGTGAATTCCTCCCTGCAATTTAGTTTATGCCTAGTGACTATATGATGGCCCGCATCATGAAATGGGGTCGGCAAGGTGAGATGAGGGAGGTATCCCGAGGAGAGAAACGTGTGGAGGCTAGGAGGAAACATGGTGTGGGGAGCTTTTAAGTGATCTGTTTTTTTCCATTTTGTTTCCCTTTTATTTTTTTAAAGAGCAGGTAGCTATCTTGTCACCTATAATTAAGTTCCAAATCCCCATTTTCTGGTGCATTCTATAAAACTGCCAATTTAATGATTTATTTTCCATTCATTCTCTGCCTTTATTAACAAAGGTCACTTTAAAGAGGAAGGCAAAATCAGTGACACTGAAGGAAAAATATGGGATTCGGACCTGAACTTTTTTTTTTCCTCTTCTCATCCATTTATCCAACTTCATCTCCCAATGACTTGTAACCATACGCTGCAGGGCAGCCTTCAACTAGCTCTCAAGGTCACCCTAGTCACAAAGCAGACAGACATTCACATTGACCCCAACACACTCTTCCTGCACATGGGGGCTTGGGGTGGGGTCTTTCCAGAGTGAGGGAAAAGGGGAGAGAGACAGAGGCAGACAGACAGACAAAAATAGACAGATATATGTGGAGGGAGAGCTGAAACCATCTTTCTTCTTACTTCTTTAAATTCCCACGATATTTTATTCATCCTTTTCATATGACTTATCACTTTCTCCTTTATTAATGACGTGCTAATGTTACTGAGTATGTGCTGTGTATTAAGCTCTGTGTTATGTATTTTGCAAACATCATTCAACTTAATTATTGAAATAATGTAGTCAAGTGTCCTTATCTTGTGGCCCCTTTTCTGTACGAGGGCACGAAGACAAAATTTTCTCTGATATTTTTCAAACTTGATACATAAGATCTGCACATACATCTTTCAGACAGGAAGCATGTAATTTGATGTGTGTGTAAGGGAATGAAGGAATAAAGGTCTTTAAAAGAGCATTTTGCTATTACTCTTCAACCAAAGATTTTATTGGTAAACCGTAAGTGCAACTATGCGAAAAGAATCACAAATTTTCCACTGGCACACATTCTGCAATGACTACCATTTTCTCTTTTTATTTCTCTCACATGCTAAAGTGAGGTTTTTAAGCACAATTCTGGTCATTGTTTATGAAACCACATTTATGAAGCCCAAGCATTGTCATAAAAGTATTTAAAATTATCTTTGCTTCATTAAGGAATTGATATTCAATACATTTCACATGGTTAGAGTGCACCATTTAATACATTTTGGCATTTTAAATCCCTGAAGATTATCATTCCAATGAAGATAATGAACATTCCCATGTCCCCTAAAAGTTTCCTGCTGTCCCACTGAAACCCTCCCGCCTACACTCTTGGATCCTGACTCCTTATCTCAAGACAACCACTGATGTGCTTTCTGTCTCTAATATTAGTTTGCATTTCCTAAGACTTCATAGAAATGGAATCAAAGAGCATATTTCTTTTTGGTCTGGCTTCTTTCATTCAGAACAATTATTTCGTGATCCATCCACTTTGTTGCCTGTATCAACAGTTCATTCATTTTTATGAAGACAGCACCATCTTGACTACTCGAGCTTTGCAACGAGTCTTACAACCAGATCATGTCAGCTCTCCATCTCTGGTCCTCTTTATCCAAGTTATCCCATTAACTCCATATCTATTTTGGAGCATTTATCGACTTCTACCAAAAAGTAGCCTGGAATTTTGATGAATGCAGAGTTATACATTTCTAATCTCCGTTGTTTTTCTTTCTTGATTTCACAGACTAAGAACTCTAGTAAAAATGTTGCGTGGAGAAAGGAATCCTTCTTTTGCTCTTCATCTTGGTAAGAAACAATTCAGCCTTTCACAGTTGAACTTTATGTTAACTGTAAGTTGTTTCTGTTCACTTGTTTTTGATGACATTTATCAGAGCAAGATGTTTCTAACTTTGGTAAGAGTCCTCATCAGGAATATATTCATATTTATTAATATACAAAGTTACATTGTTTAATTTTCAAATGTTAAGCTGAACTTTAATCCCTAGAGTAAATGCCTCTTCCTCACTATATATTCTCTGTTTTGAATATTGTTGGGTTTGATTTGCTAAAATTTTGCTGAGAAATTTGCATCTTTCCATTTAGGTAATACGATTCTTGTTTTCCTTTTTCTGGAAGTATCTTTGGTTATGATATCAGGACTAAGCTGATCTCATATAACATGTTGGGAGGTGTTTTCACCTTTTAAAGCTTTTGGGAAAGTTTGGACAGAATTAACATAATTTATTCCTTAACTATGTGGTAGAGATCGCTAGTGAAGCCGCCTAGGCTGGTACTTCTCTTTGTGGAGAGGTTTCTAAGCACACTCACTATGAAGCACTTATTGGAGTGAATGTTAGTAGTTTATGCTTTTCAAGGAATGTCTTTGTTTTCTAAGTTGTCGAATTTCTTGGCATACAGTTGTTCACAGCTTTCTTTTTTCTCTCTTAAATTAGCATATATCGTATTCTATGAGAGATACCACCTCTCCCATGAACTGGTAATTTGGTTATACTACTTTTTTCCAGATCATTCTATCTAGATATTCATCATCTTCTCAAATAACCAGCTTTAGATCACTGATGTCCTCTATTATGTTATATTGTGCATCATTTTGATTACTATTCTGATTACTTTTCTAATTACTTTGTGATTGATTCGTGTACTTTTTTCAAGTTTTTTAAGATGGAAAGTCAAATTATTGATTAGAGGCCTTTTCTGTTTCTAATAAAGATGGACATGCAGACACTGCTATATTTAAGATGGATAACCAATGGAACTCTGCTCAGTGTTATATGGTAGCCTGGATGGGAGGGGAGTTTGGGGCAGAATGGAAAAAGTATATCTACGTTTGATTCCCTTTGCTGTTCACCTGAAACTATCACGATATTGTTAATTGGCTATGCTACAATACAAAATAAAAAGTAAAAAATGTTGAGTACTACATATTCTACCTGAAGCACTGCTTTAGGAGCATCTTATTACTCTGATATGTTGCATTTTTATTTTGTTCAAAATATTTTCTAGATTTCATTTTGGTTTCTCATTTGACACATGGATTATTTAGAAGTATGCTATTTGCTCTCCAAATAATTGGGACATTTCCAGAGACCTTCCTGTTATTTATGTCTAGCTTAGTTTTATACTCATCAGAGAACACAACCTTACATGAAGTGACCTATGTTAAATGTGTTAAGACTGAACATGTCCTGAACATGGTCTATCTTTGTAAACATTACATGTGAATGTGAGAATAATATGAATTCTGCAGGTGTTGAGAGAAATGTTCTATGTATGTCAATTGGGTTAGTTTTATTGTTCAGGTCTTCTATATCCTCACTGATTTTCTATCTATTTCTTTTATTAACTATTAATAGATAAAAAACTTTCTACATGATTTTAATAGGTAATGTTGGACTTCCCAGGGGACTTAGTGGTAAAGAATCCACGTCCCAATGCAGGAGATGTGAGTTTGATCCCTGGATTGGAAAGATCCCCTAGAGAAGGAAATGACAACCCATTTCAATGTTCTTGCCTGGGAAATCCCATGGACAGAGGAGTCTGGTGGGCTACAGTCCACAGGATCACAAAGAGTCGGACACCGCTTAGTGACTAAACAGCAACAACAACAGGTTACCTTAGGGTTTATAATACACAATGTTAATTTATCACAGTCCAACCTCATCTCTCCAGAACATTGTCCTGAAAGTCAACCCACCTTGATCTTCTTCTCCCCAGCTCAAGAATCAAACTGGCTTCCGACTGGGTCCCTTCTTCATATGCCATGACCTGGATTGTAGCACTCACGTTATTTATTGTTGATCTCTTAGGGATCACTGTCCTTTTTCCCCCGAGCAAGGTGTCTTACAAAGCATTGTTTCTGTACTTTGTCCACTTTCTTAGCTTTTCTGAAGTAAGAGAATAATCCTCTTCCTATTAATACTTCTTATACTATTATCCATTGAAAAACTCTTTTTTGTATGGGTTGTATTTTTTTTTCACATCACTGATTAAATAAGAGACCATTATATAGACAACTTCATGTCTGCAACCATGATATTTTCTTTTAAATATTTAAATGTCTTTTAAATATTTCAGCAATGTTTCAATTAGATAATGAGTCTGCATCACATTCGGATAAAAATATTCGCAAGTTTGAAGGTTACCTCACTTTTAGGACAGTTGTAAACTGGTAATGGCAGGTGTCTTTGAAATTCATCACAGTGCCTTGCTAAGGACCCAAGAGATGCCATCTGCAAATAAGAAAACTAAAGAATAGCTTTATCTTGTAGCTCTTGATGAAAAAAAAAACTGGCAACAGTTAAATCAGCATTTTGCCAATAAATGAACATAAAACAGAAATCACAGTCTGTTGGCAGTGATAGGGAAAAATTTCATCAGAAAAAAATTGCCTCTGCACAATCTTTCTTTTGTCCTTTAAAATATTCACATCAGCAAAAACACATAAGCAGCTAATGGAGAAACACTGCTCATTCATTCTCCTCTAAGGATATTAAATACTTTTAATGATCTGGGAATTTGAAATTATTGACAAATATGCATCTATTTATTAGCAAATTTAAAATTAACTTTAGAAATGCCCATTCTGTTTAGTAGACTTAGGTCATAGATTTTTAAGATCACACATTTCCAAGGATTTTTTGGAAAATCACCCAATAAAACAATGTCTTCCTGCAGGGGATCAGCTTCAGTGTTCTGACTTCTTTTTTACTCCTTTATGATAAATGGAGCAACAAAGGTGGGAAATGAGATTCTTTTCTGTTGACATAAGTTGTTTTAACTGATAATAACATATTGAGATTTTTTTTTGTGTTTACACAAGAATTACACACTGGGAGATTTTCTGAGACCTCAAATACTTTTCTATCACAAGGAGACTTTCACTGCTTGCAATTTTTCTGGAAAACTCTTTCAGAGTTGTCCGAAAATACCATGATGTCTGGATCTCAGTCTATTTAGATGAAAGACAAAAGGAATGATGTAAGGAAAGCTATTATGAAAAAAGGCCATCATTAACATTTCCATGAAATTGAGTAGGCTGAAAGGGTTCGTATCTATGTTGAAATAGTTAGACTGACCTTGTTGTTTTACACTAGGACATGCTATGTGGTCATTATTACTTATAATTATTACCATAGTTCCAATAAATGATTATAAGAGTTCATTGATAGGAACAATCCTAGCTATTATTGCTTATGGTTTAACACAGGAGTCAATAGCATAACACAGGACAAAAATCCCATGCTTGCTAATCAAATATGATCAAAGACAGTTATCACATATCTGCGGAGGAAGAGTGTCCAGTGACAGTTAGGTGGGAGTATTAGTGGAATCCTCTGAGGTCGAACCATAACAAAGCACGCAAATGAATCGTAGCACGTGTTTCGATGTGTCCATGTTACAATTTTATTAGGTAGAGAATACAGAGTAAGGAAGAAAACTACAAGATCCAATTTCGGTCTGCCATAAAGAGAAAGCGTCTTCAGACTTATGCTGCAACCTCATCCCACGGGAAGGATGCCGTCATTCAGAGGGCAGGACCCCCACCCTCAGATTCCCAGAGGATACCTGAAGCAATCCACCGACAGCTGCCAGCAAAGTGTTCAAAACCTACAAGCAGATGCAAAAGGCATGCGTGTGTATTTAATGTTTTGTGAGACCAAGGAAACGACTAAAGAGGTTATGTTCACTTAGGTTCACTGCTGGGCTACAATTAAGAGGAGCAAATTATACGAGCTGGATAAACATGAAGTGACCAGGCACAGTCTCTGGATTGCTTGGTGCTGGGAGAGAGTCCCTGGTTCACATTCCAAGCAGCCTGTGTGCAGGGAAGGATACACTAGGTCAGGGTCAGAGCTGCTGAACTTCTCCATCATCCGATCTGAGCTTCCATCTCTGCCATATTCACAAACTCTTGACCTTGCACTTAGATACTCCTTCCGTCAGTCAAGGACTACTGAGTAAATAGGCACTTTACTCCTACGTGTCTAGACCGGGACAGGTATTCTATTTTCTGATAGAAGCTGTAATTCTACAAAGAATTTCAAACACGTGAGAAGAAAGGGAGAGAGCATCAGTTTAATATCTTTTAACTTTTAAAATATTAAATTTCTTCCCAGTGGAATCTCTGTGCTTTTCACACTACACTCTACATCAAGGCACAGTGACCTGAAGAAATAGAATGTTGGGGGAACTATGGTTTAATAAAACTCAACTTTGTTGTTTCCTTCTTTACATATTTGTTTCAATTTGTTCACTTTCCTGAAAAAACAACTAAAATGTCATGAGCTTCCAGATAGACAACTCTCCCTCCCTGGAGGTCCAGCCTGGAATGTGGCGCTAGACACTCTCTCCTACTTCTTGTTGCTGTTATTGACTACCTCTCCTCCTGCCGTGATTCTTAGTGCCTTCAGTATTTGTCAGATGATCCTTTCCAATAACCTGGCCTCTCAGGTCTTGAGGATCCTTTCCTCCAATGAGCTTGTTCTCATGCAACCCACCATTCCGCCCACAGCCATTTCACACATTTGTTCACCACCAAGGATCAAAGATCTTTCTCTTCAAACACCGCCTGCTAGAACCCTGGCTTCCTTTGACCTCATGGGAACCTACAACTCATCAATTCCTCTGTATTTTTACTCTTTCCCTCGCGGCCTCACGCCTCCTTTAATTCAGAACAATTGCCACGGCCCGTGGAGATAATCACTCCCTTCCATGTAGGGTCTATCCTCCTCTCACTCCACTGCATTAACCCAGAAAACCCCATTTTGCAATGGATCTTATGCACTCTCTGCCTCCTCCATTATTATATGTGTACAAGCATTTATGGAACTAAGTACGAAGGGAGAAAAGTCACGCTGCTTGGTCTCACCTTAAGTTCACTGTCACTGTTCACTATCCCTACATGGCTCCTTAACCCCCCTGGAAACCATCACTGCACTGAGTCTTCCTAGAGCTCTCACTCTTTCTACATCACGTGTCTCTTTTCTTACCTTGTCTTCTCTCAAGTGACCAAAACCTCCTTCTCCACTCTCATTCTGCATTGATGACCCTGACTGGCATTTCAGTTAGAAAACAGAAGCAGTCAAAAGGCACGCCTGCAGATTTCCATGACCTATGAACTACGAGTCTGCACATTCTGCCATACAAAAGAAAGATCCTGCCATCTGCAACAACATGAACGGAGCCAGACAATACTAGGCCAAGCGAAGCAAGTCAGACAGAGAAAGACAAACACAGGATGAGACCACTTGTAAGTGGAATCTAAAAAATAAACAAGTGTGTAGAGCAAAACAGACTCACAGATACAGAAAACAAACTAGTGGTTACCAGTGGGGTGACAGAAGGTGGGAAGGGGCAAGTTAGGTTTAGGGACTAAGAGATGTTGTTGTTGTTGAGTTGCTCAGTCGTGTCTGACTCTTTGCGATGCCATGGATCGGCGCACGCCAGGCTCCCCTGTCCTTCGCTATCTCCCGGATCTCGCTCACACTCATGTCCATCGAGTCGGTGATGCCATCCAACCATCTCATCCTCTGTCACCCCCTTCTCCTCCCACCTTCAATCTTCCCCAGCATCAGGGTCTTTTCCAATGAGTTGACTCTGCATCAGGTGGCCAAAGTATTGAAGCTTAAGCATCAGTCCTTCCAATGAATATTCAGGGTTGATTTCCAACTACTATGTCTACAATAGATAAGCAATGAGGATATACTGTACAAAGCAGGGAAGTATAGCCATTATTTTGTTATAAGTTTTAATGGCATATAATCTGTGAAAATACTGAATCACCACACTGTACACCTGAAATTAATATGATATTATATATCAATAATAATGTAAGGGAAATGTTAAGAGTTCTTTTTTTTTTAATTCTCCTTAAACAAAGTGCCCATATTTATAGGACAGAACTTTTGTCACCATGGTCTTTGTTCCCTAAAATGCCCAGGAAGCATCGCCAAAGCACCCTAGTTTCGTTTGTGTGTGTATGTGTGTCTCCACCCTCTGACTCAAAAGAAGGTATTTATGCCTATCCCTTGCCCCTTCTAATGCAGGAATATTTGCAGTTGATGAGCAGGGCAATATATTTACTTTCATTAGTAAACATTATGAGCAAGAAATGATTTGTAAAATTGGTTAAAGGAACCAATAAGCCTCCTTCACTTCTGGAGAGGCTAATGTACCGCCTTCCAAAAAAGAGGGGGAAATGAACCCCCACTGTGCCTGAAACAAGTCCACCTTTAGTGGGAGATTCAGACTGGATATACAACTAATGATATCTACTCTTGGGTCTATTGAACCTTATCAGAACACTGTATCTAAGTCTCCTCATTTTTCATTTTATTAATAGGTTCTATTTAATATCCCTGAGAAAAGGAGGACTATGTCATTCAAGCTTCATGTGAGGCTACCTAATGACCATGACGGGATGACCTCTGAACCCTGGAGTTGCCATGGTAATAGCTGAGTCACAGAATCAGTTCACTTTCTCAGGCATCCAAAAGTTCCTGTTTTAAAATGTCGTCACTAGTACGTCTATATTGTTTGGTTTTAAATTATGTATAGCACTAATCGAGAGAAATAGTAAGTCTTGTATCAGCCCCCAAAATAGCAATTCTAAATGTACATGTACATTTGCAGATCAAGTATACTTGTGTGTGTATATATATACATGTTGATACATTTTGCCTAACAGAAATGTGCATGCACACCTATTTTCATACATGTTTGTGATCAATTTCTATACCAACAGATTAAGAGCTCAAAATAATTTTTCTTGGAAAGTTGTCAAGAGCTTAACAAAAATCACATAGGTATATTAAATTATATAATATATATAAATATTAAATATATTAAATGTATTTACATTAACATATAAACATATATTATAGATAAACATATATACCATTGTTTTACATATATACATAGAGTGGTCTTCCCTACCTTATTTACTCTGAAGACAAATAGGTCAGTATACATTTGAAGAACAGGGAAGATAAACAAGATTTTTACTTTCATTACTTCCCAAGTCTGCTCTTCTCTGCATTTTTATGGTGCCTAATTAGAAACACAAAAGAAAACAAAGGGAAATGGTTTCAGTCCCCATACTCTACAGCTTATAAAGCTCTTCAGCGTTAAACTCCCAGAGGAATGAGGATTATTTTATCTTCCTAAGGATATAATAGCTGTTTTCCCCAGAGCTGTTGCAGATACTTTTATAGCGCATCATAATGTAAAAAATATTTTTAATGTATTCAAAATATGGCACAGGAAGAACCACAACCATATGTAGAATTCACAAAAATAAATCACGTCATTTCTGGCTGTTAATTAAGTCTGTTTAAAAGCTCTTCTCCCTTACTTAATGCATCTCTGAGAATAAAAAGAAAAACTCATTGACCAAAATGTGCTAATATACAGTTAATTTAAAAGATGAGAAATTTTAGAATCACTATATATCTAAATTAATTACTGACAGGGGTAGGGTCTTTTTTCAGTCTGACAGAAATAGCCAATTATAATTCTGTACTTTAAATGCTATTTCTTTGAAATACAGAGATTTCAAAATTCATCCAAAGCAGCCTGATTATTTCTCAAGAGAAAATTTACCTTGGAAAATACGTCTTCCCTTTGGTAGCATACCAATGGATTAACTCCTCCATAAAGCGGTCTGTGGTGGGTGAAGAGGAAAAATTAATAATTTCATTTGATTATTTTTTGAAACATATTGAAGGTCTTGATGAAGGCATGTTCTTTAGAAAATCCTGAACCCATAACTCAATGTGATTTTTGTTAAGCTCCTGTCAACTACCCAAGAAAAAATTATTTTGAGTTCTTAATGTGGTAGAATAGAAATTTGTTCACCAAGATGTATGAAAATTGGTGTACATAGACCTTTCTGTTTGTGCAAAATGAGAGATTTCTCAGATACCGACAGGTTGTCAAGCATTCTAATAAAAGGTTTGGCTTCTCTCTTCAACTCTTCACCTGGTGTTGCCCTGATGGGGAATCTGTCCTGTGAAGTCAGGAGGTGCCTGAGAGCCTGTCTCTATATGGCTCAGTAGAGCTTCCCTAGTAGCTCAATGGTAAAAAAAAAAAAAAAAAAAAAGAAAGTCTGCTTGCAATGTAGGAGAGGTGGGTTTGATCCCTGGGCTGGGAAGATCCCCTGGAGGACAAGGCAACCCACTCCAGTATTCCTGCTTGGGAAGTCGTATGGACTGAGGAGCCTGGCAGACTACAATCCATAGGGTGGCAAAGAGTCAGATACAACTGAGCGACTAAGCATGCATGCATGCGTAGTATAAAGCATAGATGTTTGCACATTTTTACTAATACATTTCTGTAACTATATGAGAGATGAAATGGGAGCAATGCAGAGAAGTCAGTAGTTAACCCAAGGACACATCCAAGATTTGAACCCAGCATTCCAGCCATGATGACTGTTTTCTACCATTCCATTCTATTCTCCAGTGGTCAGGTAGTCTAATTAAAGTTGTTTCAGACTCACTTAATTGAATAAGTCTGACATTATCCGGGCCTCATTTTAAATTAGTTCCACAGGTTATCTTATGAAACAGTAATTGGATATTAGGAAATTACCTAGGCTTTCTCAAATTTTTTTCTTTATTCATTCAACAAGCATTACAAATTATGAGTCAGATCCTCTGCTGAACCTGGGGCTGGTGTCTGCAAGGCCTGCTCTGAGCTCTGGGCTCACATTCTCATGGGGAAAATGGGAACCAGTGGTTGTAAGTGGGGTGAACACTTCGAGAGAGGACGCACAGACTCGTCTGAGGCCAAGTGGCAGGCGTGGGTGAGGCAGGGCCACTGGAGACAGGAAAGGCCAGCACTGGGGAGCGGGGAGCCTGCTGAGATTGAGGGCAAGCCGTTGACTGGTCAGCCTTGTGGAGAGCAGGTCACGGCCCGCTCAGAGAAAACCCATGTGGCTGAGGGAACAGAGCGCTAAGGAGGAAGCTGGCCAGGGAGCAGGGCTGGGCCCCGAGGGGTCCCACGGCTGCGCTGAGCACTGGGGACCTCACTGGGGAGCCATCCAAGGCTTAAGACCTGGCGAGGGTCAAGCTCCAACGACAGGCTTTAAAAGACGTCTCTGGTACGGCTGTTCTTGAGAATAAACCCGTACACCAGCAGAGAGACCAGAGTGCTCACGCTCGCTCAAGCTGGCGGTGGCTGGTCCTGGGGAGGAATCGGTGGGGAAGGAACTCAGAGGCTCAGGCCGCGGGGTGGAGAGCGAACAGGGCTGAGTGAGGGGCGGGTGGGAAGGTGGCAAGGTGAGGCGGGGGCGGGTCAGAGAGAGCTGGCTATAGCCTCCTTGTTTTGGCATGGACGCCTAAGTTAGTTCCTCTCCAGATTCTGACGTCAGAAACATGACATCCACAGTATTTATAACGTGATGGCCTTTGGTCCTGCAAATCTTTCTAATAGTAAATGCTTTGGAATATCCTATGGTACTATGAATGGTTCTTTTCCCACTTCTGCAAATGAAGGTCTAATGGAATCAAGGAAACTTTTCGATTCTTGTTGTAATACTGTCATCACACACACACAATAAAAATCCTTTGTTCAGTCGCTAAGTCGTGTCCAGATCTTTGTGACCCCATGGACTGCAGCATGCCAGGCCTCTCCCTGTCCCTCACTGTCTCCCAGGGTTTGCCCAAGTTCGTGTCCACTGAGTTGGTGATGCCATCCAATCATCTCATCCTCCGCTTCCCTCTTCTCCTTTCGCCTTCAATCTTTCCCAGCATCAGGGGCTTTTCCAATGAGTCAGCTCTTCACATCAGGTGGCCAAAGTATTAAAATACCTATATGTTATTTTAAATTCTTATGTTCACGTTTATATTTAACTTTATAGATAAGGGTCAGAGCCCCCACACATGGGTGTACGAATAGCACTATACAACATGCCTGTCAGGAAAACAGCCCCGGAAAGATCATGGATGTTCAGTTCCTAGTGTTTAAACTGACTGTATGGGATGATAGGGTTTGTCAATATTATTGAATAATGTGGCTCAGACTTTTCTTGGGTGTCACTCAACGTCTATAACATCACTGGACAGTTGCATCAGTGCCATCTTAAATAATGGTTAATACAATGAAAATGCCATACCATCAGTCATGTGGGCAAAACATCCAAGACCAAATAAATATTAAATGATTCTTAAAGTGCACTAAGACACAGTCACTAGTGCAAAAACAGGGGCCAGGCAGAGAACTAAGAGTTTCACTCCTATTAACTTATTTAATCCTCGATACAATATAATTCTCAATACTATACTGCAAAGAAGGCAGTATTTATATCTCTGCTTTGTGGATGAGAAGTGAGGATGCAGGAAAACACCCTGCCAAAAGCCCAAAGCTGGTAAGCTACAGAGACAGGACTGAGAGCAGCCACCCGGCCCCAAAAGCGTGCACCATCAGAAAATCTTAGAGCTTTTCATCAAGGAGAGTTATTCCTCTTCCCAGAGATGGAAGGCTGTAGTTCTGATTGCATATTTGAATAAGCACACTTCAAAACAATCCCATTTAATGGACATCTATGGCATCTTTTCTTTGGGAAAGTTAACATGATAAAGAAGCTCACCTAAAACAGAGTAGCTGCTGGGACTGGAAGGAGGTCTATTCTATTTTAGGGCCATTTGGCAGATAACCTTCTTATCACGCAGAAAAATATCAGGGCAGACAAACAGAGCACCAAGAAAATAAGGCCATCAGCGAAGATAAAGAAGTTTGTACAAAGCACATATATATATATATATATATATATATATATATATATATATAAATAAACGGATGGCTGTCAGGTGAAAATCAATTTCCTGTGGACAAGATCAAGAGCAACGCGCAGGGAAAATAAACATGCTTAAAGTATTGGAGAGTCCATAATTTAAATACAGAGTCTCCTGATGAGTGCTGGTGTGCACTGAATCAGTCCCAGGGCTGGCGATAAGGAACGTCAGGCTGCATTTTGGGAGGCTGAGGGGAGGAAGCAGACCTAAGGGGAATGGACGCACTACTGATGCTGAATATTTGGAGTTGCCTGGACTGAAGGAAGTTGGGCTGCATAAAACTCGATCTTTGAAGATTTAGTATATTCCTCATTCTATGGCAGTTGGTCCTTTTAGATTCTTGTCAAGACTCAGCTCTGATTTTCCTTACATTTAAGTTATTTAGTTCTGGCTTTGGGGATTAAAAAAGAAAGAAAGAAAGAAAAGCAGGTCGAATTTAAGCTAATTAACAATAAAACTTCAGGGTTAGAGATACTGCTTTTATTCAGGGGCTAAATGAGGGTCTGCAACAAATTAGAATTTTTTAAATGGATGTTTGGATAATGACACAAGCTGTATCACTATGATGTGTGCTTAGGAGGAAAATATTTGAAATTGCTGACATTTGCGTGATAAGCTGGATTGTGTGGAATAGGCAAGAAGGAAAAAGACAAAGCTTCATGGTCAAATTAAAGGTTGCTTGTTCAGACCAAAGGCAAAGTTCTAGTCGAATTAGGGGGAAAAGTGCTGCTAATTGTTTTTCTCTATAGATGGAATGAAAACCAACTGTAAAAAATTCATGAATGAGACTGAGGGACTGGCATTACAGCAAATTCAATGATTTTTGAAATGCATGCTTCTACAAAGAATGGACTATTATTCTGTCTAGACTTCATGGCACAGTATAATAAATAAAGACTGACAGCATCAATATATTTCCTAAATACATTACTGGAATTTACATTATTTCTGACTATTAATAGTTTCTGAGCTACCCTAGGTAAAGCAATATGCACATTTTATAAAATAAAATCTACTGGTAATGTCATTTGTTAACAGACAAAGAAACAGTAATGGCATTTATTTCCCTGAATATATTCATCTTCTTAAGTAAACCTAGGAAATCGGAACTTGTACCCATAGATAATTCATTAGCTCCAGTCCATAGGTTTGTTTTCTTAGAGTCTTCTCATACATATAATATCCTAACACAGGTTTTGTAACAGTGCCTAAGGGATTTTTTTTTTTTCCTAGAAAGGTATATATCTCACATAAAATAAATTATGACAGGGAACTTGCAAAGCTATCAATTGACATGGAGCTGAAATGACTTCTTTCTGAAAAAAATTTCTTTTAGAGATACACACATTTTTGTAATGAAACCACTAACAACAGATGGAAGTCCACCAACAGGCCTCAGTTTTTTCAGTCTAACATTTCCTAGAGCCTGAGGATGGAGAGAAGGCAATGAAAAATATAGTTTTAGAGAACAATTAGTCATTCTCAGGAAATCTATAAATATCCTGGGAAAGCAACATGGTATAAACATTCTGCCCCACAGAAAATATGAGCTATATTGTATTATATTATGTCATGATTTGCAATTTTGTGTGATGTTGGAGATGCTTCACCATTTTTTTTTTAACTTTTATTTTTAGAAATCACTAAAAAAGAAATAGTCCCTTTGGCTGAAAAATATGTGGAGAATGTATGGATGCACCATCCTTCCTCCCTTGTCCAGCCCTGGTAACCATGGTCCTTCCATCACGCTCACCAAAGGATGAAAGTGTTCATCTGCATGGTACCCATGAAAAGTCCCTTCACAAATACACATTCCTGTGAAAACAAACCAGAAAAGACAGAAATGAGCACACAGAGTGTGCTTGTTTTGTTGTTATTTTTTTAAATAGGAATTTTTTAAATGTCTCTTAGAGATTTTAAGGCAATGGCTGGCACTAAAGTTCACAGATGCAGTAAAATCATGCATACACCTGCCTGCCAGTGTGGGTCAACTGTGAACCAGGTCGCTACCTCCTCAGAAGCCGGTGTTGCTCTAAGTTCTCGCATATAGGAAGTATAATTTTACAAACCCCAGTGTATGACCGTTGGTAATGTTATGGCGTGTGATCTCGTCAGTATTTCTCTGCTGTTGCTTTTCAGTCACTCTGACTCTTTGCAACTCCATGGACTGGAGTCCATCGGGCTCCTCTGTCCATGGGATTCTCCAGGCAAGAATACTGGAGTGGGTTGCCATTTCCTTCTCCAGGGGATCTTGTTGACCCAGGGATCGAATCTGCATCTCCTGTATTAGCAGGCAGATTCTTTACCACTGAGCCACCAGGGAAGCCCCAATACTTCCCTACAGAACAATTTCATATGGCTCTTCCTAATATCCGTTATTTAGAAGTGGCAGGTAAAATAATTTATAGACTGTTTCTTTTCAAATCCATGCTTAAAAATGTCATTTCTTTTATTATTCATTAGGAGTTAATTTTCAAATACTCTCTCCAAACCCCTAGTATGATTTCACAAATCCTTATAATCTTGAGTTCAAATCTATCCTGACTTTCTTACTAAAAATCATAGCCCCAAATTCAGATTAGTAAGTAAAACAAGATAGAGACATGAGAAGCAATTTTAATTGATCTTTAAAAAGCAAACCATAGACTTCTGCTACTTATTTCAGACTCACGAATTCAAACAGCAGTCAGCAAACTACAGCCTGAAGATCAAATCCAACTCAGTGCCTGTTCATATAAACAGTTTTATTGGCACAGAATCACACTCATTCCTTAAATTTTAATCTATGACTGCTTCCTTGCTACATGGAGCTGAATAGTTTTAACAGAGACTGCAAGGCTCACAAGTCCAAAATATTTACCATCTAGCCCTTTACAGAAAAAGTTTGCTGGGCCCTGGTTTAAGACACTGGTTAAATTTGATACTCAATATCAAACCTAGACTAAAAGAATCTTGGAATATTTTTCTATCAGTCAAGATGGACTAGATTATACTGAAGTAACCAAGAAGCCTAAATGAGGTTATAAAATTTAAAGTGATTTAAAATTGTTCACTTCTTGTTCATGCTAATGTCTATCAGTGTTGCTGGGGGCTCTGTTCATGTGGTCATCAGATAGGAGGGGCTGATGGAACAGCTGCTACCTGGTATTCCGCTGTAACTTTGGCACTGGAAACAGGGAACAGCATCTCACACACACTGGTTGTGCTGTCTTGTGTTGGGAAATGGCATACATCACTCCAACCCACAAGTTCTTGGTCAAAGTCATATGGTCTCATGGTACCTGAATTCAACAACATAACAAAGGAAAGTCCTTCTGGGAGAAAGAGAACTTACAGGAGAACTAGATATTGAATAACAGCGACCCCAACAACTACAACTTCCCAAAGGATGCTAAGCCAGGGTTAGGTCTTAAAAAGATAGAGCAATAAGGGAGGCAGTGAAGGATAGGGCACTTCCATTCCAGAAATTACGTGTTATAGTTTCACTGCAGAGAGCAGAAAGAGAAGGAGCAAAAACAAGACTGAAGAGGTAGACAGTGTGAATTCTGGAGGACACTGATGCAATTCCAAGGAACTTCACCTTAACTCTGAAAGCCATGGGAAGCAAAAGAAGATTTCTTCTTTTTTTTTAAACAACAGGCCTATTTGGAGATAGTGACATAGCAATAGAACCCTTTGTAAAGCCTAATACAAATATCCGTGACATGTTTCATATCCATCTAAGGATGTTTATTTTTTAAAAAGCTCTATTTGTTTATATTTTAAATTTCCACTACTCTGGGAGATGGGATATTATGTAACAACCTAAATGAGGAAAGAATTTGAAAAAGAATAGATGCGTGTATATGTATAACTGATTCACTTGTCTGTACACCTGAACCTATCACAACATTGTTAATCAACTGTACTCCAATATAAAATTAAAAGTAAAAAATTTTTTTAATAATTAAAAGATTTAAAAGTCATTTTGATAGGAAACTTAAGATTGAAAGAATACATCAAAAGGACAAGTCCAGTGTTTATTATTGTCATCAGCGTTTTGAAATAGACTCATGTAAAATACATTTGTGACTTTCCTTCTAGACACTCCAGGGTGCAGGCCAGCTCTTCTCCACAGAACAGCCATTCTAAAAGGCCAGGCTCTCCAATTAAGAACTCATTTATGTCTCCTCTTTTTCAAATTGAGTCATGATTTCTATTTTAATTAGAAAAACCAGAACAGAGGTAAAACTAAGAACTAAATATAAAACAGATCGTAAAAAGTAGAAAGAGCTTCCCAGGTGGCTCAGTGGTAAAGAATCCACCTGCCAATGCAGGAGACACCAGTTCAATCCCTGGCTTGGGAAGATCTTCCAAAGAAAGAATGGCAAGTCACTCCAGTATTCTTGCCTGGAGAATCCCATGGACAAAGGAACCTGGTGGGCTACAGTCCACGGGGTCCCCAAGAGTCAGACACAACTGAAGTGACTGAAGGACAAAGTAGAAAACATGCTTCAAATACCCTTACACTCACTCTCCAGAGACCTAGCCCTGTTTGGTTTTTTTTTTAAATTCAAATTCTGCTCAAATCAAACTCTCTGGATTAGAAGCTTACCTGGCTGTTCTAGATCTCTGGGATTGGCTTTCCTTGGACCACAATCAGCACCAAGAGTCAAGGCTGTTCAGCCGCTCCTGCTTGGGCCTGAGCGCCCCATCTTCTTAACAGAGTCCATTGGCATGTCCCCACCTTTCCCTGCGTCCATGTTCTTCCCAACAGTGTGAAGGATGCTCAAGGCCAAGGCGGGAGCCCAGTCCCGATGGGCGGAGCATGAAGATCTCCAGGAAAGAAGACCTGGTGACAGTGGAGCACCACGTGGCCTGGGATGCAAGTGAAGCAAATAAGCGGGGTCCTGATGGAGAGGCAGGAGCTGACGGGCTGGCAGGCGCTGGCCGACCAAGGAAGCCGGGGCCTGCCTGCATCAGGCCCAGGCGCTGGGCCCTGACTCCCGGAAGGGACCCAGATCTCCTGCGCTGTCCGGGGTCTCGGGAGCTCTAGGAGGCCCACACGGGGTCCTGGGATAAGAGAGGTACCATTGCCGGGGTACCAGAGGCCCTCATCCCACACATGTCAGCAAGGAGTCTGGCAAACCCCAGCCCTTGTGGACACCCCACCATAGCGCCCCCAGAGACCCAGCGCAGGGGTGCCTCTCAGGGAGCTGACCAGGTGGCAGGGGTGCTGGGGAAAGCCAGGACTTGCCACAATTTGCATGAAAGGGAGACTGCATGCGCAGGCCGGGGGATGAAGGTTTGAGAGCATCTCCAGGGGAGGTCCACCTTTGCTGCATCTGCCCAGGTGCACATCCGCCCAGGTCCACGTCCACAGCAAGCCGAACATGCCATTCCATGGCCCCACCTCTAGGCTGAGCGTTTCTTCCGTCAGCTGCAAGGTTTTCTAGAATTTATCACAGGAGACCCTCTCCGCTTCTTTCTAGAGCCTTTCGCCTGAAGAACAGACTCAGGGAAGGAGGGATGGTGTCTCCATCTGTGGTTCGTTAACAGGTCCAGCAGTCATTCCATTGCCTTGTCAGGGTTTTGATCCGAATGAGCATGGGAATCCGTCTGGGTAAAATTACTTGGATGTTTCCAGGAAAATGTCTTCTCTCTTAAGAAAGAGCCATGAGAGTATCATTGTCACTTTTGCCAAATTCCGTGCGATCTAGTGGATCTCTGGAAAGGTGGGTGTAGACATTCCATGACTGTGCTACCCTACAGGATGGCTACCAGCCACATGTGAGTCGAGCTTTGAAATGTGGCCACAGAGAAACTGAACTTTGAGCTTTATATCATTTTCATTAAATACTTGGACGTGGCTAGTGGCTGCCTATTGAAGAACTTCTAGACAATGTCATGCCTGATATAAGGTCAATGATACACTGCAAGTCTGCAAAAGAAGACAGCTCTGTAACAAACGTCACAAAGGAGCAGTGGAAAAAGCCACATCTTTGTGCATCACTGAGCTTCTAAATAAACCAGTTGGATGGCTACCTTAATTCTGCTTCTTTGTTAGATATTTATAAAGTTCTTCCTTGCTTAGATTTTGGTTTCTATTGCATGCATTTAAAACATCACAACTAATTTTAGAACTCCCTGGATTCCCCACACTTACTCTGATTCAAGTGTAGCTATTTCACTGCAGGAGTCATGCCTCAGTCTTCCTCTGGGTATCACACCTGACTGCAGTAGGGAACACCCACATTGTATGTAACTTCCCAGATGGCTCAGTGGGTAAAAAAAAAAAATCCACTTGCAATGCAGGAGACACAGGAGACTCAGGTTCGATCCTTGGGTGGGGAAGATCCCCATGAGGAGGAAATGGTAACCCACTCTAGTATCCTTGCCTGGAGAATCCCATGAACAGAGGAGTCTGGCAGGCTACATTCCATGGGGCTGCAAAGAGTTGGATCCAACAGAGCATGCACACGTGTGTGGGCACAAACACACACAGGCACAGCATGTATTCACTGAAAAAAACCTGAGCAGGTGCAGTCCTTCATGGCATTTTCATCACTGGGTTCTAAGCAGCAGATTGCCCTGTGGCAGTAGTTAGTACATCAAGTAACCAGAGGTGGAAAGCTTAGTTTGTATGCAAACAGAGAAGGTTGTGTACAACTCTGAAAACAAATGTAGAGTTCCTTCTAATATTTCTCTCAACTGCTCTCCTGAAGGGCAGAAATGAGACCATTGGACAGCATTTCCACCATTTAAAGCAATGAGTCTTTGCGTTACTGAGACTTGATTTTCTCCTAAATAAAAGTGTACATAGCAATTCACTGTAAAAGGCAGCAGAGCAAAGTACAGCTTCTCTTAGTAAAGGCAGTGGTCAGAGTGTCAAAGTCTCTCTTTTTCTCTCCGGTTCCCCAATAGGTCACTTCTGCTGATCAGAGGCTTCCTAGCTAACTCCAGACTTCCACTGACCTCAGCTTGAAAAACTTAGATCTATATGTAAATCTGTACCTTGCTAAAATGCAAAGCTATAAATAAAATTGTTTTGTAAGATATAAAGTCTGTTAAGTCTTTAGTTATTATATATCCAATGTTTTTATAGCGTGTAAAAAGTTAAAAAATAATCAACAAGTTATGTTCAACATTTAAGGGAGTAATGTTTGTCCTTGCTTTTATTTTCACACTAAAAAAATTGACTTGACCTTATTGTGAAATAATTGCATATGAACCCAGCTTTGTAAACTACAGTATTCCTAAAATAAACATTTCTTTCTTCCTCATTTGTTTTCTTAAGTACTTTTTTTAAACTTCCAACATAAAGATAACATATAATTAATAAAATCTATAAAAGTAGGAAAAAATTTTCACTTATAATTTTCTTAACAATGTCTGTCAAAATGTCTATATATTCCATTTCAATCTTGTTCTCTGCCTCTATTTTTTTCAGTTGCAATGATATTAAACGTGCAATATTCCTTCTATACATATTAAGAATAGTTTTTCTATATCATATTAGTCAAGAAGACATTTCAACAAGATATAGATATACACGTATATATGTGCTGTGCTTTGCTAAGTCACTTCAGTCATGTCTGACTGTTTTGCGACCCCAAGTTAGCTAGGTAGGTATGTATATGCTAGCTACCTATATCTAATATATATGTACAATACGTATATTTGTGGGTATGTATTTCTTAATGATTCTTTCTCTGCAAAAATAGCATAAATTGAAAAATTTTAATAACAAGAAACACAAAATTTAAAAAAATGATTATAATTCTATTACGCTATCAGCAACATGTGGAATGAACTTGAAACTGTGTTTAAGTTTATTAAATGGAATATAAATAGTTGCATGTGCCTAGTGCCTATTGTACTGAAGCGCGTCATTCCAGACAGTGCCCTGCGTGGATACAGGGTCCCTGTAGCGCTGTAAGCCTGCAGGGAAGAAAGCACCACGGATGGCATAAAGGATCAATGAAGACCGCCAGGTTGTGCAGCATCAGTGATCCTCTAATTCCACCAGCCCTCACGCGTGTTCTAACTTCAGAGTCCCGGACAAGTGTTTTTAAAGGTCTGTATACTTAAGTTGGAGTAGAAAATGGAGACCCACTCCAGCATTCTTGCCTGGAAAATTCCATGGACAGAGGAGCCTGGTGGGCTACAGTCCATGGGGTCGCACAGAGACAAGACTGAGCATGCATACATACATACACGCATACTTAAGTTGCATAAACCTGCAAGCACCCTAACTAAAACACATCTCACAACTATGCCCTATCCTTACCAAGATATATTGTCCTATCCTCATTAGCAATGAATCCTGCAATGAAAAAAATTTTGCTGTAGTAATTGACCAACGGATATGATGGAAACTAACCTTGAGTGCTTGCTGCATGAGTCACCGTGAGTTGGTTTTCTTTATTACCTCACTTAATCCTCACGACAGTCCCAGAGCTGGCATCACCACCACCACTAATTTGCAAACGAGGAAACTACAACACAGTCCCCCAGTGGGGAAGCACTCATACACAGACAGGCAGGCACAAAGCCCAGTGTTGGTTGCGTTTTCCACCAACGTTATGCAGTAAGATAACCATCACAGGGCTTTGCTCCCCTGCTGCCTTCCCTTCATGTCTGACTTAGACCTGTTACTTCTGCCATCTTGCTGACCGTGACGATCCCTCCAACTCCTTCTATGCTTTTCCTCTCAGGCTTCACACTAACATCGAATGACATAAGATTTATTTTCTATCATTTTTGTTATCCCCACCAAAAATATGGGCTTGATGAAGACAGGGATTTTTGTCTGTTTCTTGCTACATTCCAAGTGCCTGCAAGTAGACATCTTTCTAACATATGTTTTTACGGAATGATGAGCAAATGGATCTTCTATTTTGTTTCTCTCTAATTAATTGCTGTTTTTGTTCTTCAGTTGTTAAGTCATGTCCTACTCTCTGCAACCCCATGGGCTGCAGCACCCCAAACTCCCCTGTCCTCCACTATCTCCCAGAGTTTGCTTAGATTCATGTCGATTGAGTCAATGATGCTATCTAACCATCTAACAGTGATACTAAACTTTTAAAATAATAATTTATTGAGTACACTACTTTCTTCTGAGTTATGCTTATTTCTGCTCTCAGCTGTAAATCCAATCGAATCTGGTCCACTCTCGTAATGTCGTGGAAGCTCTGTTATCAAAGCCCAGGTATGGACAACAATGTCTTATTCACATTATCTTCCAGAAGCCTCTTCCAGTGCCCAGTGGAACAAAACTTCTTGTGCTTATTTTTCTGGATTCTAACCTCCTGGCTCTTGCTGTACAATTGAGTCTTGGGTGTTCTGACTTTGTCCAGAGAGGCTGGAGTCACTTTTACTGTTGGAAACCAGTGGTCCTGCCCACCTAGGGACTTGCCTACTCTAGGTGGCCGGGGCCACCTGCACAGCTCAGGGAATCAGACGCTTGTTTGTTTTGACCCTACTGATTGGCATTTTGTGCTTTACCTAATACTTTTCTGTTTATCTACTTGTGTTTGTTCTCTTTATAATATAGGAGTAATTTTTCATTATCTTTGTTGAAAAATAACTACTGTTTAACATATAATTTGCTGCATGGATTTATTAGTTGTTTTTTTTTTTTCCTTAAAAAATGAACTTGCAAAACAGAAAAAGACTCACAGACTTAGAAATGGACTGATGGTTGCTGGAGGAAGGAATAGTTAGGGAATCTGAGATGGACACATATACACGTATATACTGTTGTGTTTAAAATGGATAACCAGCAAGGATCTACTGTATAGCACAGGGGAAACAGCTCAATGTTATGTGGCAGTCTGGATGGGAGGGGGGGGCTTGGGGGAGAATGTATACGTATGGCTGAGTCCCTTCACAGTTCACCTGAAACTATCACAACATTGTTAATTGGCTATACCCCAATACAAAACAAAAAGTTAAAATAAAAACTCTTTTCTCTAACAAATGATTACATATTTACAGTTTATCTCTACCTCCTCTTTTTAAATGTAAACTAAAAAAAAAAAAAATGAAAATTAAAACGGTTCATCCATTTCTCCCATACCCCACCTTAACTTCTTGTCAAAATATGCACAATTTTTATTCAATTTGTCCTTGAATCATATTCAAGACATAATATATAATACCAGCATTATATGTATTTACACATTCTTGTGCTGCTGTTGTTTGTCCGTTGTCTTCATGTCTAGATGTAATGTGAATTTCATGAGACTAAGGACTTCACTCTTCTTTTTCATCATCATACATGGATACATAAACCTCACTGTGACTCAGTTTTCTCATCCATGAAATGGATACACTCATAGAAAGTGCAATATGGGATTTCTAGGATGGTTAACGAATGTCACGATGCAGGTAGAGTGATGCCTGGTGCAGAGTGCCTGCTACAGGTGAGCTGTTACTGTTTCTGTTATTTTAACGATGATACAGAGCATGCATAGTCCTGCCCTGATTTTTTCCTCCTCTTAAACTTCAGTCTCTTGGGACTACTTCAAACTAGTGTCTGAGCTTAATGAACCTCTGCCATGCCATGTATGTTAATAGCTCTACCTGCCCTTAAATAGTTAGCAGCTGGCATTTTAAAATGCATTTATATAGTGTTTTAGATGACAATATTTTCCCAGTAGGGAACCTGAATATGGTTTAAGCTAATTAAATAATAATAAAAGAACAACCATAATAATACTCATTCTATATTAAGAAACTACTATGTGCTGGAGACTTTTTAACGTGTATTTTTTCTAACACTTACAATTATCTTGCAATCCACCCAGGAATTACTACACCAATTTTTCAGCTCACAACACTGGATGTCAGAGCAGTTAGGGTCTTGTCTCTTTAGACCATATACCCACCAAGCGGTGGATTTGGGGTCTCATCCCAAGTTGCTCTGGTTTCAAAGTGTTGCTATTTTCAATCTGATTGAATCCTGGCTCCTAATGGGGACGCTTTAAGGGAGCATAACTCAGCAAAGTAGACTCTTACAGTGAAGATAGAAGTGCGGTCCAAAATGACGGCACTGACTGCAGAAGACCGGCCTGACCCTGAGCAGAGAAACCCGGAGGGTCTCAGGCAGGCCGCCTACAGTTTTCATTGCTGTTGGTTTTTGTTGCTTTGTTTCTTTGCAGAAGCCTTACCTGGAGGACTGAGGTGCTTCCGAAAGGGACAGAGAAAATATCCACTGTTTTGCAATTTTCACAAAAGCATGGTTAAGTGTGAATGAATAGCTGATATTTCGTGTTTGGAAAAGTACAGATCGTCTAGTTTAAGTAAACTGATAGATCCTGTAATATAAGATATACAATAATTTAACATCTCATTGTTAGAATTTCAGTAGCTGCTTTTAGAATACCTCATTGATACTTATATCCAATCTTTTTGCTTGTTTTTGGCTTTGAGGCTGAGTGTGTGTGTGTTCATGTGTGTGGCTGGTTAGTTGGTTCTTCCTCCCCCTCACTGTGTCCTGGGCTGAAAAGAACAACATTCATGCTATTTTTTCCCCTTGAATTGGATATTGGTGATATATTCGGAAGTAATATCCACAGGGAGATTTTTCTGGGTTAAAGCAGTATTAGGAAGGTAGTAGTAAAAAGTTCTCTTATTCTTGCTAATGAAATGAATTCTAAGCAGTTCTTAATTTGAAAGTCTATATTCAAAGTCATTTTTTTCCCCTTATACCAGGAGACTTCCATCTTCCCTTTTTTCCTTTCTGATTTTGATAGCTCACTTAAATATTGAAATGTTTAAGGGAACCAGATTCTTTACTGAGGAAAGAAAAAAAAAGTGACAAAGGCTATGACTGAAGTTTTGAACACTTTGAGCAATATGCATTCCGTTGATTTTTTACCCACCATTAAAACTCAACGTTAACTCTTAAAGTCTGAAAAGGGCAAATGATCACCAAAATGATTACTCAGAGAGCAAATCAAGAGTGATAACTCCCCCCCAACCCTTAGTTCTATTAAGAAAACAATTGTGGAACTATTTAATCCTTAATGTAGACAAATCCTTCTTAAGGGTAACTACATCTTGGTAACTCTTTGCCACATGAAGAAAGAAGCACATTTTAAAAATCTTTTGGGTTTGCAACCCATATATATATTTTTAATTGTATTGTTTTTTTCCACTTAAAATTCTATTGGGACCACCCTTCCTGATCTTCCCTCAACACATCATTGTTTATTTAGCCCATCATTAAACCTACCATTATTTAGCCTACCATTAACCTACCAGGTTTGTGTAACCTCTACCATTCAATGGGGCTTGCTTCCCAGGTTGTGCTAGTGGTAAAGAATCTGCCTGTCAATTCAGGGGGCACAAGAGATTTGGGTTCAATCCCTAGGTCAGGAAGATCCCCTGGAAGAGGGAATGGCACCCCACTCTAGTACTCTTGTTTGGAAAATTCCATGGGAACAGGAGCCCCGAGGGCTACAGTCCACGGGGTTTCGAAGAGTCAAATAAGACTGAGCTACAGAACACCATTCAATACTAATGAAAAAAGCTATTTCCAGTTATTGTTATTGAAATGCTTTAATGACTATCCTTATACATATCAGTCAGTTCAGTCACTTAGTCGTGTCTTTATGACCCCATAGGTTCCAGCACACCTGGCTTCTGTGTCCATCACCAACTCCCAGAGCTTGCTCAAACTCATGTCCATTGAGTCAGTGATGCCATCCGACCATCTCATCCTCTGTCGTCCCCTTCTCCCGCCTTCTAATCTTTCCCAGCAACAGGGTCTTTTCTAATGAGTCAGCTCTTCGCATCAGGTGGCCAAAGTATTGGACCTTCAACTTCAGCATCTGTCCTTCCAATGAACACTGAGGACTGATTTCTTTAAGATTGACTGGTTTGATCTCTCTGCCCATCCAAGGGACTCTCAAGAGGCTTCTCCAACACCACAGTTCAAAAGCTTCAATTCTTCGGTGCTCAGCTTTCTTTATGGTCCAACTCTCACACCCATGCACGACTACTGGAAAAACCATAGCTTTGACTATGCACATACATGTAAATTGCCACTTATAGTTAAGTTTCAGTATGATGAATCCCTAGAGGTGGAATTGTAGATTAAAAAGGTACGCCTGTCTTATCCTTGGATGAATTGCCCGAATTTCCCTCTAACTCTGTATGGGTAAGAGTGTCGAGGAGCATCTCCACCCTAATGCCCTTGAATGAAATGAGCCGTATTTAGTACACACTCAAATTTGGGACCATTTGGAGAAATGAAACGTTTTAGAACAGTGAAAGAAATAAAATATCCTAAACTTTATTTTTAAATTGGTTTTAAAATACTTATGTCCATACAGAACTTTACTCAAGATATCGCTGGGGACCATGTTACAATCACCCTTAATTCTCAAGCAAGACAGTAATGGAAAAGCTTCAGGAAACAGCTTCCCTGTGATCAGATCCTCCTAAATGCAATAAAGAAGTGAAGCATTGTTGTAGGAAATTGTGCTGAGTATCGCTTTTTAATAGTTTTTAGCTTTTGACCCGCTGTTTGAAGAATTTTGAGGGGAAAAAAAAATCCCTCCTGAGAAGGAAATATAATAAATACCACTTAGGAAATACAGAGACATAAATATAATTATGAGAAGAATGTGTTATTTCTGCCAAATTACTGGTGGAAATCTAAAAAGGAAATTAAGGCTCTTTTAAACCCATGAAAAAATGTTTGCTTCACAAAGACTAAATCCTGCTTAAACCCAACCTCAGTTGAGATTTGTGAAAGATAAACTTGACGTCCACAGCCTTAGAGAAAAGTAATGAGAACCCGAGTGCAGACGTGTTGATGGCTGTGTTCTCACAGTGTAATGGGACCATCTACCTGTGTACTTCTCTGTAACAGCAGGATTACTTCTGTCTTTTCATATTATAGTTTCCTTTTAACAATTCATCTTAAATTCTGCTTCCCAGGTGGCACTAGTGGTAAAGAGTCTGCCTGCCAATGCAGGAGAAGCAAGATTCATGGGTTCAATCCCTGAGTCAGGAAGACCCCCTGGAGAAAGAAATGGCAACCACTCCAGTCTTCTTGCCTGGGAAACCCCATGGATGGAGGAGCCTGGCAGGCGACAGTGCCTGGGGTCACAAAGAGCTGCACACTACTGGGCAACTGAGCACACACATGTATGTAAGCACAACTTCCCTCACGTAAAATGTAGAGATGGAGCCTTCCCTTCATTAAAGTTTAAACAGATTTCACTTTGTTTTAGGAAACAAAATGCAAGAGATCAACCTCTACAGAAAACCGAATTCACACTTTATCATATCAAATTTAACCTATATCATATCATATCAAGAACACTTCCATGGCAAGGATTTTTAGATAGAAGCATAGACATTCTCTACACTGAAATGAAATTAACTTTTTTATATCTTCTGAATCATTACTTTTCTTACTTTAATAGGCCCAATTTTTACTTTTCAATTCTCATTTCCCTCTGAGTACTTAATGATAGTAAATGACTTTTATCTGTATTAGTAGAAATTCAATGAAAAAATCAACTTATTACTTTATATCTATCTTTATCTGCTGAGAGAATATTTTACAGCCTTCCCTTCACCCCATATCCTTCATGAAATGAACCAAATCAAAAGAAATATGGGAATAAATACACCACTTTAGAAATGAGAACATATTATGTTTATGAAAGTAGCCTAAGAATCCATTGAAATAATATAACACTAATCCATTCAACAAATACTTATTGAAGCTCTACTATAGATTAATAACTATGTAAGATGTTATAAAGAAAGTTAGAAAGTATCAGATATTTTCTTCTAAGAAGTTGAGTTAGGTAATGCATATAGGTAACTATGAGGAAAATTTACAAAAATATTGGTCCAAAAGTAACAAAAGAAAGGGTCAATTGACAAGTGTAAAGCTCTCCACTTAGTTGAAAAATAATCTTTCCTATGTTCTGGTTACAAAGACCTGAGAACTAGCTGTAAATGGAAGAGGAGGGACCAGTGCAGCAGATGCTAAAATCCCTAATACAAATATCACTTTAAAAACTCAACCATTACCCCAAAGCAAGATTCAGGGCACCAGGGAAAGTGTGATAAAGTTCTTACAGTTTAATAAGAACCAGGAGCTAGCATCAAATGGGGAGCAAGCCTCTGTGCCTGGTGCATAGTAGCTGCTCAACCGTGAATGAAATGGTGGGTATGAATGAAATGGATGATTTATCTGCAAACAGGTTTGCAATAGAAACCTGAGATAAAGTGAGCTGATTCCTTATTTTCATTTTTCTTGGAAGGAAACAAACACCTTGGAGCTGTGAAAAGAAAGCAGTTTTCTCAGGATGTTAGCTGTCCAGCTCTAGACCAGGGGCCAGCAAAGTATGACCCCCGGACCATATGCGGTCTGGTTCCCTAAATAAAGTTTAATTGGAAGCAGTCATACGCACTCAATTACCTCTGCCAATGGCTCCCTTTAAAGAGTAAACTATTACTCTCTGGTCCTTTACATGCATCCCCTGCCACCGGCAGCGCTCATGCAGGGTCCGTGGCACATTTTCATGAGAGAGCTGATGACTCTGTAATAAATGGATGTGACAAGAAAGGGGGAAAGGAGAGGAGAGATTTCAAGTGCACCCTCCCTGTCTGAGCTTCTTCATTTTCAGGCAGCATTTCCAAGCTATTTTTCTCTGTAGAATGACTTTCAAAAGTATATATATTTCTGTGACCTAACACATTTAGGAAGAACTACATGTAATAACTTCCCACTGGAGAGTCTTAATACTGAGGTTTTATATATTGATTATATATGTGTGTATATAATATTGATATTCTGTATTTGCATGACTATATTTGTGTATATATACTATTGATACTTTGTATACTGACTATATATGTGTGTGTGTATAGTATTGATATTTTATATAACCAGTATAAAATATCAAGATTATATACACTTGGACTGCAAGGTGATCAAACCGGTCAATCCTAAAAGAAATCAATCCTGACTATTCATTGGAAGGACTGATGCTGAAGCTGAAGCTCCAACCCTTTGGCCACCTGATGTGAAGAGCCAATTCATTAGAAAAAGACCCTGATGCTGGGAAAGACTGAAGGCGGGAGGAGAAGGGGACGACAGAGGACAAGATGGTTGGATGGCATCACCGACTCGATGGATGTGAGTTTGAGCAAGCTCTGGGAGATAGTGAAGAACAGGGAAGCCTGGCATGCTGCAGTCCAAGGTGTCGCAAAGAGTCAGACACAACTGAGTGGCTGAACAACAACAACAAAATTCACTACTGATCTGGAGAAGGAAATGCAACCCACTCCAGTATTCTTGCCTGAAGAATTCCATGGACAGAGGAACCTAGTGGGTTACAGTCCATGGGGTCGCAGAGAGTCTCAGACATGACTGAGCGACTAACACTTTCACTATTGATATTTTGTATACTGATTATACATGTGCATTTATATAATACTTTGTATGCTGATTATACATGTATATATTGGAAATAGATTAACATCACCACTCATCCATGATTCTCCTTTCCATATTTCTCCCCAGCTTCTGTTGGATTGTGGCAACAGAAACTAGGTTTCAACAGAGCTACCTGACTGGGGCAGTCTAAATGTGGAAAATAATTACGTCTTTATGGTTGATTGTTCATATTCTTGGGATGGAGGAGGTCTGTGCCCTGTCTTAGTGAACATAAAAGAAGGAAACTTTAAGAAAAAGAGGGATGTGAATAATGGATCCTGTCAGCTGAAGTCCTGAACTGTCAAAGTGAGGACTCCTGGCATTAGATCCTGTTTATTGTTTGTCTGCTTCTGATTGTCTGCTTCTCCTGGCCTTTTGCTGAGTTCTCTCAAGGTCAGCAGCTTCTGAGAGCTCTCCTGTTCCGACTCTTCCCACTGCCCAGAGAGGAATGGCGTCTCTGACGTGTTCCCAAGGAAGCTTTGGTTG
Source organism: Okapia johnstoni (assembly GCA_024291935.2). Classification (NCBI taxonomy): domain Eukaryota; kingdom Metazoa; phylum Chordata; class Mammalia; order Artiodactyla; family Giraffidae; genus Okapia; species Okapia johnstoni. The sequence goes on along the minus strand of CM044321.1, from coordinate 5,220,945 downwards.
CTGATCAAAAGGAATAGCAGCGCTCCTCTCATGCATTTGCTGAGAATTTGAGCGCAATCAAATGCATCGTGGAGAGTAATGAGCTCTAATTTATGGTGAATTGAACAGGCTAAATGCTGTATTTGCCCGAAACTCTGTCCTTCAGAAACCTCGTTTGGTGGGTCGACTTCATCGCCCTGGGATCCTGTCACCCTCTAGGTTGATTCTAAGCCACTGAACTCCCTCAATGTGACAGAGCAAATAGTTCACTTCTTGAAGATGAAATTTAATTAAATATAGCTTTCTAGAGAACAGAATTGTAGACACAGGGGTGAAGGAAAGAGTGCCATGGATTGAGAGCGTAGCATTGAAACACATACATTACCATATGTAAAATTCGATAGCCAGTGGAAATCTGCTGTACGATGCAGGGAGCTCAAACTTCCTGCTCTGTGATGACCTGGAGGGGTGGGATGGGGTAGCCCACTCAATTATGGCCGAAGCTAAAGCAATTGAGAGAAACTAGCTTAATCATTAACTTCAGAAAGTCACTTTATATGTATGTTTCATTACAATTTTATCATAAATTCCAACTCATTGTTTTTTCTCTTCCCAGAAAAATCTGTTGAACTTTGAGAAAAATCCATCTTCTGAGTGAGACTATTCTTTCTGCCAAATGGTGATAACTGGCATTTGAAGAAGAAAGTAAACAGAAAGTGAAATGGTGAGATAATTATTTTTATAAAAGTACTATCAGTAACAATCATACCAAAGTTTGTTCTTTAATTACTTTGGACTATAAACAGACAATCAGGACAGGATGATGGGAAAGATGATTCCAGGCTTCTATTTGAGCTACACTACTTACAAAACATGAAATTATTTCATATTCTCCCAGATACTAGTGCAATTAACCAAACAGCAGATGCTATCCTTTATGGATGCTTGCTCATGTATTGGATGAGAAAGATACAATAATTGGCTTGATCCAGATGTCCATATGAAGTAATTGAGATTCTGAGACGGTAACATTTCTGAAGAAATATGAAAAAGATACTAAATCTAAAAAAAAAAAGTTCTTAATTCATAGGAAATAAATTCAAGCAAAAGATAGTACTTAAAGATTGTGTGACTTTAAAGTGCACATTGAATAATTTCAGATGAGATGGGGTTAAAACTAATGCTACAACTCTACTTTGTTGCATACGATACTTGATTTGTCCAAGATTGTAACATTATTTCATCAGAACAGTTGATTCCCTGGGCACAGTTAGATCCAAAATGATAATAAATATGTTATTAATACTCTGTAGCCCCAATTTTTCAGAACTCTAGCCATTATTTATTTTCTGTCTGTGAGACGGGTCACACAGATTCGTTTGCAGGTTCTTGTACGATCAAATCTCTGAACTTGGGTCTAGTTATTCCCAAATAATCATCTGAATTACACAGTCCTAGCATTTTTATCACACAGGGCCACCCTTTGTCCACTAAGGCTACTGCTGGGAACAAAACAAATGGACTTGGTAACAGAAACAGAAAGGAATGAATCACAGGTGCAAAGGTAACTCTGACCTTCAACAGGGAGCCTGGGTAACCAGACTGGAGGACCCAGGTTCAGAAAGATGGTAAGCTGTCACAAAAATTAAGGTCACACACAGAAACAACTGAAGTTGTATACGGTCACTGTGAACCCCAGACCAACAATCACTGCTGTCTCTGCACTGTGGATACTGGCAACTCCGGTGGAAGAAATACTAAGAAGTCCCTGCTTGCCGTGTATGCCAATGGCCAACTGAGGACATTCCCCTGGGCATACTTAGGTCTTCTAGGCTTGCTGGAACATAGCAATGTCTTGGAAAGAGAGTATGTCTTCCCTTCAATCCTTGCTTACCTTCTTTTTTTTTTTTTTGTAGTAAGGCATACTCAGAAATAGGCTTCCCTGGTAGCTCAGCTGGCAAAGAATAGGCCTGCAATGCAGGAGACCCAGATTTGATTTCTGGGTCGGGACAATCCCATGAAGAAACGTATTCCAGTGTTCCTGGGCTTCCCTGGTGGCTCAGATGGTAAAGAATCCACCTACAATGCAGGAGACCTGGATTCGATCCCTGGGTCGGAAAGATACCTTGGAGGAGGGCATGGCAACCCACTCCAGTATTCTTGCCTGGAGAATCCCATGGACAGAGGAGCCTGGCAGGTTTTGGTTAATGGGGTCACAAAAAGTCAGATGCGACTAAGCACAACACAGCATATACTCAGAAAGCAGAGACCCTGGGCATTTAAACAACAGAAAGTGAAAGTGAGAGGGTTAGTTGCCCAGTCCTGTCTGACTCTTCGTGATCCCATGGACTATAGTCCACCAGGCTCCTCTACCTGTGGAATTCTCTAGGCAACAATACTGGAATGGGTAGCCATTCTGTTCCCCATGGGATCTTCCTGACCCAGGGGTCGAACTCAGGTCTCTCACATTGCAGACAGATTCTTTATGCTCTGAGTCACCAGGGAATCCCGTTAAACACATGAATTTCTGCATCAGACTAGCACAGTGGCCAGGAGAGGCCATCTCTTAACTGCGGCTACTTCACAAGAAAAGAGTGTCAGTTGAGAAAGAATCCGAGGTGAAAAAGTAGTGTCTTGGTTGAGGAATATGTGGGAGATGGAGGGGTGAAGAACACGAATGTGAAGTCCCCACACTTTCCAAGCAGAAATTTGAGGATGGGGGTGAGAAGATGGTTGTAAAAAACAAAGAAATGTGTTAAGGAAGCAAAAACAGAAAGTGGAGAAAAAGGAGCAATTGCTGAGATTAATTTTAAATGAAGAAATCTTTGTGAATGGCAGCATTTTAATTGTCTTTAAAAGATAGATACAGAGGATTTTGATATTAATTGATGGGAGTAGGAGAAGACGGGATTTTTCAAATTCGCTTCCTAATGACAGGACCCTGTTCTGAAAAACCTCTGGAGTGGCCATCAGTGGTTCGTATCTGATTAAGCTTCATCTTTAAATAGTGTAGAGAAAAGCCGCTTCAGAATCTAGTCTCGTAAATAAGTTTACAGTTTTTAAAAGCATTACTTGGATGGATCCAATTATAAGTCAGCTGCTGTTAACTACAGGATGTGAGCTCTGTCAGAGTTAGATAATCTGGAACTTTTGCTTTCATATAAAAAGCAATTAGATATCCCCCTTTGATCCTGTAATAAAACCAGTCTAAAAATTTATCCTAAGAACATAATTATACACTTTCTATAAGGATGTTCATTGTTTATAACAGAAAAAAAATAATAATGTGAATAGAAATCCCTGAATGGGCACAATTGGGGGAGGATTAAATAAATTGTGATAGAGTAGCGTAATGGAATTCGTTGAGTAAGTGGAAATCATGTTGAAGAAACGTGAAGATGTAAAACATGCTTTCGCTGTACTGTTTGGCTCAGTTCCTGGTATGTCTTAAGATTCATTCTGATTGCACATATCTGCTCTGGATCCAAGGAAAGCGTGCAAATAGCTTGTTCTTCATCACTTGCTCCTCTGGTTGAGAAGACACAGAGTCAGCTTCCTCAAACCACACGGGTGATCGTGGAGGGAGAGGTGGCCTGTCAAACCCAGGTACTGCCAACTAGAAGGATGGAAAATGATGCTGGCAACTAACAGTTGTGCCCAGCTGCTCTGCCCCCTTCTCTCCCACTGCCTCCCTCTGTCCAGGCTTCCAGATCCTTCTCCAGGACACTTGGAGGAGCTCCCATGCTCACCTACTACCCTGCTGACAATACTCTCCTTCTGCTTCTGCCAGCACTGTCCATCCACGTGAGATCACTGATCCTATGAAAGCAGGTATGACCTTTTCTAAATATTTTTACATTTTTATTGGAATGTAGTTGATTACAATGTTGTATTAGTTTCAGGGGTGCAGCAGAGTGACTCAGTTTTACCTATATATATTTATATAAATTTTGTATTGCTGTTTAGTTGCTAAGTTGTGTCCGACTCTTTGGTGACCCCATGGAACTGTAGCCAACCAGGCTCCTCTGTCCATGGGATTCTCCAGACAAAAAAACTAGAGAAGGGAGCCATTTTCACCTCCAAGGGATCTTCTCAACCCAGAGATGGAAACTGTGTCTCCAGTATTGACAGGTGGATTCTTTAATCCCCCAGGCAAGCCCCGTAAATTATATATATATATCTCCCTGGAGAAAGGAATGGCAACCCACTCCAGTAGTCTTGCCTGGAGAATTCCATGGACAGAGGATAATATAAACATACATAATAGAGGATAATATAAACCTACATAATAATTTTTATATATTAATTATCTTTCATATTATTTTCTATCATAGGTTACTGCAAGATATTGAGTATACTTCCATGTGATATGCAGCAGAAGCTTGTTGGTTATCTGTTTTGCATATAGTAGTGTATATATGTTAATTCCAAACTCCTAATTTACCACTCCACTCATTTTTCCCCTTTGGTAACCATAAATTTGTTTTCTATGCCTGTGAGTCTGTTTCTTGTCTGTAAATAAGTTCATCTACATCATTTTTAGATTCCACATATAAGTGATATCATATGATGCTTGTCTTTGTCTGGCTTACTTCACTTAGTATGATAATCTCTAGGTGCATCCATATTGCTGCAAATGGCATTATTCCATTCTTTTTTAATGGCTGCCGGTATTCTGTTGTATGTGCATACCGCATCTTCTTCATCTGTTCACCTGTTGATGGACATTTAGGTTGCTTCCATGTCTCGGCTATGGTAAGTAGTGTTACGCGAATGTTAGGGTGCACGTGTCTTTTCAGATTGGAGTTTCTCAAGTAGGTATGGTCTTGTCCTTCTCCTTCGGAACGTCTTAATGGACCCTTGGGAACATATATATTCAAATTCCTCAGCCGAGCCCTTGGGCTATTCCAGTACCCTGTTAAGGTTCTGTTTCTAATGACAGTCCAAGCTAAACTGCTCAGTTTTCTCAGAAATAAAATCCATTTTTTATTCTTTCATGACTTAAGTTGTTCTCTTAGCTGGAATAGCGTTTGTACTGTACAGTTTTCCTTGTCCTCCTCTGTAGGAGTCCACCACTTCCTCTGACAGTTATCATTGTTTCTGGATCTGTATTTCCAAGGCACTTTGCAAATATCTCTGTTAAGGTAATAATCAAGTAGATATGCAAGAGTTTATGCTTACATTTCAATCTCTCCTAGTTCCAATATTAAGCCTTCTCAACTTTGTAAACCAAGATGCCCAAGGAAGTGCTCTACATATAACACAAACTCAATAAACATTGGCTAATTTCAACGTTTGTACACTTAGCAGAAGAAATATTTGAGTTGTTCATTTTATTTTTATTAATTCCATCAGCTTTTATTATACAACACAGAGTAAGAAGCTACAAACTATTCCAGTGTTGCTGACACAGGGAAGTATCATAGTTTTTTGTTGTCAAAATTACTGGGGAAAGAATTTGTATGATGAGCATGCTCTACAGTCTTTTTAGAGCATTTTCTTCTAAGCAAACCTATTTATTAGACATTTAAGCACAAGGTACAATGCTCGACTCAGAGGTTGTTGATGTCTTATAGAGACCCAACCATAGTGAGGTTTCCTTCTCTCAACAATTGAGGGCTCTGAATAGCCATCCATGATGAAAGGCCAAGTAGAAAACATCTCTGAAACTGTGATATGCTGATTTCTCCATGCCCAGATGCTACAATTCCAAGTTGCAATGCACTCCATTAATTAAACAGGTCTGCATGCCCATAATTTAATTTGCTGAAAGAATTCACAAGAGGGATGGGAAACTGGGTTCCCTTGCTTCCCATAAATGTAATTGACATAATGAGCAGCTTTCTCTTTTGAGTCACAATGCCTTACAGTAATACCTGCTTCACGTGACACCAGACTCTCCTGGAGTTGCACAGTGAAATAATTTCCTAAGTGCAATTCAACTCAATGTAGATAGGTATCAAATAGCATCAGAGGCTTCAGAAATAAAGGAAATGAAAATGACTTCAATGAACTTGGTGGGTGGAAATGCTAAGAACCTGAGTCAAATAAGAATTCACATGAACACATCCTACACATATTCCTCTTTCTCTAGGTATTTTCAATGCATGCAAAATTTGGAATGGAGAGGAGGAAAATCTTAGACTGAAGTGTGCAATATATTACATTTTATTTTTACTAGAAGTTTGAAAAAAACTTGTATGTATTAGCTTGGGATGTTATACATCAAATGTATGAGTGAGACTATTTTTTAGAAATCTATTGAAATATAGTTGATTTACAATGTTGTTCTAATTTCTGTTGTACAGCAAAATGATTCAGTTATACATACATATATATATTCTTTTTTGTATTCTTTTCCATTATGGTTCATCTGAGTGGGACATTTTTATTGTTCTCATCATCATCCCTTTTTACAAATGATAAAACAGAAGATTCGAAGGATTTAGTAATTTGACCTGAATGCTATGGTTTTTCTACTAAGTAACTTTAAGATTGGGTCAATACTTATCAAATATTGACTTGAGATCATACTGGATGCTCAGTAATTATCTACCCAGTGAATGGATACAATAGATTAAAAAAAAAAAAAAAACTTGCGTCATGTCACTTGTTTTTACAAAACATTTAATTTATCCCTAATGCTTACCAGTACAAAATCAAATATCTTTATCAGAAATGTCAGGCTCCTCTAAGATTATAGTCACAACGCTCGATTTTTTTCTTAATTTGAAAAGGGTAGTTTTAGACTTCTAAGATAAAGATGACCAATGAAAGACAAAATGTGAATCTTTTATTTTCTGGACGTACTTTCTGCTTCTCACTCTATCAATGTTTAATTTCCTTCTTGTGTTTCTCTCATTATTCCCATTGACCTACCCTGCCTCCCCACCCCAGTTAATCATCTGTAGCCTTTTCAGCTTTCAGAAGCAATCCCTTTCTTCCCTTCCTGGGCTACATTGTTCACAATCACAAAGAAAAATAACCAGGGGGCTAATAAATGCCATTTTTTACACATTATATAAAGTATTTATAAAGCAATATGAAATGTTAAGGTATCATTAGAACTGGCCTTTTAAGACTTTAATATTTGGCACTGAGAAAAATAGTACTTTGAAAGCCTTCATTTTGCACCTATACTATAGAAATTCCATCACCTACTGACAGGTGGTGAACAGGTACAAGTGAATGAAACAAATTAAGTGACTAACTCCTACCAATGTTTGAAATACAGTATTTTAGTGGCTTCTTTATTTATCAAATAGAAATAGAATACCCAAGCAACTACTCAGTTAACTCAGCTTTATGATTCTTTGAACCAACTTGATTAAAATTCCATTCTACATGGAAAGATACGTTTTATACTCTTTCATTCATTCAACCCATATCTGGAATCTATAAGGCCCTCTTCCAGGGCCTCTGAGTATCAGAGAGACTCTGTGTTTACAGCTACAACATCTGGATCTGTGTCTATTAGAACTTTCCTTCCACAAAGCTTATTTGGAACTCTTAGCATGAGTGTTTATATTTACAATATTTGTTTGGTCTCTCCTTTGCTCCTCCAACACATTTTAGCTAGTACCTTAGGCCTGACAAGGCTACCAGCTTAGGGAAGGAGAGACACAGCGAGAAAATGGGTTCATGTGAAACACCATGTAAAAGAAAGTTTTTGAAAGCATGCCCTGTTGATAGGAAAGGACTTCCAGCATAGTGGGCACGCAATAGGATGCAGAGGCAGAAGAAAGGTCCAGTCACAGGAGTCAGTTTCCCTGTCTGGGCTGGTTTACTGAGCAGAGGCTGCCACGGGTCTCTGAGTCTTTGGGTTGAGTTCTCCTCTTCTGGACCCTTTTCCATCACCAAGAACTGTGTCCAAGGGAGCAATAGCAAAACATAGATACATTTAGGGGTATAAATGTACAAAGTAGCAAAGTTTCACTTTCTACTTAGAGACGGAAGAAGAGGAGCAACGACCTCACCGGGCTCTCCAACAAACCTTGGCATGGATGCCAAGGTGCTGAGAAAGGTGAGGGTACCAGGGCCTGTGACGGCCCCACAAAACTCATGGTCTCCCTGGGAGCCCCTGGAAAGCAGCCGGTGCTTCCCTTGGTCTCAGGAAGGAAGTTAGCAGAGTGGGCGGCTCACCTGGGTAAGTCCCAGGGTGGGGACAAGGGAAGTGCTTGCAGATGACAGTGTGGGCTGTTGGCCAGGTCACTTACGAGACTAATCTTGGTGGGTGCTCACAAGGATCGGACAGGACAATGCTGTTTATAAGGGTGCCATTGTGGACAAGAGGGCCATGACCAGACATTCATACCCCTATACTGTTACTATAAAAAGAGGAGAAGAAAGGAAGGAAGGAAGAAGGAAGGAGGAAAAGGAAAGAAGGAACAAAAACACACAAAACACCCCCAACCCCCAAATTCTCTAGGATTGCAGATCATTCCCTGGGAGGAAATGGGATTAGATTTAGACAATCCCTAGTTAACCACATCCCTGGAGGAGGAAATGGCAACCCACTCCAGTATTCTTGCCTGAAAAACCCCAGGGACAGAGGAACGTGACAGGCTACAGTCCATGGGGTTGCAAAGAGTTGGACACAACTGAGCACACACACACACACAATTAACTACACAAAATTTCTTCCATGAAGGAAATAAGCTTAAAATAAAGATGAGCTTGAAAAGATGAGCTTATGAAAAGGTGCATACCCAAATTTTTGCTCTGCAAATAGTATATCTGTTCTAGGTGTGTCCACTATAAAAAGTTGTGTGAAGTGTTACATAATCATGTTTCTTAAGGATGGATGTCAAAGTTTAATAACAGTTCAAGAAAAAAGCACAGGATAAAGAATTAAGTAAAAGTCAAGACTTACTTTAAGAGATAAACTTTGGGGCAAAGTTTTAATGGCGTTTGTGTGCCATATTAAAATGATTGGACTTTAGTGCCGTTAGAATAATGAGAATCTTCTGCAGGGAACCCAGGAGAACTGAGGTGTTTTTTTTTTTTTTTTTTAATATAGGAATGATACTATTATATCTATGATTTAGGTTAATTTTGCAGAAAAAAGGAAGTGAACTATGGATGTGAGTGAGATTTAGATATCAGAATGTGAATTGAGGGACTTCTTTGTTAGTCCAATGGTTAACACTCTGCACTCTCAGTGCAAAGAGTACAGGTTCGATACCTGGTCAGGAAACTAAGAAACTGAGATCCCATGTGCCACCCTGGCATGGCCAATAAATAAGGAGAATTTCCACTAAGTAACAATATATAATCCTTTAGTTAAAAAAAAAAGTGCACGTAGCCTTGAAGCAGCCCGTGGTACTTGGAAATTATGGTGTCCATAAATATTAAAATATAAAACCTGGAAAGAATGAATGTGAATTGGGAAGTTGCACCACTTGTCCATGCAGGGGGTAATAAAGCAGAGATGGTAAAGAAATGGGAGATCAGCAGAATGTGCAGATGCCAAAACATCCTAGCAAATACTCTCTTGTGATTGCTGACAAGTAGTGGCTTCTCAGATGGCTCAATGGGTAAAGAATTTTCCCGCAATGCAGGAGACAAAGCAGACTCAGGTTCAGTTCCTGGGTGGGGAAGATCCCTTGCAGAAGGGCATGGAAACCCACTCCAGTATTCTTGCCTGAGACATCACATGGACAGAAGAGCCTGGTGGGCTACAGTCCACAGAATCGCAGAGTCGGACACAACTGAGCGACTAGCGCAGCACCACACGGTGTGACTCACACTCGAGGTGCTGGTTCTCAGGGGTGTATGGGTAACAAAGGAGCTTGCAGATCTCTTCACAGCAATTTCCAGTGATGACAATGACGTTGAATTGTGCTTATTTCTCCTCCTGGATTTTCCAAGAAGCCTAATGCTTCTTTTTTGCTTATCTTTCACATGTGCATTTTAATTACAATCTCTGTGCCTAGTGTTTCATCCTAAATTTTTTATTTTCCAAATGGTTTTCCATTTTAAAGAGACTAAATAAAGATTCTGACTGAGCTGTACTTGTGGGAATTCCTAGATCTTTTTATAGGAAGTTATTTTAGTCCAATGGAGTTGAGAATCCGATTTCCAGTTGGAGGGAATAAGAGACATACAAATTCAGGATAGAGCTGTACAGCGCCTTGTGTTGGTGAAGACAGAACATTTTCAGTCACCTGGATATTAGCCCTTAAATATCTGGTTATTAACCCTTAAACATCTGGATATTTTTAAATGTGGAGACGGGGTAAAAAACGGTGTGTTAATAAAATTTTCATTCAATTTAGTGAACGTTGGAGGGTGAATACATACTCACTGTGACAAAGACCGTTCTTGGCTCATTCAAATCCAAGTTTCTGTCTGCTACTGGACACACAACAAAGTTTTTCTGTTTCAGGGTCCCTTGTAGCTCCCCATGGGCTAGAGACTGGTGGTGATCGTGGTTTAGTTGCTAAGTGGTGTCGGACTCTTGTGACCCCAAGGACTGCGGCCCACCAGCCTCCTCTGTCCATGGGATTTTCCAGGCAAGAATACTGGAGTGGGCTGCCATTTGCTTCTCTGGGGGATATTCCCAACCCAGGGATAGAATTTGCATCTCCTGCATTGGCAGGCAGATTCTTTACCACTGAGCCACCTTGGCACAGAGATTGAATTGTAGCCAAAGGATTATCAATAAAAACAACCTGTGACATCTTCAGGGCTGATTCCCTAAACCAACCGTAACTACCTTTCCATCTTGTCACTTACATTTCTTCTTTATGAGCTATGCAAATGGAAAAGCTACTGGCATGTTAGAAGTTAAAGATGGACAATTTGCATTTGTATCAGTGTGAATGGACCTGAAGACTGTCCTACTGAGTGAAGTATGTCAGAAAGAGAAAAGCAAACATCATATATTGACACATATACGTGGAATCTAGAAAAATGGTGTAATCTTATTTACAAAACAGAAATAGAGACACAGACATAGAGAACAAACACATGGATACCAACTGGGGGATGGAGGTAAGATTAATTGGGAAACTGAGATTGACATATATACACTATTGATACTATGTATAAAATAGATAACTAAGGAGAACCTACTGTGTAGCACAGGAAACTCTACTCAGTCCTCTGTGGTAACTAAATGGAAAGGAAATCCAAAAAAGCAGAGGTATATGTATAAAAGTAATTGATTCACTTTGCTGTACAGTAAAAACAAACACATTATAAAGCAAGGATACTTCAATAAACATTAATTTAAAATCAATCAATCAATAAAAATAAAGACTTATGGAACTTCCGTGATGGTACATTGGATAAGAATCCATCTGCCAATGCAGGGGACACAGGTTCGATTCCTGGTCCAGTAAGATTCCACATGCTTCAGAGCAGCTAAGCCCCTGCACCATATCTACTGAGCCCGAGTGCTGTAGCTACTGAAGCACACACGCCTGGAGCCCATGCTCTGCAACAAGAGAAGCCACCACGATGAAAGGCCCACACATCACAGCAAAGAATAGCCCCCACTCTCCAAAAGTAGAGAAAGCCTGTGCAAAGCAACAAAGATCCAGGGCAGCCAAAAGTAAGTAAAGATGGACAGTCCATAGTGGTAAGTTATCTGGGTTGAAAATACATTTTAAAAGCCCTCCCACCCCTGAATCAGTTTTGTTTCCAGGCTATTGAGGCCTGAGACTTTACAGAATAACGCAACTCAAGGAGGATAGAAGAGGTCTCAACAAACATGTGACACAAACTCAAGTATCAGTGCGCTGGTGACGAACATGTGGCCTTCAACAGGGGAGAGAGAAACCATAAGATGAGAAGAACGGTACTCTTAGTAGAAAGGAGAATGCAAGCTAGATTGGGTGAGTGAAGCCCTGAGTAAGAAGGTGATAATGAGATCTGATCTAACCTAAAGAGATGTGCCTTCAGGCAATAAAGTCAGAGTTTAAGACTAGATATTGGAATCTGGGAATAATCAACATAAAATCATAATCTCCTCTCTGGCTTTTAGTACATTTAAAAGAAAAAAGACACATAACACTTTAATTCTGTATGTATAACATGTACATTTTACAGCAAAATAAAATGTACATTTTTCTAAAAATAGATTCTTCCATGGTTCCTTAACTCTACACTAAAAACAATGCAATCTTGACTTGTGCTTTTTAATAGAAAAACATTTATAATATGAAAGTGTACACTGGAGATTAGAATCATTAAATGTGTACAGTAAGCTTAGTCTATTAAAAGAATTTTTATTGTCTCTCTTAAAAGCAATATCTCTACTACCTACACAGAGCGAGTTTTAGTAAACTAGTCTAATATAGCAAGACTGAACTTGTACATTGTACTGATATATCTCAATCCTCCCGGAGCATAGAGATGATCTTGCCTTTTCTCCTAAGTGAGGTAACATCATTTGTGTCACTTAAATTAGAAGACACCGTTTCAATACACACCTAATTGGTGAAGCCTAAATTATTACGTGTACTGTTGAGGGACTCAAATTTTGGCTTTAAAATTTGACAGCAAAAGAATTCAGGGAGCAAAACTACAGGGGTGGGGGGCGGGGGTGGGTGTCAAATAGAGAAAAAAAGTATTCAAAACATATGTTTAGAGGAAAGAGTCTGTGGAAGTCAAGTGTCTAATGTGATGGTAGGTTAAGGCCTCCCCACTGGAACACGCCACCATATTAAACAGGGGAAAATATATCACATTTAAAATGCCCTCTTGAAATTTTCAGTAGTTAAAAAAACAGATGAATAGGAGTTCATAGTTTCTATTAACAGTTTAGGCAGAATGGACTAAAATGCTATTTCTTTTCTCCATTGCTAAATTTTAAAGAATATCTCTTCCAATTTAAAATAAGCTTTATTTTTTAAATATACAGAGAAATTGACAAGCTAGGACAAAGTACCCATATACTCCACACCTGGTTTCTCCTCTTATTAGCTTGCTATATTAATCTAATAGTTTACTATGATTAATGAGTAAATGCTGCCACATCAATTTTAACTGAAGCCCATATTTTTCTTCTCAAGGCCTTAGTTTTTGCTAGTGCCATTTTTCTGTTCTGGGATCTTATCTAGATTCCCACATTGCATTTAGTCAACACATCTCCTTAGACTTCTCTTGACTGTGGCAGTTTCTCTGACTTTTCTCTTTTTTTAATGTCAACTGCTTTGATGAGTTGTTGTTTAGTTGCTAAGTCCTGTCTGACCCTTTGTGACTCCATGGGCTGTAGCCTGCCAGGCTCCTCTGTCCGTGAAATTTCCTAGGCAGGAATACTGGAGTGGGTTGCCATGCCCTTCTCCAGGGAATCTTCCCAACTCAGGGATCAAACTTGGGTATCCTATATTGCAGGCAGATTCTTTACTGTCTGAGCCACCGGGGAAGCCACAAGCGATCAGAACCAAAAGTCTGATTGAGTTGGAGAAAGCAGGGAACTGAAAATGGAGCTCTGGAAGATGACATGAGACTGGAATGACCAGTTCAGCTAAAGTAAGACTGAGGCTGGAGAAGCCAGCTACAGCAAGGACCACGGAGCAGTGTTGTTTATAATCATGGTCCGCAGACAGCCTGCATCACTTCCCCTTGAGATGTTTATGAAAATGCAGGTTCCGGAGACACGTACGGACTCTCTGAATCAAAATTGCTGATATATATTTTCTTCTGCATTCTCCCAGACAGCTCTTTAGCACACAGAATTCATAATTTCCTTTTCAGAGTAGCCAGACAGGACAGAAAGACAGTGAGAAGGGATGTCAGTGATCATTTTTTGATGTAATACCCCTGAGAAGTTTCAATTCCAGAGGACTCCTTTAATTGGAGCCTGAAAATCCTGGTGGATAGGACCGCTTTTGTGAAGGCTGCAGTCTTTGTTTACAATCTGCAGCCCCAGGAAGGTAGACAGGAACAAAGGTCCTCCTTATGTGATCACCGGGTGTCCTTTGATCTCAGCATGTTTGCTTTAGTGGTGTCTTGCCATCCTCCGGCTGGCAGACTGGGATAGCCCCACAGAGTTGGCAGAATTCTGCCTTCCATCAGCCTGCAAGGTCATGGTGAGAGCTGACAGCACTGCCTTTCACATCTTCCATTTTTCATCCCTACCATTTGTTTATTTCCAGCTGAATTTTTCTTTCCCTTCCTTATTGATCTATTGGCATAAAAGCATACTTCAGTCCATAATGATTGCACCAGACATTGTGCTCACCTTCACACCCTAATGCTTAGCTGTTTACACTTCACGTTACTAACATCTCTATTTCTCATTCACTATTTCAGGCTTTCATTAGAATAACTGGCATCACTGTCTGCAACAGGCAATGAACCAGTTCATTGGATCAAGATACACAGACAAAATGATTAATCCAGTTTCCTAAGTTATCTTTGATGATTTACACTGAACAAGAGAGAGCAGATTCTATAGGAGAGAAGCAGAACCAAGCAGTGTGAGGAGATTCCTTGAGGACTGGCCATGACAGTTCACAACTAAGTTGAGCAAAGGGACAAAGGTTTCTAGCATATCCGTATCCTTTGCTGACTGCACAACTGGGTATAAAAGATCAGATGAAGCAAACACTCTGGGCACATCTCATTCTGGTGTGCAAAATAATGATGCTGTTAGGAGGACTGACTCATCACAGAGGATATCTTAGAACAGCAGTCCCAATCTTTTAGGCACCAGGGACTGATTTTACAGAAGACAATTTTTCCAAGGACTGGGGAGGGGAGAGGGGATGGTTTCAGGATGATTGACATGCATTATATTCATTGTGAGCTTTATTTCTATTATTATTGCATCAGCTCCACCTCAAATCATCAGATAGTAGATTCCAGAAGTTGGGGACCCCTATCTTAGAAGAAGGAGAACTTCCATTTACTGAAAACTCCCCATGAGTTATTGCGTACCTGTTGCAAAATCAGCAACCCTACCAGCGAAGCAAGACAAGCTGAATAAACTGCCCAAAGCCACAGACATGATCATCAGAGAAAGACCTGTTTTATGTAAGACTCAAGTCTCGGTCAAGCCTATCTTCTTTCTGTGATGCTACAAACCACTCCAAAAGCAGCTGAGTTACTGTTTGAGTCTGGAAAGCTATTCTCAGTTTTTCTTTTTCTTTCACCAGATTTCTGTTATCTCTGTATTTGAATAATTATATTACCTATTCAAAGAATGGATCTAAAGGAAACTGCACAGCATTCCCAGGACTTTGTTGTCACTGTTCAGTCACTAAGTTGTGTCTGACTTTTTGTGACCCCACGGATTGAAGCACCCCAAGATTCCCTGTCCTTCACTATATCCCAGAGTTTGCTTAGATTCATATCCATTGAGTTAGTGATGCCGTCCAACCATCTCATCCTCTGTTGTCCCCTTCTTCTCCTGCCTTCAATCTTTCCAAGCATCAGGGTCTTTTCCAAAGAGTCAGCTCTTTGCATCAGGTGGCCAAAGTATTGGAGCTTCAGCTTCAGCATCAGTCCTTCCAATGAATATTCAGGGTTAATTTCCTTTAGGAAATCCCAAGACTTTAGATCATACCATTTATTTAGGGCAATAATTGTTTCCTTCCAAATTAACTTAAAGATTTTCCTCTCCTATTTCTCTAAATCCCAGATCTTTTTGCTCTCTTCCCTCTCTTGAGTGTCTCCATTTTAAGAAGATCAGAGGGGCACCCACTATAACACAATTAATTAACTCCCACTAATCAGATGGGGAGATGACCTGTATGCTAGGCAGGCATGGTGTTTTTCAGGGTGTGGGAACAAGCTGGAAAGAACCTTTCTTATTTGCATGATTCCGACCTTTCTCAGGAAGAAGAGGTTTCTACTTAATCCACCCAGTGATCTGCTCATACACTCCATGTAAACAGTAAAACCACCTTAACTTTCTGTTTACAAGCAAGAGCCACCTGTGGTCCCTGGTTGCCCAGCTCTGACTGTCAGTTACATTAATCCACAGAGCTTAAGACAGGAAGGGAAGTGGGGAGTCAGGAGGCAGGAATTTTGCAAACTGATTTCACATGAAAAGAACAAGGTTCACAAGCAGAGGAAGCTGGGGGTGGGAGGCATTTTCGTCCCAGAGTTCTCTGCCCTTTTGGGTTCAATTTCACTACATAGAAACATTATCTTTTCTGTAAATATCAATAGAAGCATTTCTGTTTCACATCGTCTGTCTCCTCTCTTCCAGCCCATTTTTGGCCCCATAACATCTGCAGACTTTTAGAAGCTGGATGTAAAAAACTTTCTGCCTTTTGATAAAAGGAACATCCAAGCTCGATATGTCTTCTGCTCTCCTGGTATCAAAAGACTTAGTTTTTGGGCATGGTGAGCAGAGTTAGACTTGGTCCTGTCTTTGGAGAAGATTTTCTGAGGAATCTGACTGAGGCCACTGAAACGCTAGGGTCTCCTCAAAAGAGGATTGCAGCGCTTCCAATGCTGTTGTGGATTTTCCCCAAACTGTCTTTTAGGAGGAGTTCTGGTACTGGGAATTCCCAGGTAGTGCTAGTGGTAGAGAATCTGCCTGCCAATGCATGAGATGCAAGAGACGCACGTTCGATCCCTGGGTCAGGAAGATTCCCCTGGAGGAGGAAATGGCCACCCACTCCAGTATCCTTACCTGGAGAATCTCATGGACAAAGGAGCTTGGTGGGCTATAGTCCACGGGGTCACAAAGAGTTGGACATGACTGAATGACTGAGCAGACAGACTGGTGTGCTCCCAACCAGAGCTTTGCTTCTTAACATGTGAGCAACAACTCCTCTGTTCAAACTTCTAAAATTCCCGAGAGATCAGCGTGAGATCATAGGAAACATACCTAATTCAGTGACGGCTGCACTGGATCCATTAGCCAGCCATGTCACTCACCCAGTGAAGTTAATTATCCTGAATCCTAACCATCTTTGAAAGATGAGGAAAACTATGCTGGTGGTTTCTACCTCATGGAATGGCTGGCTATGCTTTTGGAACTGGTGACTCAAATGAGATGCTGCCACTGTTGCTAAGTCGCTTCAGTCGTGTCTGACTCTGTGCGACCCCATAGATAGCAGCCCACCAGGCTCCCCCGTCTCTGGGATTCTCAAGGCAAGAACACTGAAGTGGGTTGCCATTTCCTTCTCCAATGCATGAAAGTGAAAAGTGAAAGTGAAGTTGTTCAGTCGTGTCTGACTCTTAGCAAACCCCATGGACTGCAGCCTACCAGGCTCCTCTATCTATGATATTTTCCAGGCAAAAGTATTGGAGTGGGGTGCCATTGCCTTCTCTGCAAATGAGATGATAGACGTAAGAATGATTCATATCATCTAGGTTCCAATCAATTGTAAGGGGTATGTGTGTGTGTGTGTGTTTATCCAGTCAGTCATTAACTGGGCTTCCTCAGTGGCTCAGTGATAAAGAATCCACTTGCAATGCAGGAGACCCGGGTTTGATCCCTGGGTCAGGAAGATCCCCTGGAGGAGAGCATGGCAACCCGCTCCAACATTCTTGCTTGGGAAATCCCATTGACAGAGGAGGCTGGCTGGATACAATTCATCTTCAGGGTGGCAAAGAGTCAGACAAGAGTGAGTGCATGTGGTTTCTTAACAAATTACCTATATATAATAGGCGCTACAATAACCTCTGACCTTTGCCATCAAGGACCTTATGTATTGGACAAAAATAGTGAGATAGGAGAAGAGAATGCCTGTTTACTCAGAGCTTGCCAGGTTTCAAGAGCTTTGCATGAGGTACATCAGTTAATTTTCGTCTCCATCATCAACCTCATGTTAGCCTGATTTACTGAGCACTTACTGTGTCCCTCATGCTAAACTAAACACTTCCAGTTGGCTTATTCAACCCTGGCAGTTGTGAGAGATGCATCTTAGTAGCCTTATCACAGACTAGAAAATGCAGGCTTCTCTAGAGGGTGATCTTGTTGCCCGTAGGTCGGTGGTACTGACAGATTTCAGCTCAGGTCAGTCCAGCTCTATAACCCCTGCTCTCAACCTTCAGCCCAAACCGGCTCACCCAATTTGAGGATGATTAACCCAAGACCATGGAGACTGAGAATCAGTCCAAAGTCCTATAACATGAAGCAGGACTGAGATTTGAACTTGATTGCATTTGCTTGCAAAGCCCTGTTTTTTGCATCATGTTCACCCCTAGAGGTCAAGACCCAAGCCAGACGGAGCTGTAGAATAATAGCATTTCACAGAAAGAGAAATTATTGGAAACAGTTAAGCCTCAGACAATGAATCCCTCTGAATCATTTTCATTTAAAGACTGTGAGCAATCATATTTATAGTATTTAATTTCACTGCTTATTTTATTAACATGACTGAGGTGGCATTTTTTCCTTCTCTGTTATAATCTGCTGATTTCGTAGGCCATATTATTTTATGATGCATCCTTTAATTATTTTTTTCTATTATTTCACACTGGCTGTTTTCATGGGCTTTTAGGAAATTTCCCTTTCTTTCATAGAAAAATGTTTCTTTCTTGGAAAGATTTCCTTTGGTGCATTTCCAGCTGAGGAAGTGTCTTCCAAGCTATATCACAGGTTGTTAGCCCTCTGTTCTCCTCTATAGGTCTAGGAGGATGAGCTTTTAATATTTATTTCTGAGAGCTGTCTTCTCTGTTTTTATCCTGCTGTTGAAATGAGCAGTTCAATGAACTTCTTAACGAAGCTGGTGGGAGCATTTCATTTTTGCTTTCATTTCTAGTGCTTCAGAGATGACAGTGGAGTGAGATGTTTCTGTGCTTTGAAAACTTTCTGTGAACTTGAGATGCCCTAATAAATAACCCTGAAATCATTAATTGGCATAAAGAATCACTGAGCTTAGAGTGATAATGTTTTTAGCAAACAACCATGCTTTCAAGCTTTCTATTATCTCTAACATTAATTCTTCTGCAATTCAATCTCCATAAGGTGTTGGTGATAAAGGCTGCGTTTGGCATTAAGGTTCAGTATGCATTGTATTCCAATCTAACACAGAGCTCTGACCCCGTGACACTAACTAAATACTTCTGCAAAAGAAAATTGTCAGGGGGAGAGAGGAAGATTTTCTAGAGTTGTGTTACACTATTGGTTTGACTCCTGAATATTTATTATTTCATATTAGATTCTCCAGTGAATTTCAAGCAGATTAAAGTATGTTTCAGAATGCGGGCTCTGAAAAAGTTGAAACTATATCTTGTCTAGGCTCCAATATCAACTAATTGATGTTTACTGTATATGTAATACTCGCTCTGAGTAAACTAGTCCCTGGAAATAAATTGCCCACTCCTAGAAGACACTCCTTTTCAGGGAAAAATAATAAAGTAACCTCTTTCTTTGGTCAATGATACATTTCTGCCTTAATAATAGACAGTTCACTTCCTCACAGGTAGGTAATTTTCCAGCAGGTATGAATTATTCCCTGGGAAAAGTCAGGCCAGGCTATACCATCTACCTGGTTATCTGTCTGTGTACCATGTGCACACTAAGTTGCTTCAGTCATGTCTGACTCTGTGCGACCCCATGGACTGTAGCCCACCAGGCTCCTCTGTCCATGGGATTCTCCAGGCAAGAATACTGGAGTGGGTGGCCATGTCCTCCTCCAGGGGATCTTCCTGATCCAGGGGTGGAACCTTCGTCTCTTGCATCTCCTGCATTGACAGCGAGTTGTTTATCACTAGTGCCACCTGGGAAGCCTTATCTCTATACCATCTATCTATCTAATATTTATGTATCTATCTCTCACCTATCATCACTGACTTGAAGGGAGGGATTTATTCAGTTGAGAAGTTATCATATACAGCATACGAGGACCATGCCATAAAGTGTAAGAGGTTTTATATATACATATACATATATATATAGGGAGAGAGAGAGAGAGATGAATGAAAGACATGGTCTTGTTGCTTTAATTGCTTATGATCTACTCAAAATTAAAAACAGATCCAAAATGCATTACAAGAGAAAAGCACTGAAACAGCTGCTAAGAAAATGAAAGTGGTCGTTTTAGAGCAGACAAGCTGACAAGGCAACCACCAAGACAATACAGAGTAGCCTCCAGAAATGAAGTGAGTGTGGGAGTTGGAATCAACTTCAGAGCGCCAGGCCTAGATTTGTTATCCAGGCTGGACCGGGATGGTGCGTCAGGGACCCTGGGCCCCCCAGCCCTGAGAAGGACCCTTCTCTTTTCTGGCCTGGACTTCAAACAGGGCCTGAGGAGGCGTGAGCTTTGGAACGTTCTGGCATTCCCTAGCTTGACTCAACTGGACAAGCTGGCCACTTGATGATGTCCTTCTTTTCTCCTTTCTTAGTTGTCATCTGGTTACAGAGGGTGATGCAGTCAAATAGGGAACTGACCTTTGGCCAGAGATGAAGAAGAAATTGCTGAACATCCCTGTAAACACTCGTTCTCCAGTTCTAGAAAATGTAAAGTAGTTTGTGACTACGCTTCTTTTCTCTCCTGCTTTCCATCTGCCCTGGAGAGAGTCTCTCTAATCCTCCTGCTTCCTTTATTAAAGAGGCTCAGCCTTGGGCTTTGTGCCTGCCACACCTTGAATCCTCCATGGGACCATCTAGTCTCACTGTTGTCAGGATCTTTAGTTGAGTTCAGATTCACACAAGTAATTATTCTGATTCACAGATCCTCACTGCACAGAGTTTAAGATTATTGTTAAGAACAGTGGATTTTATTCAGATTATTTGAGCCACGTGACGCTAATCAGGTTACTAGGTCTTCCCATTCCTCACCTATAAATGAGAACGATTTATTCACTTGTGCACCGTTTGCAAATGATATTGAGATCCTACCATGAGGTAGATATCATTCTGTTTTCCATGGGCTCAGTCACATTCAACTCTTTGTTACCCCCGGGTCTGTAGCCCGCCAGGCCCCTCTGTCCATGACATTTCCCAGACAAGAATCTTGGAGTGGGTTGCCATTTGCTCCTCCAGGGGATCTTCCTGAGCCAGGAATTGAAACTTCGTCTCCTGCGTCTTCTGCAAAGCAGGGTGGATTCTTTCCTGCTGAGCCACCTGGGAAGCCCAAATGCCGCCCTAGACATGAGGACACGTCAGTGACCTAAACAGGACAGTGCCTACCCACATGAAACTTACACTCTCAGGGGCTCCAAAGAGAGGGGAAGCATGACCCTGATCTCGAGGGAGAGACAAAAAGTAAGCCATGATTTGGGTAAATAGGAACTCCATGTACAAAAATCTCTTCCATCCTTAGTATTTGCTGCCAGAAGTGATGAATTATGCATAAATATGGTAAAGATGCACAGAAAATCTAAGTATACTTCAGCATCCCTACTGAAAACACAGTTCATCTCATGAGAAATTGAGAGTATCTAGCTTACAAAGTTGTTCAAAGTAGCAAATGATATACTCCACGCAAAGTGACCGATACAGTGCTTGACACGTAGTAAACATTTCTAAAGTCTAATATGTGAGGAGGAGCACTTCTTCAGTTGCTTCTGCCCTCCCCTGCCCCGCTTCCCCAGCAACCCCATTGCACACCCCAACCCCATACTAAACCAACCCTCTGTGGCCTCGATGGAAAGGGGCTGCCTGGTCCTGCCCCTGGGACTTAGTCTGAAATGCTTTTCCCTTTTCCCACTCTGCTTTGAATTTTTGCATTTTCTCCCCTCTCATCAGTATGATACTCAAACCTAAGGTGGGGGGGGTGGTTATTTGCATGTGGGAAACCCTGAGAAGTAGCTTGTAAATCAGAAAATTAAAAACAGTTTTATATTAGATGAAACTGGATGGTTTAGGATTTGTTTCTATTTATTCTAAAGCTTTAAGAATTCACGCTGCTGATGTATACGGAGCATGAAAATAGAAATGCTACTAACCGAAGATGCCGGGACACCTGTGTTTGCCTCAGAGAGGGCTTTACAATACTGAATGTGAATGTCTTTCTACGGGGTGTTTTCCACCCAGCGAAGATACTGCTAGGATCTTCTGTTTTAAACCAGAAGCCCTCACTCATTTAAATTACTACCTGTCCCCTGTGGTCATGTAAATTTGTCATCTCTGGTTCAGAGAGATAAATGAGAACCTGCTCTTAGCCAACATACTTGGTTAAATTGAACAGCGCAATTGTGTTTTGTTTTTATTGGTTTTTTTTAATACTTACTCAAAATAGAAACCCGGAGGGCATGGTTTGGACTCTTGAATTTAGACTTACTAGGAATACTAGTAGATTCCTCTAAAGAGCTGTCCAGTACTCTTACTATCCGTGCTAGGTGAAAGGTAATTTTATCAGACTTCAGACTTTCATCAAATTATGTGAAGAAAAAGATAATTCTAAGGATCAAGAAAGAAATAGAACCACAGCACAATATAAAGAATTCTTACGCTTGTTATAAATAATACCATAAGCCCTAAAACCACCCCCATAACATTTTGGAGAATGATGAAAAACCTATCTAAGTCAAAATGGCTATTTTTAATAAACCATCTTGTTTTATAATACACAATCCATAAAGCTAATACAACTGAGAGAATTAATTTGGTGGGACTATTTTTGGAGCACTGATAATAAAACCTTCTGGTGCTCTTGAATTATATCAGACATTTTGTATCAGTTATTGCAAAGAATGAAAACAATCAAATTCCTGGAGGAAACTTTTTACAACTTGAATTCAAAGATATCAGAAACTTCTAGAAAGTGAGAGCTGAGAAATCCCAAATTGGAATTTAAGTTCATGCTATTGAAAGGAGACTAAAACCAGTTTGTGGACAGTTTATGACAGAACCACAATGAAAACATTTAGGAACATTTATAGCAATAGGACACAGCAGTGACATTATATTATATTTTACAAAAATATTACTCCTCCATGGGCTGGAAATTTTAAACAATGAAAGCAATACTTGGCACTTCTTCACAAATACTTTGAAAGTTCTTCTTTGACATGATAACAATCTACTAGACTCAGTCTTATAAATTGCCTTAGAGTCATGGGCTTCCCTGGTGGCTCAAACAGTAAAGACTCCACCTTGCAATGCAGGAGACCCAGGTTCAGTCCCTGAGTCTGGAAGATGCCCTGGAGAAGAGAATGGCAACCCACTCCAGTATTCTCACCTGGAGAGTCCCATGGAGAGAGGAGCCTGGCCAGCTACAGTCCATAGGGTCACAAGAAGTCAGACATGACTGAGCGACTTTCACACTTCACTTCAAGGGATTTTGCTATCAAACCCCCTACTAGTCAGTTCTAATGCTGCTTTCACTGGTCATGTGACCTAAGGATGGATATTTAACTGTCTGAGACTCAGTTGTCCCTGACAGTAAGATCTACCTTAAGTGTTCCTTTAGAAGAATAAAATGAGATAATGTTTATAAAGAAATCAGCATATTTCCTGGGATATTTTTCTCAAAAAAATTCTGTTACTGATAGAGAAAAATGCAACTCACTCTCAAATTGACCCTAGAGAGTATGTGAAAAACTTTGGGGAAAAAATTACTTGGTATCTTTTCAGAACATTGATTAGAATAATCTAAGAGTTATAGTTTGTATATGGATAGGAGATCATCTATCACTGAATACCATACCTTCCAGCATGAAAAGCGTAATTAAACTGTCCCATCACTAACACGGTTCTGTGAAATCACATTTGCAATCTAAGGTTATTTTATATGTTAAATGTTAATTGTTTTCTTTTTTTTTCCTCTGGCACAAAGATTATACAGTATATAGAAATAAGTATTTATAAATATATATTTATAAAATTACATATATAAATATATATGCAGCTTCCATGTATTTTTCTTGCCATTCTGGTTGGATCAATAGCCTCCATGACAATTTTTAAAGCAACTGTCTTCCACTGCAATAGGTAATTTCCCATGTCCCTTCTAAGTTTAATATTTCTCACTAGAGCCGTCTGCAAGTATGTTTTATAGTGTCATTACCCAGTCCCCCTAGTGAGATGAATGCCTTTCCTTGGAAATTGAAGCAAGGTTGCCCACTGCATCATCTAAGAGTCAAACCCCCAAATTCTATGTGTCTATGGACAACAATGGCTCAAGAAACAGCCTCCTGAAGGCTCTTTAAAGCCCTTCTAACTAATGGAAAATCTGTCTCTTGTGATGAGAAGAAGTGTTGTATTTTACCTTAAACACTCAATGTGCTTTCATATCCATTGCTTTATTGACTCCTCACTACCCAATGAAACGAGATGACTCATCTTTTTTTAAAATATTTTGAAAAGATATATTTAATTGGAGGACAGTTGCTTTACACTATTGTGTTGGTTTCTGCCATCCGTCGACATGAATCAGCCAGAGGCATACATATGTCCCCTCCTTCCTGAACCTCCCTCCCACGTCCCACCCCATCCCACCCCTTTAGGTTGTCACAGAGCACCAAAGATCAATGTTCTTTTCAGCTTCTGAGCAAGTGGAACAAGATCAGCAACAAGCATAGCTTAGCTAATAGGAGCCCATCCATCAGGTGGAGACATCCCTGGACCAAAGAGTTGTCAAGGTGACAACTGTGGGTTATTTCTGTCATAATAGATCTCTTCCTGCTGAAAGACATGATGTACCTCCAGCCCACTAAGCCACATACGCTTCTCTTAATTCTAGATTATATTTGATTACCGGATTTTCTCTTAATGAAACATTTATAATCATTTCCTTTACAACATCAATGTGCTCGGTTCCAGGAAAAATAAAAAGATTCATTAAATTATCAAATGCCAGTAATAGTTTTATTTAAGCCAGTAACTCCATATACATATAAATACCCAGAAAATTGCTTCTGAATGATCAACAAGGCTGTTTTGCTCAAGACAAGAAGATAAGCAGAGGAGAAAGGCAGGGCACAGAAATAGGCTTTGCTCATAAACGTTGTCTAGCTAGTGAGATAAAACTGAGAGAGAAAGAGATAGGTGATGGTTTATACAAAGTTCATGCAGAATGGAACTATTTTTCAGTTAATCCCCCAAACTTGACACTTGATGTGTTTTCCCTGAGGGGATAAAAATGAGCTAGCAGCAGAATGAGGGCTGCCCTCAGCTTCCAGACTCCAGACATGGTTTTCTTCCGACCCCTCTTCCAGGCAGCTGAGGAAGCTGAATTCATGACCTCAGTCCCGCACCTTGCCAGCCCATCACACGTATAATCCAACGCTGTCTACCTAGGATCACTGGTGTGTTGAACTATTGAATCTGAAAAGCCTAAGATTGTGTTTGCCGCGGTTGGGATTTAAGCCTGTCTGAATATGCCACTTTCTAGCCAAACAAACCAAACCGAAACCCAGGGAAATCTGCCAAGACAAACTTTCAAACCCCAAGTTTAAAAACATTGGAATTACCGTCACGTCGCACTCCAATGTAAATGTTGTCACGTCGGGCCAGACCATCAGCTTAGGAGAGGCCAGGACTGTGGGAGAAGTTGAAGGAAAAGTGTTCAGTGTCATTGACGGCTTGTTGTTGACAATGGCAGAGAACTCTACTTGGCTGTCCCAGTATCCCTGCTCTCCTCCCTTCTTAACAAAACCTTGCATTTTAGCTGGACACATGGTTTCCTACCCCAGACACTGTCATTCCCAGCGGTTCTTTTCCCTGTTATCTCCTCCTGCTTTGATTCAAATTCCACCACTTCTGGACAAATGGATGAAATGCACATCAATTACTTTCCCTGCCCCCTGCCTTGCCAAACAACACATTGCTTTGCCTATCACTGAAAGTGATCTTCATAAAATCCAAATCCAATTATATCATCATATTTTCTTCTGCTTGAAATTCTTCAATGTTGTTTATGATTTAGAATGCTATAAGCCTTGCAGAGCTGTGAATGGACCTAGAGTCTGTCATACAGAGTGAAGTAAGTCAGAAAGAAAAATAAACAAATAGTGTATGTATTAACACATGTATGTGGAATCTGGAAAAATGGTAGAGATGAACCTATTTGCAGGTCAAGGAGGAACACAGACATGGAGAACAGTGAGGGAGGGAAGGAGAGGGTGGTATGAACTGGGAAAGTAGCACTGACATATGTACACTAGGTGATATGAAACAGACAGCTAGTGGGAAGCTACTGTATCTCACAGGGAGCTCAGCTCAGTGCTCTGTGAGGGTCTAGAGGGATGGGAGGCTCAAGAGGAAGAGGATATATGTACACATACAGTTAATATGTATACACATTGCCCTTCATGGATCACAGTCTTGTCATGGCAAAGGGGCTTGCATAACTCAGTGAAACTATGAGTCATGCCATGCAAGGCCACCCAAGATGGATGAGTCATAGTGGAGAGTTCTGACAAAAAAATGGTCCACTGGAGGAGGAAATGGCAAACCACTTCACTTTTCTTGCCTCGAGAACTCCATGAATAGTATAAAAAGGCAAAATGATGTGGATCACAGCAAACTACGGAAAATTCTTAAAGAGATGGGAATACCAGATCACCTTACCTGTCTCCTGGGAAACCTGTATTCAGGTCAAGAAGCAGCAGTTGAAACCAGACATGGAGCAACAGAATGGTTAGAAATTGAGAAAGAAATACAAGGCTGTATGTTGTCACCCTGTTTATTTAACTTATATGCAAAGTATATCATGCGAAATGCCAGGCTAAGTGACTCACAAGCTGAAATCAAGATTGCCGTGAAAAATATCAACAACCTCAAATATGCAGATGATACCACTCTAGTGGCAGAGACTGAAGAGTAACTAAAGGCCCTCTTGATGAAGGTGAAAGGACAGTGAGAAAGCTGGCTTAAAACTCAACATTCAAAAACTAAGATCATGACATCCAGTCCCATCACTTCATGGCAAATAGAAGAGGAAAAAGTGGAAGCAGTGACAGATTTTATTTTCTTGGTTTCCACAATCACTGCCGATTGTGATTGCAGCCATGAAATTAAAAGACACTTGCTCCTTGAAAGAAAAGCCATGACAAACCTAGACAACATGTTAAAAAGCAGAGATAATACTTTGCCAACAAAGGTCTGTCTGGTCAAAGCTATGGTTTTTTTCCAGTAGTCATGTATGGATAGGAGAGTTGGACCATAAAGAAGGCTGAGCACCAAAGAACCATTGCCTTTGAATTGTGGTGCTGGGGAAAACTTTTGAGAGTCCCTTGGACTGCAAGGAGATCAAACCAATCAATTCTAAAGGAAATCAGTCCTGAATATTCGTTGGAAGGACTGATGCTGAAGCTGAAGCTGCAACACTCTGGCCACCTGATGTGAAGAGCTGACTCACTGGAAAAAACTCTGATGCTGGGAAAGATTGAAGGCAAAAGGAGAAGGGGGCGGCAGAGGATGAGATGGTTGGATGGCATCACCAACTCTATGGACATGAATCTGAGCAAACTCTAGAAGTTGGTGAAGGACTGGGAAGCCTGGCATGCTGCAGTCCATGGGGTTGCGAAGAGTCGTGACTTAGTGACTGAACAACAACAAATAGCTAATTCACTTTGCTGTGCAGCAGAAACTAACACAGCATTGTAAAGCAATTATACTCCAATTAAACAAACAAAAAAATAAAGAATGCTATAAGCTCAACTCCTTAACTTGGCACACGAGATCAAATGTCTGAACTTTGGCCATCTTTCCAGCCCCACTTTTGTCATCATCCCTTAATATACCCAAATGATAATGATACTGCTGTACATGAATCTTCCTGAACAGATTAAATATGTGGAAACTCATTATTTCCTAGTTTTGAAAAAATACCTACTCGTCTTTTTTGAAAGCTCAAAGCATCTCCTGACCAATATTTTCTGTTGGGTTCTCAAAAGGCATTCAATGTGTTCCTTCTTAAGAGCTCTTAGAACACTTTTAAATAGTTGTTTTTCCTCCAAATTGTATGGTGTCTTCAAGAGAACTGGTTTTTTGCTTGTTCACCTTTATGCCCTCAGGCCCTTCTGAGAATCTCAAACAACGCAGGCAGTCAATATACACTTAAGTACAGAGTGGGAAAACACAGTTGGTGATTTTGGGATGCTGTTAATCATTTTTACACCCTGACATAACTTCCTTTTATCTTCTCTCCTGAGGTTTCAGTCTCTCAAAATAGGAGATTCATTGAGATGCCAAAACGCCGGAAGAGACTTCCTCCAGTTGCATGCAGCAAGTTAAATTCTCGACCTAAATCCCTTCTTACATAATACAATTTGGAACTGCCTCACATAAGGCTTTTGAGACAGACTGAGATGGAGACTCTGTGGTCAGTGTTATTTAATTTAATTAGCTTAATTGATATGCAGAATAACTCTGGAATAGACGGTCTTATTATTCTAATTTCATCTTTATTAAAATATCTGTTATGTCATGGTCAGTCATTAGCTAAGATGTACACTGTACAGATTCCGAAATCTTCATGGAAACAACCCATGAATTGATATCATTGCTATTTTTGAAAAGCAACTTTTCATCTCATCTTGCTGGATTCTGACATCTTTTCAATGTCCTTGGAAAATCCTTAACCTGCTTCATGGAGCATCTGGTATTTAAGGAAAAGAGAGTGGATCCAGGGAAAAACCACATTCCAATATTACCAGGTTTTCCCAACTAGGATCTATAATTGACCAGCAACTCTCAAAGTCATAACTATAATTTTCCAAAACTGAGTATTGTAGTCATGTATTTATTTCTCATGTTCCCTTTATCCATGATGGGCAAAGATCCTAAAGAGAAAGAAGCCTGCCCACACTGTACCTATCTATCAGATATTTAAATTCCTCAAGCTCCTTTTCAAGGCTTAAGTGAGAAAAAATGTTAGCTTTTCATCCCAGAAAATCTGAGACCGTTCTAGTCACCAGGTTGACATTGGGCAGTGTATTAAAAAGCAAAGTCATCACTTTGATATTGGGCACAACTCATTACATCAAATGATATTAGGTCATTCGTAAAGTCATACTCCTAGCTAGAATTGTCTTGCTCATTTTGTTGACACTATATCCAAAAGTTTATCATCATATCTTTCTTCTATTGTGGCGAAACTTTTAAAACTTCAAGAATTACCTTTAAAACTAATCCATCTCTCTCCAAGTATTAATCTATTGTCTGTTATGAGTACTTTAATTGGGTGTTAGATTATTAGACCGCTTTCCAGAGTTATCACAGTCCAGATCAAAGCCACGCAGAATATATTCAACTATTGGAGGTACTTAACTAGAAGCAAGGATAACAGATCAGGGTATGACATCATCACGCAGTACCCTAGGTGCCTTTGGAAATAAAGGAGTGATAACAAGACTTATTGGGTGTCTGTTTTATTCCAAGCATCATCCTAAACACTTTACATCTGCTGCTCATTTAATTCAAAGTCCTGAGAGTAAGTGCATCATTCTGTTTTGTAAATGAGATAACTTGGGCTTAAAAAGTGTAAACTTCCTGTCCACAGTCATAGAACTAGTATAATCATTGGTACCAGAATTCAGCACAGGCATATTGTTATTCCTGGGCAAGGGGTAGTCAGGCGCCAGCGCTGAGAACATCCTATCAGGCCCGTATCATTTCACTAAGAGGAGGATGTTATGCTTTTTCTTTTTTTTATTCAACAAAGACCTATTAAGCACCTACTGTGTGCCAAACCCTTTTTTTAGTTCCTGGGAAAACAGTTGTAACCAAATTGAAATGTCTTTATTCTTATCAAGTTTATATGATAGTGGGAGCGCATTTAGTTTTATTTGCTATGTTTTCTGCTCTGTCTATAAATATTTCCAATAATGACAAAAATTCACTACACCATATACTCTCTAGTGTGCATATTTGAATATGTATTTGTATACACAGACTTCCCTGGTGGCTCAGTGGTAAAAGAATCTGCCTGTTCAATGCATGATACAGGGAGCTCGGGGCTGGTGCACTGGGATGACCCAGAGGGATGGGATGCGGAGGGAGGTGGGAGAGGGGTTCTGGAGGAGGAACACATGTACACCCATGGTGGATTCATGTCAATGTATGGCAAAACAAATACAATATTGCAAAGTTAAAAAATAGATAAATAAACTAATTAAAAAAAAAAAGAATCTGCCTGCCCATGCAGGAGACACAGGTTCAATCCCTGGGTCAGGAAGACTCTCTGTAGAAGGAAATGGCAACCCACTCCAGTCTTCTTGCCTGGGAAATCCCATGGACAGAGGATCCTGGAGGGCTACAGTCCATGGGATCACAGAATCAGACATGACTTGCAAATAATCAGCAGCAACAGCAGCCAGCGCAGCGCACTCCCCTGTCGGGGCGGTGCGGCTTACACACACACACACACACACACACACACACACACACACACATACATATATACTCCTCAAATGGTAAACAACTAAAATGTATTTGTGTTTAATTTTTTAAAAATTCCTCTGTGGGAGAAGCATGAAGAGGACACACTGGCCAATAGAACTAAAAATATCAACCAAACAGTTCACACCTACAAGGCTTAGTATGAACATTAAATTTCCAAACGTTGGATAACGCAGCATCTGAATCTGATACAAGCTGAGACCTGTTTAAATATGTGCATGTGTAGACATCCTAACTGAGCCATTAATGGATTTGTAAGTTACTGAATAAATCTTTCATCTCACAGTTGCAAATGACCGAATATATGTCTACTTCTGTTTTCATGTGGTAATTGAATGCATCAAACTATAATTAGTTTCCAACTTAGATATATTTTTCTTGAACACAGCAGTTATGAGCATGACAGCCCCATCTCCAATTTGCACTTTCTAGTTTTCACTGCGTTTAGGTTATTCAAAAAAATTGAGTGTATAAGACTCATGTTAAACTAGTACTATATGAATGAGAAATAGTTTTATTTAAGTCACTGTTTCCATTGATCTAAATAATTCCCTTCTGTTCATTCTATCCCTTATACTCACTGGAATAAAAGGGAAGAGAAATGTATAAATCCCAGGGAGCCTAATTCAAAAACTAAAAAAAAAAAAAAAAATGCATTTTTTTTTAGTTTTAGAGAACTAAAAGTATTTCCATGTTTTAATTTTATGCTTCTCTAATTTACATAGCAAATACTAACAGCTTATGAAATACCTTGAACCTCTGAGAGGTCAGACATTTTAGCAAGTGTTTCTAATAAGGCATTCTACATACACATCGATAAAATGGAGGATTATAATAAATACATAGAAACTCAAAGTCCACAATCATTATCAGATAAGAACTTTTAGACAATCCAAGGCTCAGAATTACACTTTTGTTAGCAGTCATGTGCATCGCTTTGTTTGGAGTCATAATCATTTTGTTCAGTATGATTTGTCAATTATGAGAAACCAAAAATTTAAAGATGTGGTATATATGTATATAATGGAAATACTACTCAGTCATAAAAAAGAATGAAATAATGCCATTTGTAGCAACATGGATGGACCTAGAAGTTATCACACTAAGTAAGTCAGAAAGAGAAAGACAAATACATGGCACTAACCACCTCCATTGTACTTGAGACTTCATAAAAATAGATATCATTAAGATGTTCCACATGTACTTCTCCAAAGCTCTGGTAGCAAAGCCAATAAACCAATTAGACCAGCCCAAACAAATTCGTAACCTTTGGAGAATTTCCTGTACCTAATGCATGTGTAAACATTTATGGCATAAAAATTGCAAAAGTAGAGAAATGCAATTCAGGCATCTTTGTGTCCAATGACATTCTCCTAACTAAATAACGTTCCATTTTCACAAGTTTCACTAAAATTTTTGTGAAGAAGTAACAGTAGATGAAAACAAACAAAAAAGTTCAAACAGTTGTGCATCTACCATGTGAACAACAAATTGCTATAAACACTGTATGATAATAATATATTATATATTATACTATTACATATTTTATATATACATAATATTATAATATATTGTATATATTATATATTATATTAAATTATATATTATATATAATTTAATCTATATATTAATAATGATATTTATATTATATATTATATATTGTATATACTATAGATATTTATAATATATATATCTAGGACTAATAAATAATATAATAATATATATACTAATCATATATAATATATATTAACATATATTATATATAATATATATAATATATATTATTTATTTATTTAATAAATATATTAAATAAATAAATATGATTAAATATATAATTAAATATAATATATAATGTTATATAATATATTATATTAATATATATGATTATATATTTAATTATATAATAATATTGTATATTAATTATTTTATATATTATAATATATATAATTATATTATATATTATATGCCATATAATATATATAATATAAACGTATATTAAATATAATATAATTATCACATATATTAATGATAATGTATATTATTATTATATATAATAATTATTATAAATATTACAACAAATTATATTTATATTTATATGTAATATATTACAATTTAATATGAATATAAATATAATTAATTAATTATTAAATAACTAGTAAATATAATTACTAAATATAATATATAATTTATATAAATTATACAATATTATATATTACATAATATATTAATATATTATATATTATATTAATATATTGATATATAATATTATATAATACATATTAATATGTTACATATTATATATAATATATAATATATAATAATATAGAATATTATATAATATTAAATATATTATATAATAAATTAAACATATTGTATAATAAATTAAATATATCATAATAAATAATAATAATTATTATTATATAATATTAAGTATTGCATATAATAAATTAATACATTATATATAATAAATAAATACATATAAATATATATAATATATATTATATATATATAAATTCCATCATTTATTAGTCCTAGATATCCATTAATGTGCTATCACTCCATGAGAGAATGCATTGCAAAGGAGTAAGAACTGATTTTCTTAGAAAAAACTTCTAGCTATACAAAAACACACTTTCACATGTGCCTTTTTGTGCCTGCATGCTAAGTCATTCATATGTATCTGAATCTTTGCGACCCTATGGACTGTAGCCCACCAGGCTCCTCTGTCTACAGGATGGGATTCTCCAGATAAGAGTACTGGAATAGGTTGCCATGCCCTCTTCCTGGAGATCTTCCTAACCCAGGGATCAAACCCAGGTCTCTTATGTCTCCTTGGCAGGGAGGTTCTTTACCACTAGTGCCACCTGGGAAGA
Source organism: Okapia johnstoni (assembly GCA_024291935.2). NCBI lineage: Eukaryota > Metazoa > Chordata > Mammalia > Artiodactyla > Giraffidae > Okapia > Okapia johnstoni. Next base: position 5,187,888 of record CM044321.1, on the reverse strand, counting down.
CCTGTAGGTAGCTTTAAAGGTCTCCTAAAATAAATATTTGATTGAAAGTGTTCTTAGCCAAAATAAAGCAACCAATCACCTGAAAGCATGCTTTCACCACATGATGCAAAGAATCGACTCATTGGTAAAGACCCTGATGCTGGGAAAGATTGAGGGCAGGAGGAGAAGGGGGAGACAAAGGACAAGATGGCTGGATGACATCACCGACTCAGTGGACATGAGTTTGAGCAAACTGTAATTGTGGAGGATGGGGAAGCTTGGCATGTTGCAGTCCATGGGTGGCAAAAAGTTAGACATGACTTAGCAACTGAACAACAACAACAAAAGAAATGCTTGATTGAAAGGTGTTCTTTAGCCAAAATAAAGCAACTAACCCAGAATTTTTTTCTTTTAATCTTGAAATTGAGCATCCAAACACAAATCATTAAAAAAAAAAAAAAAACTCTATTTGTTCCTTGACTTGCAAAATATCACTTCCACTCATACATACATTTTTAGTCATGATGATGATAACCAGGATGAATATTTCTGCCTTGGCAGTGACAATGTCTTTGGTGCCCAATGTCTTTGGTGCCTAATAGAAATAGTTTAAAGGCCATGTATACTATAGACAAATATGCACCATTTATTAACATGTGACGTTGACTTTCAAGCATTTCCTTCATCCCCCCTCTGCCAGCCCCCATACCACTGCCATCACCACCCACCAGAGTCAGATCCTAATGCATCTGACTGAACACAATTTCTTGAAGCCTTGTTTTTATCCTAAAAATGTATGTGATTTCAAATATTCTACTATAATATGCCCGAATTCATTTTGCTATAAATGGATTTTCCCACCTCTGAATCTTCCAGGAAGATGTAGCACATTGATCATGTGAGTTTGGAGACACTGGCAACTTTGTCATGTATCTCCAGCTTGGCTGGAGAAGCATTTTTATAATTTCAAAATATCAACCCGCAATCAACCAAAATTGGTGCAAAAAGAACAAGCCTCAAAGCTCCATCCTTCTGACTGTTACCTTGGAACCCACTTATCCTTCTGATGGGTAAATGCGAAAGTACTAGTAACAATTCCCTCGTGGCCCAATGGTAAAGAATCCACCTGCCAATGCAAGAGATGCAAGTTCGATCCCTGGGCCTGGAAAATCCTCTGGAGAAGGAAACGGCAACCCATTCCAGTATTCTTGCCTGGAAAACCCCAAGGACAGAGGAGTCTGGCAGGCTATAGTCCATGGGGGTCACAGAAGACTCAGGCACAACTTAGTGACGAAACAACAAAGCGACAACAAACGAACTCCGAGGGCAGAGACCTTCATCCTTTGCGTTCACCATACGTATGGATAGCCACAGGACAGAAGGGCATAGCAGTGCAATTCAAAATAAGGAACCAAGAGGATAAGAAAAGATCCAGGAAAAAGAACAGAGTTGACCTACCACGTGAGCAAAAAAGCTTTGGGTTTCTCTTTGTTCCTTAATTTTCAGTTCTCACTATTTAGCTCTGTAGCCATCAGTGTTCTTAGCTTTGACTCATTAACATGTTTCTCCTTTAGAATTTATTTTGTACTTTCATTCCTCCTAAAGGTTGGATTCTGAACATGACCATTCCTCTACATTTTAAATTTTCTTCTGTTAACACAGGGAGCTTTACAATGAACCATAGATATTGTTTTTTATAAAAGGGCATTAGCACATTATAACAATGGTCCCACCTGGAACATTAGGAGGTTGATTCTCCACCCTTGCTACTTGTTTTACAAATCAAACTGGGGCTGATGGATAACAGCTCCAATTCTGATTCTCTCCCTGGGGTACATCTAGAAGCTACTGAATAAAATCTTGTCATTGGTAGCTCAGTCGGTAAAGAATCTGCCTGCAGTGCAGGAGACCTGGGTTCTATCCCTGGGTCAGGAATATCCCCTGGAGAAGAAAATGGCAACCCACTGCAGTATTCTTGCCTGGGAAATCCTGTGGACAGAGGAGCCTGGTGGACTGCAGTCCACGACGAACACCACCACATTGCTTTAACAATTTTTACCACAAGTTCTACTTCCCATTCCATCAAGAAATCATCCTCTGTTTGTGTGTCACCTTGAGTCACGACGTGGGAGCCACCAAGATCAGTAGTGAGTTTATAGAACACACAGCAGATAATCAAAAAAATAGAAACCCAGTAAAACAAGTAATCTTGTGACACCTCTGTGGGATAAGTATATTTTCTGTCATTTAAGGACCAAGGAACTCAGAAATTAATTCAGTGACCTGAGGCCATCCAATGAATGAGCAATGGAGCCAGAATTCAAATCCACGCCTGACTGACCTCAGAGTAAAGTCCTTGGTGACTCCACTGTCCCGCGTCCTTCCTTCCTCCAGTGCCCATCTCAAGGAATGCAAACTCTTAAATTGCCTTTTCTGATATATCTACCATTCTTTCAATTCTTCCTTTCCCCAACAATTTAAGCAAAGAAAACAGAAAAAAAAAAAACTTCTATTTTTAAAGGGATGGTTTACTAAGGAAAAGAAAATCCAAGAAAAGTAAACCTTCAAACTGTTTAAACATTTACCATTATTTTAAATTTATTTTCTGAAAACTATTTGGTGAGGGAAAAAGGCTAAAATACATTGTTCTTTGGTGATACTACTTAAAGAATTGCCCTCATGTTCACTATAAGAAGATACTGCATATTTTTTTCACTATTCTCCTCCCTTAGAATTACAGTATAACAATCCTGTTCTGTAACATAAAGTTTAGAATTCCTAGATTGTAAAAAGCCTAGAGATAGCTTAGGAATGATTGATGACAATTTGTTTGGAAAAACCCTGAAAATAATAAATAAAAGGACTTGGAGTATAAACACATGTATGTGGGGGAGAGAGCTGGAACCCAAAGCTCCCCAAATTGGTCAGGGAAGCAATTTGCCCTTTATCAGGTTGATCAAAAACTCGTCTTATAAAACAAACAACAGAAAACTTCTGCCGCAATTACTCAGAATTGTGGCTAATTGGCTATGTACTTATTAAAACCTAGAAGTCCAGTCAGCAAAGTTGAAGCAGGCTAAATGGGCTTAGGAAAAAAAAGAAAGAAAGAAAAACCTTTCGGATAATAGCTCTCTTTAGGGTCGCAGAGCAGCTTCTTACAGGCTAAATTTATTTTAGGATGGTACCTCTTATTTCTGTTGTTGGTTTTACCATCATCATTGTCATCGTCATTTTTGCTGTCCTGTTGCTTTTTCAATTGTCCTTTTTTTCCAGCTGAACTAGAGCATGTTCAAAGTGATGCTTTATGGTTAAGTACATTCATGTATATGATCATTTGGGTTGTTGCAACAACAGTGTTTATATCCCCAGTGATTTTCAGAGTCATATAGTATCACGATTAAAGAAAGTAAGAAGTCTTATTTTTTCTGAAAAAAGTGACAAAAATAATATTGAGCTTCGAATATTAATTTTATACATATATGATTACGTTCTGTGTTTTTGTCTGTCTTTAAAGATCTTTCAACACCAATTCGAATATGTTTGAGTCATTCTAAATTATATTACATACATTTTACAGATTGAGTTTATAGTTCCTTCACTCCCTCCCCTCCCAAAAAAAGTATCATGGTCTGTGTTTATTAGAAAGAATTTCTTACATTTTCCAGCTCCAAGAAATTACAAAACAAATTACTTATACAGTAGTATATCCAAGAGTGTTTGCACAAGAAAAATAAAGATTCATATTATTTCTCGTTTACAATTCCTTAAGTCCACTCATGCAAACAGATGTGACCCTCTAGTATACCTTAATCTGGAGCACTTAACGTGTGTGTGTGTGTATGTGTATGTGTGTGTACACATACATATACATTCGTTTTAATTTGTTAGATGTGTGCCTATTTAAGACAGTTAAATCTCAATGACTAGCTCACTGCGCAAACAGACTGAAGACTTATTCATAAGGAAACACATTACGTAAATTCTCCACACAGTGATGGCAATAGCAGGCAGACTGCGGATATGACTTGAGTTACAAAGAACCCTTGGTGTGTAAATGGAATACATCATTCAGCCAATGTAAGGAAAACATATCTGAAACAATATGTTTTCCATGAACATCTTTTTTCTAATATTGGAAATGTAATTAACATATACACAACATGTCCCTATCTCTTATTCTGTTAAATTGCCAGAACTTGAACACAATTAAAGCAATAAGGCTGAATCACAGAGCAATATGAGATGAGGGATGCTAAAAGCGGTACTGTGCTCCAAAATCTGTGTAGAAAGATTACACAACAAACAGAACACTTCCAAGTTAGACTACTGCACCCATTTTTAGCTTTCTCAATCCTCAACTAATCAAGCATAGCTATTTTTTCCCTACAATCCTCTAATGGCTCATGCATAGATCTTGCTGGTTGTGGTGTAGCCGCTGAGTCATGTCTGATTCTTTTGCGACACCATGTACTAAGGCTCGTTAGTCCCCTTTGTCCATGGGATTCTCCAGGCAAGAATACTAGAGTGAATTGTCATTTCTTTCTCCAGGGATTCTTCCCCACTCAGGGATCGAAACTGTGTCTCTTGCATGGCAGGTGGATTCTTTACTCCTGAGACACTAGGGAAGCCCATGCATAGATCTTTCAGTTTATCAAAACCATTGTTCATAAATAGATACATATGTCTAAATGTACAATTCCAAGGTGAGTTAGAGAAAATGCAGGTGAAACAATGAATAGCTCAGATGGTCCACCAACAGTTAATTAAATAGAGGCCCTGAAACAGCAATGAAACTGCAAATCCAATAGCTGTAGTAAGTATAGACGTCTGTAAAGAGAAACCCCAAACATTGGAGGAGCAGACCTCAAGGCCTGAGATATCACTGGGCAAACCAGAAAGGAACGCACGCACCTTCACGTATAGCACACACAATCTGCAGTACAGACAAGAAGAATAATAGCAGCCTAAGACATAGTGTGACGTGGGATCTGGGTAATGAGATATGCAGTTGTCAACATAGACCCTTAGTACTTGTTGGCATCTTTAATCTTGTTTAACACAACTGGGACTAAAAGTCATTAGCCTCCCCCATCTGTTCACATAATTATATAAAACAGAAGTGGGGTCCACATGCCTGGATAGTCCCATCTACACATATGGGCCTCTTGGGACCCCCAAAACCTTTAAACTGTGAATATGAGGAACAATACTGTTAATAACTCAGGCACTATTTCATAATAACTAAGGCAAACCAATTCTGATAGTTTGAAATTGTGCAAGGTACTTAAGCTCTTGGAGCCTTGAGTTCCCCATCTCTAATATGTAGATCCTGGTCTGTGATACAGATCGAGATGAGATAATCCATGTGAAAATAGAGGCACAGTGAGACGTATATTACAACTGCAGAAAAACATATTAGCTGCTGCAGTGATGATGACAGTGATGATATATGTCTTAATTTCAACATCTTTTTTTAAAAATTAAGAAGTTTATTTATTTTTGGCAATATGACATGTGGGATCTTAGTTCCCCAACCAGGGGTTGAACCTGGACTTCTTTCACTGGAAGTGCAGAGTCTTAACTGCTGGACCACCAGGCAAGTCTCTTAATTTAAGTTTCTAATACAGTAGATTAGAAACCAAACACCAACAAAGGTCCATATAGTCAAAGCTATGGTTTTTCCAGTGGTCATGTATGGATGTGAGAGTTGGAGCATAAGGAAGCTGAGCGCCAGAGAATTGATGCTTTTGAACTGTGGTGTTGGAGAAGACTCTTGACAGTCCCTTGGTCTGCAAGGAGATCCAACCAGTCCATCCTAAAGGAAATCAACCCTGAATATACATGGGAAGGACTGATGTTGAAGTTGAAGCTCCAATACTTTGGCCACCTGATTCGAAGAACTGACTCATTTGAAAAGACTCTGCTGCTGGGGAAGATTGAAGGCAGGAGAAGGGGATGACAGAGGATGAGATGGTTGGATGGCATCACCGACTCAATGGACATGAGTTTGAGCAAACCCCAGGAGACTGATAGACAGGAAAGCCTGGCATACTGCAGTCCATAGGGTCACAAAGAGTCAGATGCAACTGAGTAAGTGAACTGAACTGAACTGAATACAGTAGGTTATTATTCAAGCATATGAACCAGTACCTTGCACATAAATAGGCATTCAATTAATATATATGTTGAAAGAATCAGTGAATATAACAATATGTCCCTATGGGATGGACAAGATGCCAACTTGTCACAAAGAATGCAGCTCATTTTCAGAGAGGCTAAATGAGTAATCTTACCCAGCTAGTAACCAGTATAAATGGGTGAGCAGAGATGTCTCCACTGTATCCCATTGTTGAATCGTAAGATCAATCCACTGTCACTGTTGTGGTTCTCGCTTGATCAACACGGCACATCTGTGAGTTACAGAGACCAGATATTTTAACCTCAAATGAGGATGAGCTAATCGATATCCAAAGAGGTTGAGCATTTTGCCTAAGATCATTCTGTACATCATAGGCAGATGGATTTTAAGCTGATTTTAGTGATGTGAATGAGAGTAGTCAGAGGAATTTTTCTCTGGCCCCAATATTTCCATGTTCTAGGTGACCAGTCAAGCCCATGGACATCTCTGGGCAAACAGGAATGAGAGAACTGACGTGTTATATTCGCACACTTCATCACGGCTATCATTTGACCTCTCAGCTGGTGACACAATGGACCGGCTACAAAAAACTTCTTATTCCTCCCCACTGACTACCACCGCGAATATTCCGTTTTGCACTTAAAGAGTACACCACCATATACTTATATACAGCTTCTTTTCCTTTTATGTATATTTTACATTCCATTCAAAGAGCAGTCTAAGACGTGACAGGCATTATGAATGTTGATTTCCCAGTGAAAACCTTTTTCAACAGTATCTTTGAAGCAATAGAACATGATTGTTCAAAATGCTGTGATTACCAGATGTGGGAGGGAACAAGAAAAGAGCTGTCTACTTGGTCACAGATTCTTTTTTACTAGGATGCTTTTGCAGACATAGAATATCTCTGGTTTTGAAAGCACATGCTCATAATAATATTAACAGATAAAAATAATAATGTCTAACTTGTCTTAATGACTTCATATGCATCAGACAGGCTCTAAGCGATTTACTCCTCATACAAAGATGCTGGTTAATACCCTGCCCTGCCCTGGGTCATGCAGGAACAGAGTTGGGGTTGAATTCAGGTGGTCTGATTCAGAGCCCAGGTTGGCATCAATGATTACAGCACAGAGGCTGCGCTTCACAGGTGCTTGAAGACGCCGATCACTTCTTTTGGGTGTTGACAGTCGAGAGATAAAGTACCGTTACGCCTTCATGAAGCCAAACAATGTCTGCTAGAAAAAGATTGCTCTGAGTTATAGCCATAGGTGGAACATCATCTTGTGTGTGTGTGTGGTTTTTTCATTTTTTGGTTAAGCTGTTTTTAAAGACAGCTTTCCCCATGACATTCAATATTCCATAAAAAAACACATGTGAGAAAACTCAGATTAGACAAAAAGTTGCTCGATTGTCTAATTAGCATACTTCTTTTTACTAGAAAAGGAGCGCTATGGAACCTCTGATTTTCTGTGTTTGCTCTGGCTAGTACGAAGCTGTGACTGAAGCTTTGAGCTGACCGCAGTAGCCTTACAAAGCTGAAGTCTTTGGTTCTGATTGTTCCCTTATTAACACTTTCAGTTCCTTGACTCGGTTATTTTCATTTTCATGCAGTGTAGGTTAATGAAATGCTATTGACTTAACGTGAACATTTTTAGTTTTATTATGTATGCATTTTAGTTTTCCCACCTTGAAATAGACCTGGACTTTTAGAAAAAGCAACCAAACTCAACTTCAGTGGGCAGTATTTTTATATGACCTTGGTTGAGTGAACTCTGGAGTTTTATGGTTTGCATTATTCACTCTTCAAGATAGACTTACTGTTGTTCGGAACTCCAATAGATATAAATGTAGTTGAGAAAAAAAATACAATTTTCTGTGTCATCTTTCAACAGGCTCCTCTTATGTTACATGAAACCCAAAGACTATTACAAATTAATGAAAGTCACAAACATAAATCAATCACATTTGATTATAATTATAACCTTTATTCACATCAGACTAATAAAAGAGCTGATCTTTGACACATAGCTCTTGGCAAAATCGATCCAAAGACCTCACTGCAATATAAAGGCTTTTTGAATAAAAATACAACATATAAATTGGTTCTTAAGGAACCATGGAGAATTATTTGGCAGACTTCATCAAGATCAAAGGATACTCTATGAAACTTTCAAAAACCAGAAACTCTTGACTCATTTAAATATTAACATAACAAACAACATTTAGCATCATATCTCTAAATATCAACTTGATAAGTTCACCAGAAGTAACTATTAGGTACTTTTGGATCTTATAGATTCTGTGGGTAGTCTTCCTAGTTTAATTGGGCCCCCAGTTATTATAATATGAGCTGTAAAAGTACTTGGTTATATAATATATTCTATTACGCAACCTGAGAGAAACCCGTTTTTTAAAAGGGAAAAAAGAAATAAAAGATATTTCACCAGACATCTATTATTTTTTCTTCATATTCTTTCTTCTTAGTATTATTGTTTTATTTCTATTATTTTTGTTTTCTTACTATTTTTGTTTCTCACTGTGAAAAATAAAATATCTAATTCATTAAATTAAAAAGACCATTTTTTTTCCCATAATACATGCTGCTAAGTCTCTTCAATCGTGTCCAACTCTGTGAGACCCCATAGACGGCAGCCCACCAGGGTCCCCTGTCCTTGGGATTCTTCAGGCAAGAATACTGGAGTGGGTTGCCATTTAGTGCAGCTGAAAATGTAGAAATTTTAAAATTCTGATATATAACCCTCTTTATTATGATAAAGCAGAAAGACTTAAGAGTCCCAGATTGACAGAAAAGGAGCATCTGAATTGGATAATGATGTCTCAAAGTATTCTACTGCTACCCAACGTACTATAATACTTACAAGCAATGATAATTATAGGACATCAACAATAAATGCAGAGAAAATCCAGGTAACATATGGGAAAGGAATGTACTGTACTTTTTTTTCTCCTCCTTTTAATTAGCACCAGCACATTAGCACACAGCCCCATTTACACTGCAGATTGATTGGTGTAAAATTCTTGTGTGTCATCTCAGGAGGCAAAGACAGAAGAAAGCCTTCAAAATAGTGATTTGCCTACTTCCTTCGACGTGAGTGATCCTCCTGAGGAGTGAGGAAAACAGACAGGTGATCTCTCCCCATGGCCTGGAGTGGATGCTTTTTGGAGGCTATGAAAGAGACAGGTACATAGTAGGACAGTGGTAACCTTTTTACTACAGAAAAAAAAACACAACAACAACTCATAGACTGCAGGTTGAAAGTATATGTACTGAATAAAATACCAGAAATTGTTCTTCTAAAATTATTTAAAAGTAATGATTGGCAGTATTGTGCAATCTATTTCCTACAGAAGAAAATATGGGCATGCACAGAAAAAAAAGGAAGATGGAAGTTTTATTCATATTAGCCCATTCAACTTGGAGTTTCTCTTGAAAATAGAGTTCATAGACAAATGAATATTAAAAAGGTTAATTTTCCAAGTAAGGATTTTTCTCCCAGTAGTGTATTCTAATGGAGAAGGCAATGGCACCCCACTCCAGTACTCTTGCCTGGAAACTCCCATGGATGGAGGAGCCTGGTAGGCTGTAGTCCACGGGATCGTGAAGAGTCGGACACGACCGAGTGACTTCACTTTCACTTTTCACTTTCATGCATTGGAGAAGGAAATGGCAACCCACTCCAGTGTTCTTGCCTGGAGAATCCCAGGGATGGTGGAGCCTGATGGGCTGACGTTTATGGGGTTGCACAGAGTCGGGCACAACTGAAGCGACTTAGCAGCAGCAGCAGCAGCAGTGTATTCTAAGGTGGCTCAGTGGTAAAGAATCTGCCTGCCAATGCAGGAGACGCTGGGGGACACGGGTTCGATCCCTGGCTTGGGAAGATCCCCTGGAGGGATCTCCTCCCCTGGAGGAGGAAATGGCAACCCACTCCAGTATTCTTGCATGGAAAATTCCGTAGACAGACGAACCTGGTGTGCTACAGTCTATGGGGTCACAAGAAGTCAGACACAACTTAGATACTAAACAACAGTAGTAGGAGCATATTCTAAAAACACCAGGCTCTTTTTCTTTCATTTGGGTTCTAGGGATTGGAATTGGTATGTTGTTTCAGAAAGAGGTGAATTTGTATCTTTCTGGGGCAACTGATTCCTTCAGGAGGCTTCCAAGAAACATTCTGGCATTGCCCTGCGTTAACACTCTGGTTGCGTCTATGTTCCAAATCTAGAGTTTGTGTCTACCATCACTGATGATGCTATTGTCCTTGGTCATTAGGAACATAAGGGCTTTTTGTTTTTTATTTTTGGTGGGGGTGGCTGTGCTGGGTCTTCAATGCTTTGCGAGGTCTTTCTCTAGTTGCAACGAACAAGGCTACTGTCTAGCTGTGGTGCACGAGCTTATTGTGGAGGCTTCTCCGGGTAGAGAGCGTGGGCTCTAGCCTCATGGGCTTTAGCAGTTGCAGGCATATACACTCAGGAGTTGTACCCCACAGGCTTAGTTGCTCCCCCATATGTGGAATATCCCTGGATCAGGGATCAAACCCGTATCCCCTGCACTGGCAGGTGGACTCCCATCACTAGTCCACCAGAGAAATTCAAGAAAGTGAGATATTATTTTTTTTTTTTTCAGGAATAACATGAGTTTTAAAGCCAGGTTAAGACTGCCTCTGAGCGAAACAGGAACTGAAACCTGAAAGCTGTGGACTCTGGCGTCAGCTTTTAAGGGGTAATTCAAAGTGTCATCTCAGACAAATCACCTAACCTTTGCTGAAAGTGTTAGCCACTCAGTTTGTGTCCAACCCCATGGACTGTGGCCCACCAGGCTCCCTCTGTCCATGGGATTTTCCAGGCAAGAATCCTGGAGTGGGTTGCCATTTCCTTCTCCAGGGATTCTTCCTGACCCAGGAATCAAACCTGGGTCTCCTACATTGCTGACAGACTCTTTACCATCTGAGTCACCAGGGAAGCTCAAAAACCTTGAAAGTGTTAGTTGCTCAGTCATGTCCAACTCTGTGTGATCCCATGGACTGTAGCCTGCCAGGCTCCTCTATCCATGGGATTTCCCAGGCAAGAATATTGGAATGGGTTGCCATTTCCTCCTCCAGGGAATTTCTCAACCCAGGGAATGAACCAGTGTCTCCTATGTCAACTGCATTGGAGTTGGATTCTTTACCACTTGAGCCACCTTGGAAGCCCCTGTAATTCACTTGTCCAGAAGTGAAATAAGAAGTGAGATATAACTTCAGAGAGAAAATTATGAACCCAGATCTGTTTGAAGAGGCATTTAGGTAGTATTCTTGAAAGTGACTAAGAGACTGTACCTCTAGCTGCTTTTTAATGTCTCTGGGATGGAAAAGAATCTAAAATTTATTCAGTTGTATTTCTCTGCTGTGATTCATCTAAGTGATGATATATAATAATATCTTAGTAAATCAGATTTTTTTGCTTTCGATTGAGGATAAATTTTTGTATTTTTTAAAAATACCTTAAGTAAGCCTTACTTCTCAATTAAGAATATAGTTTATCCAGTTCTCCTTTCATATATCCACAAGCTTTTAGCAGACCCTTGCTATAAGAACACACAGAGTAATTTTTTTTAATTAAAAGAGTATTTAAGTTGAGTTTTATTATTGAGTTTGAGAAAACTCTGGGAGATAGTGATGGACAGGGAAGCCTGACATGCTGCAGCACATGGGGTGGCAGAGTCAGACTTGACTTCGTGACTGAAGGACAACAGCATTAAAGGTGAGGAGCTCAGTATAAGCTACATATGAAAATCTCTGTCAGGTCTATAAGTTAAATTGACTGGCTTCTTGTTTATCCACAACTAGGGTAGATAGATAAATACAGAATGCCAGTTAAAGTTAAGTTTATGATAAACTTTGGATTATTTTTTTTAGGTTAATTATGTCTCTTGCAATGTTAGAATATACTTATACTAAATACCCCACATCCAAGGTAAGAGAAACCCAAGTAAGATGGTAGGTGTTGCGAGAGGACATCAGAGGGCAGACACACTGAAACTATAATCACAGAAAACTAGCCAATCTGATCACATGGACCACAGCCTTGTCTATCTCAATGAAACTAAGCCATGCCGTGTGGGGCCACCCAAGACGGACAGGTCATGGTGGAGAGGTCTGACAGAATGTGGTCCACTGGAGAAGGGCATGGCAAACCACTTCAGTATTCTTGTCTTGAGAACCCCATGAACAGTATGAAAAGGCAAAAAGATAGGGCACTGAAAGATGAACTCCCCAGGTCAGTAGGTGCCCAATATGCTACTGGAGATCAGTGGAGAAATAACTCCAGAAAGAATGATGGGATGGAGCCAAAGCAAAAACAATACCCAGCTGTGGATGTGACTGGTGATAGAAGCAAAGTCCGATGCTGTAAAGAGCAATATTGCATAGGAACCTGGAATGTTAGGTCCATGAATCAAGGCAAATTGGAAGTGGTCAAACGAGATGGCAAGAGTGATGGTCAACATTCTAGGAATCAGTGAACTAAGATGGACTGGAATGGGTGAATTTAACTCAGATGACCATTGTCTGCTACTGTGGGCAAGAATACCTTAGAAGAAATGGAGTAGCCATCATGGTCAACAAAAGAGTCCAAAATGCAGTACTTGGATGCAATCTCAAAAATGACAGAATGATCTCTGTTCGTTTCCAAGGCAAACCACTCAATATCACAGTAATCCAAGTCTATGCCCCGACCAGTAACGCTGAAGAAGCTGAACTTGAACAGTTCTATGAAGACCTACAAGACCTTTTAGAACTAACACCCAAAAAAGATGTCCTTTTCATTATAGGGAACTGGAATGCAAAAGTAGGAAGTCCGGAAACACCTGGCGTAACAGGCAAATTTGGCATTGGAGTATAGAATGAAGCAGGGCAAAGGCTAATAGAGTTTTGCCAATGGAACGCACTGGTCATAGCAAAAACCCTCTTCCAACAACACAAGAGAAGACTCCACACATGGACATCAACAGATGGTCAATACCGAAATCAGATTGATTATATTCTTTGCAGCCAAAGATGGAGAAGCTCTATACAGTCAGCAAAAACAAGACTGGGAGCAGACTGTGGCTCAGATCATGAACTCCTTATTGCCAAATTCAGACTTAAATTGAAGAAAGTAGGGAAAACCACTAGACCATTCAGGTATGACCTAAATCAAATCCCTTATGATTATACAGTGGAAGTGACAAATAGATTTAAGGGACTATATCTGATAGACAGAGTGCCTGATGAACTATGGACAGAGGTTCATGACATTGTACAGGAGACAGGGATCAAGACCATCCCCATGGAAAAGAAATGCAAAAAGCAAAATGGCTGTCTGAGGAGGCCTTACAAATAGCTGTGAAAAGAAGAGAAGTGAAAAGCGAAGGAGACAAGGAAAGATATTCCCATCTGAATGCAGAGTTCCAAAGAATAGCAAGGAGAGATGAGAAAGCCCTCCTCAGCAATCAATGCAAAGAAACAGAGGAAAACAACAGAATGGGAAAGACTAGAGATCTCTTCAAGAAAATTAGAGATACCAAGGGAACATTTCATGCAAAGATGGGCTCAATAAAGGACAGAAATGGTATGGACCTAACATAAGCAGAAGATATTAAGAGGAGGTAGAAAGAATACACAGGAGAACTGTACAAAAAAGTTCTTCACAACTCAGATTATCACGATGGTGTGATCACTCACCTAGAGCCAGACATCCTGGAATGTGAAGTCAAGTGGGCCTTAGAAAGCATCACTACAAACAAAGCTAGTGGAGGTGATGGAATTCCAGTTGAGCTATTTCAAATTCTAAAAGATGATGCTGTGAAAGTGCTGCACTCGATATGCCAGCAAATCTGGAAAACTCAGCAGTGGCCACAGGACTGGAAAAGGTCAGTTTTCATTCCAATCCCAAAGAAAGACAATGCCAAAGAATGCTCAAACTACCGCACAATTGCACTCATCTCACATGCTAGTAAAGTAATGCTCAAAATTCTCCAAGCTAGGCTTCAGCAATACATGAACCATGAACTTCCAGATGTTCAAGCTGGTTTTAGAAAAGGCAGAGGAACCAGAGATCAAATTGCCAACATCTGCTGGATCATCGAAAAGCAAGAGAGTTCCAGAAAAACATCTATTTCTGCTTTATTGACTATGCCAACGCCTTTGACTGTGTGGATCACGATAAACTGTGGAAAATTCTGAAAGAGGCCAGAAGTGTTGGCAGGGCTATGTTTTCTGGAAGGTTCTAAGGGAGAATCGGTTTCATGTCTCTTGACTTCTGGTGGTTGCCAGAAACCCTTGCTGTTCCTTGACTTGCTGCTGGATCAGTCAACCTCTCTCCACCTCCATGTCACATGGGTTTCTTCCTCTGTCTCTTCTTACCAGGACACAGGTCATATTGAATTAGGGGTCACCTTGATGATCTCATTTGATCTTGATTATAGGCACAAAGACCCCATTTCCAAATAGGATCATATCCTGAAGCCATGGGGGTTACTATTTCAATATATCTCTTTGGGGGAACAAATTCAGAACAATCTGTAATGTTGATATCATTGTTCTCTTGAGATTGATTCACTGAGAAAATAGGATATCCACATCAGCAAGTAGCTTCAGAAGAAACAACTGTCCTGCATATGGGACAATATGGGGTATTTAGAGCTTAAAACACTGAGTAGAGACAGAGGATCCACTTTAGGTGTGTTGTGTCAAATGGCAGAAATTTCACACCTGAAATTTTGAAGTGTTGAAATTTAAAATTCATCTGGAGCCTAGAGATATAAGCCACGAATCTCCAAAAGAGAGAGAAAGGCTTAATAGATTGAGTATAGCATTAAGAATTCTGTTGATAGAAGAACTGAAAATGAATCCTCAATTATATTGCTGGTGTTAGAAATTTACATAATATCTTTCTATGCATTCTGAAAGTGCTACCAAGATGGCTCAGCAGGTTAAGAACCCACCTGCCAATGCAGGAGACATAAAAGATGTAGATTCAATCCCTGGGTCAGGGAGATCCCCTGGAGGAGGAAATGGCAACCCACTGCCGTATTCTTACCTGGGAAATCCCATAGAAAGAGGAGCCTGGCAGGATACCGTTCATGGGGTCACAAAGAGTCCCACACGGCTGAATGACTAAGCACATATGCACGCAGGGCTGCTGTAACAAACTGCCCCAAACTGGCTTAAAGCAACAGAAATACATTCTCCTACAATTCTGGAGGATAGGCACCTAACATCAAGATGTCAGAAGTGCCGTGATCCCTCTGAGACTCTGGGTGGAAACTCCCTCTGCCTTTTCTTAGCATCCGACCTTGGCTTTCCTTGCATTGCCGCTCCATCCCTCCAGTCTCTGCTTCCATCATCACAGGGTGACCTCTCTCTGTGTCTGCATCTCTTCTCTTCTAAGGACACAGATATTGTTGGATTAGGGTCCACCCTAATCCCTAATCTTAACTTGATTATATCTGCAAAGTGAAGTGAAGTGAATCCACTCAGTCCTGTCTGACTCTTTGTGACCCCATGGACTGTAGCCTACCAAGCTCCTCAGTCCATGGAATTTTTCAGGCAAGAGTACTGGAGTGGGTTGCCATTTCCTTCTCCAGGGGATCTTCCTGACCCAGGGATCGAACCCAGGTCTCCCACATTGCAGGCAAACGCTTTACCATCTGAGCCACCAGGGAAAAGACCTATTTCCAAATAAGGTCTCATTCACAGTTCCTGTGGGTTGGATCACCACCATATCCCCTGGAGAACAAAATTCAAGCTTCCACATGCTGTCACCATTCTCAATTTAATATAAGACTAGCGTGGATTGCTTGAAAGTTGATCACTTGGCAATTTGATTGATGTTTTGGGCATCAATTAGGTATTTTCAAAATGTATTTTTAAAACATTTTTTTAATCTATAATAAGAAATAACCCCTAGACTGTTTGGAACTGGGAACCCTTCTGGGTTCTGCTGGTTTGAAGGAAATGTAACTGCCAGTGGTCCTCTCCATCAGCTCAGAGGGTCATGTGCTAAGCGCTCATTTGGTGGGGTAATGGAGAATTACACTGAGTTTCATTTAATAAATTATTTCAAAGATGCCTTTTCTTTGAAATAATTGGAGACACTATAAGCAGCCCAAAGTAGAGCTCAGAATCATTGGTACCAAAAATATCTTTTTATAGGGATAAATATCTGAGTATACATTAAAAATGAAATAATTCAAATCTGCTATTTTTCTCCTGATAAACTCTATGATTGATTCTTCCTTTTGCTTCAGCTGTCTATTTTATAAAACGCTTTTATTAATGTCTGTAAGGCAGAATTACCTGTTCAAAATGGCACAATGATAAATTGTTTTTATTAGTAAAGGTGACCTTGGGGCTTCCCAGGTGACTCAGATGGTAAGGAATCTTCGTGCAAGGCAGGAGACCTGGGTTTAATCCCCAGGTTGAGGAGGGCATGGCAACCTACTCTGATATTCTTGCCTGGAGAATTCCATGGACAAAGGAGCCTGGTGTGCTTGGAAAGAATTGGACGCAACTGAGTGACTAACATTTTCACTTTCAAAGGTGACCTTCAATCTCTTTAAGTAATTTTAACGTAGTAAAGAATCTGTCTGCAATGCAGCAGACCCTGGTTTTATTCCTGAGTCAGGAAGATCTCCTGAAGAAGGGATAGGCTACCCACTCCAGTATTCTTGGGCTTTCCTAGTGGCTCAGACAGTAAAGTATCTGCCTGCAATGGGAGACTTGGGTTCAATCCCTGGGTTTGGAAGATCCCCTGGAGGAGGTCATGACAATCCACTCCAGTATTCTTGCCTGGAGAATCCCCAGGGAGAGAGGAGCTTGGTAGGCTACAATCCATGGGGTCAGAAAGAGTCAGACACAACTGAGCGACTAAGCACAATTATTTTAAAAAGAAAATATAAGGGAAGTTCTAAGCAAATTCTAAAATTTTGAGTTCTGTTTTTAAATCATTTTGGACATATTTGAATAATATTCGGTAAGATTTCCATTTATGTATGCATTAACTATTCAACAAAATATTTAAAAAAAAACAGCTTTCCTTAAGAATTTGAACTTTTCTTCTTGTAAATTTGAGTCTATTATATGTAGTTATACATAGATAGGGCCTCCCTTGTGGTTCAGATGGTAAAGAATCTTCCTGCAATGCAGGAGACCCAGCTTAGATCCCTGGGTTGTGAAGATCCCCTGAAGAAGGGAATGGCAACCCACTCTAATATTCTTACCTGGGAAATCGTATGGACAGAGGAGGCTGACAGGCTCCAGTCCATGGGGTGGCAAAGAGTCAGACAGGGCTGAGTGACTAACCCTTTCACTTTCATATGTAGATAAGAGACATAAATCTGTTCTTTCCTTTCATTCCTCAATGCCCCAAGCTTCCCTCACTAAGGGGGCCAGTCTCATCAGACACCAGAAGCTCTGATTTGGGGCAACTTTCTTTAGTTTCTCAGTGTCTCTCCTTCCATGTTTGTAAAGTAAAGGGAATTGGATTAGGTTCTTTGCAAGCTAAGAAATGCCGAGACACTAACTGAATCAGTTTTGAAATATTTGTGGAGAGTCTTGCTTGATAATAACACACTTGGACAGTTAAGTATTTAGACAGAGCTTAATGAAGAGGGTGTGAAAACAGCAAAGGCAGGGTAGGCTGATTCAGGCATGAAAAATCATACAGCAAACCAAAGTGGCACACCTGCCTTCATCCTGGGGACAAAAAAAAATGTGTGTGACTAACCGATAATCCACCCCACAGTTACAAGGGTGATTAATTAACTGGGAATGCATGATTCTTGACTACAAACTTGCTCTTATTCAGTGTGAGTCATGCCATACAAATTAATGTTGTCTCCTAGACCTGCAATTCTGTGTAGTCGATGCCAAAGGCTCTTTTCTAAAAGGAGCAAAAGGAGCAGATTATACGTCAAGAAATCTCATCAGGTCATGTCAAACTCATCTCAAGCTGCAACCGACCCAGCCCTATGCCACATTTTATCATTATCATACACCCCAGCTCAGTCATTTTGCCCTTAGGTGTCCAAAGGTACT
Source organism: Okapia johnstoni (assembly GCA_024291935.2). Lineage (NCBI taxonomy): Eukaryota > Metazoa > Chordata > Mammalia > Artiodactyla > Giraffidae > Okapia > Okapia johnstoni. Next base: position 5,169,690 of record CM044321.1, on the reverse strand, counting down.
TAGAAAACAACAAGACAACTTCATTAAGGTTGGCGCATTACCAGAAATCCAGATGCTGAATGCAGCGTGCACAAAAGGGCTGGCTGACACACGTATCTGGTTCATGAGACCTCCGGGGCGATCACCGTCAGGAGGCATGAAGGACATGTATCAGGAGTCCAGTGTCTGTGATGGAGGAGGGGCAGACTGGCATCACAGAAGAGATGGCTGTTCAGCCAGCTGCATGATGGGCACTGATACTTAGAAAGAGCCAGGCTCTCTTCTCACGTTGTTTCTTACGAATCATCTACCTGTCTTTCATCACAATGCATGCTAAGTCGCTTCGGGCGTGTCTGACTCTGTGCAACCCCATGGACTGTAGCCCGCCAGGCTTCTCTGTCCATGGGATTTCCCAGGCAAGAATACTGGAGTGGGTTGCCATGTCCTCCTCCAGGAGATCTTCCTGACTCAGGTATCGAACCTATGTCTCTTGCATCTCCTGCATTGGCAGGGGGGTTCTTTACCATAGAGCCACCTGGGAAGCCCGGATCACAATACTCAGGGTGAGTCTCACATGTGCTTCCACGAGGATTAGCAAAATGTAGAGTGACCTTGAAACAAGGACCCTGTGGGGATTTCTGGGCAAGGAAGCCTTTCTTTTTTAAATTTTATATAATTCTGTAATTTTGGGCTGCACTGGGTCTTCACTGCACCACTTGGACTCTTCACTGAGGCATGTGGGGGCTTCAGTAGTTGTGGCGTACGGGCTTGCTAGTTGCAGCTTAGGCTTGGTTGTTTCCTAGGATGTGGGATCTCAGCTCCTCAACCCAGGATCGAACCCACGTCCCCCGCATTGGAAGGCAGATTCTTAACCACTGAACCACCAGAGAAGTCCTGTTCCCCCAGATTCTTGTAGGGAAAATGCTCCAGCCTCCATGACCTTCCCTGAGTCCCACAGGGCAGATTCAAACTGTCAGGCTAATCAGGGAAGGGAGGGGAGTGCAGAGACCAGGGAGGAGCAGTCAAGAAATGGAATGGGCCTGCCTCTGCCTCAGGACCAAGATGCTAGGAAAGATGGAGGGCAGGAGGAGAAGGGGACGAAAGAGGATGAGATGGGTGGATGGCATCACCGACTCGGTGGATATGCGTTTGAGCAAACTCTGGGAATTAGTGAAGGACAGAGGAGACTGCATGCGTCCATGGGGTCCCAGAGAGTGGGACACGACTGCATGGCTGAACCAGTAGGGGATATACATAACAATATCTTCAAGCTCTTTATAACTCTAAAACTCCCAGCATATGGAATTTCTCAGCATTCCAGCCAGAGAAGACCCCCTGAGGCCAGATTAAAGGAGTTTAGGCCCTGTGGTGGGGGTTTAGTCACTAAGTCGTGTCCAACTCTTGCAACCCCATGGACTGTAGCCCACCAGGCTCCTCCATCCATGGGTTTCTCCAGGCAAGAATACTGGAGTGGGTTGCCATTTCCTTCTCCAGATGATCTTCCCAACAGAGATCTCCTGCATTGCAGGCAGATTCTTTAACTGAGCTACAAGGGAAGCCCCTGGGCACACCCTAATCTCATCAACAACCCCGCCCTCAAACCATTGTTATAGAAACTCACCAAGGCTTCCCGGGTTGGGACATATGGCTTTGGAGGGCAGGCGCTCGCCCAGGGCACCCTTGCATTCGACATTCCCGAGGATTTCTCTCTTGCTTCATCAGTGCTTGGACAGAACAGACCCAGGGACACCCCTTCCTCCAGCCTCCAACCACATGGGGACCTTCTTTCCAGCCTCAGCCTTTGGAATCAGCCACTTAGCTGTCCTCCAACACCGGGACCAGCCAACTCTAGTTGTTGAGCTTAACTCCTTGTTACTGATCAGCCATGAGTTTCCAGATTCATCTGGATTTTCCCCCCAAGGTGGAGACGGTCCTCCAGCACCTTATGGACCTGCATCTGCAAGCCTGCTGCACCTACCTGTCTCTGGGCTCCCATTTCAACCTCAAAGATGTGTCTCTGGACGACTTGGAGAATTTTTCTGCAAGTTGGCCTTGGAGAAGCTCGAGGGCGCCAATACCCTCTCCCAAATGCAAAAGCAGAGCAGCGGCTGTACCCTTTCCTGGAAGTGGAGAAGCCTTCCCAGGATGAGTAGGGTACAGCCCAGGACATTCTGGAGGCCACCGTGCTCATAGAGAAGAACCTGAAGCAGGCCCTTTTGGGTCTGCGTGGCCTGTTTTCTGCCTGTGCAGACCCCCACTTCTGTTGCTTCCTGGAGGTCTACTTCCTCGACAAGGTGGTGAAAGTCATCAGGAAGGTGGGAGACCACCTGACCAACCTCCACAGGCCGACCGGTCCCAGGCTGGGCAGAGTAAGTATCTCACCTGCAGGAACCCAGCAGCCTTTGAGGAGTGACTGCCCTCCCCACTCCAATCTCAGGGCTTCTGCCTGAAGCCTCTCTCTGCAGCCACTGTTGTTCAGTCACTCAGTCATGTCTGACTCTTGGCGACCCCATGGACAGCAGCACCCCGGACTTCCCTGTCCTCTGTCTCCCCGAGTTTGCTCAAACTCATGTCCATGACACTATGTAACCATCTCATTCTCTGTTGCCCCTTCTCCTGCCCTCAATCTTTCCCAGCATCTGGGTCTTTTCCAATGAGTTGGCTCTTCTCATCAGGTGGCCAAAGAATTGGAGCTTCAGCATCAGTCCTTCCAGTGAATATTCAGGGTTGATTTCCTTCACCACTGATGGATTTGGTCTGCTTGCTGTCCAAGGGACTCTCGAGTCTTCTCTAGCATCATAGTTTGAAAACATCACTTCCTCAATTTTCAGCACATAGTCCAAACCTCACATCTTTATATGACTACTGGAAAAACCATACCTTTGACTATATGGACCTTTGTCAGCAAAATGATGTCTCTGCTTTTTAATATGCTGTCTAAGTTGGTCATAGCTTTTCTTCCAAGGAGCAAGCATCTTTTAATTTCATGGCTGCAGTCACTGTCCACAGAGATTTTGGAGCCCCCAAAAATAAAGCCACTTGGCAGCTTTTTAACACCCTGGAGCCTTTTCCCAAGCCTTGTATCAACTGGAAACAATAAAGTTTTTGTTTAAAAAAAATAAAAGTAGATTGTGGACAAAGCAATAAAGCTATTCTACCTCACCCAAAACTATCTCCGAGATTTGATTCGATACTGGTACACAGAGGCTGAGGTCTTGGCATCAACCTCAGGTAGTTAGGGCCAGAATTCATACTAGGATCTGATCTTTTGATCCAGAGCCTACACTTCCCAGACTGTTCGAGCAAACAGTGCACAGATAAAATACTATGATACTGTCTTTTGTTTGCATTTTTATTGAAAAATTGCTTCAATTCTCAAAATTTTGTATTGAACAACGATGAGAATTAGCAAAAAGGAGTGAACTATGATTAGATATTTATTCGTAATATGCTGCTCAGTTGCTTCAGTCATGTCCAACTCTGCGACCCCATGGACTGTAGCCCGCCAGGCTCCTCTGTCCTTGGGATTCTCCAGGCAAGAATATTGGAGTGGGTTGCCATGCCCTCCTCCAGGGGAACCCCCCGACCCAGCGATCAAACCCACGTCTCCTGCATCTCCTGCATTGGCAGGCGGGTTCTTTAACAATAGTGCTACCTGGGAAAAGCCCAGATTAGACATTCAGGTGACCTAAACCTACCCAGATAAATAAGATGGAGTTACTATAACAAATCATTAACTGAATATCTTCTTTGGGTATATTTGGAGTGACTAGATACCATCCAAAAATATAATAAACTCAAAAATATAATGAAAAGCAGAGGGCAAATATGTAACTTCCCAGGTGTTTATCACCCAAACCATCTTGTCACATAGTCATCTCTAAGTGTCAGTGGCGGAGGTCTGCACCAGCTGGTCGCTACACTGGCTACTTTCAAAAACTCAGAAAGGAAATCTGTCTGAGCCTTGGTTTTGCATCTGTGAGAAGAGGCTTCCCTGGTGACTCAGTGATAAAAATTGTGCCTATCTATGCAGGAGACTCAAGAGATGGGGGTTTGAATCCTTGTTTGGGAAGATCCCCTGGAGAAGGGAATGGCAACCTACTCCAGTATTCTGGAGAATCCCATGGACAGAGGAGACTGGTGGTCTATAGTCTAGGCGTGTGTGCTAAGTCGCTTCAGTGGTGTCCAACTCTCTGTGACACTGCACAGTGGCCCACCTGGGAAAGCTATAGTCCATGGGGTTACAAAAGAGTCAGACATGACTTAGCCACTAAACAACAACAAAGGAGAAGATAGAAGTGGAAAGAATTTGCGCAGAGACATAAATCTGGGCACATGCTTATTAAAATGAGTCACAGAGTGAAGGTATTTGAAAGTCCGTGGTTTGCATCTGGACCAGATGCTCCCTCTTCTGAACATGAAGCCTTTCCTGGGGACATGGTCATGCCTGCCTGGATCTATAATGAACCCTTTCCTCATTGTGTTGTTTGATGAGCTCTGTGCTCTAATGTCCATACTACCTCTTCAGCATTTTCCTATTCCTGAAGAATTGGCTGCAATCAATGGCTTACCATAATATGTGCTAAATAAACTTCTGTTGTATGGAACCAGGAGCTTTTAAGCACAGCTTTCAACAGCAGGCTTCCCAGGTGGCGCCAGTGGTAAAAAAACCCACCTGCCAATGCAGGAGACATAAAAGACCCAGGTTCAGTCTCTGGGTCAAGAAGATCTCCTGGAGGAGGACGTGGCAACCCAGTAATCTTGCCTGGAGAATTCCATGGACAGCCCCGTGGGCTACAGTCCACGGAGTCACAAAGAGTCGGACACAACTTAGCAACTTAGCTCTCTTGCTCATTTCAATAGCAGGATTGTGTGAAATGACTCAATCATGGAGTGAATTTGAACATAAGTTTCTCCTCACCATTCAGAGTGAATCTTGTTTGAGTGAAAGTGGAAAGCTTTGGAGAATGCCATCAGAACTAGGGATAGCGACTTCCCTGTTGGTCCAGTGGCTATGACCCTGCACTCCCAATGCAGGGGGCCCTAGTTCCTGGTCAGGGAGCTAGACCTCACATGTTGCAACTAAAGATCCCGCATGCAGCAACTAAGACCCAGCCAAATAAATTTTTAAAATATCTAAGAAGATTGGATAGTTTCATCATAAATTATCAGTATCTGATCCTAAGGTTTCAAAGTATAGTGCCTAAAAACTGCAGCAGGTTTTGCAAAAATAGAGTTAAAGATCTGTTCATTTCACTTAGGGCCTTCAGGTAATTTGCCAGTGTTATCAGAATCTAACATGGCCCAAGAAGAAAGGGAAGGTCGATGGATGTCCTGAGGCAGTTTTCATTTATTATTTAAGGAAATTAACTTATTTTCCATCCTTTTGTGTTGACACAGAATATTGCTTTTCCAAATAATTGGTTATAAAATTTACTATTATGCATAAATGGCATAGGTTAAGTCTTAAGGATTTTTGAACCACAGGGAGAGAACATATTTTTCCTCATGGTTCCTGAATATAAAGCAATGAGGAATTGATCTGAAGATTAAAGGAGGACAAACAGGTGAAAACACAAGCATGACCTTGACATTCAGTGTTTGTGCCCGACGCAGGCAGCTCCAGGGAGATTGTAAGATCACACATGAGTGTAGGATGGCTGGAGACATTGCATAAATCAGGGTTTTTATCTCTCTGTGTCTCCTTCATTCATCAGTCTCTTTATCTTTCTGGAAAATTGACTCACATCATGACCCCTTCTGGAATCCCTTCCCATCCCTATGTCCTTCTCTGGGCCCTAAGAACCAGAGATCTCCCCTTCAGCTTTATGACAATTCTGCTTCTGATAGTGACCCAAACTGGAACAAACAGTATACCACCAGGAAAGCAGGCAGCCTGAGATGGAAATGATTATTTAGACCTCATTTTGAACCTCACTAAGCACAGGGTTCTCTTGGCTCAGCTTTAAGTCATGCAAATAAAATAAAAAAATGAAAACCCAAAAGCTGCAGGCCTGACTTTCTTTGAACTTCAGGTCCTACCTGAACACGGCAGTTAGTTCCCATAGTCACAGACAGGTCAGGAATTTGATTGTCTCGCATACCTCAGAATTTATGGCCTTCATCATCATGAATGAGATCATTCAAAGGAGCACTCCTCCAGCAAGAGTTTCGAGAATTATTACACAGCATCTGTTAGCGCTGGAGAATGCCTGTAGCAATTCAAGATGCTCCTGTATGCATCAATGTATAAAAAGCAAGGCAAGATCCTTTTTAAACTTGACCCAGATGTATCCTTTGATAAACGATCCCAATAACTGGAGCAAAACTGAAGAATTATCAGAATGCACGGACTCTTGGTTATCCTGTCCTGCTGAGGTTTGAGCAGCAGGTAAAGAGGGAAGGCTGGGAGGAGTCCAGTTCGGGGACGTGTTTGGAGGACTGAGCATTGGGCCAGGTGTTGCCATCCCCAGCCCCTCCCATCACCAGGAAGACTCACCTTCTCCCTGCAGGTTCAGCCTTGCCCAGTCTCAAAGGCAATGCTGGCCCAGCCTGGCTCATGAGAGCAACCACAAGACCTGGGCAGGAGGCCGTTGCATTAGATACGTGTGTGTTAGAGCCCAAGATTCATGTGGATACCCAGGAGGCCCACGGAAGCCACGTTCAAGTTCACTTGCAAAGAGTCTGTCTCTACATGATGTTTACCCTTCCTCCTCTTTCTCTTTCACACACACACACTCACACGAGCTCTTAGCAGAAGAACATTGGATCTCAAGCCAGGTAGGCCAAGCATTCTCATGGCAGGCCAGACGTAGCATCCCCAGAATTCAAGGAAGGCCAGGGGCGGTTGGGTGGGTGCCCAGGACTGGAGAGGTGGGACCAGACCTCGGGTGTGTGTCATGACAGAGGCTCGACCACAGAGTCCCATGCTGGGGATCAAGCGTCCTGGGTGACGTGCTGAGAGATTCCTCAGCAGCATCTAAACACGTACGAGGGCTTGGGGCATAGAAGCACCAGCAGAAGAACACAGGTAGAGAAGGAGAAGTTGTCACATGGGCAATCATGCAGACAGACACTTGCCCCTCGGCTTTGCTACTTTATGATCTCTTCGTATATTGTTTCTCTCAGTCAGCTGCTTCTTCTAATAATGGAGCAGACTGTATCCAAATTGCTGAGGACTAACCTAGGTAGTGCACAGCATAACGCCTAGAGGATAACAGGGCCTTAGTGGACACCAGTCCGTCGTCCTCAACCCACCTTCGCTTGTGCTGCAATCCCTGGTTTCAAGTAGGACTGGTATCCAGCGTGAAAGTGCCTGAGATCTCTGACGGATCAGCGGGATGAAACGGGAAGACACCCGGGGCTCTCACAGGTACACAGGTAACTCATTAACATAACTACTACACACAAGTGCCCCTCCCTCCAAAGTCCAGTAATTTCCAGTAAGATGAAAATGTAGGTTCACATAAAATGGAATTCACAACGAAGATGAAAAATTCAGTTGGGTGTCATTTTAAACACCAAGACGTCATGGCCACTGGAGTTATGAGATAGCTTGGACATTCTTGTGGAAGATGCAGAAAGCTCAGAGGCCAGGGGACCCAGCCCTGATCCTATAACATCACATATGTAACATCTGTGCCAAACACTTTCCACAAAGCCCTCCCCTCCATTGTACGCTCTTGTATCCCGGCACTCTCCCAGAAAGTTCTCCCAGGAAACTTCCAGAAAGTTGATTACTGTTAGGTTGAGATTTAAAAGATATTCAGATCTTCCTGGCTTGTGTAGCAACTAATGAACATGAAGTATCATCTGAGAAGGAGATCTTTATAAAAATTGTACATGTGGAGACAACATGTTTTCTTTCTCACTGGTGAAAGGGAAGGACCAGGCTTTTAGCTTCAGAGAAAAATATCCCTTTAGCTTAAAATCCTGTAGTGAAAGTATTTTAAGCCTAGAAGACTCAGAAGCTGTCCTTTTCTAATGAGTTTGTCCAGAGAACATCTGCTTCAGGAGCTTGCAATACAACAATTGGCCTTCATTGTATCTCTAGACTTGGTCACAAATCTTAACTCTAAAGGTTTGAATGGGTCATACAAACATCTTTTGACACTAGAGATTTTTTAAATCTCTAAATTTTATTTTGAAGTTTTTAAACTTGCTCTACAGATGTACATGTTTTTAAAACATGAAGACATCGTTATGTTGTCTTAAAATATCAAAAGCAAAGTATACATTCACATATAAAATACGACTTTGTCCACTAAAAATTGCCACAAAAGAATAGTCACTGGATCATATATTATACTACTTGGAGATTTCTGATACAAAGACTGTGGTTGTCCAGAGAACATGGTATTAATTGTTTTTTTATCTGCCCAGAATCTGAGTCAATAGCATTCAGATTTATGCAAATGATTACATTTCTTTCTCATTCAGAGTAATATATTTCAGTCACATGTTCCACCCTGGGACAATACTTGTCTGAGAGCTCTCAGCCTGTCAGGAGATGTTAGTAACTATTGCTGATCATATGTTGTGCCTCTATCACCCTGGGCTGGGATGAGGGCTGTTTGTTTACAGGAATAAAGGATGAGAAATACATGGGAGCTGAGAACAAATAGATGTGTGAACTAATCTAAAAAGCCTGTCCTCGTAGAATGAAGCTGGAAACGGAACCTTATATTAGAAAATGCAATCCTGAAAATTGGATTTGCAAAGTCCGGTTTCTGTTTATTCAGTGAAACAAACCCCCTAACAAACTAGGTGTAGAAGTAATAGATGGCTTGTTGGTCTTTGTTATTCAGCTGTCGTGTCTGACCCCAGGGACTGTAGCCCACCAGGTTCCTCTGTCTGTGAGATTTCCCAGGCAAGAATACTGGAATGGGTTTCTATTTCCTTCTCTAGGGGATCTTCCTGATCCAGGGATCAAACCTGCATCTCCTGCATTGGCAGGCGGATTCTTTACTGCTGAGTCATCAGGGAAGCCCAATAGGTGGCTAGAGGCTAAAAAGCCATCCTGAGTCAGACTTCCAAGGTTCCTATCCAGATGATCATGTCAATTTCTTAAATACTCAGAGCCCAGTTTCTCCATCTGTGACATGGAGAGTTTTATCCTACTGATCTCACAGCGTTGTTTGGAAAACATCTGAAATAATCCATGTCAAACGCTTAGCCTAATCCACAGCGAATCTCACTTGCTCTCAGCAACTCTTAACTATCATTACTATCTTATTGATTTACTTTGGGGAACAGGAGAAGTGCTGACATGCCATGTACTCTCTGTAATCAACATCATATTATTTTTCCATTTGGGTGCTGTCTTAATGTTGAAACGGTACCTTGCCCGCATAAGCTCATTTAAGCTTCACATAAACTCTGTGGAGTAGATAGATATCAAATCTAATTTAGGAGACTCTAAGTGTCCTTTCCCTGATGATCTTAAGCTAGAAAAAATGGGAAAGACGACATCCTGGAAAATTAAGGAGCTCTCTCAAAACAGCAAACCAGTGGCAGCAACGTGGATATGAAAGATACAGAGTGACTTGATGACATGGCCTCCTCTATGTAACAGAAGATTCACGTTGACCCATGATGGAGGCCACTGGAACCATATTATGAGAATCAACTGGGGATCGTGTTTTATTCATCCAGCTTCTCAGAGTCCTGTATGGACCCCAAATCTCACATTAGGACAGGCAGGCAGGGAAATACAGGAGTCCATCCAGGAGTCAAGACAGCCTAGTCTTCCTTCTTTCTCCTGCCAGTTTTGAGCTGTGTGACCTTGAGATAGTGACTTGACACTCCCTCAAAATTCAAACTTTCCCTTGTGGAAAAATGTGGAAGGTGGATGGTATTACTAATCTCATGAATTTCTTGCAAAGACTACGTAATATGACTTGTATAAAGGGCACAGCATACCATGTAGAACACATTAAATACTCATGTACTGCTAGTTCCCACAGTATTGTTAATATTTCAGAACTCAACTATGAGAATTGTTGTTGTTCAGTTGCTAAGTTGTGTCTGACACTTTAAGACCCCATGAACTGCAGCACACCAGGCTCCCCTATCCTTTACTGTCTCCCAGAGTTTGCTCAAGTTCATGTCCATTGAGTCAATGATGCCATCCAACTGTCTCATCCTCTGTTGCCCTCTTCTCCTCCTGCCCTAAATCTTTCCCAGCATCAGGGTCTTCTTCAGTAAGGTTCTTTGAATTAGGTGGCCAAAGTATTGGAGCTTCAGTGTCAGCATAAGTACTTCCAATGAATATTCAGGGTTGATTTCCTTTAGGATTAACTGATTTTAACCTCCTTTCTGTCCAACATGCTCTCAAGAGTCTTCTCCAGCACAATTTGAAAGCATCACTTCTTTGGCACTCAGCCTTCTTTATAGAAGTGAAGTGAAAGTGAAAGTCACCCAGTCATGTCCAACTCTTTGCGACCCCATGAACTATACAGTCCAAGGAATTTTCTAGGCCAGAATACTGGAGTGGGGAGCCTTTCCCTTCTGCAGGAGATAATCCCAACCCAGGGATCAAACTCAGGTTGATTTGCAGGTGGATTCTTCACCTGCTGAGCCACAAGAGTTTTAAAAACCTGAAAATCCCTAGTCAACAAATGACTACACAGACCAAGATATCAGTGCCTCCTGGAAACTCCATGTTATGGGATCCTCATGTTATGAGAACACCGGAGACCTCAGAAGACCTGAATTCTGCCCTGACCTCCTTAATACAGTTCCCAGTGTCAAGAGTGGATCTTGCAAACTCCCAATGCCATAGCCTTGGACTTCTGTTTTAGAGGCAGTGAGTATTTCAGGCTGTTAGGAGATTGATGTAAACTCTAGATTCTATGTTATGGCAAAGATAGCTGGAGGTCGTGGATACAGGTGGGAGGAAGGAATGAAACTCATGAGTGTTGTGTGCTGACTGTGTTCCAGGCTCTGTGTTAGCGCTCATCAACTATCTCCTTGAACACTCCACCCTGTGGGATAGCTCTTGCTGCTCTGATCTTGCTCAGGAGGAAACTCGGGCCCTAAAATTAAGTAACAAGTTAACCTGCTACTAGAAAGAGGAGTTGAGATCTGACTACTGGCTACTGAAGCACAGCCTTTACAGAAAAGTGAATATTCTCTTACTTTTTTCTCATCCCAGGTAGTAATCAAGAGATGTAAAGTGTGTGGTTTCAAGCTGGATCTTAAAGAAGCAAGATGAGTGGGATTTATGAACACATCAGAGCTCTGGTCCATCGTGTTAACCAGGATACCTCATCTGTGGTTCTTTCCCCACATCTCTCACTCTCCACTGCAAATGATTTGATTCCACTGCTCCTCTTCCTCCTCACCTGGGGGATCGGGATGCTGGAGGGTAGGCTGGACCAGGCCATCATTGCCCTGAGCATCTGATAGCAGCACATCTGGATGTAAACACACACTATGACCCAGGGGAAAGCTAAGAGTCAGAATATCCCATTAGAGGTCATGGGGGGGAATGGGGGTGAGGTGAGGGACTTAGAGACCTCCAGCCTCTGCTTCAGGACTTCCCAGGTAGTGCTAGTGGTAAAGAACTAGCCTGCCAATGTAGGAGACACAGGAGACATGGGTTCTATCCCTGGGTCGGGAAGATCCCCTGGAGAAGTAAATGGCAACTCACTTCAGTATCCTTGCCTGGAGAATCCCACAGAGAGAGGCGCCTGGTGGGCTACGGTCCATGGGGTCTCGAACAGTCAGACACAACTGAAGCGACTTAGCACGCAAGCACACAGCCTCTGCTTCTACCTCAGCTGCCCCTCCACCTAAGCTCTAGGGTCTCCCCAAAATGCCATGACCTCCCATGCACTTGACTTTGAATGAGCCAAGTTCTGTACCTGGGGCTCCTTTTTAATGATATTATTGTATGCTGCTTATCAAACACTGTGCTCAGTCCTTGACGTATTGTCTTTCTTAATTTAGACAATGATCCTCTGGAGTACCTGCTATAATTATCTCCCTTTCTCACAAATGAACACATGGAGACAGAAGAATTAAGCAGATTCCTCAAGGTCACAGTACTAGTAAGAAGTGGTGGCCCGTTTCCGACCCTGCCTATCTGGGGCATGGACATTTTTAACCCTATACTGTCCCCTTTTGTGCAACTGGCAAACTCCTCCTTACCCTTCTAGGCTCACATCTGGTGTCATCTCTGCGGAGCTTTCATCTAGTCTACAGATGAAATGATGAATTACATCTTCTGCTTTCAACACATTTTGTCCCTTCTCCTGTTACATTTACCATATGACGTCATAGTTATTCATTTGTGTGGACTGTTCCCCTATCAGAAGGGTTTCAACCTTCTTGGTCTTCCCGGAAATTGTCCAGATCTCCTGACATAGAATAGATAATCAATAAATATCTATTAAAGTGAGCGAGTGGGTAACTGAACTATGACGAGAAAATAGAAAAACGGTGTGTTGCTCATCTCAATGACTTCCCTAGATCTGCTGTGCAGACTCTGTTGATTAGAAACTTGATGATTTTTTCTCTTTATTTCCTATTCTCTACCCCTGCACACCATTCTCTGGCTCTGCTTTTTCATAGATGCTCTTTTTCATAGATCATAGCTTTTTATTTACTCTTTGAAGTCAATGAAAGATTCTATATAATAACATATATATATGTGTGTGTGTGTGTGTGTATAACTGTATATACATTTGTATACATACATGTATGTTTGTGTGCATGTTAAGTTGCTTCAGTCATGTCCAACTCTTTGCAGCTCTATGGAATGTAGCCCGCCAGGCTCCTCCATCCATGGGATTTCCCAGGCAGGAATCCTGGAGCAGGTTGCCATTTCCTCCTCCAGGGAATCTTCCCGACTCAGGGATTGAGCCCACATCTCCCGTGGCTCCTTCACTGCAGGCGGATTCTTTATTGGTGAGACACCAGGGAAGCCCTATATGTATGTGTGTATATATATATAAATGTACGTATGAAAATGCATAAAATTATATGTATGCAAATGTATAAAATTAACTATACTTCAGTTTTGGGTGAGGAGTTGGGGCCTTCCCTGCACAGCTTCCTGGATCTTAGTTTCCAACCAGGGATGAACCCCAGACCACGGCAATGAAAGCACTGAATCCTAGCCCCTGGACTGCCAGGGAGCTCCCTATTCTCCAGTTTTTAAAAATGACTTAAAAAAAAAAATCATGATCTGAGTGCAGTTGGTGTAGTGACCAAGAAAAGCCACTAAACTGACAAAAAGCGTCAGCAAACCTGCTCCTCCCTCCTCACGCTCTACCTCCCACTGCCCCCCTCCTCCCTCCTGGCGTCACTCCCCACGCTCAGAATGTCCCTCTTTCCCAGGGTCATAAAACACACTCGCTTCCGCTTCAAAGAACTTGGGAAGGTCCCTCTCTTTCGCCCTGGAATGCCTTCCTGCGGAGACCTCACATGGCAACTCCCAGGCCACTTCACACGAAGAAATGATTCATGCTTGAGAGAGAGAGCATTCACTCCCTATAAAACCCCAAATGAGATCTGCTCTCTTTGGTCTAAAATAATAACTTGTTTCTTCATTCAGTTGACTCCCAGATAGATAGTCATCTTGGGGATCCACGTTCTCCTCTGTAGCTAACTCTTTTTTTTTTTCAATTTTTTTTAAATCCAAGTACAGTTGATTCACAATGTTGTGTTAGTTTCAGGTGTACAACAAAGTGAATCAGTTATACATACACATATACCCACATTTTTTTGTATTCTTTTCCCTTACAGGTTATTACAAAATACTGAGTAAGAGTTCTCTGTGCTATACAGTAGGTCCTTGTTGGTTATCTATTCTATATATAGCAGTGGGCTTCCCTGGTAGCTCAGATAAGAAAGAATCTACCTGCCATGAGGGAGACCTGGGTTTGATCCCTGGGTTGGAAAGATCCCATGGAGAAGGAAATGGCCACCCACTCCAGTATTCTTGCCTGGAGAATCCCGTGGACAGGGAAGCTTGGTGGGCTACAGTCCATGGGGTCACAAAAAGATGGACATGACTGATCAACTAACACTTCTGCTTTCATATACAGTAGTGTGTATGTGTTAATTCCAACCTCCTACTTTATCCCTCCTCTCCCACTTCCCCCTTGGTAACCATAAGATTGTTTTCTGTCTGTGCTAAATCTGCTTTTCATTTCTGCTTGGACTGAAAGCTGCAAGTGGGCAAGGATGAAATTTATTAAGAAACCACTTATCTCTGCTGATCGATTAGCTGCCAGGATTGCCTGAGCTCTTCTGTGCTCTTACCTTCCCCTCATGCTGCGGTGGGTTTATCTGAGAGATAAGAGTTGAACACCTTGTGATGGGATACCCTGTATGTTATTTACCTAAGACATTTTAGCCTTCGGTTCTGGGAAGAATTTTCTACCCACCCATCAAATTCTCTTAAAAACTGGTTGTTTACTGAATGACAAATTTGTTATTCTGTACATGCTAACCAAGACATGAGATCCTAAAGTCTGTTTTTTGGTCTTTTTTTTAAGAGAGAGAATTGAAATCACAGAACCATTTCTCACACCAACATGAAGTGGATGTCTATCTGTAATGCAAGGTAATGGAGAGATGAGTACACAGTCTGCCAAGTTCATTTAGTCCCCTCTCGCTTTTAAAGAGCAGGTGTGAGGCCAGGTGGCTCCTGCCAACACCTGTCTAACACATGATCACGAGGATGATGGAGTGTCTATCTTAATAAACCACAGATAGTGGTAGTAAAGTCAAAGTAATTGATGATAAACATCTTAAGGGCTTGGATTCTTGTTCTTTGTCCCTGAAACGTTGCTGACAGAGACGAGATTTACCCGGGATGCTTGAATCCTGACATCCTCATCAGGGACAGACAGCTCTTGCAAAGGAAGAATTGCTTTTCAAGACGCACATTTCTTCCAAAGACTTGCAGTCCCAGGCTTTCCAACCACCAAGGATTCCGTGGCAGTTCAGGCGCTCCTCTACCCACATGCTACTGTCTGGACCAGTGTTCACCACAGCAGCACTTATTTGGAACTGGAATTTTGGATTAACACATGAACACGGCTAATATAAATGCTTGTGTGCTTGGTCGTGTCCAACTGTCTGTGACCTCCTGAGCTGTAGCCCACCAGGCTCCTCTGTCCGTGGAGATTTTTCCAGGCAAGGACACTGGAGTGGGTTGCCATTTCCTACTCCAAGGGATCTTCCCAATGCAGGGATCGAAACTGTGTCCCTTGTGTGTCCTGCATTGGCAGGTGGATTCTTTACCACTAGTGTTGCCTGGGAAGCGTTCCTTACAATATTGTTAGAATTCATTACTATAATCTGGTTTCTTTTTTCCATTTGTATTAATTGCTTTAATCTTCACAATATCTCTGAGTTAGATGGATATTAACATCATCTGCATTTTTCACTCTTTTTTTAAATCTTTTATTTTATATTAGAGTATAGTAGATTAGGCTTCCCAGGTGGCACTAGTGGTAAAGTATCCACTTGCCAATACAGGAGACAGACATTAAGAGACGTGGGTTGAATCCCTAGGTTGGGAAGATCCCCTGGAGGAGGGCATGGCAACCCGCTCCAGTATTCTTGCCTGGAGAATGCCATGGACAGAGGAGCCTGGCGGGCTGTGGTCCATTGGGTCGCAAAGAGTCAGACATGATTGAAGTGACTAAGCAGCAGCACATAGTCGATTAACAATGTGATGGTTTCAGGTGTGCTGCAAAGTGATTCAGTTATACATATACATGTATCTATTCTTTCTCAAATTCTTTTCCCATTTACATAATGTTGAGCAGAGTTGTTGTCACGTTGTATTGACAGAGTTGCCTGTGCTATACAGTGGGTCCTTGTTGGTGACCCATTTTAAATACAGCAGTCGGTACACGACTATCCCACCTCCCTAACTATCCCTCCCCTACGCATCTCCCCTGGTAAAGTTCTCTAAGTCTGTGAGTCTGTTTCTGTTTTGTAAATAGGTTCATTTGCATCATTATTCCATGTAAAATATTGGAGTCCATGTGCTGATGGATGTACTGTGTTCAGGAGAGCGCCTGCCATCTCCTAATCCAGGGGCAGAGCCTGGCAGTGATGTGTCTACCATTATTCCCACGTGTTCAGACAAGACACAGTGGTTAGGCTGTGTAAACATTGACAGAGGGCTACTGCCAGCTCGTAGCTGTCCCTGTGACCACTGAAATGGTCCAGGAGAGACATTGGCAAAGACTTCTTTACTTTCAAGATAAATCATGGAGAACAAGATAGGCTTTAACCAAACAAATTGTACTTTGTAGAAAGAAAGATGTCTGATTTTTCACCTGAATTAAGAAACATGCGCTTTACTTCACACCCACCCCTACTTAACCCCAGTTCTGTATACGCTCTGGGTTCTAACCCTGAGAATGATCACCTGATTCAATTCCTATAATAAGGTCATTTATACTACTCTTCCTCTGTGACTCTGAGACACGTGCTCCTTATCGAATGTGTGCTTCTTTTTTTAATTATTTTTTTATTGAAGGATAATTGCTTTACAGAATTTTGCTGTTTTCTGTCAAACCTCAACATGAATCAGCCATAGGTATACATATGTCCGCTCCCTTTTGAACTTCCCTCCCATCTTCCTCCCCATCCCACCCCTCAAGGTTGATACAGAGCCCCTGTTTGAGTTTTCTGAGCCATACAGCAAATTCCCGTTGGCTATCTATTTTACACATGGTAATGTAAGTGTCCATGTTACTCTTTCCATACATCTTACCCTCTCCTTCCCTCTCCCCATGTCCATAAGTCTATTCTCTATGTCTGTTTCTCCATTGCTGCCCTGTAAATAAATTCTTCAGTACCATTTTTCTAAATTCTGTATATGTGTGTTAAAATACAATATTTATCTTTCTCGTTCCAACTTACTTCACTCTGTGTAATGGGTACTAGGTTCATCCACCTCATTAGAACTGACTCGAAGGCATTCATTTTTATGGCTGAGTAATATTCCATTGTGTATATGTACCACAACTTTATCCATTGATCTGTTGATGGGCATCTAGGTTGCTTCCATGTTCTAGTTATTGTAAATAGTTCTGCAATGAACAGTGGGATACATGTGTCTCTTTCAGTTTTGGTTTCCTCAGGGTATATGCCTAGGAGTGGAATTGCTGGGTCATATGGTGGTTTTATTCCTAGTTTTTTAAGGAATCTCCACACCGTTTCCCAAAGTGGCTGTATCAATCTACATTCCCACCAACAGGGCAAGAGCGTTCCCTTTTCCCCACACCCTCCCCAGTACATTTCTAAACTTGCTTGGCAATCGGATTCCCCACGTGGATATCCAGTGTTTGGAGCTGTGAACTAGAGGAAAGTGGGGAATTGAGTCGGGTCAGATGGCAGCCACGTGATTGCCCTGCTTCTCAAAGGCAAAAGACGCTGGAAAACAAAAGCACAGTCAGAAAACTCTGTGATAGCATAGAAGCCTGCAGTGACCACACACCCGTCCTTCCTGGGACAGAGCAGCTCCACACAAGTCCTGACAAAGTGATGAAAAGTGATGATGATAATGCTGATGATAGAGCTTCCTGCAAATCACCAACTAAGGACCAAAATGTGATCAATCCTTTCTCTTAGGAAGGTAAGAGAAATATACCAAGCGTTCTTGGCCAAATCCAGCAAAATCTGTTGGGTTGAAAATTGACTTAGCGATTGTATAAGCCTTGTGTGCTCAGAGGCTTCAGTAGTGTCCATCTCTTTACGACCCCATGGACTATAGCCCACCAGGCTCCTCTGTCCACGGGATTCTCCAGGCAAGAATCCTGCAGTGAGTTGCTGAGCCCTCCTCCAGGAGATCCTCCCAATCCAGGGTTGAACCCATGTCTCTTACGTCTCCTGCATTGCAGGCAGGTTTTTTTTTTAGCTGCTGAGTCACTGGAGAAGCCCCTGTAGAGGCCTCCTGTATCTGGAAATTCACTTAAGAAGGTCTTACACTAATGAAGTGTTGCTGTAACAGCCTCCAGTTTTGCTACCATTAAAAACTATAACTGATGACTGTAGTTCTAGATAAGTGTTGTTGCTCCCTTGGTTTTAATTTGTAATTTTCTTCTCTCATGTCCCTTCCTGTCCTGACTTCTGTACCTGACCTTTTATGTGGCTGCAGACTTGAATCTTTTCCTTGTCTCACACCAAATAAGACCATTTCATATAGGGTCCTGCCTACCAGAAGGCCAGCATATTGTTGCGTTTCTGTAAATGTTACATTATAATGACAAAAACACAAGTTATTTTGGAAAGAAAAGAGCTAATCTAACTTCCCATCTGGTTTCCAGGAAACATTATCCGCAAGGATTTCCCTTAACAACACCAAGTGTCTTCGCTGGTGACCAGGGTTGATTTCAGCTTGATCATATTAGTTTTACTTCTTTTCTGTCACTTTTCCCATGCTTCAAGTACTTTAAATTTCCAATTAAGATAAGATTTATGGTTTGTTGAAATATTCTTGTTCAGCTGCCTCCCTGCCCCCTGTCTCATCTGAAAGGTTATATGTGGTTTAGCTTAATGCCAGTCAGCAAGGGAACTTTGCGTGCGTGTTTTTACAAGCACACTTCAGT
This sequence comes from Okapia johnstoni, assembly GCA_024291935.2. NCBI lineage: Eukaryota > Metazoa > Chordata > Mammalia > Artiodactyla > Giraffidae > Okapia > Okapia johnstoni. Next base: position 5,151,127 of record CM044321.1, on the reverse strand, counting down.
GGGTTCCCCTCAGTGTTATTTTTAGCAAGCTGAGACAGTCTGGGTCCCACCATCCACATGTACAAGCTGATGTACTATTTATTGCCTGTTCCTCCCTTGGGCAATACTAATACCAGCAACAAAAATCAACATATGCTTTCAAGGATTCGATTTTTTTAAATGCAAGGGATGGGAAAATTAAGCTAAGTACTATGGGGGTAATAAACAAACAATAAAAAGAGATCAACATAATAATGATCAGGCATTTTTATTGAGCCGAGAAGAACCCAGACACTGTTATTCCATTCATTTTTTTTCTCCATGTGGTTAGTATACTTGTCCTTATTATTATTATCATTATTATAATTGATGTAACATTTTTATTTCAGTTCAGTTCAGTTCAGTCGCTCAGTCGTGTCCGACTCTTTACGACCCCATGAATCGCAGCACGCCAGGACTCCCTGTCCATCACCAGCTCCCAGAGTCCACACAAACCCATGTCCATCGAGTCAGTGATGCCATCCAACCATCTCATCCTCTGTCGTCCCCTTCTCCTCCTGCCCCCAATCCTTCCCAGAATTAGGGTCTTTTCCAATGAGTCAACTCTTCGCATGAGGTGGCCAAAGTATTGGAGTTTCAGCTTCAACATCAGTCCTTCCAATGAACACCCAGGACTAATCTCCTTTAGGATGGACTGGTTGGATCTCCTTGCAGTCCAAGGGACTCTCAAGAGTCTTCTCCAACACCACAGTTCAAAAGAATCCAAATATTTTGATACTAGTCAGAAATAATCAGGTGATCTTATATGGTAAAGATTTTTTTTTTTATTTTGATAAAATAGCATGAAATGTACCACGTTAAGCAGTTTTATTTTTTTAACTTTTTATTTCATATTGAAGTGTAGCTGATCAACAAGGAGACTCAGCCATACATATACGTGTGTTCATTCTCCCCCAGAGTCCCCTCCTATCCAGACTGCCACAAAACACTGAACAGAGTTCCCTGTGCTATACAGTAGGTGCTGGTTGCTTATCCAGTTTAAATATAGCAGTGTGTACCAGTCCATCCCAAACTCCCTAACTCTCCCCTCCCCTCATGCTTCCTGCCTATCAACTATAAGTTCTACCATAACCCGTATAGTGTTAAGTATATTCACATTGGTGTGTAATCAGACTCCAGAATTTTTCATTTAGCAGAACTGAAATGTTATCCCCATTAAGCAAGATCTCTTCCTTCTCTCCCCTCAAATCCCTGGTAACCACCATTTTACTTTTTGTTTCTATGAATTTGACAATTTTAGACCTCTCTTGGAAGTGGAATCATACAGTGTTCATCTTTTTGTGACCAGTTTACTTTACTTAAGTGAAACCATTTTCTCCCCAATTCCCCCAGACCTGATATCAGAGTGTGTGCTCTGAAAGGAAAGGGTGGACGCACACTTTTATTCCCAGTGCATGCGCATTGTTTTCCCAGATAACTGGAGGAAGTGATTAACCCAGCGATCTGAACCTCTGCTGCATTCTTATCCTCCTCAAGGGAGGCAGCCACTGAAGAGGGCTCGGTTTCAAAAAGGCTGGTAAAACAACATCCTTCATCCTCCAAGGGGAGAGAGGCAGGCCTTTGATCTCAGAGTTCCCTGGATGAGGAAGGGTCACCGTAGGACATGTCGGAAGGAAGAAGAGTGATTAAAAAGAGGCGATGGGTCCAAATATGAATGCCCATCCGTAACGGGGCTTCCCGTTGTGGGACGTCCTAGAGATTTTAAGAGATAGCTACCAACTTTCTAAGATGACTTTCATGTTTACCTACTTTCCCCACATTTATTTGTAATTAGCACAATCCAAGGTGACTTCACAGATATTATTGTAGACTGATGCTGAAGCTTCAATACTTTGACCATCTGACGAGAAGGGTGGACTCATTGGAAAAGACCCTGATGCTGGGAAAGATTGAAGGCAGGAGGAGAAGGGGAAGACAGAGGATGAGATGGTTGGATGGCATCACCAACTCGATGGACATGGGTTTGGGTAAACTCCGGGAGCTGGTGAAGGACAAGGAGGCCTAGTGTGCTGCGGTCCATGGGGTCGAAAAGAGTTGGACATCACTTAGTGACTGAACAACAACAAATTGTAGCCTCCAGACAGAAAATGCTGTTCACCTTAGTTAAAAGCAGTGAACTAGCCTTTGTTTTTGTTTTTTTTTTTTGACAAATTTTTGAGTTAAAATCTCCAGGAATAAAACTTTAGAACTTTTTCAGAAACGGGCTTTGGTGGTAATAATTTTTGGTCTTGGTTTTGCTGTTTCAGCTATGTAAGGTTTTCCCGTATTCCTCCTTTTAAATAGCTTTTTATTCCTTGACTGCCTGTCATGTCGTACTAGAAAAATTTTGGGCAGCCAGTTTAATACAGACAGCTGGTGATAAAGCCCCTTCAACTATTCAAAGTTGCAAGGAGATACAGATTTTTTTCCACCTAAATGTCTCTTTCCCAGACCCTTCCTTGTCTATTATTCTCACTTTCCACAGGCACCCTGCCAGTCTCCGAGCCAGCCAATTCCCCAGAAATATACCTTATTGAAAATGAATTAGACTTACTATTCCCTGTGCTCTCTTGCTTATTGCTCCTATTTTAAAATTTAATAATATCACTTGCATCGCCCTAACGCTTAAGATTTTCTCCTATTAATGAAGCACGCTCCTGATTTTTCATTTATAGCAGTTTCTTATAAAAGACTTGCACTTTAAAGCACAAACCCAATTGAAAAAAGATATTGGTGAAATATAAAAATAAAAAATTTTATATTTTAATTTATATATAAATATATGTTTATATTAAATAAATATATTTAATAAATTAAATATGTATAAATTAATATAAAAATGAGGTGAAAATAATACAGGTTTAAAGAAGATTTAGGGAAATTTGTCCAGTGGGATGCTCTAACTGAAACCTGGGAAATGTGTCTTTAAAAAAGGAACACTTATCGGGTGAAGAGAAGACCTGGGTACAAAGAGCAAAATGGGCTGGACAAGTTTGAGAGAACAGGACGCACAAGCCCACTTACAGCCGATTCTCTGTGAGTGGTTTTCAAACTTCAATCTTGAATCTGTGTCCCCCAGGCTGGTGCTGAGCAGTGTTGATGCCTGGGATGCTGCATCTTTATTTATTATTTTTAAACTAGTTAAGGGTGAGTCATCTCCTCTGAGTGCATCAGTTTCTCATCAAAACTGGTGTCTCCCTCCTGGTCTCTCCTGACGGTTTTCCTGCTTTTCGAGTGGCAGGATGTCCTTTTCAGACTAAAGAAACCTGAACACTCGTGGCCAGTGAATCAGTGAATGGGGGAGACACACACAAAAACACAGGTAAACAGCCTCGTTAGGAAACTGCCATGAACGAGAAACAGAGCGAGCCTTCCGACTTACTGTGATTCAGAATTTAAAAATATTCTCACTTCTTTGACACCGTGAAGAAGTGATCTCAAAGGATTCACCGAACTGGTTACCTTCTAGCCTACCCTCCTTAAATTCTCCTTTCTCCCTTCCCTAACCACCTGGCCATCCTTCTCATCTCTCTGTTTTGCTTTTCTTCCATTGATCTCTTTCCTATTCAATGACTGACCATCTATTTGCATATTCATTCATGCCATTTAATTACTTTATGTTAATTGTGCTACCATACCAAAATCATACTTGGATTTTTCAGGCACTCAAAACCGCAATACATGTAATTGCCCACAAAATTGCTACCAAATACAATGAATTAGAAAGCAACTGAGTATTCACCAGATTCTACTAAATCCAATTATCTGAGATCCTTTGAATTACAATGGGATTGTTAACAGTTACAAACATGGCGTCGTGCATAATTAATTTGTTAATTTTTAAAATGCCACTGATTTTACATGGTGCTGTTATCACCTTAACCAGAAGTCGATTAAACTCACATCCAGCTATGAGGAAGACAAGCCACTCAAGACTTCTTGTCTCAATATTTTTATGTTGTTGTTGTTCAGTCGCTCAGCTGTGTCCAACTCTTTGCAAGTCCATGGATTCCCTGTCTTTCACTATCTCCTGGAGTTTAATATCTTTATACTGCGGAAAAATTGTCAGAATTCAGGGAAATTCATAGGCCCCTGGGTGAGGCCTTGATTGGTCTCTGAGAATAATCAAAATTCTCATTAATGCAATCTACATAGTAATAGCTGTCAAGATGTTTTTCTGAGTCATTTCTTCCTTCCAGTTAAGAGTTACCTCTGTTATGGAGATTTATTGGGGCAAATTTCTGATTCCAAATTAATCTCTCACTAATATGAATGGAGAAGGCAATGGCACCCCACTCCAGTATTCTTTCCTGGAAAATCCCATGGACGGAGGAGCCTGGTAGGCTACAGTCCATGGGGTCGCTAAGAGTCAGACATGACTGAGCGACTTCACTTTCACTTTTCCCTTTCATGTACCGGAGAAGGAAATGGCAACCTACTCCAGCATTCTTGCCTGGAGAATCCCAGGGACAGCGGAGCCTGGCGGGCTGCCATCTATGGGGTCGCACAGAGTCAGACACGACTGAAGCGACTTAGCAGCAGCAGCAGCAATATGTGCTGAGAAGGCTGAGCACCAAAGAACTGATGCTTTTGAACTGTGGTGTTGGAGAAGACTCTTGAGAGTCCCTTGGATGGCAAGGAGATTGAACCAGTCGATCCTAAAGGAGATCAGTCCTGAATACTCTTTGGAAGGACTGATGCTGAAGCTCCAGTACTTTGGCCACCTGATGCAAAGAGCTGATTCATTAGAAAAGACCCTGATGCTGGGAAAGATTGAAGATAGGAGGAGAAGGGGACCACAGAGGATGAGATGATTGGATGGAATCACCGACTCAATGGATATGAGTTTGAGCAAGCTCTGGGAGATGATATTTCACAAGAACACTGGAGTGGGTTGCCATTTCTTTCTCCAGCTATCTTCCAGACCCAGGAATCAAACCGGTATCTCCTACATTGGCAGCTGGATTCTTTACCAGTGACCCACCAGGGAAGCCCAATTTAAAAAAAGAAAAACACATTGATGGGGCATCTACTTCTCAAAATTGTCCTGGCAGTCTAACGAGCCAGAAAAGAGGTAGCCCTTAGTAGGGGCTCAGTAGCCTTCATCTCACTCTTTCTCTCTCCACATTAAATTTGCTAGAATATTATTAATGAGATGGTAACCTAGCAACTTGTTGTTCAGTTACTAAGTTGTGTCTGACTCTTTGCAGCTCCATCGCGTGCAACATGTCAGGCTTCCCTGTCCTTCTCTATCTCCTGGAATTTGTTGAAACTCATGTCCTTCGAGTCGGTGATGCCATCCAACCATCTCATCCTCTGTCGTCCCCTTCCCCTCCTGCCTTCAATCTTTCCAAGCATCAGGGTCTTTTCAATGAGTCAGCTCTTCCCATCAGGTGGCCAAAGTATTGGAGCTTCAACCTAGCAAGTACGGCATGCGTAAATCTGAAATGGCCAAACACATTCAAAACAATCTGAAAAATGACCTCATTCTCTGGAAACATGTCTGACCCTCCCGCATCATTTCGCAGATGTGTTAAAATACACATTAGACATTCTCCGGCTCAAAACCTCTAGACTCTGGCAAGGATGCAGCTGAGACTCGGAGAGGTCTGGGGACTTGCCAAAGATGACAGTGACAAGAAACAGCAGAATGAGGACTGAGATATCTCCTCTCCCCCCAGAAGAGCATCTCCTGGGTGGATTGTGCTTCTATAGCAGTTAAGGTGTATTAGTTTAGCAGAAATGGAGAAAACCAGGAGAAAAAAGCATATGGAAGCTAACCCCACCCTTGCATGTTTCCCTTCTCCCCACACAGTGGGCTCCTGGAGCTTCGTCTGGCTGTGGGTTGCTCCACAGCTGTCAGACAAATCAAAGACCCACATGCAAAACGCAGCTCTCACAAACTGTCTGTGATGTGGTTTTCCAACACTTACTAGAAGACTTGGGGTCTCAAAAATAATGAATGGATCACACTAAGGACTAAGAATAGAGTTTACATGTGTGACAAATGTAATCCTGCAAAGGGGAAAAAAGTTTTCACGTCGTTTGAAAGAAAATGTCACTTAGACTTCTAGCAAATGAGTATTTGCTACCATCTCTGAAGACCACATATTTCTGTGATGGATATAGAGGGTCCTGTTTCTGTTTTTTGTTTGATGAAATGTGTGTTAAGAGAACACTCCAGAAGGGCTTCTCAGGTGGCGCCAGTGGTAAAAAAAGCCACCTGCCAATGCAGGAGACACAAGAGATGGGGGGTAAAGAGTGGGACACGATTGAAGGGACTTAGCAAAGCCTGTGGTCTTTATAGGGTTTCCCTGATGGCTCAGAGTCAGAAACAACTGAGCGACTGAACTGAACTGAACTGATGGCTCAGACAGGAAAGAATCTGCCTGCAATGCAGAAGACCCAGGTCTGATCCCTGGGTCAGGAAGATCCACTGGAGGAGGGCATGGCAACCTACTCCAGCATTCTTGCCTGGAGAATCCCATGGACGGAGGAGCCTGGCGGGCTAGAGTCCATGGAGTCACAAAAGAGTCGGACACAACTGAGCGCACACACCACACCACCAGCAGGGAAACAGAAGCCTGGGAGAAGCGATGGTTGTGTCTGAGGACACAGGAATGGACTCTCATTACAAACTGGCCCCCTTTGGGAGGTGCTGCTGCAGAGGAGCTAGGTCACCTTATATGTTAGAGGCCCCAGAGCACAAAAAGGGTAGTTTTCCTCTGCTGGGAAAAGAGAGTGGATTTGTAGACTTGGGATCAGAAGTGGGATAATTATTCAATTAAAAAAAATTACTATTATTATAAGGATGTAGATTTCTATTGTGGTCAAGTCTTTTGTAATATTAGTATTTCCAACAAATCCATGAGTGCTACACTGGAGTACTACTAGACGGTGATAATTCATCTGTGAAATTTGTTATAATTTCCCCAGCCAACTCAGGAATAAGAGGAACTACTCGAAAAGTGTTATTTCCACAAAAGCACAAAATGTACCCCAATTCCTTGCAAGGTCTGTTAGTATTATCTTCAGAAGAGAGGATCCTAGACTTATTGTAGGCAACATTCTGGGACCAGCTCTTCAGTGTCACTTGGATGCAGGAATTTTCTTAGACAAACTCTGCCTAGCAATCTATCGGCCAAAGTTTTGTCCAAATCACTTCATCTTCGAATGGCAAAATTATCATGAATTTGATTTGAAGCTATCTGAACTAGTGACTTCAAGCAAAGCTTATTTTCTTCTAGGACTCCAAAAAAAAAAAATAGCATTAAATGTGTCTGAAAAATATCATCCTTGTGAACAACTGTGCTAAGAATAAAAGGTTACAGATTATCGATGATGCTTCTTAGGATGATAGACTTAGGAAGACAGCGTGCAAACCTGGGCTGATAGCTTCAAAGGAAGAAAGATGTGGAAAAGAAAGTATGTTAGAGAATGACAGCCTTGGAGACACAACCCTCATGCTTTCTCTTCTCTTCGGTCTATTTTTTTCTTGTTCCAGTTTCACAAGAAAAAATACCGGGTGGGGGGAGGGGGTGTTGGCGGTGGTGGGGCAAGGAAGGGCAGACCTAAGGACAGGTGGCGGAAGCCTGGATCCTGTTCGGCCCTAGAGCACCTAATAATGGTGTGTCCTTCCTGGATTTTATTCACAGGTGCACTGTCTTTTCTCCTGCTTTTGAAGTCTCCCCCAGCGATTCCTGGCCCTTGGACCACAAGAAGCTGCAGAGAAAAGCGCACCACCCCGAGATGCTTTCTCAGAGGTCCTGGAAGCTGTATTTCACATGTGGGGAGTTACCAGTCCTCTGAATTAAGACACAAAACAAAGATCTCCTCTTTCTTAAGAAAGTCTGGTCCCCAAACAGAGACAGCCTGAGAGTGTTTGGAGATGCGCTCGTCCAACACGATCGCCCTTGAACTCAGCCAGCCCAGAGAAGCGCTCTCTATCCGAGTCGCCTTCCGGAGGGGGAGGGGGAGTAGTGACGACCCGCACCCCGGAAATCCCACCAGCTCGTTACAGAAGCCACAGAAAACACCTCTCCCAGGAATGGCCACAACCAGCAAGAAATGCTGGACTTGAAACACTCCACGTTCCATTCTCCGTTACATGATCTCTACGTGGTAAAAACACAGTGTGGCCGAGCATCCTTCACTATTTTTCAGTCGCATCTGCAAAGCCCACTTGCATCCACCCAGAATGGGATGGGGAGGTATTCATGCACAAGGAAAACCTGGGCTCACAAACAGGATGGTTAGACTTCAACTGACCACAGAGTCTAAGGCAAAAACTGTTAGGCCCAACTCTGCCAAGACTTAGTCTTTTAGCTAGGACCAACTGGGGGAGTGGATATATATATATATGCACATTATGGGGCTTCCCAGATGGCACGAGTGGTAAAGAACCCACCCGCCAAAGCAGGAGATTTAAGAAACACTGGTTTGATCACTGGGTAGGGAAGATCCCCTGGAGGAGGGCATGGCAACCCACTCCAGTATTCTTGCCTGGAGAATCCCATGGACAGAGGAGCCTGGCGGGCTATAGTCCATGGGTTGCAGAGTTGGACACAACTAAAGTGACTTAGCACAGAACAGCATGCGCATTATAGATACACACTATATATATATATATGTATATGTATGTATATATATATATTATACTGTGTATATATTATGTATATGTTCAGAAGTATTAAGATAATCATATGTTATATATATAAATATATAGTGTGTATATATACTGTGCATACATATATATGTAATATTTCTCTTAATGCTTCTGACTATTTATGGAATTTTAGTGTTTTTCTCCAAATATTTGTAAATGCAACTGCCAAATATCCCATAACACATTTGAGCAAAAAATAAAATCCTATGCATAACATACTCATTGACATTGACCTGTATTGCAAATCACGTGTAAAAATGCTGTACTCAGTCTGTTTCTCTTTGTTTTCATTCTCTTGGTGCTAGTGTGCTAACCTATGAAGATTCACACACACACACACAAAACCTCAGTATTACTATGTGACAAGCATGTTTGATGCACGTGACAGTTTAGCTAAGGAGACCCATGATCTCATCTTTTTCCTACTATTTGAGCTAAACTGAATTCTTCAAAGCTTAGAAATATTCAGGACTCCCATTTGTAAAAACATCCAGAGATTTTCAAATTGTACTAAAATGAGTGAAATCCATAATTAGCAGGATGCCTTCTCTTACTGCTCTTTCTGGCAAAACCAGGAAACACTTACCTAAGCAGATTTAGTGAGGCCCTGAAGGTGCTGGTAATTACTCCAGTCACTCCAGAAAGCTATCATTCATCAAAGGAGTGAGAAATCTTGATTGACAAAAACAAGGTGCTTCCCTTTTAGAGTGTAGCATCAGAACACAGATTTCTTGATTTATCATTTTCTGCTGGGTATTGTGTTGCTGGGTATTGTGCCTCTCTGGTGGCTCAGACAGTAAAGCAATTCGGGAGATCTGGGTTTGATCCCTGGGTTGGGAAGATTCCTGGAGAAGGAGATGGCAACCAACTCCAGTACTCTTGCCTGGAGAATCCCATGGACAGAGGAGCCTGGTAGGCTACAGTCCACGAAGTCTCAAAGAGTCGGACACAACTGAGTGACTTCACTTATTGTGTTACAGTAACTCCTTGTGGAAACAACTGATTTTTAAAGATGGCTTGTTCACTTTTAATGGGGAAGGAAATGGCAACCCACTCCAGTATTCTTGCCTGGAGAACTCCATGGACAGAGGAGCCTTATGGACTACAGTCTGTGGGGTCGCAAAGAGTTGGACATGATTGAGTGACTAACACTGTTCACTTTTAAAGTTCTTTTAAGAAAAGAAAAATACTTTGATAATTCATTTCCAGTGATTAAAGGAAAAAAAAAAAAACACTGGCCATCATATGTAAGACTTAAAAGAAATCTGGAAAGACATAATCAGTACATTCACTCATTCAGCCACCCCTTGAATAGTAATTTATTGAACACTTACTACTGCCTGTCTCTACCCTAGAGAGTGGGGAACAGTTATTTTAAATTGTAAACATAGTTAAGTCTCTTACAGGTCTGTGTGGCATGTGGAGGTGACTGATAAAAACCGAACGAGCGTAGTTTAGAGGGTATTTGGAAGAATAAAACCGGGTGATGTGATAGAGTCTGGGAGTGCATGGATTGGGGTAGTCTGGAAAATTCTCTGTAAGTGATGTTGGAGCCCAAGCTCAGTGTCGAGCAGGCGGAAAGGAGGCAGAATCCGAGTCCTGTGAGAATGTGGCCAGAGGGGAGGTCTGGAGTTGAGGCAGAGCAGAGCTGGTTTCTTCAGGGTCCCCATCCACCTTGGGTCCGTCCTAAAACAGAGCCAGGCAAAGATGAACGCCAGAAGTCCGCGTTGAGCAGGCTCAGAAGGCATCTTTTAAGAAGAAGCGTTTCAGCCAAGACCCAAAAGACCAGATTCAAGTTTGGAAAGCAAGAGGGGGAAAGAATCTGAGTGTGGGAACCACGCGTGTGGAAGCTGTGATAGGAAAGGACCTCATGTGTCTGGAAAACAGGAAGTGAACTGGTTTCTCAAGGCTGATTGATTCAAGTAGCACTCACCTGGGGGCTTGGAACAACAGAAATGTATCTTCTCACTATTTTGAAGGCCGGAAGTCGGAAATCCCGGCATCGCCAAGGCCATGTCCCCCTGCATCTCTGGGTGGAGCCCTCCGTTCCCTCCTGCTGGCTTCCAGGGCTGCCTGTCCATCCTTGGCTCCCCTGTTGTGCAGCTGCATTGGGCCCGTCTTTGCTCTTGTCATAACTGGGGTTTGCCCCTTAGGACTGCGTCTTCACGTGACCTGCCTCCCCTCTCGTAAGGACATCAGTCATATTCCACGAGCCCCACACGAATGACCTCATCCTTTTATTTATTTATTTCTTGGGCAGCACGTGGTATCTTAGTTCCTGGACCAGGGTTTGAACCCACACCCTCTGCAGTGGAAGTGCAGAGTCTTAACCACTGGACCACCAGGAAAGTCCATCAGTGACCTCATCTTAACTGGATGCCCACAGTGTCCTTATTTTTAAATAAGGTCACATGTATAGGTTCCAGGAGTGGGCATCGTTCAGCCCACAACCCACCATGGCAGAAGTTGGTGAGCAAGATGGAGTGATCTCAGCTGATGCTGGTGAGGGAGGTGTCCACTGCCGCTTTGTAGCCAGAGCTGAGCACTTAGGAATTTTTTCCAAGTGAGAGCCCTCATATAAAGGAGAAACATGACACCGTTCACATTTTAAAATAATCTCTAGATGCTGTGAAGGGACTAATTTGGTCGGAAGTGTGGCCTTGAAGGGAAAGCCCACAGTAAGGGTCCAGGGGAAAGGGCTACAGAGGTGGTGGCCATGGAGAATCTCATGGACTTGACACACATCTTGGACCAAGCAGCAGCAGGACTTGGCAGTAGATCGGGCATCAGATGTGCGGATGACAGATGCAGAGGCTTCAAAGATGACTCCTAGGTTTCTGGCCTGAGCAACAAGGCGGATTATAATGCCCGTTACTAAGAACAGGAGGCCAGGATGTAAGCAGGTCTGGGGGAGTCAAGTTGGACATGATGAACCCAGTATGCTTATAAGACACTCAAGAATACATTTCAAGGAAGTGTCTAGACTAATGAGTCTAGGATCAGGAGAGAGATTTAAACTGAAGATAAAAAGATGTTTAGATTGTATGAAAAATATTAATGAATTCTATTTTTGTTGTTAACCATCTTGAAGTGCTATTATTTCTAGATACATATAGTTGTGTATACATATGTTAGGTAACTCTAACATCACCAAAATATTTAAGTCCAGTTCACTAATTATGGCTCAGAGGACAACCTGGTGACACCAAAAAAGTGATAGGATATGGTGTCTAATACTTTCAGAACTTGCTGTATGGTTTACAAGTCTAAATCTTTAATTCTATTCTTATGGGGCATGCTTTGTATTCGGGTGTTAATTGGAAGGCATTTCAAACTGAGTAGGAAGCAAAGAGGGCACCACGTTTATACATATGACTAGGCAAGTAAAAAGGATGATGGCCTAATCCTATCCAGGTGGGCTGTGTGACTTTTTTAAATTCTTTACGAGACTACTCTATTATGGAGCCACACCTCAATGTCCAGCCTTCTCAGTGGCTTAGGACGAGACTACATTGTAAGATGCCTTCATTTTGCACAGAAATCCTCCTGAGGCCAGGCTAAAGGGATCAGGTTACTAAGAGTTGTCTATTGAGAAAGAAGAAGGTCCGTGGCTTTGCAATTCCATAAACATCAATTTGAACTGCTCATCTTCTTGTGCTTTCTGTCAGTCCCTGATGGCCCCACGAGGAGCAGTTAGGGCTCAAGTGACAAAGGCTTGGTTCAGGCAAATTGTATTTTAATTCACATTTCAAAACATATCCACTTTAACCTCACAGCGTGACGAAGTAGGCAAAGTAGTTGGAACCAGTAACTTCCTTAAGCAGAATCTCCAAAATGTATATTCATTTATAAATGACTGTTATGTGTGAATGAATAAGTGTGACTGACATCATAGCCTTTAATGTTCCCCAAAAATTTCAGGAAAAAAATATCTTACAGTATGTAAAATATATATCTATAACATATTATGAAAGTATTATATGTATATATGCTTTTAAATTTAAGTGACGGTATATTTATTTTTGCAGTAAAATGACTGCCTAGACTGAAAGTCAATTCCTAGCCTACATCATGTATTTTCAGAATGGAATGGTTTCCATTTTTGTTAATCTAGAGAGACAGGAAAGTGCTTTCAAATGTTATGTATTTAAAAAATAGATTATTATCATGAATGCTTTTTAGGGAGAGGGGAGAGTGCTGAATTACTCTGTAAAATATGGGGGTTCAGAGCCAGGCTAATGTGGTTCCAGTGGTTGTAGACTTTTGCCTGGATCAAGCCCACAAGCATCAAGACCAAGCAGAGTTCCAACAGCACATCGGCACAATAAATATAATTAACTACTGTCAAGAGGCCAAGTTCAGGAATCCAGGAGACTCTAAAGATATTTACAATTATTTTCAAATAACAGAAATTCCATGGTTCTAGAAAGTAATGCTCATACTTAATCTGATTCCATCCATTAGATAAATCATCCTGAATATCCAGTGTCTCAAGTGAGCCCATGTGGCACTCAATCTGGAGGAATTTGTTTGTTTGTTTTGGGTCTGACTTTAACACTGGGTTATATTTCATCATTAGAATCAGCTATTGTAACCAGTTGGCATATGACTGGCTGTGATTGGCTTTGCCTGGTTTAGTTTAATAAAGGGATTCAGTTCCAGGGTTGGCAGTACTGATGCAATTGGATAGAACCAGGTCGAGGGGGAAGACTTGATAAAATCAAAATTTGCCAAATAGATGAAGTACAATTGCTAACTTAAGACATCTTTGTGACATTGTCATCGCTTTACACTGTGTGTTACTGTAACTAAAGACTGAAAGACGCAATACTCCAAAAATGAAAATCAGGAAACTCCCCTGCCGCCTTTCTGACTCCCCGTGTAAAAGTCATGATTCTAAACAATGCTTCTGAAGTGCAGTTTCTTCAAGCCAAACTCAGAGCTCAGAAACTGTGCTTTCAACACAGTCCTGCAAAATGAAAACCTCTGTATTTAGAAAACATGGCGTAGCCTTATTCCTTTGTACTCACTCTATGAGCACCTAAAATTTACATATGAGTGAGAAGGCCAGATAATCCATATCGGCTGGTTAATTCAGGCATCTCCTTTCAAAAACAAAGTTTATCGATTCATTCATGTCCAGATCTAAGCTAGGCTCCCATTTTGCCTGAATTTTGCAGTTAATTTTATTTAAAAATTACATTTTGATATTTTTAATTCCTGGGACAATAACAATCAGGCCTCATAGTCTGTTACTTGTAAGAAGTTGGTTTTATATACCCAAGGATTGAACCTGGGTCTCTTGCATTGCAGGTAATTCTTTACCATCTGGGCCACCAGGGAAGCCATATATATATTACAGCCACTGTTTTACAAATAGGCAGATGTCTGAACCTCAGCCCTCTTGTAAAGGATGCTCCTGGACCACACTTCAATGAATATGGATTCCTTTAGAGATCTTATCAAACAGATTCTGATTCAGTAGGTCTAGGGTAGGACCCAAGAGACTGCATTCCTAACCCTAACCCTGATGATACTGGGTCAAGGTCCACTCTTTGAATAGCAGGATCATAAGAAGAAATTGTGGTGTTGGAAAAGACTCTTGAGACTCCGTTAGACTGCAAAGAGATCAAACCAGTCAATCCTAAAGGAACTCAACATTGAATACTCACTGGAAGGACTGATGCTGAAGCTCCAATACTTTGGCCACCTGATGGGAAAAACCAACTCACTAGAATATACCTTGATGCTGGGAGGGATTGAACGCAAAAGAAGAAAGGGATGGCAGAGGATGAGATGGTTGGATAGCATCACCGATTCATGGAGAAGGGAATGGCAACCCACTCCAGTATTCTTGCCTGGAAAATTCCATGGACGGAGGAGCCTGGCGGGCTACAGTCCATGGGGTTGCAAAGAGTCACACATGACTGAGCAACTTCACTTCACTGACTCAGTGGAGATGAATTTGAGCAAACTCTGGAAGATAGTGGAGGACAGGGAAGGCTGGTGTGCTGCAGCCCATGATGTTGCAAAGAGTTGGACACAACCTAGCAACTGAACAGCAACAAGAACAACAACCATAGACAACTCCTTGTCTTCTTCTGAAATTGACTCTTGTCCTGTGCTCCATCTTCCAGATAACAGCTTTATTATTCACCTATCAACACCCCTGCACACTTCCTTTTGCTTCACCATTGTACACATTTTTCCTCTCCACCTTATACCCTACAGACAAATCCTGTTTATCACCCACTCCTGTGAATGCAACTTCTAAAGCATCTGGATTCATGACCTACACTTTATGTACCTTGCCACTCTCATATCTGATCTCATGAGATTCACCCAAACTTTCCTAATTGTTGTTTGTTGCTGTTTAGTCACTCAGTGGTGTCTGACTTTGTAAACCCATGGACTGTAGCTCACCAAGCTCCGCTGTCCATGGGATTTCCCAGGCAAGAATACTGGAGTGAGTTGCCATTTCCTTCTTCAGGGGATCTTCCCGAACCAGTGGATTCTTTACTGCTGAGCCATAACTCCTATATAAGGAGTCTTTTTTTTTTCTTCCAGTTTTTTTTCCCTTTTCAATACTTCCTACCTACTGCAACAACAACAAAAGCCTACAAGCCTATCATTCCATTGCTTTAATATCACTCCCTCCATCCTCACCTCTCTCTCTCTTCTGCCAATGGCAAACTCCCACTTTTCTCTTGGGGTTGCCCCAGAGTTCCCTCCTCTTTCAAAGCTCATCATCTTCCATTCATGGCAGAAAGAGCACTGTTGCTTCAAGGCTGTTGTAACAGTCATTAATAACTCTTTCATGCAACCAGTAACATAATAATTACATATCACAGATTTTCTTTTTACTTTCTAGACTTTAAAATGTTGAAATGTCGATAGTGGGTCTTTCATATTATTTTATTCTCAACACTTAGCACAGGGCTTGGCATTGAACAGATTCATAGAAAACGTTGGTTAAAGGACAGAGGTTATATTCCATTTGATCTAACAGGGAAAAAAAGGGTTCTCCATATCTAATATAAATAGAAAAATTAAAATGTTGACTATAATTAATTTCAGAGCTCAGATGGTTGATTCTATCATTTGAATATAAGTAGCTAGAACCTATTAAGCACAAATGATGTGAAACAAGAAATAGTCATAAGTATGAAATCCTAATTTCCCAAAAAGTACAATCTTGAATATTTTACTTCACACCTTAGATTTCCAAAATCTGAGTCCTTATTACTAATGAAAGTCTACTAATGTGAAAGGAAATAACTGCATGTAAAACAGTAAGGTGTACACATACTACACAACAAATTGCTTTCAGTACATGCCATATTTATTTTATTTATTTTTATTACATGCCATATTTCAAACACCAGTCGGGTGCTTTGAAAGAGCAAGAACCAGTCTCTTAATCCCTCAGAGTGCCATGGATGAAGCCTGGTGCCCAACTCTGCCCCCACCCCAAGCTTCTCTTCTATCCTACACAAAGGTTTACAAAAAGGACTGACTCACGGCCTGTATCCTTTGAGCAAGAGGAGAGCCATAGAAGTTTCTGGAAGGAAAGAGCCAAAGGTGGTACTAACAACACTAGGAAACCATCAACCTCCAAACACATATCCAAACTCATGTCCACAGAGTGAGCATCCTTATTGTAATAGCCCCTCTCTACACAGCATTTTCAAAATCACTTGCTCATTTGATCCTGTCAAGAATTCTGGAAGGGAGGGAGGGGAAATGTAATCATTTTGTTAGACAGTGGCATGGATAATTAAAACGTTGTGTCCAAGGTGACACAGATACAAGCAGAACCAAGCCCCTCAGCCCATCTGTAGGGTGCTACTGAGGGGCTCCACGGAGCAGCTCAGAGACTTTCCAAGGTGGCACCTGGAGTTTTGTCACAAAGGGACTCACCAGCCATCTGAACAGCAGAGCATTGCTATCTGGTTTAGGTGGGAGGATCTTAAGCTTGAAACCGTGACACCTGTATACAGCCTTGAAACTCCATTAGTTCTGTTTGGGATTTTGCCTTCCCACTTGGCTCTAACTCAGCCAATGGAAGGAATTAGAGGATCTGTAATAAGGACTTAAATGGAAATGTGAGCAAGTTTGGGAGATAGGGAAGCAAATGGATTAGGAATAGGGACTTGGGCCAAAGTGGAAATGGAAAAATTGTCGAAATTATCAGTAAGTGGTGTTAAGGACAATTTCCCTAGGTTGTTGTTGGACCTAAAAAAAAAAAAAAAAAAAGCCACCTCAAAAGGGATTCAGAGTTCTGACAGTCACCTTCAGGCAAGAGGACTCTGAAATTATAAAGTTACTAGAACAAAGATACAACCACAGTGTCAGGCACAGATAAAACCACACTATCTCAAGGACTTTTCCTCACGATGGCAAGCGGTGTTTTTCCAGGAAGCCATTCAGTCTAGAAAACTAGTGAGTTAAAATTTTCAAAAGCAATTTGGAATCTGGGCTACACATTTCTTTTGAATTATTCTTCGTCCATGTTTGGATTTGTTTTCAAAGTAGTAGGGCCTACAGACCCTGCTCCTGAGGCACCGGAAAAATACGTGAAGTTCTAAAGACTGCAGCTATTATCCTGGCCTATCTGTTTAATCACTTGGCCATCCAAACACTGTATTTTGATTGTAAAAGTGGTCTCAAGAGATGTCAGGCTGAAGGCAGGTAATTTTCTTTAAAGGAAACAAGTGGCATAAACAGAATCCTGACGGGGCAGAAACCAGCGCTGTCAGCGTCCATATGCTTGTATTTTTAGAACAGGATGCAGAGAAACAGAAGGAAAGGGATCTCAATAAATAAATGAGACACGTTTGTGACAAGCAAAAGCTTTTTTCTTTTTTTTCAAACCTATTGAACAAACACGAAGACTCCAATCGTCTTTGGCAGGAACTTCACAGGACAAAGCCAAGACCGTGTCATGTTATTTATGTAGTGATCCAACCCTTTTCCTTAATGACTTTCTATAGAAAAGGCAGGCCGTTAACAATAGGATATTAACCAATTTAAGTGGAATCGCTTGCCCATGTGGAGAGGCTGCTGTTGAAACATATTCCAACAATTGTTCACGGGTCTCTACAGCTCTTTCTGTGAAAGGGGGGAGGCGGGAGCTGAGACCACAAAGACATTTTTTTTTCATCTCCAATGATCCATGATACGTATAAACATGATGATGGTCCTTGGAATCTATTTAATTGACCTGACAGGAATAAATTGCAGCTGGATATTTTCTCTTTACGTTCTTGTAAAGCCACTCACACTTCAGATATTAGGAAGTCATCATATCGAGAAGAGTCTATCTCTGAGTCGAAGAAGGGCAGACGGAGGGAGCTGCAAGGGGCCTTTTTCATCACTCCTTTGCTTTCCCAGAAAGCCAGGTCTGGGCTTGGCTGTCAGCCCATACAAACCTTCTAAACCGCTATCAAGAACAAAATGGGTTTTCAAAGTCTGCATAATAGAATATATAAAAGCCCCATTATTTATTTTTTAAATATGTAAAAAGCAGCTGCATATGTTTCATGAATACGATTTTGAAAGGAAAACAAAATGACAAAAAAAAAAAAAAACCATGATGGGCAACTAATTAGCTATTTGTGAATAAACAGGTAAATTAGACCACTGGTATCTGGTTTTCTCAGCAAGAAAACAAGACCAACATGTTGCAATTGCTTTTTTCTTTTCTCTCCTCTCTTTCTTTTTTTCATGTTTATTTCACTTCTTAATATTTTTTGAAGTATAGTTTATTCACGTACCTAACAATACTAGGGCTTCCCTGGTGGCTCAGATAGTAAAGAATTTGCCTGCAATGCAGGAAACCATGTTGGATCCCTGGGTCAGGAAGATCTCCTGAAGAAGGAAATGGCAACCCACCCCAGTATTTTTGCCTGGAGAATCCCATGGACAAAGGAGCCTGGTGGGCTACAGTACATGGGGTTGAAAAGAGTTGGACACTTTGCTTTATGCCTGAAACTAACACAACATACCTAATAAACAATAATAATGTTTTTCAGATTCTTTCCTCTCATAGGTTATTACAAAATATTAAGTATAGTTTTCTGTGCTACACAGTAGGTCCTTGTTGGTTATTTATTTTATATAAAGTAGTGTGTATGTTGGGCTTTCCTGGTGGCTCAGACAGTAAAGAATCTGCCTGCAACTTGGGAGACCTGGATTCAATCCCTGGGTTGGGAAGATCTCCTGAAGGAGGGCATGACAACCCATCCCAGTATTCTTGCCTGGAGAATCCCATGGACAGAGGAGGCTGGGGGCTACAGTCCATGGGGTCGCAAAGAGTCAGACATGACTGAGTGACTAAGCACAGCACAATAATATAAAACATGACTGAGTGACTAAGTATATCACACACAGTGTGTATGTTAATTTCATCCTCCTAATTTATCCCTCCCCTAACTTCCCCTTTGGTGACTGTAAGTTTGTTTTCTATGTCTGTGCATCTATTTCTGCTTTGTAAATAAGTTTGTCTGTACCTTTTTTTCAGGTTCCACATATAAGTGATATTTTTAACATATTTTGTCTTTGTCAGGCTTACTTCACTTAGTACAATAATTAACTTTGTCTTGTATTGAAAAAAGATGAACATAAAGATAGCTAAGTAGGAAAGCAGATCTTAGGCAATAAAATTGAGCTGGGACCATAGGGTTTGGTTCGGTTTAGCCAGAAGCTTGCTGCTTGTCTGCACAGGTGCCAAACAGCACAAATTGGGACTTGCACCCAGACGCATCCATCAGGAACATGCCTCAGCATCCCGTCATCTGATCTGCCGGAGCCGGGAGCTCCCGGGAGCCTCCTCGGGTGTCACCAGGGAAGACAAAGGCTCAAATCTTGGAGCAATTTTAACCATAGCTGGATAGAGGGGACAATAATATTAACACAGACAGGGCCATGTGCAAACACCAATATTTCTTTTAGGTCACATTCATACACAAGTAGAGCTACATACTCAACCCTAAAGGAAATCAACCCTGAATATTCATTGAAAGGATTGATGCTGAAGCTGAAGCTCCAATATTTTGGTCACCTGATTCGAAGAGTCGACTCAATGGAAAAGACCCTGATGCTGGGAAAGATTGAAAGCAGGAGAAGAAGGGGATAACAGAGGATGAGACGGTTGGATGGCATCACCGACTCAATGGACATGAGTTTGAGCAAACTATGGAAGATGGTGAAGGACAGGGAAGCCTGGGGCACTACAGTTCATGAGGTAGAAGAGAGTTGGACATGACTTAGCAACTGACCAACAGGGCTACCCGAGTAACAGAATCACCTTTGAAAAATGATGGCCTGGAAGAAGTGTCCTCTGCTAGATTCAAATGGGTGACAGACATGTTTTGATTAATCTATAGTCTTGTTTTCTCAGAGTTACAAAAACACCTAAGGAACAATGTGGCCTGAAACAGCAGCCACTGACCACGAGTAGTTAGTTAACACAGCAAGTGGGGCTGGTCCAAATCAAGATGCACAGTATAGGTAAAATGCGTGTAAGAGTATGGGAATTAGTATGAATAAAGAATGCAAAATACATCAGTAATAGTTCTATATTGATTATATGCTGAAATTGTACTTTGGATGCATTGGTTTGCATGAAATATATTCAAATTAATTTCATCAGTATATATATATATATATTTTTCATGTGGCTACCAACAATATTTAAATTACATTTATGGCTTGTCATTGTGGCTCATATTATGATTATATTGGACAGGGCCACTATAGAATATTTGACCAGTTTTCAAGCTTAAAATATTCACTTTTTAATTTTCACAGCCATGACAAATGTAATGACTTTTTCAGCTGAATCAGAAATTATTTCAGAATTTTATACAATCTCAAAATACATTTTAGGCTGCTGTATTATAGATTCATCATTTTTAGTCTACATCAGATAAGATACGTAGCTTTTGCATGGGTTTGACATTCTCTGGGAAAAAAGTATAACACTCTACAGACTAATTAAATACAGCGTGTGAGCTCAGTCGTGTTCAAGTCTTAGCGACCCCGTGGACTGTAGCCCGCCAAGCTCCTCTGTCCATGGGATTTCCCAGGCAAGAGTACTGGAGTGGGTTGCCATTTCCTTCGCCAGTGAATCTTCCCGACCCAGGGCTCGAACCTGTGTCTTCTGCTTGACAGGAAGGTTCTTTACCACTGAGTCACCTGGGAAGCCCAGATTACAAGTGATCAAATTCATCTGAAAGTTGCTTTATTTAATCCTGACAACCAACCTGAGAGGTACATCTTATTCCCTCCTGGTTACAAGTGAAGAGACTGGCTCCTCTCCCCAGAGATCCCTCTCTTTCCCTTCCTCTAAACTCCATCCTGCCACCAGCAAACTCAAAAACTGCACTCCAGACCACTCCCTGGACTCCAGGTCACTCCCTGGACCCCAGGTCACTCCCTGGATTTCAGGTCACTCCCTGGGCCCCAGGTCACTCCCTGGACTCCAGACCACTCCCTGGACCCCAGGTCACCCCCTGGACTCCAGGTCACTCCCTGGACCCCAGGTCACTCCCTGGACCCCAGGTCACTCCAGGACCAATGGGTTCCTCCAACCCCTGCTTTAGTGGTGCTCATTTACAACCCGGGAAGAGACAGGAAAAAAAAATCACTGCCTCATTAACTGTATTTACCCTCACAGAGGGAAGAGAAGCAAAAGGGAACAGAAGGAGAAGGCGGACTCATCCTTGTCTTCTCCTTTTCTCACACTTAACACTCCTTCATGCCAGCAACGCTGGAGACCCAGGTTCAAGCCCTGGGTCAGAAAGATTCCCTGGAGGAGGGCATGGCAGCCCACTCCAGTATTCTTGCCTGGAGAATCCTATGGCAGAGGATCCTGGTGGGCTACAGTCCATAGGACTGCAAAGAGTGGGACACGACTGAGGTGACTGAGAAGGCACACACTGGTTTCTTTCTAACTTTACGTGTTCATTACAGACAACTAGAAATACAGAAAAGTATAAAGAAAAAGAAAAAGTAACAATCACCTAAAATATCCAACCCCAGAGATAACCACCATCAGCATCTTGATGTATTTCCTCTATTTTTTTTTTTAACAATCGAAGTATAATTGACCTACAACTTAATTCCAGGTATACAATAGTGATTAAATATTTCTATACATTACAAAATGATCAGAAAATTAAATTTTCATGGCTCTAAACATTGGCATTTTTAAAATACCATTTTAATTTTATCTGTCCATAGGTAAGAGTTGTTTCAAATACAAAAGAGTTTACATTCTAAAGCCACGAGACTTTGATGGTTAATACCAGTTGATTGCCCTGGTGTATTATCATTTGTGGAAAAGTTAACTGTGATAATGTTACCATCTCTTGCCAACCTGTCATTAGGAAGAGGGTTAGGAGAAAGATTTTCAGACCCATTATCATTCCAGCTGCTTGTCAGTGTCAGTTGTATTAACACAGCTGAGACTTAGCATTAAGCCTGAGCTACAATCAAATGATTATGTAGTCTTTTCCTATTAATCAGACAATTGTTTTCTCCACATGCAATACTATGTGCATTCTCTTCATTGACTGAAAAAATAAAAAGATGGGGTCATACTCAACATAACACATGAAGCAGCACTGTCTCACTTCATGAAATTAATCAGTTATATCAAGGCTTATATGAATGGTTTGTATTAATGGAAAGAATGCAGAAGCATTCCAGGATAATCCGAAATGAATTATCCAAAGATATAATCCAAAAAAGGAATTTATATTTTGCTTTATGATTTGACTGAAAAATTGCAAAAGCTCAAAATGGCATTTCTATGCGTGGGAAAAAACTTGAAGAGTTTTATTTTTTTAATTAATTAATTTATTTTAGTTGGAAGCTAATTACTTTGCAATATTGTGGTGGGTTTTGCCATACATTGACATGAATCAGCCATGGGTTTACATATGTCTCCCATCCTGACACCCCCTGCCACCTCCCTCCCCACCCCTCTGGGTCATCCCAGTGCACCAGCCTTGAGCACCCTGTCTCATGCATCAACCCTAGACTGGCGATCTATTTCACATATGGTAATATACATGTTTCAGTGCTATTCTCTCAAATCTTCCCACCCTCACCTTCTCCCACAGAGTCCGAAAGTCTGTTCTTTATATCTGTGTCTCTTTTTCTGTCTCGAGTATAGGGTCTTCATTACCATCTTTCTAAATTCCATATATATGCATTCATATACTGTATTGGTGTTTTAATTTCTGACTTACTTTACTCTGTATAATAGGCTCCAGTTTCATCCACCTCATTAGAACTGATTCAAATGTATTCTTTTTAATAGTTGAGTAATATTCCAGTGTGTATATGTACCACAGCTTCCTTATCCACTCATCTGCTGATGGACAGCTAGGTTGCTTCCATGTCTTGAAGGGTTTTAAAATCGTGAGGTCTGCTTGGTTTAATTCCATTGGGACAACTTGGATTGCCAACAACCACAGTGCTATGTGGTGTATGATCACTTTCCTTGCATGTGAATATGAATATCTGAAAATTTGAGAATCCATTTCAAAAATGTTGACGTTCTGATTCAGTCTTCTGGTACCAACAAACTGGCCCACCAGTGGCTGAAATGCTTAAGTCTCTGACAAAACCCGGGACCACAAATTATGCAGATTGAAACAAAATTCTAAGCTCTGAGCCTTGAACACTGGTATTCTCACCACACTTTCTGCCAAATCATAGCCTCCTCAGTCCCGAGGGTGTGTGGGGAATCTGTATTCCAGAGTGTAGGCATTGGCTCCATGAAGTAGGGAAACAAAATATCAGAATATCTATTTATGATTTTTAACGTACAAAAGAAAAAGTAAGTTTTATCTAAAGTGTATATCAACTCAGATAACTTTGCTCTCTTTATGCTTGTGTGTCATAATTTTGAGAGATCATAAGATCTAGAGCTAACAAATTAACCCTTACAAAACAGACAATGCCTTAGCAGTAATGCTCCCTAGAAAACAAAAGCAAAACCCCCAAATTCTGCATCTTCCATATCTAAAGTAGCACTACTAATCCAAGCACACATGAATGATAAGAAACAGCAAAGCAGAGGGCAAAGCTGACACTTCCTTTGATAGAAGCCACAGGTGTCTTCTGCTCCTTAGAAGTACTTTTCTCACTGTTCCTTAGAAGTGACTTTTCAATAATGTTTTCTTTAAAAAAAAAAAAAAGCTTACCAGGGGATAGAATTCTGAAAGCAACGTGTTTTATACATGTTTAGAGACATAAGGGAGAACAGGATAATTTTGCGAGAAACAAAGTATCAGTTGTAAAAAACAAAGTGTCACTTTCTTTTTTGTGTACTTAAAAATATTGACTACAGATTTTGTTTCCCCTCTAACCTATTCAAATAAATCTTCCAAATGACAAGTTTCAGTGAATCATGAAATTGTTGAAAGTAAAAAGGTGCAAATAGCAATGCCTTCCAATACATTTGAAAAATAACTGATTGACTTCAGGAAAGACAATGATTGACCAGCTTCATTTCAGTGAAAACCTTGATGTTAGGGAAAGCCAACACTGCATTTCCTCCTCCCAACTCTGTAATGTCTGAGCACATCGCTTCTAATGTCTTAAAAACCAAGAAGGGAGACATGCCAGATGAGTGAAAGGACTTCCGTACCGATCTGTCCAACTCATGTTCTTGACCAAAATGCTCTTGCTGTTCCTAAAATCCTTTCATGAGGTGGAGAGCCTACTATCTGAATTTGAAAGGCATGCTTACAATACAGGATAAATAGGTGCAGTTGTGGTATCATTCAAGTTCAGATGACGATGAAACAGTTCAGTTCAGTTCAGTCGCTCAGTCGTGTCCGACTCTTTGCAACCCCATGAATCGCAGCACTCCAGGTCTCCCTGTCCATCACCAACTCCCGGAGTTTACCCAAACCCATGTCCATCAAGTCGGTGATGCCATCCAACCATCTCATTCTCTGTCATCCCCTTCTCCTCCTGCCCCAAATCCTTCCCAGCGTTAGGGTCTTTTCTAATGAGTCAACTCTTCGCATGAGATGGCCAAAGTATTGGAGTTTCAGCTTCAACATCAGTCCTTCCAATGAACACCCAGGACTGATCTCCTTTAGGATGGACTGGTTGGATCTTCTTGCAGTCCAAGGGACTCTCAAGAGTCTTCTCCAACACCACAGTTCAAAAGCATCAATTCTTCGGGGCTCAGCTTTCTTCACCATCTAACTCTCTCATCCATACATGACCACTGGAAAAACCATAGCCTTTGCTAGACAGACCGTTGTTGGCAAAGTAATGTCCCTGCTTTTTAGTATGCTGTCTAGGTTGGTCATACCTTTCCTTCCAAGGAGTAAGCATCTTTTAATTTCATGGCTGCAGTCACAATCTGCAGTGATTTTGGAGCCCAGAAAAATAAAGTCAGCCACTGTTTCCACTGTTCGCCCATCTATCTGCCATGAAGTGATGGGACCGGATGCCATGATCTTAGTTTTCTGAACGTTGAGCTTTAAGCCAACTTTTTCACTCTCCTCTTTCACTTTCATCAAGAGGCTCTTTAGTTCTTCTTCACTTTCTGCCATAAGGGTGGTGTCATCTGCATATCTGAGCTTATTGATATTTCTCCCGGCAATCTTGATTCCAGCTTGTGTTTCTTCCAGCCCAGCGTTTCTCATAATGTACTCTGCATAGAAGTTAAATAAGCAGGGTGACAATATACAGCCTTGACGTACTCCTTTTCCTATTTAGAACCAGTCTGTTGTTCCATGTCCAGTTCTAACTGATGCTTCCTGACCTGCATACAGGTTTCTCAAGAGACAGGTCAGATGGTCTGGTATTCCCATCTCTTTCAGAATTTTCCACAGTTTATTGTGATCCACACAGTCAAAGGCTTTGGCATAGTCAATAAAGCAGAAATAGATGTTTTTCTGGAACTCTCTTGCTTTTTCGATGATCCAGCGGATGTTGGCAATTTGATCTCTGGTTCCTCTGCCTTTTCTAAAACCAGCTTGAACATCTGGAAGTTCACGGTTCATGTATTGCTGAAGCCTGTCTTGGAGAATTTTGAGCGTTACTTTACTAGCATGTGAGATGAGTGCAACTGTGTGGTAGTTTGAGCATTCTTTGGCATTTCCTTTCTTTGGGATTGGAATGCAAACTGACCTTTTCCAGTCCTGTGGCCACTGCTGAGTTTTCCAGATTTGCTGGCATATCGAGTGCAGCACTTTCACAGCATCAACTCTGAGGATTTGAAATAGCTCAACTGGAATTCCATCACCTCCACTAGCTTTGTTCGTAGTGATGCTTTCTAAGGGCATCAGAGGGCAGACACACTGAAACTATAATCACAGAAAACTAGCTAATCTGATCACATGATGATGAATAGCTGCTTGCAATACTAAATGTTGAAGCTGTGAATACAGGGATGGTTCATGAAGGAAGGTGCTTCCAGGAGATCAGAAGCAAGTCTTGTTGGAATATGTCCCCCACCACTGTGTTCTGAGCAAGGCAACAGAGGTTGGCTGCATATATGCCAACAAGTATCTGATCTCCTCCACATTTCTGCCATTTCTGGTCTATAATAGCAATAGCATACTTTTATGTAGAGATCTACATTTATAAACACTTTCATCATCACAGACTTTTTGATATAACCCACAGGGAGGATTGTCTCCATTTGTTCTGAGAGGTGATACTGACTAGGTCGGGTTGGTATCTCCACCGATTAAAAGAAAAAAAAAAAGGTCATTAAGAGTTTGTCAAAGTGTGATCATCTCGCTCCTAACAGAATGGTTTTCCACATCTGAAATCATAAGGACACTTTGTAAATATAAACACATGAATAATGAGTGTCTAAAAATACCTTTAAGGCAAAAGAATCATAGAACATACAATTTAATTTCAAAATGGCCATCATAAGGAAATATGATGAATTCCTCAGGCTAATATAAATTATCTGCAATTCTTTTAAAATAGTATCAGCAGGTAGTCAGTAAATTCAATCTTGAATGTTGCTGTTGAAAATATATTGAAATGTATTTATGTGCACTTCTGAGATACATTTTATATATGAATCTTACTTAATAAATATATTAACATTCATAAATGTCAATATATTGGCAAAATGAATGTTAATTAATTTACAATCAGACATGCTTGCAGTAATGCAAAGGCTGATAAGATGAAGCTCTCTGTACATGTTCCCAAAGCTCTAACTGATGAAAATGCAGAAAACCAGTGAATTAAAGCACATTACCATTTTGAAGACAGTCTTAGTAACTCTGCTTGTAAATGAAGACTAAAACCACATATGTTAATTTATTTTAAAAGACAATTGTTCCACCCCAGAATATATAAAAAAAAATTATACAGTTTTTTTTTTCAAAGGTAACCATTATATAAGTTGAGATAAAAATGCCTGGTCCTCATTTCAAAGGATGCGTGATTTGGGGTGTGTCTCAAATGTGATTGTCCTTCAGATGAGTGCTTTACATCTGTCCTCATCTGAGGTGCAGAACTTCACTGAGAACAGCTAGGGGAAAGGGTATGACATACACAATTATTTTCCCGAACCTGCTCCTTCACCCTCTTTGTCCCTGTTGGTGCAGCCAATGATCTGTAGTTGGTAGAGTTGTCCACCCTATGGCTATCAGCATCTTCTCCCTAACCATGTCGTTCTTGTTCATTTTCATATGTCTAACACTCAGCAAGCACCTGGCATCTTGTAGATGTCACAAAATTAATGTTTGTGAAATAAATGAATGCATGAGTAAAAAGGTGGCACTCACGGTAAACAACCCACTTGCCAATGCAGGAGATAATAAGAGACTCAGGTTTGATCGCTGGGTCTGGAAGATGGCCCTGGAGGAGGAAAATGGCAACCCACACCAGTATTCTTGCCTGGAGAATCGCATGGACAGAAGAGCCTGGTCAGCTACAGTCTATAGGGTCGCAAAGAGTCAGACAAGACTGAAGCAGCTTAGCACATGAATAAAAAAAAAATGTTAAAAGCTGGACAGGTCCTTCAATTTCAGAGATTTCAAGATTATCCTTTATCAAGAATGGGGAAGGAGTAAAGGATTTGTATTTCAACAGAGTGCTGACTAGGAGCTGGGAAATAACTCAGAAGCAGCTCTTGGTTAAAAGGACAGACACTACCAGCTGGAGCAAGAAAGACCTGGAATATATTTGTATGTGATCAACACATAAAACACTTTTTTTTCCTCTTATCAACAGCAGAAAAGCAAAAGAGATCTTCCTTTAGCTACCTCATATACAATAACCATGTGCATATCACCACTGTGTGTGTGCCTTTGGGATGCTCCTTTCAAGACTGTCTCAATATTAATTTTCCTTATAAAATTATTAAGGAATAAAAATTAAATATATAAAATCATGAGGACTGGTGGATAAGAACAATAGGGAAAGGGCAGGACATAATGAAATCCTAAGCCGAATGACTCCTAAGGACATCTTTAAGACAATAATTGAACCATCTGGGATTGCCAATAAACTGGCATGTTAGTCTTGAAACCTCATAATACTTCTGGGTTCTCTAGCTACTTGGTAGAACTTGTGCAAGTCTGTCTCTATTTTCCAGTTTCCTTTGGAAAAAACAAGGTTGATTTCAGCATATGTAAATTCCAAAGGATTCTGTTCTTCTTGCTTTATTCTCGCCTTGGGCTCTATCATCTCAGGTTCTAAGAAAACAGGCAGAGGCCTGCAGCGGGCAGGGAGAGAAGTCGGCAGAATCTAGCTTTACAGGATGTTATCCACAACAGAAAAGGGGAGGGGTAAGGTTTCCAAATAACTTCTAACTTCTATATTTAGCATCGCTGCCTGAGAGTCAGCTCCAGTTGCAGCCACAAGGAAGAAAAAAAAGAAAAAAACACAGGAGATCATTTCCTTTGAGCCTCTTTTACTGCACGAAAGGAGGAAATAAAGGAGCCCATGATGGTGAATTATGGCTGGCAGAAAGGAGAGGAACTTTGAACCTGATAATAAACAAAAAGTCTCTTTCAAAAATGGATGTGTAAGATCTCCTATTACAATAGGGGAAAGAAAGACAACAGGAAATGGGGGGGAAAGTTTTCAGCAAAAATGTAAAAGCTTTCAGTGGAGGGGGAGGAACCCAAGGCCCATTTCACCCACGAGGCATAGGCTAATATTGTTAACTGCAGACAATAGAATACCTAGCTTTCTCACAAGGTCATGCATAATAGAATTTATCAAAGAGTGTCTGACGCCTCAAATAATCTCTGGGAGGCTTAGAAAACTGGACTTGGATATAATCGTAGACGCTGAGCCTGAACGGATCCCCGGTTGTGCCTTCTTGCCGGGAGGCCAATGTACTGTGAGCTGGTGATCATCACCTGTGCTGTTTGGGATAGTGCTGCAGAGGAAGCATCCTTGATCACAAGCTTGAAAGTATGGCGCCTGCCCCCATGTGCACAGCGCTTTGTAATTCTCACCTTCACACCCCAAACTCATCCAGTAGCATCTATGTGCAGAAACTAGGTCAAAGTCATGTTTTCAATTTTCCCTTCTCAAAGGCACATGAAAGTAGGCTGGAGGGTGTTGAGTATGTTGGGTGAGCCTGTTCTAAGGTCTTGGGATCCTTGAGGGAATAAGATGGAACAATGCTAATTACTTGACTGAGGTCATCATTGCGTGCATGCTAAGTCACTTCAGTCGTGTCTCTTTGTGACCCTGTGGACTGTAGCCCGCCAGGCTCCTCTGTCAGGGGGACTCTCCAGGCAAGAATACTAGAGTGGGTTGCCATTTCCTCCTCCAGGGGATCTTCCTGACTCAGGGATTGAAGCTGAGTCTCTTGCATCTCCTGCATTGGCAGGCAGGTTCTTTACCACTAACACTTCCTGGGAAGCCTGAGAGCAACATTAGGCTTTACCAAGAGAGTGCTAAACATAAACTTATCACACAGAGAGAATTGGCTTCAGCCTTTATTTCATCCTCAACTCCCTTGAAGTCTCCTACTTCCTCATGCTTTAATTTCCCCAAGAACAAAATCCATGGCTAATAAAATATGCTAGGTTTTGTTGGCCAAAGTACACGTAGGAAATAGAATTCACCCTAGATCGGTCAGATGAAGATGGAGATAAGGCACTACTTACAGACGTGTGGGCAGATATAAAACGTAGTGAGAGTATTAACAGAAGGAAATTGTCACCAGCCATGGCAATTGCCTCAGCCTCCTTCAAGTTCTTGGGCTTCCCAAGTGGCTCAGTGGTAAAGAATCTGCTTGCCAATGCAGGAGGTGCAGGAGATGCAGGTTCAGTCCCTGGGCCGGGAAGATCCCCTGGAGAAGGGAATGGCAACCCATTCGAGTATTCTTGCCTGAGAAATCCCATGGGCAGAGGAGCCGGGTGGGCTGCAGTCCATGGGGTCGCAAAGAGTCGGACACAACAGAGCACCTCACGGTGGCACTGAAGGCATAAACGGGGAAATCCTATCAGGTGACATGCTGACCCCTGGAGCAATCTAGAAGCAGCAGCATGCTGCAAACCTGGCTGAGGAAAGCAGCCACGCCCAGAATATCACTTAACCCACATCTCTCCATGCTCCTTGGACCCCCTCCTGGTGATAACCTGAAGACCAAACCCAGGAAGCCAGCTATAAGAAAAGCCTGGTGTAGACCAAGCAACCAGGAGAAAGTCCACCCTGAACGGATTAGGCAGAAGACCAACAGGAAATAACCAACACACCTAAATATTCCGCAGACGCGTTACGAGGACTCCAGGAGACAATGTACAGAGTTACACTTCAGAAAGCATCTGAAACTTTGCTTCTAAAGTTGGGTAATATTTGTCTTATGGATCGCTTCTCTTCTGGACATGTTATTCTTCATTCTGCTCTTACCAGGGGATTTTTGGGCTTTCTAATTAGTTCATGAGACATGAGAAGCGGTTGGAATAAGTTCAAAGAAAGTAAATGAAGGAATGAGTTTGAGGAGGGTTAGAGAGTCGTGGCAGGAGGGGCCAGGGGCAGGGTCTTGAGGGGAAAGTTGTAAAACAAAGATTGTTGTGGCCAAATGGATCGAAGATGAAGGCGATGGAATTTAGCCATGTGTTAGCAAAGATCATTGCAATAAATCGTCTTGATTCCCACTTTAAAGTAAATATTATTCTCAGGATTTAATGTAAATAATAGAGCAGTAATGGAACAGTAACGACAAGCACTGCAATCAGGTCATCAACTTACACTCTCCCTCTATTTCATATAAGGGATATATTTATTCATTGTGAAAATAAGTCTATTTTCAATGAATAGCATTTGTTCATGAATTAAAAACATAGAGGAAAATCCAGCTTCCTTAGTTTGGGAGATATAAATGTTACCAACTTAAAAATGAACTGAAAAAACATTTTTCTAAAGCTACAAATATCCTGAACAAAATGCTTCAGAGATGAAAGATCAGCAGATGTGAGTGGTGACAGAAATCACAATGATTGGAATTCTGGCTTAAAGAAGGCACATTTTATGTTTCTGACTGATGATGCTGTTTTCCGTAATGACATTCTTTTGCTGAAGGTGAGTTAACAGTGAAAATGAAGCATTGAAAACCATGTGGAAAGGAAAACCTGAGATCTACCGTGTTTGTTCAGACTTTGGCCGGATATCGTATTGGATCTGCAGTTGGAAATCTTAGACTAGAAATCAGACAGGAAAAAGACACCCCACCGTGTTTTAGTAGTTTCTATTGGCAGTGGGGTCTGAAACGTAAATAAAATCCTTTGTTATCATGGCACTTCTGTAAGAAACAAAGGAATGAAACTAAGCTTTAAAAATCCTCTCTAAGTCTGCCTTTTCAAGACTGTGACTTTGGGAGGGTGAGCTAGCTCAAGGCGCAGCGGCCTCAAGGCTGCACTCAAAAACCCAGCGGATGATAACCAAACACACAGAGAGTGACTGAATGATGTCGAGGAGGCACCAATGGGACTTTAGCCGCCTAGCTAAACCTCAATGCAGCCAGGTATGTTTGCTAGTCACGAATGAGAACTCCAGAAGAGATCCAGGCTAGACAAAATTGAAACTAAAGGTAAGAAGTCTGAATTATTCAAGTTAAAAATATGGTGCACTAGTGTATGAGAGCTGAAGTAGGAGTTGGGGATTAACAGATGCATATTCCTATATATAAAATAAGGAAACACCAACGACTTCACTGTACGCATAGGGAATTGCATTCACTAACTTGATAACCTATAATGGAAAGCAATCTGAAAAAGAATATATGTGTATGCTATGTGCTATGCTCAAGTCATGTCTGACTCTTTGCGACCCCATGGACTGCAGGCCCCCAGGCTCCTCTGTCCATGGGATTTCCCAGGCAAGAATACTGGAGCGGGTTGCCATTTCTTTCTCCAGGGCATCTTTCTGACCCAGGGATCAAACCTGTATCCTTGCATGTCCTGCATTGCAGGTGGATTTTTACCACCAGTGCCACCTGAGATGTATATCTGAAGCACTTTGCTATACACTTGAAACTAATGCAACATTATAAACTAACTATACTTCAATCGATGCTTTTGAACTGTGGTGTTGGAGAAGACTCTTGAGTATCCCTTGGACTGCAAGGAGACCAACCAGTCCATCCTAAAGGAGATCAGTCCTGGGTGTTCATTGGAAGGACTGATGTTGAAGCTGAAACTCCAATACTTTGGCCACCTCATGCAAAGAGTTGACTCATTGGAAAAGACCCTGATGCTGGGAAGGATTAGGGGCAGGAGGAGAAGGGGACGACAGAGGATGAGATGGTTGGATGACATCACCGACTCGATGGACATGGGTTTGGGTAAACTCTGGGAGTTGGTGATGGACAGGGAGGCCTAGCGTGCTGCCATTCATGAGGTCGCAGAGAGTCGGACACGACTGAGCGACTGAACTGAACTGAACTGAATACGTCAATCAAATAACTAAATACATAAATAAACGTGTGTTTTTTTGACAAACTAAAGCTTGTATCTGTCACACCATGGTTTTCCCAGAACCCACTAGCCCCACACTCACTTCTGGAGATGCGAAGTCAATTTCCCACCAGACTGCAGGTCTGCTTCCGGTTAGCCTCATGAATGGACACTCTGTATGCCATTCACCCAGTCCCTTACCTTTCTGGAGCAGAATGAAATATGAATCCTCATTGTATTACACTCTGAAGGTAAAAGCTGCGGCTGGATTGACGAAATAATTATGTAAATAGTGGTGGACGTCTGAGGAAGACTAATGGCTGAAAAAGCTGAATAACATTAAAAAGTTAATATATTTAATGTTAACCTTTGTCGCTTTTGGTAATAATTCAAAGATAGGAAAATTGTTGCAGAAAGCATAGTAATATTAAAGCAAAGAGAAGAATGTCATGGTAATAAATGAGTCCCTCAGTTTTCCGGGAAACTAGCAGGATATTATTATTCTACTTTAACACTAAAAGCTAAACCCAAGATTTTATTAATACTGAGTGCCATTCTTCTCTGTTGTTTTGGACTTACCTGGAAAACGGAGACTGTTTCTTTCTAATCATCTGTTTCAATCAAAAACCGGAAATGTTCTCAATGCCGAAGCTTAAAAACAAAAATCGCTACCATATAGAAGAGAAATAGTAATTTAAAAATCAAATCATGAAAGATTTAGCTGGGTTTTTCATTAACACATAGTGAGTAATGTATTAAAACTTCCCAGGAGTGAATATTATATAATTACAAGTAAATTATATTTCCTTCTGCAAAATATGAGGTACCAGTTGGAACACAAAGACAGAATTAGATGATGATTTTTCTTTTAATTTCACAGGTGAGAGATAATTTGGGAAGAGAAGAAAAGAGGTAAACAATATAATTAAGGAAGGTAACAAATTCCAGAAAAATTCTGGGTTATTTGAATAACTGGGTCAATCCTGACATGGAACAACGGTTTGGTTTCTCATTAGGTTCCTCCCTACAGATGAGACATGAGATCATCTCACAGTGGGGGAAAAAATTCAAGAAGGTGTTTAGGAGGAGAAGTTTGTTATCATATGGGAAGACATTGAATCCTGAAGATAAAGAGGCAAACTTGAGGCTCTAAAAATGGGCTTCCTGACACTTCTCTGCTCTTCTGCATGTGTCTCCTCCGCTGATAAAGTTTGATGTAGAAGGAATGTGTTGTGTTGTGTTTTTCTTTTCCATCAACAAAATAATAAGACAGCAGTCCCTGGACAAGCCTGTTCATTACTAAAATTCTAAGACAGCAAGATTTTTTGAAATCTCCCCAAATTGCCTAGCATTTGATTAAAATCAAGCTATTTGCCTGTGACTCAAATAGACTTAAGATGTATATCTCATGTTCCATGGTAAATGATAAAATATTTGTGGGATTAGCAAAATAGTGGATTCATCTGTTACTGTTTAGTTGCTAAGTCGTGTCTGACCCTTTTGAGACCTCATGGACTGTAGCCACCATACTTCTCTATCCATGGGATTGTCCAGGCAAGAATACTGGAGCGGGTTGCCATTTCCTCCTCCAAGGGAATCTTGCCAACTCGAACCCAAGTCGCTAGCCTCTCCAGCATTGGCAGACAGATTCTTTACCAATGAGCCACCAGGAAAGACTGTAGATTCGTTTTAGGCTGTGTCTATTAGAAGTTAAAGTAAATGGAAATTCATCTGTACACCACCATAATACATGGAATTGAGTGGAGTCCGTGGACTTCTAGAATTTGAGAGACACATTTTTTCTCTTTAAAAACATCAGAAAATAAGCAAATAATGGGAGAAAGTAGATATTTGAGACCATACTTGACTTGCTTAATATAGAGGATTCTGAACAAATAAAATACCAATCTCATGCTTTTGCAATGACAGTAGGAAACTGGAAACATACGACTTACTGAGACAGCCTCTCCAGCCAGGAGCTGTATTGTAATCCAGACTCTATGAGGAGCGTGTTCAGTTATTATTCCCCAAACACATTACTCTGCTCAGTTCTAGTCTGCCAGCTTGAATGCGTATTGCTCCCTGGAAAGAACTTACAATTCCCTTTACAATGCATTTACAGTTGATTAAAGAATGGATTTGCAATTCAGAGTCTATAATTAGAGCAAAGGGTCTCTATAATTTTAGTTACCCTCATCCAGTAATGATGATGTTATGGAGATTAGCTTCTATTATAAGGACCCATGGCCACTGAAATGATTACTGGAAAGCATGTGTTGAGGTTTACCAGCCCATTCTTCTATGGCGGGAAGCCTATTATAAACAGTGTTATACAAGGCTACCAGACAGGAAAAATGAGATTAACAATTAACACCTTGCTCAAAGGATTAGTATATCTCTTATGCCGTGATGATTTGGATTCTAATTAAAATTCTCAGAGATGCGTGTGGTATGTGGTGTGTGTGTGCAGGGGTGTGGGGGGTGTGTGTGTGTGTGTGTGTGTGTGTGTGTGTGTGCGGGAGATGTGTGTGTGCATCCGTGCCTACACATGTATGCATCCTTTTTCAGGTGTTTGCTGCCTTCTTGAAGTTTTTTAAAAATGCGTTACCTAGGCTGTCCCCTAAGCTGGTAGCAAACCTTTGTAAGAGGGATTTCTCATTGATCTTGAACCAGAAACCAAATAGTGTCTTCTAAGCAAAATCTCAACATTAATGTAAAGTATTTCAATTTCCTGTATACCTACTTGGCCACTTTTTTCATGACTGATGCAATTTCACCATTGATTTATGCAATCATTTCCATGGGATTCTGTGGTTGAGCAGACTTAATAGAATGTTCTGTAGCAAACAGTCTACAGTGTTTTCAGAAGGCAAAATCTGTCCACTCTGGAATTAGGGGCTGTGAAGCCAACACAGGGGTGTGGTTAAAAAAAATACAAATTTTCTATTTTCATTCAATTCATTCTTTTCTAATTTCTGTTTGTGATTTTCTAAAGCGCATGTATAATGGATACAGTAGCACATGTTATTATATAATTTATAAATAATTTGCATGTATTAAATGTGTGCAGGACTTCTTTTAATTGAAACTTGCTAAGATAAGTCCAAAGTACTCAGGCTTTCATTCTTTAGCCTTTTTGAATTCAAATTGGTAGGAAAATAAGGAAATTTAAATTCATTTTCTCCTCAAATTCCTGGATCTTCTCCGTTTAACTGACTTCCAGTTATTCATGGGATGGTTAAGCAATTTCATTGCTGAGGTGAAAATGGTAATGAGAAAAATATGTTTAATAAATAGAGTACATTAGATGATTCACTGCAGTGTTTCAGGGGACTGGAGAAAATGTGATGGGTGGAATGAAGCTTCACTTTAGGCTTCATTAAAGGTGCTAATAACAGAATACTTAATATAATCTCAGTTAATGAGAAAAGGGTGAGGTCACCAGCCAGAAGCGGCCAGAAGAAAACCTTCTTGAACATAGAGAAACAAATCAAGCAGATTCAAATCTGAGGCTGAGGTTTGGCCATCATGTTAATTCTTGGCTTAGCATAGTGTCTGTGCTTAGAAGGTGTCTGTTGAATAAATGAATGAACAAATTTATGGTATCATAGAAAACAATTCAAATATTTAAACATTTAGGAGGATTAGTAATAAAACTCAATGATTTTTTAAGTTGAAGAAGATATAGAAGATGCTGAATATGTGTGTAAGTGTGTGTGTGTGTGTGTGATTGAACCATTGTGCTGCACACCTGACATGGTATTGTAAATTGACTAGACGTTAATAAAAAAAAATGGGAAGCTGAGAAATACAGAGTAGAAAAAATGTAGATAATAAACTACATCCTGATAAGAGTAACCCACTCCAGTATTCTTGCCTGGGAAGTCTCTTGGACAGAGGAGCCTGGCAGACCACAGTCCATGGGGTCAAAAGAGAGTCAGACACAATTGAGGAACTGAAGAACAGCAAAAAGTAACTACAATCTGATCACTCCAGAGCAAGATCGGACAAGATTCTATGGCACTGCATGTTGTGAGCCCTAACATACACACACTTGAAATAGTCATTTTCGCTTATAATTTTACAGGGGAAATTTTTTTTTTAATAGTAAACGTAATGATTTGAATAATGACAAAGAAGTAACAGAGATTTGTTGTTTTTCACTTCTTTTATTTATTGTAGATATTCTGCATGTCATTTTGTTCAGGAGTTTTAGAAAATATATGTGCTAATGGTACTGCAGCTAAGCAAATGACTATTTGATGGAGGGAACATGAGAAAAAGTAATTAAAGGAGTTTGTTAGTAATAAAGCAGATTGGGTAATTAAGCAAGATATGGATCCGTTAACATCTCTGATGATAGTAAGGTGGAAAAGATCATTTTAAATGACTTTTGTGATTGATGAAAGGATGAGAACCAAAGCTATTGTTGCAATTGTAGGGAAAAAATGAACTATAGGATGATCTCTAGAGGTTTAGAAAAAAAAAGAAAGAATAAAGATCTTAAGCAGAAGAAGAGTATAAGTTGATCTCACAGGAATAATAATTAGATATTTTCATTACAGGCAGTGCCGTATTTCAGTGAAGGTTGTTCAGTCATGTTCGACTCTTTGTGACCCCATGGACGCCCTCCAGGCTCCTCTGTCCATGGGATTCTCTAGGCAAGAATACTGGAGTGGGTAGCCATTCCCTTCTCCAGGGGATCTTCCTGACCCAGGGATTGAACCCAGATCTTCTGCATTGCAGGCAGATTCTTTACAGTCTGAGCCACCAGGGAAGCCCTTAATTATACGTATAAGAATATTAATTAAAGTTAATTAATTAGGGTAATAATTATTATGTAAAAAATAATGCTTACCTTGCTAAAGAAATATTATTTAGTAGAAATGATATTGAAGATGAAATTACTCCACTTGTCCATAAGTTAAAGCTTTCATTCTTACATAATATGTAATCAAAACATGAACTAATGCAACAGAGGTCATATGAAAATTTGAACAGATAAAAGTCTGGAATAATGTGTGATTTTATAAAAATTAGAAAACTGGACAAGTTCAGTCTACAGAGTCTAAATAAAGAAAAGATGAGGTGACTATCTGAAAAACCTTTTACAAACATGATGCAGTAAATGAATCAGATCAATTATTCCTCTTGAAGGACAAAACCAGTCACAGGATTGAAAGGAAGCAGGAATAATACTGTTTAAATGCACCATCATGTTTCTCTGATAGGAACGTGTGAATGAGAATTGATCTTTGGATGGCTTTAAGATGATATTGGCATTCTGAACATTCAAAAATAAGGAGGAATAACTTTTAAAGATGTGTTCGATTTTTCCATGCTTCTGCAGTGTTTTAGATTATGTTGCAGAAAACAAAAGTAGTTTGTCAATTTAGTAAGACAAAAGAAAAGAAACATTCCATTTAAAAATGATTTTAAATTTTTTTAAAGTGAATTTTTTTATTGACTTACAATCAATAATTATTGTATTGTTTGCAATACAATATTGTATAGTTGACTTACAATCTTGTGTTAGGGTGGGGAGTACAGCAAAATGATTCAGTTATATATACATATATATTTATTTTTTCAGATTCTTTTTCTTTATGGCTTATTACAAAATATGGTATATAATTCCCTGTGCTATACAGTAGGTTCTTGTTGGTTATTTATTTTATATATAGTAAAGTGTATATACTACTAATCAAAGCTGTA
Source organism: Okapia johnstoni (assembly GCA_024291935.2). NCBI lineage: Eukaryota > Metazoa > Chordata > Mammalia > Artiodactyla > Giraffidae > Okapia > Okapia johnstoni. The sequence continues at coordinate 5,112,805 of CM044321.1, read as the reverse complement.
CAGCAGAAATTAATACAACATTATAAATTAGCTTCAATAAAATAAATCTTTAAAAAGTCATTTTAATACCAAATAGTGGTATTGATGAGCTTCCCTCGTGACTCAGTGGTAAAGAATTTGCCTACCAATGCAGGAGACGCGGGTTTGATCCTTGAGTCAGAAAGATCCCCTGGAGGAGGAAAAGGCAGCCCACTCCAGTATTCTAGACTGAGAAATCCCATGGGCAGTGGAATCTGGTGGACTACAGTCCATAGGGTCACAAATAGACAGGACTGAGCGACTGAGCACAACGCAAGACCCTGCAATAAGGAGACAGACATTACAACCCTTTTGGCAGAAAAAACAGCTTCTCTTTCTAACCCTAAGGGGAGACAGAGGATGCGATGGTTGGATGGCATCACCGACCTGATGGACCTGAATTTGAGTAAACTCCAGGAGTTGGTGATGGACAGGGAAGCCTGGTGTGCTGCAGTCTATGGGATTGCAAACAGTCGGACATGACTGAACTTCAGCTTCTCTTAGGGATATCAGACTGAAAATAGATTTTCCTAGAAGGTTGAATCAATTGGCATGATCTTTCCCATGAAATACCATTAAACATGTTACCTAGCTGCAGTGGCTCATTTGTCAAACCTTGAACATTTTCATGACTATTGGTTTCTGCCTGAGCTTTGTTGTAAGGGAGTTATACAGAAACTACATGGAAGTCTACACCAAGGGCCCCTAGCTTAGCTTGTGGCTCTTGGAAGACTTCTTGGGGTAAGTCATGCTGAAGCATTGATTTCCACTTTTCTTCCTCATTCATCTGACTACCATGAATGCGGCTGCTACAGCTTACCTTCAACCCTATATGCAAGGCAGTGGTTCTTAACCTTGTTTTTGTATTCGAACCACACAGGGAATTTCACAGTTCCCAATATTGAGGTTATATCTCAGACCAACTAAGCCAGCATCTCTAAGAATGGGTCCAAGGCACTTTTTCAGCTCCCAGGTCATTGCAATATACAACCAAGTTTGAGCAATGGTGCTCTACTAACCCAACAAGATGCATTTGATACACTTATAACAAACGAGGATATCTCTTGTTTCAACAGCCCCCTCTCCAGTTAGTGACTCACAATAATTCTTCAACTCTTGTTTATTTCTTCCCAATCTACTCTTTCTATAATGTTGTTTTCTTTGGATTCTTAACTTTATTCTTCATTTCTAAAATTGGCATTTGAATGTGGTCTCTCCAGATTGACTCCCAAAGATCTCTCAAGAACTTGGCTTAAGTTCACCTCTAAGGCTTTCTCTCTCCAAGTACCTGGATATTTCCTCCTAGTCAACCCATCAAGACTCCCTGTAGGTAGCAAGATCATGCCACCACATAAGTGTTCTTCCCAGGCTCAGTGCACAGAGGAATTTTTGCATTTCTATCCTATACATTGGTAATATCCATTCTGTGGTTGCTTCCGGAGCACTGATATGTACTTTTTCTGACTAATTCAGTTCAGTTCAGTCACTCAGTCATGTCTGACTCTTTGCAACTCCATGAATTGCAGCATGCCAGGCCTCCCTGTCCATCACCAACTCCCGGAGTCTACCCAAACCCATGTCCATCGAGTTGGTGATGCCATCCAGCCATCTCATCCTCTGTCGTCCTCTTCTCCTCCTGCCCCCAATCCTACCCAGCATTAGGGTCTTTTCCAATGAGTCAACTCTTCGCATGAGGTGGTCAAAGTATTGGAGTTTCACAGGAAAGATTTAAGCCCTATGCACCCCTCTGAAGACTCCCGCTCCTAGAATTCCTTGTCATGGATGCTCAAACTGAGCAGTTAAATCTACACATTTGTTGTTGTTATTATTCAAACACTCAGTCATGTCCAACTCTTAGCAACCCCATGGACTGCAACACACCAGGCTTCCTTGTCCTTCACTATCTCCTAGAGTTTGCTCAAATTCATGTTCATTGAGTTGATGATGTTATCTAACCATCTCATCCTCTGTTGCCCCTTTCTCCTTCTGCCCTCAATCTTTCCCAGCATCAGGTTCTTTTCCAATGAGTCAACTGTTGCCATCAGGTGGCCGAAGTATTGGTACTTCAGTTTCAGCATCAGTCCTTCCAATGAACATGCAATGTTTGTTTCCTTCAGGACTGACTGTTTTGATCTTGAAGTCCAAGGGACTCTTGAGAGTCTGCTCCAGCACCACAATTTGAAAGCATCAGTTCTACAGTGCTCAGCCTTCCTTATGGTCCAACTCTCAAATACCAACTTGACTACTGGAAAAACCATAGCTTTGACTATACACATCATTATCAGAAAAGTGATGTCTTTGTTTTTTAATATGCTGTCTAGGTTTGTCATAGCTTTCATTCCAAGTGATAAGCATCTTTCAGTTTCACGGTTGCAGTCATCTTCTGCAGTGACAAATTACCACATTATTTCATATACCCTTTATAGAAGAGAAAAGTATGTTGAAAGAGATAAATAATTGCTGCAAGCATCTTTCAGATGGATGACAAAAGAAAGAGAGAGAAGGAGAACAAAAGAAAGAGTAAAATTTCTGTTGATTGTCTTTTAAACACTTGCTTTTGGAGAAGTCATAAAACACATGTCTCTCTTAAATGAATTTTACCATATATGGATTCTCAAATGCAGTGACTAATGCTCACATTTCTTAGAATTATTTTTGGCAGTGAAGCTATTTAGATACTCCGTTTAAGCCAAGAGAAACACTCACCATCATAGGCCTTCCTAGATATTGTACACAGAAACACTAAAAGGCATACCATGAAATGTGTACCATTTCACATAAATGTTATCTTGTTTTAAAAATCTAAAAGACCACTTTTGAATTGTATTACATTTACTTCTCCATAATTTTATATAGAAAATGTTCCTCTGTAGGTAAGAAATAATAACCCTTTGCTCCTATATGTCACTATTTCTCCAAAGAAACTACACAAATTAAAAAAAAAATCCACTGCCAGTTACTTTACACACATGCATGAAAAGAAAACAGAATTAATACAAGCTAGAAGGATGCCCATATCCTGAAATGGCATTAGCCAAAGAATGGAGTGCTTTTTGACTATTTATTTTCGCCTGTATGGCTAAGAAAACATAATATTGCACGTATGTTTAAACAAAACTTGCTCTATGGTGGACCATACACACAGGTTTGGCCAAATACGCAAAGTCAGTGTTCACTAAATGAGCAAAGGGTAGTGGAAATGTGCTTTGTTCTAAAAAAACAAATATCTGATTAGCTTTTATATATTATAAAATATATAATAGATTAGTTTTAGATGGTCCAGTAGCTTAGACTCTGAGCTCCCAATGCGGTGGACTCATGTTCCCTGGAGAAACTGATCCGGCTTGCCATCTTACGCAAACAAGAAAGATAAGAAAAACAAATAATTAGAAATATATGAGATTCTAGACTGAGTTAAACTGAGAAACTGATTTATCTTACACACACTGAGACTACACATGTTCACCAAAAGTGAAAGTGAAAGTCGCTCAGTCGTGCCTGATTCTTTGTGACCCCCCGGACTTATACAGTCCATGGAATTCTCCAGGCCAGAATACTGAAGTGGGTAGCCTTTCCCTTCTCCAGGGGATCTTCCCAACCCAGGGGTCAAACCCAGGTCTCCACATTTCAGGCAGATTCTTTAGCAGCTGAGCCACAAGGGAAGCCCAAGAACACTGGAGTGGGTAGCCTCTCCCTTCTCCAGTAGATCGTCCCAACTCAGGAATCAAACTGGGGTCTCCTGCATTGCAGGCGGATTCTTTACCAACTGAGCTATCAGGGGACCCCATGTTCACCAAAGACAGAAACTAATGGGCATTTTCAAAGAAATATTGGATTGATGTTTCATAATGGTGGCTTGAGTCAAACCTCAGCCGCTGCTTAACTAGTCTCAAGTGATAGAAACCAACTCTGGCTGCAAGGATCTTCAGTCAAATTTTGGGAATTAACGCATGCAAGACTCCAGAATCTTAGGGCTATGGCACATTTGTGGAGAGTGAGAATTTGATCCTTTATCTGAAAGCGACCTTCGATTTAAGTGGCTGACACCCAGTTCCTCTTAAAAGATAAATCTACATTGTTTGATTAGAATGCATAGAGATTTCAAAATGTCTGTAACTGGGAAGACGGTGTTCTACACAATGCCTGCCCTTCAGGCCGGCTTCACACAAGCAAATACTTAGTACATTGTCAGTAAACATCAGCCAGTATTAGCTTTGAACCCTGGATCATTGTCACTCTGACCAGAAAGGATTTCCCATACTGACTCCACCCTATTGCCCAGTATGAGTGAACAGATAAAATGCCTCCCTTAAAATTCAAAACTTTTGTGGCTAAAGTAACAGTATCTTGGCAGAAAAGAAATGGCAAATCAGACCACCATCTTTTTCCTGGAGCAAAAGAAATAGGTGAACCTAAGCAGGGGAGATTGTCTAGAATGGCAGAACAAATGGAGACTACCAGGGGACAAGACACAGGAAAGACGTGATTCTGAAGATGAAATCACAGTAATTAACAGTTTTGTCTAGGACTGGGGAAAAAAGTCACTTAGCATCTTTCAAGGACAAGTGGTGTCTCAGTGCTAAAGAACCCGCTTGCCAATGTAGGAGACACAGGTTCGGTCCCTGGGTCGGGAAGATCCCCTGGAGAAGGAAGTGACAACCTACTCCAGTACTCTTGCCTGGAGAATCCCATGAACAGAGGAGCCTGGTGGGCTACAGTTCATGGGGAAGCAAAGAACTGGACACAAGTTGGCGACTAAACGTCAACATCAACATCAAAGCTATACAAGGCGTTATCCTCAGTTCCACTGGTTTTTCTTTTCTTGAAAATTGAACTCAGTAAATATCACACTGTGTCTTTTAGCCATTTATTCTATGGCTTGAGCCAAATAGGTCACACTTAGCTATTCCCCATAACTTAGAGTGGCATTTGTTTTTAAAACCAAAAAGGTCAAGATCTTAGCCGGGAGTTCTGAGGTGAGACACTCAAGGTGACAAAGATACCTCAGCCGAGACCTGGTGTTTGCTCCTGGGGGTTCCTTCATCTCTGTTTCTCGCATTGCGGTCACCCTGCTCCCACCAGGCACCTTGTTCTCATCATGGAATGCCTCTGTCCCTTTAAAATTTGTTTCTAAATTTGGATCAAGAAATTTCTTAGGACTGTAAGAGAGGCTGGCATTTCAAAACTATTTTTATTGAATAATACGAGCCTAGAAAAAGGAAAAGAAACTTTTGGGAGAGTTCCTGAGTACCAGCTCTGAATCAGACAGTAACTGTCCATTTCCATGAGGAGGATACAGTTTCCCTAGATACATACAACATTTAGAAGCTTCTGGCTCTTGCCCTGCCTGCTGTTTCCATCAGATGAAAACTCTCTTTTCTCCTTCTTCACACAACCTGTTCTAGCATCAAGGAATTCCCAGATTCCTAATATTTGACTGTAAGATGCAGGTGTGATCCTATGGTGACTATTATAGGCTGTGCAGATGCCTGTGTGAGCCTCTGGAATCTACCTGAATGTGATCCCTAAAAGCTTTGTTTAAGGCAGCTGAACACCTAATATTCAGGACAGGCGAGGGAGGGGCTGTATTCCTTGGAATCCCTTCAGATGAAAACGGATACCTATATGTTGCCCTGACTTTACTGTTGAGGTCATTGCCCAAGCACTGTGTCATCTTTTTTGGATTTCCTGCTGTAGAATAGACAATTGGCACAAAGGTACTTGATCCAGTATGACAATTTGAGTCAGTAAAAATGAATAGGCTGGCTATGTTTAGGCTTTGTATTTAAATGAAGATTAAATCCTTTGTTACTTTATAATCCTATTAGTAAGGGCTTCCCAGGTGTCACTAGTGGTAATGAACCTGCCTGCCAACGCAGGAGACACAACAGATGAGGGTTTGATTCCTGAGTCAGGAAGATCCCCTGGAGGAGAACACAGCAACCTACTCCAGAACTCCATAGACAGAGGAGCCTGGTGGGCCTCAGTCTATGGGGTTGCAAAGAGTCAGACAAGATTGAAGCAACTTAGCAGCAGCAGCATTATTAGTAACTGCTCAACAATTACCTTTTGTTCAGGAAAAAAAAAACCCTGATTATAGATGCTTGCATAGCACCTAAAGTGTCTAAAGCCAATGCTACCAACTTAGCAATAGAAAAAAAACAATTTTTTTTTTGGCTACTCCAGAGGCAATTTACTTTGAAGAACCTGTTACAGAAACAGGTTTTTTTTTTTTTTTTCAGGAAGACTAAAGATGGCTGAAAACAGACTTACAGCCATTAGCAAAGGGAATCCCAGTTGGTTAGTGATGTCACATTTCAGCACACAAAAGTATATGTTAAATAATCATCTGCCATCATGTTTCCCATTTCAGCCACTAGTGTTACATGAGGATATGGGAATAGTCTGCATTTCTTTTCATTATTTGCTTTATGTTCTGTGAACTTCCCCTCTTACTGTAGCATTTGCAGGGGGAACAATGGTCTACATGAAAGCTTACCATAGTCTGCTCCTTTCCTTGTATTCACAGCCTTTACGCAAAACAATCCTTGCTGAGATTAAATTTCAAGAGTTGGTCTCAATCCAAAGGTAAATTGCCTTGGAGAAGTTGAAGAAAATATAACAAGATGTATTTGATTTACATGATTTTTAAAAACCCCTTGTTGATTTAAAAGCAATCTAAAGCATAAACACTCTAGAACATTAGTAATTTAGAAATGAGTACATGTACTTTCATCAAATTATGAGGATTATAATTTAAATAGTGTCAAGACAAGAAAAATCGTTTCCAAATTTTGTGATTTCTCAGCTGTAAGCAAAACAGAAGGAGTTACATGGTCCCTAGATAGCACTCTGTTCTTCCAGATTCTAAGAAAGGAAATTAAAGAACAAAAAGCCCACCAGGCTTCTCCGTCCATGGGATTCTTCAGGCAAGAGTACTGGAGTGGTTTGCCATTTCCTTCTCCAGGGGATCTTCCCAACCCAGGGATCGAACCCAGGTCTTCCACATTGTAGGCAGATGCTTTGCCGTCTAAGCCACCAGGGAAGTCCTAAACTAATATTAAGAATGTATAATAGGGTTTTCTTTTATAAACAGTAGGTAGGTTAATCAGTTCAGTTCAGTCCTTCAGTCATGTCTCTTTTCGACCCCATGGACTGCAGCACGCCAGGCTGCCCTGTCCATCACCGTCTCCCAGAGCTTACTCAGACTCATGTCCATCGAGTCAGTGATGTCATCCAACCATCTCATCCTCTGTCGTCCCCTTCTCCTCCTACCCTCAATCTTTCCTAGCATCAGGGTCTTTTCAAATGAGTCAGATCTTTGCATCAGGTGACCAAAGTATTGGACCTTCAGCTTCAGCATCTGTCCTTCTAATGAATATTGGTTAATATGAACCATGTATTTTAATATTAATGTATTTTATCAATCATTGGCTAATTTTAGAACAAAGATAAAGAAAATTTTGGAAAAACTATGATAAAATAATACCAATAAAGCTATGATAATACTAATAATACTATGACAAAATAAAATGATGACAAATGTAAGGCAAGTACAAACGCTTGAATGACAGATTTGTAGTTTACACTGACTGATATACAATATCTGTGTGGACAACCAAGTTGGCAGGCAGTGAGGTTATTTAAAAGAATACATTTTCTCTTATTGAATTTAGAAGAGCAAAAATTGAAACATTTTCCCCCCAAAGTCTGTTTTTCTACATAGTTCTCTTTATTGGAAAAAAAAAAAAAAAGAGGCAGGATAGTGCCTGCTCAAAAGAAATCATGAATGGGAAACTCATACTCTGAATTCTTATTTTCATAAAACGTATATATGAAACTAGCTGGTTCATGCAAGAGATGTTAGTAAATCTGTTCTTAGAGTAATTTGTACTCTTCTTTTTACAAATGAAGCCCATTATCTGGAAAAGTTAATTTTATATTTCCCCTCTTATTAGCATGTTTTCAGTAAAACAGTGATATTCATGAAAGCATATCCTATGACACTCTGTTTTCACTTATTCATAACTTTTCCATAAAAAGCTCTCTTTTAGATTAACTTTCTAGGCTTGGTTTCAACCCAAAGCTAAATTACTCCAGAGAAGCAACATTCTTTCCAAGCTCAGCTGCTCACTTTAGCAGGTGAATAAGGACAAAAATGTTTCAGCCCCTGTTACACATCTTCCATCCAGCCTCTTGGATTAGATTTAAGCCTCACTGAGTTGAGAGCTGAAAGCCAGCTACTCCAGGGGCCATTTTCAGGAGAGAATGGGGTTTCACGGACCAAATAATTCTGCTCCAAGAAAAAAAAGAAGTGGAGCAGTGAATTGACAAGAAGATCCATTGCCTCATTTCTGTGTAAGACTCACGGGCATTCACTGGTTCTGGCCAGTTAGGACAGATTGCATTATGCCGTCATGACCCCAAACAATCCCAGAAGGATTTTGCTGTTGTTGCTCATTTGTTTTGCTGACTGTTGGCCTGCATTTTGGCTCTCTAGCCCACTCCTGCGGATCACCTGGGGTCTCTGGTTCCCCTCATCTTCACCTTAGCACCAAAGTTGATGGAATGGCTTGTCTAGGTTGTTGCCTTCCGTGGGCCGAGGGAAGAGAGGTGGTAATTCACAGCATTTACAGCCTCTGCCAAGCTTGTACATCCGTTCCACTGGCCGAAGAAGTCAGAGCACCAAGCCTCATGTTCATAGGAAAAGGAAACATAGCTATCCCCTTGGTGAGGTAATTTTCTTAAACAATAATGCCGCCTGCCACGTGGATGTTGCTGAAATAGACAATGTGTGAATCTCTTCAGAGGCATCAAAGGGAATACAAATACCACTCTTAGACAAGTAGAGCCCTTCCTCCAAAATTCAGAGATCCCTAATCTGGGATCTGTCCTGACGAGGCAAAGAATTCAGAGGGCCAAAGAGAAAATTAATAAATCTATGTGCTGTTTCAGTAAAAAAAAAAAAAAAAAAACAGTTTGTAAAAACTGAGACACTGTTAGCAATATTGAAGAAAAATAATGAGAGAAAACATTAATAATAATATCAGAATACAAAGGGAAAAGGATGACAGATGCTGGAGACATTAAAATGATAATACGGAAGCATAACTAACTTGCCATTAAGTATGTAACACAGATAAAGAACAGATTCCTTGAAGGACAAAACATCACAATTGACAAATGAAGAAACAGAAAGTCTAAATAAATGGAGAAATACTCTATGTTCATGGGTTGAAGACTCAGTATTAATGTGTCAACTCTCCCCAGATAAATTTGTAGAGTCAATGAAATTCCAATCAAAATGCCAACTGTTTTCTAAGAAAAAAAAATAAGTTTACTGTAAAATATAAAGAAAAGCAAGAGATCTATATCAGCCTAAACAAGCCTAGACTTAGGAGAACAAAATTGGAAGACTCACAAATAAGATTGTTTCTACGACTTACTATAAAGCTTCAGTAATCAAAAGAGAGTGGTATTTTGGCATGGATAGAGAAATAGATCAATGGAACAGAATAGATACAAAGCAGAACATATATGAAAATATGTTCAGTTGACTGTCATCAAAGGCACCAAGAGTACTCAACAGGGAAAAGGTATTTTCCTGAAACAACTGGATAAATGCATTTTTGCTTGTTTTGTTTTGTTTTGGATAGATGTATGTTAACAAATGGATCGCAACTCTTACCTAGCATCAATACAAGTAATAATTTGAAATAGGTCAGGGACTTAAATGTAAAAACTAAACGTGTGACTCTGACAAAAAGCATAGTAAATTATGTGCATATATTCCTGGTAGGCACTATTTTCTTAAAGAGGACACAAAACATATTTTAAATGTTTTTATGTTTATGTATTATTTTTCTGTTTAAATGTTTTTTTGCTTTTAAACATGCAGAAAAAATATGGATATATTGGAGAATATAAATAGAATACCTCTGTTTATAAATAGAAGACATTAGGAAAATGTAAAAACAAGTGACTGAGTCACAGAAAGTATCTTGTATGGTAATGGTGGTGGTTTCATAGCTAAATTGTGTCCAACTCTTGTGATCCCGTGGGCTATAGCATGCCAGGCTCTTCTGTTCATGGGATTCTGAGGCAAGAATACTGGAGTGGGTTGCCATTTCATTATCCAATATCTTTTCTATGTATATATACACACACATCTGACATAGAATTTGCATCCAAAATAGAAAATGAACTACAATTTAATAGCAAAAGATAAATAACTCAACAAAAAATTGGCAAAAGACAAGCAGTTACTTTTAAAAAACAGAGAGAGATGTACAAAAAGCATATAAAGTGTTCAAATCATCAGGGAAATTCATGTGAAATCCACAATGAGATATCATTTCTCACCTACTACAGTTGCTAAGACAAAATAGAAAAACACATGAACAGATTAAAGTTGTGAGGATACAGAGCTAATGGAACTCTCATACATTTCCTTGTGGGAGCATAAAATAGTACAATAACTTCAGAAGAATGTTTGGCAGTGCCTTACGAAATTAAGATACACCTACACTCTGAATCAGCAAGTTCTCTTCTTTACATTTATCCCAGAGAAATAAAAATTGGTGTGTATGAAAGATGTGTACAGGTGTGTTTCTGTCAGCTCTCGTCACAAAGCACTGAAAAATAACAAGAGAATGGACAAGCAAATTGTGGTATGTTCAGTGAAAAACTTCTCAACAAGAAAAAGAGATAAAATAGTGATTGACACACCAATATGGATGAATCTCAAAAACACTGAGTGACAAAAAGGCCAGGCACATAAGAGTTTATACATAGTGAGTTCACATATTTAAGGCATATAAACAAGAAAAACTAAAATATGGTCTTAATAGTAGAAATCAGGTACTTCCCAGGTGGCACTAGTGGAAAAAATTCCACCTGCCAAAGCAGGAGACATAGGAGATGCAGGTTCGATCCCTGGGTCAGGTAGATCTCCTGGAGGAAGGCATGGCAACCCACTCCAGTAATCTTGATTGGAGAATCCCGTGGACAGAGGAGCCTGGCAGGCTGCAGTCTATGGGGTCTCAAAGCGTCAGACACGACTGAGAACACACACACAGTGGAAATAAGAATGAGGATTCCCCATCAAGGGTACATTTTCCCCAGAAGGAAGCACAAGGAAATTTTCAGAGTTGATGCTATATCTTGATTTAGGTGATTGTTACTCAAGTGTGTACATTTATCAAAACGTATTGAATTATATACTTTAGATTTGAACACTTTATCATTTTGCTATATAAAAATCTGTCTCAAATTATACACACATCATCTTACTGCACATGAAACATTCTCCAGGATAGACTATGTGCTAAATTATATAAAAATCTCTAAAATTTGAAAAGGATTGAAATCATACAAAGTACATTCACTGATCACAATGGAATGAGATTAGAAATCAATATAGAAAGAAAATTGGAAAATTTACAAATGTGGAAGTCAAACAACATACTCCTAAATAACCAAAAATTCAAAGAAAAACTCTAAAGAGAAAATTAGAAAATATTTCAAGATGGACAAAATGAAGACTCAGCATACCATATTTTAAAGATACAGCTGAAGTAGTATTTAGCTGTAAACATCTACACTTCAAATTTTTATATAATCATTATTCATAGCAGCCAAAAGATGGCAAAACTGCAAATACCCACCAAGTGATGTGAGGATAATTAAGACGTGGCATAGTCATGGGATGAAATATTACTCAGCATGCCACAGCATGGATAAACCTTGAAAACAGTACGCTAAGCGAAAGAAGCCACTCACAAAAGATTAGATATTATATTATTCCTTTTACATGGAATGTCCAGAGTAAACACTGATGTAGAGACAGAAAATAGATTAATCGTCACTAGGGCTGTGGAGGAGGAGAGTGGGAAATAATTGGTGTGTTATGAGTTTCTGTGAGGGATGATAAAATACTCTAAAATTAATTGTGATGGTGGCACACCATTAGTGAATATATTATACTAGAAAGCATTGATGTGTAGGCTTAAAATGGGTGAATTGTATGGAATGTGAATTACATCTCAATAAGAGAGTTTTACACATGCACGTGCAGATATGCAGACACAAATAGCAAAAGCAAAACTACTATTCCAAACTCGGTTAAGTAGAAATTCCCTACCTGGGAGTGAACGTTTTCTGAGATAACAGTGTTGCGTAGATCTGAGTTACTCAGGACGTTACCATTTAGCACAGAAAACTCAGTCGGAAGGAGAATGGTGACAGAAAACAGCCGAGTTGGGAGTCTTGGTTTGCAGTCGTGTTTAGCCATCAGCTCCTCTGGTGGCTCAGATGGTAAAGAATCTACCTGCAATGTGGGAGAACCGGGTTCCATCCCTGGGTTGGGGAGATCCCCTGAAGAAGGGAATGGAAACCCACTCCAGTATTCTTGCCTGGGTACAGTCCGTGGGGTCACAAAGAGTTGGACCCAAGTGAGCAACTAACACTTTCACTTTCCACTTGGGAAAGTTGTCTAATATCTATGAACTTTGATGATCTCACCTGTAATATGAGGGTTCGAATCACAAAACCTCTGAGCTTCCTTCTGTCTCCAAAACTATGCATTTTTTTTTCGTTGAATAAATGGATTTATACTTTCCTTACCAGAATAGTATCTTTCTGTTCAACATGCCTCCTAATGTTTTTTTTCCTTTTAATACCAAGCTATCTGAAGCCTTTTTCCGAAACTGATATAGATGCTGTCTTGCTTTTTTATCAGGACAAACAGCGATCTGTTATTTGAATGCCCACTCTGGCTATTTTCTCTCTACCACTTTTCTTGGAACAGAGTCCAGTTAGAAAGGAAACACCGAGGGGATGAAATGTACACAAGCCTTCGTTTTACAGCCATAGAGGTGTTAATTTTGGGTTTAGCTCTGTTTTGGAGAAATCAATCCCAAAGCATACGGTATTTGCTCAGATTTTAAAACATCTGAATACCAGTTGGCCAGTAACAGAGAGATTTGTTATTCACGCTCTTCTTGACACATAATGCATTTCCAAACATAAAATAGCAACCTCCAACCATGCAGAATAAAGTGGTTCCGATGCATTACTAAGAAATTGAATCCTGCATCAGTGGGGTAGAGAATGGACTTCGAATGGAGGGTACATTAAATTGTGTGTAGTTGTCCATAATATTGAGTCTCAGAGAGGGATGGGGCCAAACTGTTTAAAATCTTCTCACTCCAGCAAAGGTCAGTGCCTCCATAAAGTGGGAGAAGATGCATTTCAAACCCTTTATTACTAATAGGAGAGTCCATTATTATGTGAGTTATTGATGCTTACGGTGGAAAGTCTGGAAATTGAATTCCTACGTTTCACACATAACCACAGAAACTTACACCAGATATTTTTGTATATTGGCTTTAAAAAAGTTTCTTTTAGAATTATGTCTAAACTCTTTACATTCCTTTTCTTTTCCAATTGTTGAATAGCAACAAGAATAGCTAGTTTTCTGCTCAAGGATCCTTTTTTGTCCAGTGCAAATTTCACAGTAACGATATGTGTTTTACCTGCAAAGCACGTATTATCAATGCTTCTCAAGTACAGTCCCTTTCTGAAATATCTGACTACATGACCTGCAAGGGAGAGGTCAGGCTGCCATAAACCGTGAGGGAGAGAAACACTCTGAAGTTCTCTAGGGGCTGACAATAAGGAGATCCTTAGTAGGGAATGAGGTGTCCTTTGGGAGCTCAGGACGGTTGAAGACATCACGCTGAGTTCTTTCTGCCCCATCCCCACTCTGAATAATTGCACACAAATCAAACCAAGTCAGAAGGCCGAGGTGGAGAAATGTTACAAGAGGAAGCCTGACTCTTGAGGCGAGAAAAATAGGAAGACAGACCTGAACTCTTCTTTAGACAATGCTTACAAGCTGGTTGCAAAAGGTTTTTCTTCTCCACCAGGAAAGCTTGCTTGGTTGAAATTCTCTCTCTCTTTTCCTCTCTTCCTTCTTTCCTCCCTCCCTCTCTTTCATTTCTGTCTTGTGTGTGTGTGTGTGTGTGTGTGTGCGCTTACTCAGTTGTGTCTGACTCTTTGCGACCCCATGGACTGTGGCCCACTAGGCTCCTCTGTCCAAGGGATTTCCCAGGCAAGAAGACTGGAATGGATAGCCTTCCCTCCTCCAAAGGGTCTTCCCAATTCACGGATCAAATCCACATCTCTTGCATGTCCTACATTGACTAGCGGATTCCTTACCACTGTGCCACCTGGAAAGCCCCCTGAACATTCCATCTTTTGTACCAAAACACACACAAAATCAACTTAATCCTAAAGAACATTTCAAATTATTTGAAGATAAACATCATATATATTAAGGATTGAATTGTGTCCCCATAAAATTTATATGTTAAAATCCTCAACTCCTCCCCCCACCTCAGTTCCTCAGAATATGATGTATTTGGAAATAGGGCCGTTGCAGATGTATTCTATTTGTGGTTATACAATAGTGCCTGTATGCTAAGTAGCTTCAGTCATGTCCAACTCTTTGTGACCCCATGGACTCTAGCCCATCAGGCTCCTCTGTCCATGGGATTCTCCAGGGCAAGTATACTGGAGTGGGTTGCCATTCCCTTCTCCAGGAGATTTTCCCAACCCAGCAGTCAAACCTAGGTCTCCTGCATTGCAGGCAGATCCTTTATCATCTGAGTACCAGAGACGCCCAGTATTTTCATCTGTCCCTCCCCTTACCCCGCACATGCCTCCTCTTCTTCCAATGGCAGAGGTTCTAGAATCTTCTCTGCACCTAGAAACTACAGAAATGGTTTACATTCTTCCTCAATTAAAAAAGGAAAGGACACATCTTGCCCTTTGCAGTTGCCTCATCTACTCAGTCCCAATCACACAGATCACTTCTCGTGACTGAGCTCATCGTGTTTTTCATAAGAAACATCTCATGAAGTAATTTGATAATTTATGACTGGGTACAAATATTTAATGTTACTTATGCCAGATTTTGTATGCCACACTGAAATTTCAAACTTAATGACAGACTTTAATTAGAACAATCTAGGGTTCACACAGTTTAAATTAAAGTGAGGTATAAGAAGCATACCAGCTAAACTATTTTTGCTATTTCAGAGAGAAAATATTTTCCTAAAATCATTTTCTCAGGCAGACACTTAGATCACCTGCCTTTAAAACCTTTCAAGATTGCTTTTCTTAAAGCAATTCTTAAAGCAACCAGTTTCCTAGTTACAAATCACTATTGTCAGTGGTTTGCAAGGAGCTCAGGGCCTTGGGGTTTAGCAGTTTAATGCTCAGGAACTGTTTTGTCTGGGCCTCCCAGCCCTCTAGGGGTTAAGGCAGCACTGACCTGTTCTGATTCATTTCTACTCTCTCTTCTGAGTTTCTCTTGCCAACCCACAGATTGTGCCAAACATCAGTGCGCTTTGTGAGGAAGCATCAACTCCGTCCCTTTTATGCTGAAGCGACCACCTCCCCACGTATTAAGTACTTGTTTGTTGTTGTTTGGGCTTCCCTGGTGGCTCATCTGGTAAAGAATCCGCCTGGAATATGGAAGACCTGGGTTTGATCCCTGGGTTAGGAAGATCCCCTGGAGAAGGGAACGGCTACCCACCCCAGTATTCTGGCCTAGAGACTTCCATGGACTGCATCGTCCATGAGGTCGCAAAGAGTCGGACACGACTGGGTGATTTTCACACTTGTTGTTTAGTCGCTAAGTCATGTCTGACTCTTTGTGACCCCGTGGACTGTAGCCCGCCAGACTCCTCTGTCCATGGGGTTCTCCAGGCAAGAATACTGGAGTGGGTTGCCATTTCCTTCTCCAGGGGATCTTCCCAACCCAGGGATCAAACCCAGGTCTCCTGTATTACAGGCAGGTTCTTTAACATCTGAACCACCGAGGAAGCCGCATTTAGTGACTAAGTCATTTCATTTAATATTTTAAGTATCATTATTCCTCTCAATTTATAGTGTGAAATCTTCAGCTTGAAAAGCTAGACTGTTTGCACATTCATGTTCATAGCAATATTTTATAACTATTATTCATAATAGTTAAAATGTAGAGGTGAGCCAAGTGTCCACTGACAGATAAATGGATAAGCAAAATGTGATATATGCATACCATGGACTATTATTCAGCCTTTCAAAGGGAGGAAATTCTGACATATGCTGCAACATGGATAAACCTTGAGGATATTTTGCTAAGTAAAATAAGCCAGTCAAAACAAGACAGATACCGAAAACAACAAGGAGGCCTTACTGTATACCACAGGGCAGGGAAGAGTCCCCTGGAAGAGGGCATGGCAGCCCACTCCAGTATTCTTGCGTGGAGAATCCCCATGGACAGAGGAGCCTGGCAGGCTAGAGTCCGTGGGGTCACAAAGAGTTGGACACAACTGAGAGACTAAGCACATATACACACCTGAATCACTTTGCTGTATATCTGAAAACTAACAACATTGCAAATTAACTATACATCAATCAATCAATAAATAGAATTATCTATGTAAGGTAATAAAATTATATCATCTTTTCAAAAATATGTTTACCTAAAAGCTTTTAGAAATTGAAAAACAAAACCAGTTGGCATTAAAGAAAAAGATCTTGGGCATAATAGGGCTGCTTGACAGAAGTTGACTTTGCAACACACTCTGCTGCAAACTACTTCCTTAAGAAATAGCTGAAACTGTTTAAATTAAATTATTTTATGGAGAATACCTATGACGTGTTCTACATTTAGAATTAGAAGACCTAATTTATATATTAAATGATTCATAGTTTATAGTAATCTGTGTATATTTTATACATGAAATAGTACTTCCCGTTTTTAATAGATAGATGTATATGAGTTTTAAACCACTTTGACAAATAGGCTTTTGATCCTCTATCTTTAAATAACTCTTTTTAAAACAAGGCTAGCTCTTAGGCCAGGTCCAGCTGGGCAGAGTATAAAATGCAATGAACAACCCATAAGTATCCTGTGGATTGAAGCTGTGGAACTGGGCAGTCAATGTGACTCAGACCCTAGTCATCTGCATGCTCCTCAACCAACTGGGTAATTGAAAGAGGATTTAAAATGGGCAGAAGAAGACAAAACAGTGACTGCACTTTCACGAGTGGATGGAAAGCAGGGGTTAGAAAGCATAGACATGGCATTTCTTCTCCTGGATGTGCAAAAACACATGTCAACACTCCGCCTGTATCTGTGAGCAACCTTCTGCCTCTGGGAGAAACAAAGGTAAATATGGGTGTGGATAACAAGATATGTCAGGAATACATTGTTCAAACTCGTCTGTTCACCAGCTGCGAGGTGAGGCCACAGCTTATCTTCTAGATGTGCTTGATAACTCTTATGTCAACAATACTTTGACCTAGACAGAAAAAAAAAAAATTACTACTGATTTATAAGAACCGCCTTTACAAAATTATTAGGTTTTTGTTTCCTTAGTCTGATTTTTAATCGTCTTCTTTTTAAAAATCTCCTTTTTTAAAAAATATTTATTTGTTTGGCTGTTGCAGGTCTTAGTTGCTGGATGCAGATTCTAGTTCCCTGACCAGGGATTGAACCAGAGCCCATCTGCACTGGGAGAATGGAGTCTTAGCCACTGGACCACCAGGGAAGTCCCTGATACTCAGTCTTCTGATTCTATCTATAAAGAAAAGCAATGAGACCAGGCCACAAGAGGGCGGAGATTGGATACAAAGACCTCAGGGAAAGAAGGAGGTGGGTGACCTATGATGCAAATGTGTACAACATCTGTTGCCTCCCTTGTCCAAGTTCCTACAAGTAATAATACATCTGCTGATTTATTCAGCTAGTATGTTTTGGTGCCTTCTATAGCTAGTGAGGGGTTTCCCAGGTGGCTCAGTGGCAAAGAATACACCCATCAGTGCAGGAGACACAGCTTCGATCTCTGAGTTGGGAAGATCCCCTGGAGAAGGAAATGGCAACCCACTCCAGTATCCTTGCCTGGGAAATCCCACAGACAGAGGAGCCTGTGGGCTACAGTTCACATTATGTCGCTTCAGTCAGGTCTTGATTCCTCGACCCCATGAACTGTAGTCCCCGCAGGCTCCTCTATCCATGGGCTACAGTCCATGGGGTTGCAAAAGAGTCGGACATGACTTAATGACTCAATAGCAACATAGCCAGGCACAGATGTGTCAAGATATTGTCTCTACTTGATCGGTTCCAGAATACAGACTCTCAGGATTGGAAAGCACGTTCTTGCTCAATGATCCTGCTGGAAGATGAAGCCCTTCTATTAATACAAAATCTCTGCCAAAGCTTAGATCTTTGCCTAAATCTTTGCCACCCCAGAGATAGCCTTCATAGCTAAGATGAATTTGCTTTTTGACAAATCCTGCTGCTAAACCACATTTTTCCTTGTCATATTTATGCAGTAGATGTTATTTGTTTGTGTGAAATTAAGTGCACTATCTTACATCTATCCCTATTAAATACCAACTTGAAAAAAAAATAGTTGCATTGTTCTAGCTTATTAAGAACTCCTTAAAGCCAGAAGCATTCATTAACTCTCAAAACCTCAGGTTGTTTGTATACATATGACAAGCAGGCCTGCCATAATTTCACCTGACTTGTCATAAAAATGTTGACAAAGGCAGAATCATATTCCTGAAGCACAAGTTAGCCTGCCAGTCTGAACCTCTGATACAAGCATCTGGAGTTGACTCCACAAGTTTCACCTCCAGGGCTTTACCTGCATGCCATTTTAGTAATTGATTCATTGCCAATCAAACTGTAGGATAAAGGGCTATAAGAAACCTCACTGATTAAATAGCGGTGAATTTCATAGAAAATAAATTGTCTCTTTAGTCCCTAAATATACATTGAGTCTAAATAGAGACTAATTGTGCTTGCTGACTTACCAAAGACTCCCAGTCCACACATGATACCCTGGATCAATCTTGAAGCATCCTGAAATGGATGGTAAACTAAATGTTCATGGCCCCTAAGTTATGGACAATGCAGTAGGTGAGCCATATTTCTACAACTATGCCCCTTCCGTAGTAAAATTCCCTGGACCACTTCTCAAGCAGGTTCAGGAAGGCAGCTTTCTCCCCTCCTTGTAACATCTGCTGAGTTCTTTGGCACCTTTGCCACCACAGAATGATAAGTACTTGAGGGCCACCATCAGTCATTACTTTATTCCTAGCAGCTAATCAGGTGACTGGAACTTGCAGGCACTCAATTCATATTTACTGAGTGAAAACTGCTAATCAGTGATCCAATGTGTCCAGCGTCATTCTGTGACTCTATGAAAGTATTCTCAGGACAGGGAGGACATGTGGATGTAAATGTGAGTCCCTGCCTCTACGGGCTTTATTTGTCTCTTGGTGCAACTTATTTTGAGGATTTTATTTGCTCTGTTCTTTCAGGTTTTCAGCCTGCCGTCTTGGCCTTCTTGGTAACAAATAGTATCTTACCTTCTAGCATGAGGCCTCTTTAGGTTTTCATTAAGTGATGGCTCCCCTTTCGGTGACTGACTGCAGCCATGAAATTAAAAGGTGCTTGCTCCTTGGAAGGAAAGCTATGACCAACCTAGACAGCGTATTAAAATATAGAGACATCACTTTGCCAACAAAGGTCCATCTAGTCAAAGCCACGGTTTTTCTAGTAGTCATCTACGGATGTGAGAGTTGGACCATAAAGAAAGCTGAGCATTGAAGAACTGATGCTTTTGAACTGTGGTGTTGGAGAAGACTCTTGAGAGTCCCTTGGACTGCAAAGAGATCAAGCTAGTCAATCCTAAAGGAAATCGATCCTGAATATTCATTGGAAGGACTGAAGCTCCAATACTGTGGCCACCTGATCCAAAGAACTGACTCACTGAAAATGGCCCTGATGCTGAGTAAGACTGAAGGCAGAAGGAGAAGGGAGCGGTAGAGGATGGGATGGTTAGACAGCATCAATGACTCAGCGGACATGGATTTTAGCAGACTCTGTGAGATAGTGAAGGACGGGGGGCACAGTGTGCTGCAGTCTGTGGGGTCGCAAAGAGTCAGACACGACTTGGTGACTGAAAAATAACAAACCCCTTGCAAAGATCAGGGGCATCTGCAACTGATCAGAAACATGACTTCTGTCCCTCATGGCTGCTCTGTCTGTGTAAATCACTAAAGCATTAAGATTTAATGCCCAGATCTATGGATGGGACTTTCTGGTCAGAGACCATGGTCTTTCATTTCTATTCACTCATATTTGTCTGCTCAAATCCAGAAGATCACATAGCATGCTATTTTGTTTGTTTCCCATTACATTGATTAAAAAGTAATCCGTACAAAAAAGGAAAAACAAGTGTAAACATGACTCATTCTAACTTCGACGAAAAATCCTATATTTAGTCTCTTTAATTATGATCTGTTGTTGGGAAAGTGAAAGTGAAAGTAGCTCAGTCGTGTCTGAGTCTTTGTGACCCCATGGACTATACAATCCATGGAAATCTCCAGGCCAGAATACTGGAGTGGATAGTTGTTCCCTTCTCCAGAGGATCTTCCCAAACCAGGGATCGAACCTAGGTCTCCCACATTGCAGGTGGATTCTTTACCAGCTGAGCCACCAGGGACACCCCTGTTGTTGGGAGGCAATCCTCAAATCACCATTTCCTGCCTTTCAAGACATTTTGTTTAATTTAATTAAAAACTCATTATTGATTCCCTACTGTGTGTGTCACATATACTTCCCTATAATTTCTGAACAATAGGAAAAATGAAATATTCAAATGGTATGACATTTGTCTTTAAAAGGAAAAACCTTCTGAGATGAAATCTTGGTGCCTTGGCTAGCAGATGCCAGGGATGCAACTTATTTTTAGAATAATTTTAGGCTCGCTACAAAAAACAGTTGAGTGCAATTTCATGAAGTCCTCTGGTTTCCATGGCAAATGGGGCCATTATTTCTTCTGAAACGGAAGGCTTTTACTTACACTTTCCAAATGCTTTTCATATTGTGCCAAAAACTCAAGTCAGTCCAGAAACAAGTACACTAGTGGCTTATTGTTAAAAGCAGTTCTTAAGTAAAAATGTGCAGCAGGTCAAAGTGACCTTCTATTCAGGCCCGTGGAGAACACTGAATAATACACTCCAGTCAAAAGGCATGCATGTATGCAGACAGTGGGACATACGAAGAGTTTTAATGATCCGAAGTCCTTCATTGTGCTGTGTTATAAAAACAATAAGTTAGACGTTCTCCATGAAAGCAGTAATGATTATGTCTTAAGATACAAGATGCAGGCTCTGAGCATCACGTATATGCAAATCCATTTAATACTTAATATGCACTCTGCATATTAAAACATAAAACATAAAAACTATGTGATTTTGTAAGCTCTGCTTAATTTCATGATAGGTGATGATATTTCTTCCTTAGAGGATCCTGGAATTTTTAATATTGAATATTGAATGGATGTTGGAAATGTAACTAATTAGACTAATAAATATCAACATGGTGCTTACATGGCTTACTGGCTGTTTTTCTTGTAAAAAATAAAATAATAATAACACTGTTGCTATGGGAAATTACAAATTAAGACCTCTGGATAAAAATTGGAGTTGAATCACCTTTTCCTTTCAGCATAGACTGTAGTCTACTGTGCCAATTTTAAAATTAATGGAGGTAAATCTAAAGTCATGTTAATACTAAATCATACTCTTCAATTACTATCAATGTTTATGAGTCATCTTTCTAACTGCCTGTTTAACTATACTGACTGCAGTGTCTATGGGAAATGTATAACAACTAGCATAGGACTAACACTTATATATAGCGAATACGTATGTGTGTATGTGTGTTAGTCACTCAGTCATGTCTGATTCTTGTGACCCCGTGGACTGTAATCTGCCAGGCTCCTTTGTCCATGGAGTTCTCCAGGCAGGAATACTGGAGTGGGTTGCCATTCCCTTCTCCAGGGAATCTTCCCGACCTAGGAATTGAACCCCGGTCTTCTGCGTTAGCAGGCGGATTTTTTCTTTACTGTCTGAGCCACCAGGGAAGCCCATATAACTAATATATAACTACTCAAAGAGGGGTTAAAATTATACAAATATTAAAGCTATCTTTGATATGTGTCCTGGAAGAACTTATTGGCTCAAGTGAGAAGAGCAAGCTCTATCTGGCTGCTGACCACTGACCAACAGAATCTATTTCAATACAGATTGTCAGCGTTAGGTCAACCAGCTATTAATCCTTATTCTATATCCTAAGCTTGGAAGCCAGCTTGCTACTTCCCCTTTCAGGCTCTCTTTTCTTTATCAACATAAGAAGCTCTATTTTCATTCTTTCAAGATCTCAAATCACATTGGTTGATAAAGTAACCCTAAGCTTGTTTTGATCATTTTCATCTTTACATCAATAGAATCATTTGGGAGGTAGTTTTAAACCATGGCCCATCCAACACGGATGTACTAGCCTAGCTGGGGCTCTATGTTACCGGATAAACATAAATCATAAAGAACTGGTAATTCATTTCAAAAGCGTGATTCACAAACCTATGCTACCTACTCCAGAACCCAGGATGAGCTGATACCAGGAGAAGTGACATGGTTGCAGTACATAAGAATCATATAGGCGTCAGTGTCATGAAATGGTTTTAGTTTTCTGATGGATATTCTCTTCTATGCTACACTTAGCATCTCTTTTGCAAAATAATGCCTTTAGGTCAAGTACGTACTGTTAGCCACTTTGAGTAATTTGAATAGCTTTATTTGAGCATTGGACACTTGTTTTCTTGATTGGATGGTCTTATTTGATTCAAAACACTTTTCCTCCCCTTTCCGCAAACAAGTAAGGATAAAACCTGTAGGACCTGCCAGGTCTGGTATGGAGCTGGCTATCTCTCTTGCTTCTGACTGGTCTAGATCTTCCAGCCACAGAGAGGGGAGGAGAGACAGAGAGTGAGAAATTCTCCTTCACTTCCCGGGCTCTCTCTGCTTCTACTGTTCTAACATCCGTGGCGTCTATAATGTGGTTTATATATACAATGGAGTATCTATTACTCAGTTGTAAAAAAGAACAAAATGATGTCATTTGCAGCAAATGGATGGAACTAGAGATGATCATACTGAGTGAAGTAAGTCAGGCGAAGACAAATACCATATGACATCCATTATATGTGGAATCTGAAAAAAAAGATACAAATGAACTTATTTAAAAATAAAAATAGGCCCACAGACACAGAAAACAAATTAATGGTTACCAAGGAGGAAGGAGGGTAGGGATAAATTAGAGGTTTGGGATTAACATAGATACACTGCTATATATACAATATATAATCAACAAGGACCTACTGTACAGCATAGGGAACTATACTCCCTATCTTGTAAAACCCAATAATGGAAAAAAATCAGAAAAAGAATATACATAGGGGGCTTCCCAGGTGGCTCAGTGGTAAAGAATTCACCTACAATGCAGGAGATACAGGAGACATGGGTTCGATCCCTGGTTGGGAAGGTCCCCTGGAGAAGGAAATGGAAACCCACTCCAGTATTCTTGCCTGGGAAATCCCATGGACAGAAGAAGCCAGTGGGCTAGTCTACAGGGATAGTAAAGAGTCTGACACAACTTAGTGACTAAACAACCACCCCCACCATATATATATGAGACATTACTTTGCCAACAAAGGTCCGTCTATTCAAGGCTATGGTTTTTCCAGTAGTCATGTATGGATGTGAGAGTTGGACTATAAAGGAAGCTGAGCACTGAAGAATTGATGCTTTTGAACTGTGGTGTTGGAGAAGACTCTTGAGAGTCACTTGGACGGCAAGGAGATCCAACAAGTCCATCCTAAAGGAGATCAGTCCTGGGTGTTCATTGGAAGGACTGATGTTGAAGCTGAAACTCCTATTCCTTGGCCACCTGATGCAAAGAACTGCTGCATTTCAGACCCTGATGCTGGGAAGGATTGAGGGCAGGAGGAGAAGGGGACAACAGAGGATGAGATGGCTGGATGGCATCACCAACTCAATGGACATGAGTTTGAGTAAACTCCAAGCATTGGTGATGGCCAGGGAAGCCTGGCGTGCTGCAGTCCGTGGGGTCACAGAGTCAGACATGACTGAACTGAACTGATATGTATATATGTGCGTAAGTGTATATACACACACACACACACATGAATCACTTTGTTGTACACCTGAGACTAGCACAACATTGTAAACCAACTACACTCCAGTTGAAACATATCCTGCCCGTCTCTTCAGAGCTCATGTGTCTCACAGGTTCCTATGGGAACCTCTATGCTGCTCATTTTCCTAAAACAGGAAATCTGTCTCTTGCTACATTTCCCTTAGCTCTTTCAGCTTTTCCTCAATTTCCACCAGAAACTAAGGAAAATCAGCCTGAAGCCTTTGGCTGTCTTTTTGTGGGGAGGTGGGGGAATGCCCACACAGGATGGATCTAGTCCAGCTTTCTGGATTCTGAAGACACCTGTAAAAACGACACTTTGGCTGACTGGTTTGAGGAGTGAGGCGGAGACGGACAAGCTTCCTGGTGTCCAGGACAGGAATTTCAGCCTTGCACGAGGCATGCTTCCCCTCCCTTCCTTCCCATACACCCGTATCTACGTGAGGCCTTCGGAAAACCTTTCCAAAGAACAAGACAAAAATCACATTCTGACCTGATTTAGTCCACAGTTTCCCTTCAGTTTCTTTGAACAACTTCCTCATCTCTCATTTTAGAAAATATAATAATAACTCAAAACAGTTTCTAGCCAAGGCATTGTTTGATTTAAGATGCTGATTAGATACATGTCCCATTAGAGAACAAAATCTCAAGCGAAAGAGGCTGGTTGGAAAAAAAAAAAGAGGAGAGAGGAAAGATTAGGATTTATGAACTGCTTTGATGGTAAAGATCCAGGGGACAGCATCCCAATGTGCAGAAGGAGGAAGACAGTCCAAGGAAGCACTGCCTTCCACCTTTCCACCTAGAAGGAACCTTGGGGCAGAAATAAACTGGAGGGTGGAAAGAGGAGTAGGTGACTTTTCCTGAAACTCATGAGCTTAGCAAACTCAGTGTTTTCACCAAGATCAAGTGTTTATTTGGGGTGCTTGAGTAGCTAAGAGGAAATTCCAAGAGGGGCAAAATGTCTGTCTAACCACCCCTGGGAAGCAAAACAAGCCAAGTGCACCTCTCAGTCACCACGAGCCAGGTGAGCACGCAGTGGGGCGAAGGTGGCGGTGGGACCACAGCTCCCCTGCATACAAGGCTGAGAACAGCAAGGGTGCACAGAGCGACGTAAAGCAAGCAGAGGGCTCTGGGACGTGAAGATGAACCAGACAGCCTGGCATCAGGAGATGTGTAAATGATGTCTGTGAATCACCTAGAAGGTTCACCAGCGGGGGAAGAGGCAGCAAGCTGAAGGAGGCCTAGAATTCTGACACTAAAAAAGGGAAAAATAATATTGGCTCCTTCAATTCTTTCTTAATAAATATTCTCTATATTGCTGTTTTCCCAACTTGAGAAATGAAACTGGTTTTTAAAACCCTGATGGCTTTTTAAAAATGAGAATACAGAGACTTCCTAGGTGGTCCAGTGGTTAAGACCTGAGCTTCCAGTGCTTGGGGCACAGGTTCGGTCCCCAGTGGGAACTAAGGTCAGCACGGCCAAAAAAAAAAAAAAATCAGAATGCATAGGTCTGAATATATAGATTACCTATGGAAAATTTACAGAAGAATACATAGAAAACACATTTTTATTCACCTTAAAGTTGAAATTTGGGGTGTGTAAACACAATCTTTGAGTTAAGAATTACATGGTCAAAGTGGGGACATTCAGTTTTCACAAGTCATAATGTTATTTTTTGGATAAATGAGAGTTGGTACCATTTGTTTAGAAGCCAGTTTTTCATGAAAGCTTGCTGATGCTTATTGCTTTTAGTCCTTATTCACTTCTTACAGTACAAGAATTTTTTAGAATTTCTGCTCTGTAACCTACTAACTCTGTTTTCTCCTGCAAATTATTTATCAAACCCCTTATGCTTCAGTTAGTCATCAATAAAATTAAGAGAACAATACTTGTTGCTCAAGGATTTTGTGCATGTGTGCTGCGTCGCTTCAGTTGTGTCCAGCTCTCTGCGACCCCGTGGACTCTACCTCACCAGGCTCCTCTGTCCAAGAGATTCTCCAGGCAAGAAGACTGGCGTGGGCTGCCATGCCCTCCTCCAGGGAAGGATTTTGTAAGGACTTAGTAAATATGCTTGAAAAATGCTTAGTAGAGCTTCTGGTGACTGATAAAATTGGATTATTAAATGCATATATTCATAGTGCCAGCTGACGTAACTGTCCAACTTGTTATAGAGCTCAGTTGATAACACTGTATTTTGAATTCTCTAGAAGAAAGAATACTTTGACTCTTCATTGAGGACAAAATAAATTCAGAAACTAGTACAGACTCTGAATGACGAGATACGGAAATGAGAAATGATGTACACAAATTAGGACTGCGAACTGTGAGTGGACTGTAAGGAGAGTCCTTAAGAAAACTGAAGGAAATACTTTTAGCAAGTATTGAAACCAAATGATTAAGAGCATAGACTCTCACTACTTGCATATAAAAACATATATATATGTATATATACACGGGGCTTCCGAGGTGGCGCTAGTGGTAAAGAAGCCACCTGGCAATATAGGAGACGTAACAGACAGGAGTTCGATCCCTGCTTTGAGAAGATCCCCTGGAGGAGGGCATGGCAATCTGCTCCGGTATTCTTATCCTTGTTGGAAAATTCCATGGACAGAGGAGACTGGCAAGCTACAGTCCATACGGTCGCACAGAGTCAGACACGACTGAAGCGACTTAGGAGGCACGTATGCATACATACATATGTATAAACAGATAATTTAACGATTCAAATATATGTGGTGATGGATACATCTTTTAAAAGAATCCTTTTATTTCCTTTTTCTGTGTCATAAACGACACATTATTCCCAACATGAGGTTAATTACATTTTTATGTTGCCAGACACAAATTTATTACTACTTTGGGAAACTATCAAAGATCTGAAAACTAGATGGTTCAGTCTATGGCAAACGGCAACAGAATATTTTGGATAAAATAGTTTTCTGCTATTTTTTTCATTACTCTATCAGTATATTATGAGTTATTGAATATCTATTCTCAATGGCATTGAGTTTCTAGGAAAAAAATTCTGCCTGGACATGTACACCAGCACTAGGCTATTGTTGTTCCGTCACTAAGTCGTGTCCAACTCTTTGCGATCCCGTGGACTAGAGCCCACCAGGCTTCCCTGTCCTCCACTCTCTCCAGGAGTATGCCCCAACTCATGTTCGTTGAACTGGTGGTGCCATACGACTATCTCATCCTGTTGCCTCCTTACCCTCCTGCAACCTTTCCCAGCACCAAGGCGCTTATTTTCAGTTAACATTTCACTTAAAATTTCACCAATGATTTTCTTGAAGAGAACGAAAGTTTCCATAGCTTCTATAAAGAACCAAACTGGCAGATAACGACCTCATTGCTTTTTCTGTGTTCCTTTGCTCTCTCCTCCTTTCACTGACATGTGCACACACACACAAACGCATGTACATGTGCAAACACATACACACAGCTGTGCGACACTCATTGGCCAAAAAAGTGAGGGAATGTTGTAACCCGTTACCAATCCCTTCCTGGGGCTCTTTAACATGTCTAAAATTAGAGAAATCCACCCTAAATTTGGAACAGGCTTCTCATTACAACTGTAGTCAATCACCAAAGCTGGTGACTTAAAGGGGAAAAAACATGGTCTGAAGCCTTATTGGGCTCCACCATAGAAGCCAGTCTGAATAGAGGCGTCAGCGGCCACCCAGGGTCATTGTCGGGACAACTACATCCAGGAACTGACACTGGGCAATGTTTTTAAGCATTGCCCTACTGGGGACAGAAAAACCCTGGTTATACACACTTCTCTTTTTTATTGCTAGCTTCTCTGAAGTACAAAGACCACAAACTCATTCTCTAGGAATAATTTCATCATTCTTTGGGGAGGAGACTTTTTTTATAGGCAGGTATTGTTTCACTCAATTGCCTCCTGGAATTCTGATGGACAAATCTGAGTGCTGTGTGAATGAATTCCCTTGTGAGCTTGCATAGAGTGAGTCTGGCTCTGAGAACAGTCGAGCGCTTCTATTGTCCAAACTATCGAAGCACTGGAGGATTCTGGAAGGCACTCATTTGGCAAAATTGTTCCGAGTCTCAAGTCTCTGTAGCACCTTGCAGTTACCTGGCTGGACAAAGTGACACTGTGTTTCCAAATGTCTTTCAGTTGATCAACTCATTTTTCAAAGCTCTACAAATATAAACACAGGCCACTCTTCTAGAGATACACCTTAGTATTGCGCTGTCCGAGGAAATTTCTGCAGACCGATGATAATGGTTATAATGTTGTTGTTTAGTTGTTTGGTCATGTCAAACTCTTTAGTGACCCCATGGACTATAGCCCACCAGGCTCTTCTGTTCATGGGATTCTCCAGGCAAGAATACTGGAGTGAGTTGCCATTTCCTTCTCCAGGGGATCTTCCCAACCCAGAGATGAAACCCATGTCCCCTGCCTTAGCACGTGGATTCTTTCCCACTGAGCCACCAGGGAAGCCAAGGGATACGATAAATAGGTAGGGGTATATTTAAAGTAGTCACATAATCATGTTGCATAAGGAGCAGGCTCTTTCATCTTCACCTGAGTCTCATGCCTGTGCTAAACTTCCACAGCTAAGAGGTCATGGTTTATACCCCGGAAGACATGGGCATCCCTGGTTCAGCTGAGGATGACACAGATCCTGTCACTTGGGGTTGAACAGCAAGAGAGAAAGAGGACTCATGGCCCAAAGAAACTGTAATCAGAAAACCTGAGTTCTAGAGTCTGGGACTTGGGGCATGTAATTCTAAGGCAGTTAGATTTCAGAATTTCAGCTCTCCACCTGTTGCAGAGGTGTTATCAATCCTGTTCTACCTACCTTACCACATTGCTATAAAAACTAAAGGAGACATTTGGTGTGAAGCCACACTGAAATTTATAAATAATTATAGGAACACTATTTAGGATAATTCACTCATGCTTGCAAAGTTAAGGCATTCATTCATTTGGCAAACTGTCGCAGAAAGCCTGTCATGTTCCCGGTTGCATGTGGACTATGGGATGGATCTCTCCACTTAGATGATGCCAAGTTCAAAGCTTCTGTGAGTGAACCCCAAATCTGCCATTTGTCAGGGCTGAAAGTTGTGCATCTTAAATGTTTCCTCAGGCCAGGCTCCCACAGGAAAGCTCCATATGTACATTTTTTTTTATATTGTTTTATAACTTTCTTTCTGCTACAGAAAAATAAATTCGCAAGAAGGATGGATGATACCCATAAGCTTGTTAGGTCCTGAGAGAATAGAATAATGGGTATTAAACACAGAGAGAAAGGAATGGGATGATCAAGAGATTCCTAAATTTCTCCAGGCACTAAATAAACATAAGCCATCAGAGCGCTAAATATTCAAGACATTGTATGTGCAAATGGGACATGAAACACCAACTATCGAAGAAGTCTTGAATATTTAGGACAGGCTAAATATACACGAGCACTCAGGATCCATGAGGTCATGACCCAGTCACCCTTGGGTGACACTCATTCTGTCCCCAGACTCATCTGCCCCAGAAATATCGATAAATCCCACGGCTGTTCAGCAGGCTGGTTGGCAAACCACTGTCATTATCCAGGCTTACTCGTCCCTGTGACTGTCCAAGGGAGCAGGTGTGTGTCACTGACCCAGGGCACCTTGCTCAAACGTCAGCCCCCACCATCGGCAGGAGAGTTGGAAGCGGATAGAGAGAAGGATCATGTGGGCATTGCGCGCCCCAGGATTTAGGCAGCCAGGTTCTTCTATCCTGTTTGCATTCTGTCCTGGTGAGGGATCCATCATTTTCCCCTTCCTTCTAGCTGTATGTTTGAAACTAATGGATACCCCATGGTTCACAAGCGTTTTAAGTTCTTCTATGGGGTGACAGAGGATGAGATGTTTGGACGGCATCACCGACTCAGTGGACCTGAGTTTGAGCAAACTCCAGGAGATAGTGAAGGACAGGGAAGCCCAGTGTGCTGCAGTCCATGGGGTCGCCAAGAGTTGGACACAAGTGAGTGAACAACAACAATGATCAGACTGCCCCTCACTTCCCTGCTGCCCGGCTACTGCTGCAGTGTCCCCAGGAGCCGCTTTTCAGCTGACAGCATCTCTTAAACCGTATCAAATCTTCGCTAACACTAACACCTTATGTTAGTTGAGCTCTGTTCCAAGCCCTTTATATCTAAGATTCCATTATATTCTCATGAAAAGCCTACAAGGTTGATAGCATGGATATGTTCCTCATTTTTCAGATGAGGGAGCTGAGACTCAGAAATATTAAGCCATTCGCCAAGGTCACACAGCTTGCAGGTGGTGAAGCTGAAATCCAATCCAAGTAGTCTTGCCCCTAGATCCTTGCTTTAACATCCTGTTGAAATCTGTCTACAGCCTGGTCTTTGGGTTTCACAGTCTGATGCTCTTGCCCCCTTGAACTTGTCAACGGAGATGCATTTTTGGATTCCCTGCTGCTCGGCATATATTACGTGATAGTGTGAAAACTGAGGTTATTCCAAAAGAGAGGATAGAGCGACAGTGATGTGTCTGCATCTAGGACTGGAGTGTGGCTTTACATTAAGTTCCGAGTGACTCAGAGCAGCTCAGCCCTCGAGAAAGGTAGAGAGGGTGCATCATGCCCTTGGCAAACCACTGTTTTCTCTGCCGTTCTTCACACTCCAGGGAAACTCAGAGCAGTTCACATGGAAGGAAGCTAAACTGTACTATGCAAACGACTCAGAGGCTTCAGAAGAAATTGCTTATCCTTTTCTGCCCTTTCTAATCCGGCTCCATGAGGCTCCACCTGGCACTCAGTACACGTGAACACGTTTAGTTCACACCCTGACCAAAGAAGGGTCTTCCCTGATGGCTCCACATTAACGAATCCACCTGTCAATGCAAGGAGTTGCAGGAGATGTGGGTTCTTTCCCTGGGTCGGGAAGATCCCCTGGAGGAGGAAATGGCAAACCACTCTAGCATTCTTTTCTGGAGAATTCCATGGACAGAGGAACCTGGCAGGTTACAGTCCATGGGGTCACAAAGAGTCAGACAAAGCTCAGCAGCTGAGCACACATCCTACAAAGAACCTGAGCCTATTCTGGAGATGAGGAAGTACAGGCTGAGAAACAGTGTCACAACCCCGGATGGCCCAGCTCATAAATCGTAGAAGTTGGTCATGGACTCAGGACTCGATGACAGCAGAACACCCGCTCATCTCATTATATCTCATCACTGGGACGCCTACACAGATAAGAAATGCAAAGGGCCGCCTTGTCACACTGCCCTCTCACCCCCTGTGCTGAGCCACTCCCTGACGATGATTCATTCCTGCCTCAGCCCTGCTGCTGGATCAGGCTAAGCCCCAGGAGGTGCAGAGATGAGCAGGAGAAAGCACAGGGACCACAGGCACAGCTGAAGGCTTTAACGTACCTTTTCTCTGAGTGTGATCCATTCTGTGCATTGTGAACATTCTCTGCTCCACCTCCAACCCCACCCACCCACAGTCCTTAAGTGTTTGGATCAGCATATCCAGCCGTCAGCCTTCAAACATATCTCCTGGACCCCATGTAGCCTGCATTTTCAGACATTCCGGAAATGTAGTGCTTGATGGGTACATGCCCACACCTAACAGATCACTCAGGCAGCGCTGACCTGCGGAGCAATTCACCGCAAGTGTCATCCACCATCTGTGCTTACCTCTGTGCAAGACATTCACAAGAGGGCAGGGAATTTCCTCCTGATTTATAGACCCCTCACCGCTAGTGGGAGTAAGGGGTACCAACTTGCTCTTAAAGCAGGGATAAATTACGCTTGTTTGTAATTTGAATTGATCAAAGTCATTATCACATTTTAATTCTAGTTATCAACGAATGGGGCTGAGTTGTTTCTGTGGATTATGAAACAGTCCATAAAATGAGTAAACATTTCCTAAGACTAAAATCGTAGAATTCTTGGAGCTTGTCAATTTCTTTAACAAACCCCTTATGGGAACGTACTGATTAAAACCTAGGTCAGTGGACCCTAAGGTATAGGAGAGGGACCCCCGGGGGCTTTGATGTTATTGCAAGAGGTCCAAGAATCCATATAGACTTCAAAAAATGATAGTAGGCTTTGCAATATATATGTACTGTTCTTCTTAAGCTTCAGTCAGTTCAGTTGCTCAGTCGTGTTTGACTCTTTGCAACCCTATGAACTGCAGCATGCCAGGCTCCCTGTCCCTCAGGAACTCCCAGAGGTTACTCAAACTCATGTACATCAAGTCAATGATGCCATCCAACCATCTCATCCTCTGCCATCCCCATCTCCTCCTGCCTTCAATCTTTCCCAGCATCAGGATCTTTTCCAGTGAGTAAGTTCTTCACATTAAGTGGCCAAAGTACTGGACTTTCAGCTTCAGCATCAGTCCTTCCAATGAATATTCAGGACTGATTTCCTTTAGGATGGACTGGTTGGATCTCCTTGCAGTCCAAGGGACTCTCAAGAGTCTTCCTCAAGTTTATACTTCTCAAAACGCAAACTTTGAACAAAATGCAAATCTACATATAATTGATGATGAATTCACCGAAATTCTCATTCTTAACCATTTATTGAATTGATCAGCTCTGAAAAGGATACTTTCTGTTTTAGGGAAAATTCCAGGAGAAAAGGCATTACAAAGGCATCCTCACATTCTGACCCAGTAAGAGTGCCTTTTTCTGGCATCATGCTGCTTGAGTCATTCACAGGGAACCTTTGACATAAATAGTCGGGATTTCTTCACAGACACAAGTGATCGACATCTGACTCAGTGTGGGAGTTCTTGGCTTTTTTTTCTTTTCTTTTCTTTTCATTTTTATCAACATGAATCAACATTGTGACACTTTTCCAGTAGCTTCTAGTGGGAGCCCGGAGCAAAGGTCGCTTCCTCTTCAGAGCCGTCCTGACTCTGGAGGCAGAGCTGTGTTCTCCGCCCCGATGCCCTGGTTCATAATCCCTCTATGGTATCACTTATCACAAAACGCTTGCACCATCTGCTTTCATATCTCTGAAAGAGGGGGAGAGGCTGTGACCTTACCCCTTGGAGACAGGTAGCTCTTGATGCAGGTATCTTAGTGAAGAAGCCTTATAGCATTCATCCCATAGGCTGCACTGACTGAGTCATAGGTAATAATAATAATCAATAATAATTGACTCCCCTCATGGCACTTCTTCATAAGTTAAATAAAGAAGCCAGTAAAATGAGAGTGTGATGACATAAAACATAGAAATAGTGACCGGGGGGTGGCACAGGGTACGGCTGCTGGCTTTAGGAACAGAACAAAGGAAAGATGGTATAGGGTTAAAAAAAAAAGGTGCGGAAATAGGATAAGGAGACCAGAGGCAAGTTAGAAGGGGAGTCATACTGACTCCCAGAAGGTCCTTATAACATCCCTGTACTGGGGTTGTCCATGCCAGTACCAACTTACCTCTCTGAAAAACCCAAAGGGGTGTATATTATTATGGTCCTCATATTTACAGGCAAGTGAACTTAAACAAAGATGTTAACTCATTTGCCCCAAATCCCATGCAGTGGATCAGGAGCAGAGAGGGACCCACATCCAGATGACTTAGCTTTTGAAACGCAGTAGGAGCCATGGCAGGAGGGACGTGGACTCTCTAGAACCCTGCACCCTCCAGCTCCCAGCATGTCCCCCTCAGTCTGGGACAGAGACAGAACTGGGGGGGACAGAGAATCATTCGGGGGGAGCACTTGCTCTGAGATGAATCACTAAGTAGTTTTACATCTTTGTGACAAACCCGATTAGGAAGGTGCGAGTTTTAGCCCCTATTTAAAAGTAAAAGAACACGGACATAGAGGCATTTACTAATTTGCCCAAGATCACACAGGAAGGAAGTGATGGAACCATTTATGAGCAAGGACTATCTTATGTATCTTTATTACATAGCACGATAACACGAAGTCTGACTTAAGATAGGTGCTCAATACAGCATTTTGTAAACTAATTAGGTAATTAATTTCAAGGGCAGATGTGTCCTCTAACTAGAGAGTTAACTGAGACAGGGAAAATAGAGAAGCTGAAGGTAAAGATTTTACCCTCTTTCCCTCTCTGTCTCTCCCTGTCTCTCCTCTCCTTTCTTTGAAAAATATGTATAAAATCTCCAACAAAAAGTCTAATAAAATGGGACTCCTTAAGCCCCCATAAGTTTATAGTAAAACAGGGACAGAAACATACAATCAAACAATTGAAATGCAAAGATAGAGGTGTCCATGGGTAATGACACTTTAGGGAATACCAAAGGATGGAGCTCAGGGTTTTTAAGCATGAGCCACCAATTCTCCTTGCTTAACCCTGGAACAAAGCTTTCTCTTCCCCCCACCCCCGCCCAGAAAAAAAAACAAAAAACTGAATTATGAGTAGAAATTGGAAGGACAAAGAAATGAGGGGAGGGATGATTTCATATGAAGAGAACAAAACAGTTATGAGGGAAGAACTTGTATGATACAAAAAACCCGAAGTCCTCCAATATGGTTGGAAGTGAAGGAGGAATGTGATAGACTCAGGGGACCACAAGCCAGGAAGAGCCTCCTGAACTAAGCCAAGGAACTGGAGCGCATCTCAAGAGCTATCGAGAGCCCTGGATGCCTTTAATCAGAAGACTGCAATAATAAGCAGATATGCATTTTAAAAAATCTCCCTGGCAGACATATTAAAAATGAAACAGCAATGGGAGCAGAGAGTTGGGACAGGAAGTGGATGTGGAGCAAGAGGAGGTGGGCATGGGAGAAAGCCAGCTAAGTGGGTGCTCATAGGTATAAATGTGGTTTCTTCCAAAAGGCTGTGCTAAAACAGTCATGCCACACTCACGACGCCATATCTCAATATTATTTTTCCAACTTCGTTTGCATAGATTTCTTTTTTTTTCCTTCTAAAGCAGAGGAGGAATCATCTGGGCCCTTCTTTTCTTGAGCGCTCCTTGGGGAATGCCAATCCTCTCCTGGAACTGGCGCTCAGTCTTAACCAGAACACACATCAACCAGATGACTTCTTGTTTAATCTTTGCAGACACGATATCTTAAAAGGTGGAGCTCTAAGTAATTCTGTCCCCATCTCCAGAATAATAAGGTGGGAGAAAAATCGCAGGCCCCACATTCACCATGAATATTTAATGCTGCACAAGTTGTGGTCAGTCCTCCTGAACAATGTTCCTTTGTTATCACAAGTTACTCCCAGGTGGCGCTAGTGGTGAAGAATCCATCTGCCAATGCAGGAGACCTGGGTTCAATCCTTGGGTCCTGAAGATCCCCTGGTGGAGGAAATGGCAGCCCACTCCAGTATTCTTGCCTGGAGAATCTCATGGACAGAGGAGGCAGGTGGGCGGGCTACAGTCCATGGGGTCACAAAGAGTCCGACACAACTGAAGCAGTTTATCAGGCACACATGTCATCACAGACTTGGCCCCACTTGAACTGTGTAGGGAATATGACCCATGATGAACTCCGTTCCCCATTTTCCACACCCCAGTGTCACGGAGCCCAAAGGTCACTGTCAGCATTTGGGTGGAAACCCTATCTATGCCTAGAAGCCCTGTGTTTAACCCACTAGGTTCTGCTCTGCTCTAAAAATGGACAGATTCAACAATGCAAAAAGCCAACTAGATAATCCAAAATGATATTTATTCATCTCTGACAGAAATCCCCAAACTTTTAAATCCTTGTTAGCACTGCAATATATAATGATTCTTCCCAAAATGGGAATAGCGCAAGGAACAGGCAAAGCAATGTCCTCACCGTGGTCAGGTGGGCCTGGACTAAGCCTCCAGAACCCATGATGTCCGTCATGATGGAGACTGATACCCCAGATTCCCATGCCTTGTGCCTCAGAGGGAGAGTTCACCCAGGCTGCCTGCAATGCTTTATTCTTACACCATTCTGCAGTGTACTATGAGAACTGCTTAAAACTACAATTATTTCTCCTCATTAATAAAAGCTCTCTCTTTTCCTTTCTTTGTCATTTAGAAGGAAAACTCCGAATTGCTGCCCTTGAGAGAAGCTGTGAACGCCAACCTTCACTATACCTCTTTCATGTTTTCCTAGCTCTTGTCATTTAGTTGCTTAGTCCTGTCTGACTCTTTTGCAACCCCGTGGACTACAGCAGGCCAGGTTCCTCTGTCCGTGGAATTTTCCAGGCAAGAATACTGAAGTGGGTAGCCACTTCCTCCTCCAGGGGATCTTCCGGACTCAGGGATCAAACCCACATCTCCTGTGTGCCCTGCATTGGCAGGCAGACTCTTTACCATGGAGCCACCAGGGAAGTCCATGTTTGCTTAGTAACTTGTTGCAAACTTTCAACCTGATAGATTTTTTGCACTGTGTAAAGCATGAAGTTACAAGTTTGCTTCCTCATCTCCCTCCTCCCACAGACACACAGGCAACACTTGTGTGTGTGGATGCATGCCTGTAGGCCCTCACACACCAGATAGAACAATTCTTGTTTGTGCATCTGTTCTGCACAATCAAGAAAGCACGAGTCATGAACCATTCTTGGGGGTCACTTAGTCTTTACTAGGTTGTGAAGGTTTTAGGGTACTCACATAATTTGGCTCTTATCTCCTCATTGTAAACTAGGTGTCATTTCATTTCCTACAAGTGTGGAGGCTTGTGCTGTGCAGAGACTATCACACGGTTAAGGGAATTGATACGACCCATTCAGCAGCTGAGTGATATGTCTTGGATGGGGATTTGGCGTGTCTTGTTTTCCTGTTCTATCATGCACAGCAAACTTTTTCAATACCCTTTTAAGTAACTCTGACACATCTTTGGGGATCTACCGTAGCTTTTCTCTGTGTTCTTTGAGCCCCTTTATTCCTCTCCTTACATAGCCAGCCCTGTTCTTTGTAGATCATTTTGCATCAGGGAAATGCTCTTTATTTCCTCTTTTCCGTGATCTTCTCATGTAGCACACACTCAGACACCTATACTTTTCTCTTCTTCCTTTTAATTTCAAAAGGCAGCTGAATTTCTTTGTTGAGCATAATGTCAAATTTCAAAATCCTTGTATTTGGTGCACCTGAACTTGTAAAAGGAATTTCACTTTCCCATAAGGGATGACTCTGTCAGTTCACTGTTTTGAGTGGATAGCCCAGTACTGATTCTATGTTTCTTGCTTGGCCTGTTCTTGTGTTTGTTTCCCCCCCACCCCCCCGAATGCACATTTTTTTTTTTTCTGAATTATTTTTGAGTTACTCAGTGCACTGTTTTCTCATCAGCATGTAAAGCTACCTAGACTAAGTGTGTCTAAGTCTGATATGCCGATGTTGGCTTCAAATCACCTTCAGTCTCATAACTTGGCTTGAAATGCTCACAAGCAAATGATCTTTACCGGGATACCAATTACTAGAGCCTTTTTCTACTCTGCTCCACGCTGGTTTCACTGAAAAAACAAAGAGATTTAACACAAAGACCCCCTGCGGCAGAGAAGATGCCAACCCTCAAATTATAATAATCTTGTCTACATTTTGATACCAGTTTGCTAGGAAAAGCCCTTTTGGGCGATGCTTCTGGCAGGGCAGTAACACAATAATTTGTAGCAGACAACTTGCCACCTAAGACAGGAGGAACATGTCTGAGAAACAAGTAAGGAGATTAAGGAAGAACGCAGGAGTCCTTTAAAACCAAGTATCTAAATGTCACCAAAAGTGTCAGGCGAAACTCAGGGAGCACAGACTTACAAGGATTTTTTTATGTCAGGGAGTAGCTTTCAAATTTAAACAGCTCGGGGATTAATAAGATCTGGAACAAGTTGTGACTCTATCATATAGATTTGAACTGACAGTTCTCTAAGGCAGGGAGAGAAGGTTCTGGAAAGGGGCTCCTGAGCAGATGCAGCTCCGTCTTAAGGCAAATGATTCCATTCATTCTGGTTCTTTTGGCCAATTGAAATGAATTTTTCTTTTTTTTTTTTTAGGTTGTAGCTTTGTGTTTTTAATGTTTAGAAAGAATGGTGGCAAGGTCTTAATTATTTAAATGTAACATTTTTTTTTTCTCATTCAGAGCAGTGGTTCTCAACCTAGTGTGATTTTGTACCCCTTTCCCAGGGGACATAGGGCAAATGTGTGGAGATGCTTGTGGTAACTGGGAAGTGAGGACTGTTGGGACCTAGTGAAGAGAGACCAGAGAGGCTGCTAAACATCCCACAACGCACAGCACAGCCCTCACTATAAAGAATTATCCGGGTCAAAATGCCAATAGCACCAAGACTCACAAAACCCTCCTTTAGACCAACAGAATAAACAGTTATGTTATTTTAAACCTTATGATAGATAAGGACAAAAACATAAGCTATTAACCAAAAACATACACTGAAGTTTCAGATGCTTATTCTATAAAAGTCATGATCACTGTGTTCTATTTCTATAGCTCTCCAGCTGATGCTTATTTCAATCAATTCGAGAAAAAAAATAACATTTGTGTGATACAGAGAAATTTTTATGAGGCAGGGTTTTCATTCACCAAACAAGCCTAAAGCAAAACTAATATTTAAGATAAGCTTTACTTCTTTACTGATTTTTTAAATACTTTTTATGTTTATCAGAATCAAAAACTGAATAATGTATATAACTGTTGATTTTTTCTAAATGATAATGACATATAATTATTCATTTACTTTAGTCAATCCGGAACTCCATGATTTTGAGAAAATACAAAAGGAACAGATATGTATTCCTAGTGAGAACTTCGAAACTAAAGCCTAAGGCATTGAAAAGAATGAATTCCAAATTACCCCGTCTTCATATTTGAAAGCACTTTCTTATCTCAGTAATCAGTCATGACCATAAATCTTTGTTTGGTGATGAAAATGTCTGTTCTCTTTTTAGTTAAAAATCTCTAAATTGGTTACTTGCTAACCATGGTTTTCATGTCTTTCGCTGTTAAATGGATGAAACAATGTGGGTATTGAAGTTTCTAAATTATACCATATCCGGTTTCAGAAAGGGTAATATTGCATGTTAGAAAGTGTATTGTGTCCTGTTTAAATCAGTCATAATATGATGCCATGATACTGTGATTCTCCCAAAAAGCTGGGGCCCTTGTGGCTTGGCCCCTGCATAGGGGGTGTTGGATGCTGAGAAAGTCCCTGCTGGGGCCCGGGGTGACCTCAGAGGAATCTGCGATGGGTGTTCACCCATGTGGACAAAGAGTCTGCTTCCATCTTGTTTACTTTCTAGCATCATGCTTTCCCAGGGCAGCTTCTTCAGTTTCCTCTGAGGAGGATTTATGGGTTGTTGCTTAAGTCATGTCTGACTCTTTGCAACCCCGTGGACTGCAGCACACCAGCCTCCCCCATCCTTCACCATCTCCAGGACTTTGCTCAAATTCATGCCCATTGAGTCAGTGGTGCTGTCTAACCAGCTCTTCCTCTACTGACCCCTTTTTCTTTTGCCTTCAATCTTTCCCAGAATCAGGGTCTTTTCCAATGAGTTGACTCTTTGCATCAGGTGACTCCCACAAAAGTACTTTTTTGAAAATTATAAATTACTACATATGTCAAGGAAATAGTTTAGTTATCATAGACACACCAATATGGGAAATTCTGGGTCTTTTCCAATGAGTTGACTCTTTGGAGCTTCAGCTTCAGTATCAGTCCTTTCAATGAATATTTAGGGTTGATTTCCTTTAGGATTGACTGGTTTGAACTCTTTGCTGTCCAAGGGACTCTCAAGAGTCTTCTCCAGTAGAGATAGCTTAAAAACTGTTTCTCTCATATAATGTCCGGTCTAAAATGCTTTTACAAGAGCGAACAGGGCTCCAATGAAAACCACATCACAGTGTTCTTTGAAATGAATCCTAAGCACATGACAGTGGGAACAAGTTTCCCGTCTCTGTTTCTCTCTGGAAAGGCAACCACACGCTCAGGGGCTGTGGTCCAGTGATGCTCTTCAGCTCATGGGGAAGCAGAAGGGACCCTTAAGCACCATCAGTGGCACCTTGTACAGATCCTCTTGCCCTTCTTCCTCTCCCTTTATGTGATCATTTCCTTTGCTTCATTCTCTGCATCAAAGTCCTTGCTTTTACATTCATCAAAAAAACTTATAAAAAGCCAAGTTTCCAAAGAGTCCTCCCTGAAAATCACTGCATGGGTGGACATCTCCTCCAAACGGCTTGAAAGGAGCACAATAGTGGTGACCAGGACCTCTCCAGGGTCACCGGCTCCATCAGACTCAACACTAACAGCAACCACTGGCAGGCCCAGGGTCACCCCGTACCATGCTGGCTTAGAAGGAAGAGGTCACACCATGCCCCCCGGAACCCCCACTGATGGTCTGGCTCACTCCCCTCCCCAGGATCCAGCGTTGGCCTGAGATCCCCCAGTTTCTGCTTAGGCTTCTGGCTGCCCAGGTGCCCTTGAAGAATCCCCCTCTCCCCTGCGCTTCCAGAGACAAGGCAGGATCTGTGCATCCTAGTCCAGCAGACAGCATGCTATCACTGAATGAAGGAAACATGACTGAAAGAATAAATATTGAAGCTTCAACCTCTAAAGGAAGTTACCAAATCAACCAGGGAAAGCTAATTGTGGAGGAAGAAAGAGGTGAAAGTGATGTTACGGACTAAATAAACATTATTTGTTCAGCCATGTCCAACTCTTGCAACACCACAGACTGTAGCTCCCCAGGGTCCTCTGTTCATGGGATTTTTCAGGCCAGAATACTGGAATGAGTTGCCATTTCCTATTCAAGGGAATCTTCCTGACCCAGGGATTGAACTTGAGCTTCTTATGTCTCCTGCACTAGCAGGCAGATTCTTTACCACTGAGCCACCTGGGAAGCCTGTGTCCCCCAAATGCGTATGTTAGAATCTTAACCCCTAGGTTGACTGTATTTGGAGAAGAGACCTTTAAGGGGGTAATTAGGTTAATTAGATATACTCTCAGGTGGCTTAGATGGTAAAGCGTCTGCCTACAATGCAAGAGATCCAGGTTCAATCCCTGGGTCGGGAAGATCTCCTGAAGAAGGAAATGGCAATCCACTCTAGTATTCTTGCCTGGAAAATCCCATGGGCAGAGGAGCCTGGTAGGCTACAGTCCCTGGGGTCACAAAGAGTCAGACATGACTAAGCAACTTCACTTTCTTTCTTTGTTTTCACAGATTAAATGAGATCACAAGGGTGGAGCCCTGATCCAATAGCATCGATGTCCTTATGAGAACAGAAAGAGATCTTGGGAATATGCACACACACATGAGAAGACATCCTGAAAATGTGATCGTTCCTAACCAAGGAGAGATACCCCAGGAGAAACCAACCCTGCCCTTCTGACACCTTGGTCTCAGACTTCAGGGTGAAGAGCTGACTGTGAGAACATAAAGTAAAACGAACTACTTTTGTTTATGAAACAACAGCTCATGCAGCCTGTGGTCTTCACTTTCAGCAGCCCAAGGACACTAATCCAGGTGCGAGCGGCTGCCCTAGTTGAGCGCCTCCTGTGTGCCAAGACTGTGGCGTGAGGCTCTTAGCACCTGATCGCCTCTCAATATCCATGGTGTCTTTTTAGATGGTTTGTTAGCAAAATAAATCATTGAAACAATTTCGTGTGGACTCCTCGACTCAGCTCATTTTCTTCTTGTGACTCAGATCTATTTAAAAGAAAAATGAGCCATGAGTTATATCTGGTTTCTACAACTTAAAATCATTGACATGTTAGACTGGTGCTCAAACTTGGTGGGGCGGCAGAAAATTATTGAATTAAAACATAAATGCCTTCAGTTCAGTTCAGTTCAGTCACTCAGTCGTGTCCAACTCTTTGAGACCCCGTGAACCGCAGCATGCCAGGCTTCCCTGTCCATCACCAACTCCCTGAGTCCACCCAAACCCATGTCCATTGAGTCAGAGATGCCATCCAACCATCTCATCCTCTGTCGTCCCCTTCTCCTCCCGCCCCCAATCTTTCCCAGCATCAGGGTCTTTTCCAATGAGTCAGCTCTTCGCATCAGGTGGCCAAAGTATTGGAGTTTCAGCTTCAACATCAGTCCTTCCAATGAACACCCAAGACTGATCTCCTTTAGAAATCACTAGTTGGATCTCCTTGCAGTTCAAGGGACTCTCAAGAGTCTTCTCCAACACCACAGTTCAAAAGCATCAATTCTTCTGTGCTCAGCTTTCTTTATAGTCCAACTCTCACATCCATATATGACTACTGGAAAAACCACAGCCATGACTAGACAGACCTTTGTTGACAAAGTAATGTCTCTGCTTTTTAATATGCTATCTAGGTTGGTCATAACTTTCCTTCCAAGGAGTAAGCGTCTTTTAATTTCAAGGCTGCAGTCACTATCTGCAGTGATTTTGGAGCCCAGAAAAATAAAGTCAGCCACTGTTTCCACTGTTTCCCCATCTATCTGCCATGAAGTGATGGGACCGGATGCCATGATCTTAGTTTTCTGAATGTGGAGCTTTAAGCCAACTTTTTCACTCTCCTCTTTCACTTTCATCAAGAGGCTCTTTAGTTCTTCCTCACTTTCTGCCATAAGGGTGGTGTTATCTGCATATCTGAGCTTATTGATATTTCTCCTGGCAATGTTGATTCCAGCTTTTGCTTCCTCCAGCCCAGCGTTTCTCATGATGTACTCTACATCTAAGTTAAATAAGCAGGGTGACAATATACAGCCTTGACGTACTCCTTTTCCTATTTGGAACTGGTCTGTTGTTCCATGTCCAGTTCTAACTGTTGCTTCCTGACCTGCATACAGGTTTCCCACGAGGCAGGTCAGGTGGTCTGGTATTCCCATCTCTTTCAGAATTTTCCACAGTTTATTGTGATCCACACAGTCAAAGGCTTTGGCATAGTCAATAAAGCAGAAATAGATGTTTTTCTGGAATTCTCTTGCTTTTTCGATGATCCATCGGATGTTGGCAATTTGATCTCTGGTTCCTCTGCCTTTTTTAAAACCAGCTTGAACATCTGGTAGTTCATGGTTCACGTATTGCTTGGACTCTTATCTTGGATCATTAGAAATCTAGGTCTAGTCTTTTGCAGTGCCAAGAGTGTGTGTGTCAGGCATCAAAAAATTGATAGCTTAGCTGTATCATCCTTCTTTGGCAGGCTTGTGGTATTTTGACACGATCTGTTTGTGGACTCTGAGATGCTTCTGAGAGACTTTTCATCACTCCATACTTCACACCCTATTATTAATTGTTACTCATTTTCGGACTTGCCCATGACTACACATTTGGAGAAAGTAGGGGCTGTATTGTTCCATTTCCTCATCTCTGCAGTGAATGGAGATGCTACAAACCTTCTAGGCTTAAATGAAGTCGTGGATGTATGCAAGGCACTTCACTCCACACCTGGCAGGCACTGAGGACTAGACAAATGTTATGTGCCATCTGCTCTCTTATCATTATTATAATCATTACATCATCCCTCACTTTTTACAGCTACGCCAATCACAGTGCCTGGGCCATGACAGTGCCTGAGTGTTTGTGGCATGAATGAATGAAAATCATTCAAATATAGATATGGGAAGTCAGTCTTCCATGGATCCTAGACCCTCTGAGCACAGGGAATACTTTTGTGTATTTTTGATCTTGTTCTTCACGAGACTATCTCAATCAACACTGGCCAGAATTCACTGAAAAGCTGGAGGGTGTATGGAGGTGGAGGAAAGACTGCTACCCCAGAAGTACTCAAAATTTTCCTGAGTCAATTCCTTCCCAAATTAAGGGCAATCCATTTAGACTTATTCCTCTATGTGTGCACACATGCTAAGTCACTTCAGTCGTGTCCAACTCTTTGCGAGTCTAGGGACCATAGCCCTCTGTCCATAGGACCCTCCAGGCAACAATACTGAGTGGTTGCCGTGCCCTCCTCCAGGGGATCTTCACAACCCAGGGACTGAACCCACATCTCTTGCATCTCTTACATTTGCAGGCAGGTTCTTTACCACTAGTGCTACCTGAGAAGCCCAGTATTCCTCTATGCAGCTTTATAGGTAAGCTACTTCTGGTTTCCCAGGAGGTTTCTGTTATAGAAACCTCAGTTCCAATTGTCTAGCTTTTTACTCTGTTGATCTAAGAATAGGTATACGGCAAACGTCAATTGGAACCTATCTTCTTATATTTTCTTATTTATTTTAGCGTGTCTCACGAGTTATACTTATCTGAATTCAACAAATTTATGTTGATCTGTTAAATGTTTATTCTTGAACCTTTAACAGAGTGATCTTTTAAACATTTTCAGTAATTTTTAAAAAATAATTTTACAGTTTTGATGTGATGTCTGACAAAATATGCAATGTTGCTGTTTTTCAGTCTCTAAGTCACATCGGACTGTTTGCAACCCCATGAACTGCAGCACACCAGGCTTCCCTATCCTCCACTATCTGCCAGAGTTTGCTCAGGTTCACGTCCATTGAGTCAGATGCTATCTAACCATCTCATCCCCTTCCACCCTCTACAATATTAACTTAAAATAAGTCGGCTAATTATTCAATATTATATTGCATTTATGTACATACCATCTGATAATATTCATAAAATTTAACGGCACACTTCATCTTTCTCCATCTAACAATGATATACCCACTTCTACTTACTGTTAAATAATTATATTAAAAATAATGTGTTTTTCTCAAGAAGTCAACCCCAAAATTACATATTGTATCATTT
Organism: Okapia johnstoni; assembly: GCA_024291935.2. NCBI lineage: Eukaryota > Metazoa > Chordata > Mammalia > Artiodactyla > Giraffidae > Okapia > Okapia johnstoni. The sequence continues at coordinate 5,068,046 of CM044321.1, read as the reverse complement.
TTCATTTGGGTACTGAAAGCATGCACATGCATGCATTTTAAATTGTAGACTGAAATGTAACTATAATTATAACATCAAATATGTTTTCATAAACGGATGCTTGTAATCCTTTTTCTGGAAAAAATGGGTATATTTTTATACTTTTTGTGCTCTTTCTAAATTAGGGGATAGGCGTTTTCAGACTGCTCTTTGAAAGCTCTTTTCTAAAAATAATATGCTGAGGACATAGAAAGGCTTTATTCTCAACAAATGAAAAGACAATTTGGATATAATCATCACAACATTTTCCTTTTTTCAACACTTGTTTTTGAAAATCCTGGAGACACCCTGAGATGCCATACAAGAATTTGGATTAGATGAATGCAAACTGTTGATCTGCTGACCCATTCCTCCTGAGGCTAACTTGCAGAATTAGTATCACTTTTGTCCACTCCAGTACTTACTGTATTCTCCCACCATTGTTTAACAATAGCATGTGCAGAATAAAGATTGTGCCAGTGTGTATCAACAACCTTCAGCTGTGTGCTTGATTCATTGTTATAACCATCTCCTTGCCACCAGGAAAGAGCGGTTCTTAAATAACCCACTTAAAACAACAACAAAAAATTAAGCTGTAAATCATTATTTCATTCACCTTTTTGCAAAGCAGACTCTGAGAGTAAAAGCACTGCTGTCTTTGGTAAGGGAACCCCTTGGGAGCTTGTGACTCATCAGCTGCAAACACCTCCCAGACCATCTTTACTTTCTCTCTGGATCAGTCCTGTGTTACAAGGACTCGCAAAAGTTGACCACCATTTAAAGTGGATAGAAGGAACACAGCTGTCCGAATTCTAATTCCAAAAGGAAAAAAAAGAGATATATGAGATAGAGGATTACAGAGAACAAATGCAGTAATAATTTTTATTCTGTGAGTCAGTCTTTTGTCTGATCCATCTTGTTTCCCAAGTGCTATAACCACCTTGCCTGGTGGCTCAGACAGTAAAGCGTCTGCCTACAATGCAGGAAACTTGGGTTCAGTCCCTGGGTTGGGAAGATCTTCTGGGGAAGGAAATGGCAACCCACTCTAGTATTCTTGCCTGGAGAATCCCATGGATGGAGGAGCCTTGTAGGCTATAGTCCATGGGGTCACAAAGAGTCGGACACAACTGATCGTGTCCGACTCTTTCACTTGCACTTTCATAACCACCTTACAAAGATATGAAGATAAAATTGTGAGTGGTCTTTAGAAATATTAACACTATGTCTACTCTTTGTGTGTGTGTGGTGGGGGAAAAGTGTCAACATCACAAGAGCACCATACTTCATTCCTAAAGGTACAAGTTCTTAGGACTAAGATGGCAGTCTATCTGGTAGAATCGACACAAAATAAGGACCTGAAATAAATTTCAACTCCATCTTCCCTTGGACCACTATTGACTTCTATCTTAAAACTTACTTTCTTGTGGTACTTTGGCCAACTCCACTGGGTACCCTACACCTTCAAAATTCGATTAACATAATTTTCATCTTTGCTTAATCCAGATCTTCAAGATCACTCACTGGCTCTTTCCACTTATCACAACTTCTGTATTTTCCCTTTAATACTGTTTCAATGTTTCTCCCATTCAGCCCTGAGTACTTCTCATTGTACATTTCCTGCTGGTTTTAGTTCAGTCTGTTATGGAATAAAGACTTTTCTTGTAGTTCATTTCAGCAGCCCCAATTCTGGGTTTTTGTAGAAGTTGAAGCCCATATAAATTTTTGAAGCACCATATTTTCAATCTTTATAACTGACTATAAAATTCAGCTCCTAAAATAGCTTTTGCTTTATGCAATATGTGGTGATTCAAATGTAGCCATTCATCGAAGCATATTCTTACCAGATTTATCTCCTCGTTTAAAATGCTTCCTTCATTTTATCATGATTCTGCTTGTCACAGGAATCCATCTCTGCATTCAACAGTCTCTCTCCTTAAACCACTGAAAATGAGAAAATAAGCCATACAGCTCCAGCAAAACTGTATTGCAAACACATTTCAGGCTTTCCTTGCATATGGTGGCTTGTTATTACATTGCATTCTCTAGGTAAAAATCTCTGTTTATCACAGGGACCTCCTGCTGATCCAGCATTGAAGTGTCCACAGCCGTTGCTTCTGCCTTGAAGTGGAAACGCTCAGATGGGTGTGAGTCGTGTTTGTGGGGAGCTACATGAAGGTGAAGCTGGGAAGGAAGACTGTCCTCCTGTTTCTCATTTCAACTCCAAGGCCACATTTTCACTTATTTATCGGGAAGCATGCAGCTTACACTTGGCAGTGAACCAACTTTGGCGGCCCCAAGTCCCCACGGGATTCCTGCAGATAACATCAAACAAGACAAGTAGAGCAAAAAACTAGGGTGAAATTGAATGTATCTTGGGGAAGACAAACCTTAAATAGGATCAGAGGTTTTTATGAAAATGGTAAATAACGTAAACATAGCTGGTTTTGAGGAGTTTGATAACATGTGTGTAAAATAGAGATGAAATAAAATCAGGCTAACCTTAGCTGGTAAAACTCAGTCTCGGTCTCTCAAACAAGTGATTTGCTATTATTATTTTGTTTCCTTAATTAATTTTTATTGGATTATAGCTGCTTTACTGTTGGAGAGGAAATGGCAACCCACTCCAGTATTCTTGCCTGGAAAATTCCATGGACAGGGAAGCCTGGTGGGTTACAGTCCATGGGGTTGCAAAGAGTCGAACACAACTGAGCAACTAACTTTCTTTCTTTTCTTTTTGCTTTACTATATCGTGTTAGTTTATACTGTACAGCAAAGTGAATCAGCTATATGTGTACATATATCCTTTCTTGTCTGGATCTCCTTCCCAATGTAATATTACTCAAAAGGAACTAAATTGGGTCATTTGTAGAGATGTGGCTGGACCTGGAGACTGTCATACAGAATGAAGTAAGCCAGAAAAACAAATATAGCTAAAGTTAAAAGACGCTCGCTCCTTGGAAGAAAAGCTATGACCAATCTAGACAGCATGTTAAAAAGCAGAGACATTACTTTGCCAACAAAGGTCCGTCTAGTCAAAGCTATGGTTTTTCCAGTAGTCATGTATGGATGTGAGAGTTGGACTATAAAGAAAGCTGAGTGCCAAAGAATTGATGCTTTTGAACTGTGGTGGTGGAGAATACTCTTGAGAGTACCTTGGACTGCAAGGAGATCCAATCAGTCCAATCCTAAAGGAAATCAGTCCTGCCTATTCATTGGAAGCACTGATGCTGAAGCTGAAACTCCAATACTTTGGCCACCTGATGTGAAGAACTGACTCACTGGAAAAGACCCTGATGCTGGGAAAGATTCAAGGTGGGAGGAAAAGGAGATGACAGAGGATGAGATGGTTGGATGGCATCACCAACTCAATGGACATGAGTTTGAGTAAACTCCAGGAGTTGGTGATGGACAGGGAGGCCTGGCGTGCCATAATCCATGGGGTTGCAAAGAGTCGGACACGACTGAGTGACTGAACTGAACTGAACTGACTGAATGCATATGTGTGGAATCTAGGGGAAAAAATGACATAGATAATCTTACTTGCAAAACAGAAGTAGAGATACACATGTAGAGAACAAACATATGGATACCAAGAAGGAAATGGAGGTGGGAGAAAAATTGGGAGATTGGAATTAACACATATGCGTAATATGTGTTATTTTAAAATCAAAAATATGGGGGCAATGACAAGTGTTTCAGAAAGTGAAGATTCAGAGTCAAATGCAGGTAGAGGGAGAGAGGGATGGGGTAGCGTCCTTCGAAAGCAAAGCCACATCGGGAGGCCAACACAGAGGTGAATGCTGTGGACCAGGTCAGGGGAGCAGAAACAGGCAGTGAAGTCTTCAGTTACACTCACCAAGAAGGCCAGACCTGTTGGGGGACAGCTGCTGTGCTTGCAAGCTGATTGCTGAACCCAGGCAACTTGCTGCAATGAACCATCCTCAAGCCCTTCACCCTCAAACCTTCATGTCCCCTTGATGGATGCTGAAAATCCTTCTAACAGAAGTCTGTCTGAGATCACCCAATAGAACTAAGGTCTAAAGTGCCTCAAGGGTAACTCTTGAAAAGTTCACAATCAAACAAAATTAAGTAAATCAGATTTAAGGTTTTCGTATGATCCCGGAACCTGGGAACCCAAAAGTAAGTAAAAGAGGACAAGAAGGGGTAAAGGACCTCACTGTAGGAAGTTTGAGTTTATTGAGTTTGCTTATTTGGGGGAACTTAAGTAACTTGGTCTGCCAAGAAATGAGAGCAAGGGTTTCATTTCTTCATTAAGAACCCATTTAGTGAGCACCTACTATGTGCCGGATCTCCTGCTGAAGCCCTGGGCATGTACTGAAGGACACAAAGTGTACATTCCCCAATGAATGAGAAGGTCACCTCGACACACAGACCTGTAACTATTAAAAGCTATGGAATCCCATAGGTGACATGCCCTGAACGCACACAGGAGGGGACTTCTCTGGGGAGTAGACTGTGAATCTATCTCCATTTTCTCTTCCCCTCAGATTACTGCCACTGGTTCCCATCACCACCACTCCCTACTCCAATAACAATAAAGAGAGTCACCAAATACACACAAGCTGTTCAAAAGATGCTCAGCATTCATCTTTCATATTCTTCAAGATCCTGGTCCAAGGCTGCTTACTGGGAGGAGCCTCCCTCAGATTCCTCTCAGGAGGATGTGTGTGGTACCTGAGGGCTGAGTTTGGGCTGCTCTGGGTACCAGCTGTGTTTGTGGTTAAAGGGCCTCTGTACAGCAGCGATGCTCAGCATGGCACCATGACTGTGCTAACCAGCGTCGGAACAGCTGGGTTGACAACGAGTTAGTTGTTGTTTGGTAGCTAAGTCGTGTCTGACTCTTGCAAGTCCATGGCCTGAGGCACGCCAGGCTCCCCTGTCCTTGACTATCTCCCGGAATTTGCTCAAATGATGACTAGTTTAGTCCTTATTTTATTCTGCTATTGATGATTGCCCCTCACTGTCTTTCCTCAGTAAGATTCTGTGTTGTTCTTCAAGGTGTTCACTTTTATTACTTACTTCATAAACAAAAAAAGTCAACATTGTTGCATTTTCAGACCAGGTCCCCATTAAAAAAGAAAGCCCTCTCCTCCACGTTCTAAAAAGCTGAGGAATAAAGTGAAGAAAAACAATCAAATATGAAAGTAAAAATAGACTTGGAGAGACTGGCTGTAACTCTAAGCACCAAATGGACTTGCTAATCCTGAACAGCCAGCGCAGGCAGCACTGCGCTCAGGCAGACCTCAAGTTGCGGCCAGGGGGGCGTGAATAGGCACTCTGTGTTTCTTTTGAAATTCTGATGTGTCTTTGACTAAAAACACACAAAAATAGAATCTTGGGAAGCTGTGGATCCAAAATAGCCTGTAAAGTTTACAGCTTTACAACAGTCTGTCACCAATGCAGGAGCCCCAGTGACGAATTATCATTTCATCTCCCCAAAGAGAACTTATTCTATGGATCTAGCAGGGGAAATTGCTGTGTGATGTTTTACATTATGTGGGAATGCTTCTTATTATTTTTAGAAATTTTCTAAATGTTTTTGAACTGAGGATGAAAAATTGTATTTTGCCTTGAAGATGTTTCAGCAATAACCACAGAATTCAAAAGTCAATCTTTGTGTGTTTATTTCTTGTTATAAAAGTGTGACAAAATCGAATTTCCCATATTGGGGTGTCTATGATAACTAAACTATTTCCTTGACATATGTAGTAATTTATAATTTTTTAAAAAGTACTTTTGTGGGACTCACATAGTTGTAATATTTTATTAAATTTTAATTTAGCCTCAGACTGTATCAACTGTGCATCCAGATAACTTTAGGAGGTAAGGAAACATCTTACATCTTTCTTTGCATGAAAGAAATGATCAAAATCATTATGATATATTGAATCAGTTTTTACTGACCAACCCAGATACACTGGTGTGGATGACAGACCCTTAACATATCAGATCAGATTATCTCTAATTTCTTCCATGTCATGCTTGAGTAAAATACAGAAATGTTTTGCTTTAAAGGACACATTATGGCAAATCAAAAATCTTTTCAAAACTGGCTGCCCAACAGCAAATTGGAATAATATGGATGAGAGGCTCAACCACATTAACCTTTTGAATTCCTCCACTGAACAAAGAATTTTATGCCAACAGGATATGATTAACCATTTACTAAATTAATAATCATAAAGTGACTCATGTGAGGCCGAGAGTATGAATTTTGATAGAATAAAGCACAGTGGAGTGGATGGATGTAATGACGGGAAATTTACTGATAAAATTAATAAAGCCCTGGCCACACACAGTCAAGACTGAGTCATTTGGTTATTCTCTGATAACTACCTTGAGAGTTCTTTTTTTTTTTTTCAGGAGTCTAAGCTTTTGATTTAGACAATAATAAAATAAGGAAATTCTTCCTTGTGGTTGATGGAAAATCACGTGGGTGCGACTACCACATGTATATGGTTTCCCAGCCCCACTCTCCACACCAGCACCAGCCTCCCTTGTAACCCACCTTCTCCTGCAGCACCTGTGTGCAGGGCGCTGTCCTAAAGGCTGGCTCGTCCAGGTAAAGGGAGTTCTGGTGTGTCGTGCTCAAAGGGAACAGTCTCTGCGCACATTCCCAGTTGAAAGGACAGAGAATCCTTGTTTAATAGAAAAGATTGTGCAAGTACATTGAATGGACTTTAAAATTCTGTCTTTTTAAAAGTTGTCAAATGTTCTGCCATTTGTTTTCCACAAGAATCAAACTCGCAAGAGTAAAACCTCAAAACACACATAAAAGCAACATCTCCAAATATAAGCCACGGCTTCTGTCACGTAGAGTCATGTTTCAAGGAAAGAGTCTGCCAACCAAAAGTAATTTAAAAAATCCAATCGTTCCTTGAGTTTCTTGAAAAGTATTAAAAGAGACCCAACTCACAGACCTCAGCAAGGCTTCAAGACCACTTTCCTCTCGCCTCCAGTTCTCAGATTTCCCGAGTTGTTTTGCCCAATTTTGCTCACTGATTCCCCCCAACTCCCCACCGCCTGACCCTCCAGCCCTCCCAGAGCCCTGCCCTCACCTCCTTCTCCTCCACCCCCCACCACTTCTCCAGGCCCCTGTGACACCCTTCTCACAAGTCGGCTTCTGGAATACCCAGGAATATTCTCGAGAATATTTACCTTTTCCACACAAAGGAAGAACTGAGCCAAAGTGATTGCTTTTCTTTCTGTTGCAGATGAAAGAGCAGCGGATACCCCGTGATGTTTGAGCATTCATGCGTGCGCAGCTGCTCAGCTATGTTCTACTCTTTGCAATCCCTATAGACTGGAGCCCACCAGGCTCCTCTGTCCATGGGATTTCCCGGGCAAGAATACTGGGGTGGGTAGGCTTTCCTTTCTCCAGTGGATCAAACTAGGGTCTTCTGCATTGCAGGCAGATTCTTTACCATTTGAGCCACCAGAGAAGCCCCTTAAGTGACCATAGGTCTTCCTTTTTCCCTAAAAATTCAATCTTGAAAAAACAGAAAATGCACACAGATGAACCCATTATGCAATTTTAATCAATCTCATAAAGATATAAGATGACCCAACAAAAAGACATAATTATAGTGACAGCCAAATTAATATTTTAAACTAAACTAAAGAATTTTGAACATTTCAAGACATATATAATTCCTATTTTATAAAACTAAGACCAATAAAGTCCTACCTCAAGATAGGAGTGAATTACACATATTAACAAAAATACATCTTCCTCTTGCAAACAGCACAGGCTTAACCCTTAGATGGAGCCATTTGAACTCACCACAGTAAAATAAAACATAGTTTGCACAAGAAAGCTGCATTTTACATAATAAAATACAGTGGATGTTTTTGAATATTACTTCCGTGAGTTCAAGCTTTCAAGACATTGGGTATTAAAAAAAAAAAAGCTACACAGGAATAATATGTCTCATAGTGTTTGGGGTCAATTTTGTAAAAGTGATGTGGCAACTATAGACAAAACTTATGGGGAAAACATGACTATAAAACCTTTAATGCCTAGAATATAAGAGGTCTTAACACATGATGATAACTTCCTGGTCTCTTCTCAGATCAAGTGAAATGGTAGTCAGATAATTTGCCATCTGTACTCTTCCTTCCTGTGGATCCCTTTTCCTTTCCCCACGTTAAAAAAAAAAAAAAAAGACTTAAAGCAGCTCTGCAGTATTTTGGCAATCCAGGGATTTTTAATCCGAGGCCATGGTCAGTATTCCCTGTCATAACCACTTTGCCCAGAACATTCACTGATACTCAGTTCGTTTTCCTGCTTTGCAGGTTTTCCCCCTGTTTTGAAAAAGTCGATAGAAGGAGGCTGGAGCACATGAATTCGCTTCACACAGATGTAATCACAGAGAAGTTTTCCATTGCAATCCAATCTGCTGTGAAGTTTGGGAATCAAACCGTATTTCTGAGGTGTCTGGTCCTATAAGTGGAAGGGGTCATGGGATCAGTCTGGGCTTCAAGGCAGGAGAATGAATCCCAAGATCCCCTTTTCACTGGAGGGTTTTGAGACTGTTCTAAATCTCATTGCCCTCCCAGAAATCAAAACGGTGGTGCTTCTTTCATAGGAGAGGTACAAGGACGAAGCAAGACAAAATGTATGCTACTGCATAAAAAACAATAGAGTGCCAGACACATGCAGAATGCTGTAAGATGCGTCTGCGGGTCAGCGGCGGTCCTTCTGTAAAGCGGAAGATGGGAGAAGCACCACTGGACCAGTCTCTAGTTGTTGTTCAGTCGCTCAGTCGTGTCTGACTCTTTGTGACCCTCTGGACTGCAGCACGCCAGGCTGCCCTGTCCTTCACTAACTCCCAGAGTTTGCTCAAACTCATGTCCACTGAGTCGGTGATGCCATCCATCCATCTCATCCTCTGTCATCCCCTTCTCCTCCTGCCCTCAATCTTTCCCAGCATCAGGGTCTTTTCCAATGAGTCAGTTCTTCACATCAGGTGGCAAAAGTATTGGAGTTTCAACTTCAGCTTCAATACTTCCAATGAATATTCAGGGTTGATTTCTTTTAGGATTGACTGGTTTGATCTCCTTGCTGTCCAAGGGAGCCTCAAGAATCTTCTCTAGCACCACACTTAGAAAGCATCAGTTCTTCGGTGCTCAGCCTTCTTTATGGTTTAACTCTCATATCAACACATGATTACTGAAAAAAACCATAGCTTTGACTATATGGCCCTTTGTTGCCAAGTTGATGTCTCTATTTCTTAAGCTGTTGTCTAGGTTGGTCATAGCTTTGTCTGTGGGTGTCCTTGGGTGGCCTCAAACGTGGCATATAGAATATACCTGCCTGTAAACATCCATCCAGAACACAGGCCTCTTATCACCATTACCGGGCCTGGACATCATTTATTCATCCCAGCTTCCCTCATGACCCCACCAGCCTGCTCACCTCCATTCAGACAAGGAAAATGTGCCAGGGCCCCTGCCTAGACCCTGATTGCCCCAGAATGACCCAGTGAGCAGATGCCACTGAGGCCCCTCTGTTACAGGAATGTCCCCACAGAGGCCCTGGACGCTTCCCACCGCCCTGCTCTTTTCAGTAAATGGATATAAGCCTAGTCTTGAGTGGAAGATAGAAAGACAATTGAAATAATTCAAAGGATGTAACTCAGCCATGGAAATGAATGAAATAACGCCACTTGCTGTGACATCGGTGGACCTAGGGGTGGTCATCCTGAGCGAAGTGAGCCGGACAGAGAAAGACAAATAGCGTATGACGCCACTTATGCCCGGAATCTAGAAAGAATGATACAGATGAATGCATTCATAAAACAGAAATAGACTCACACATACAGAAAACAAATTTATGATTACCGAAAGGGAAAAGGCAGGGAGGGTAGATTAGGAGTGTGGGATTAACATATACACACTACTATATATGTAAAATGGGCTTCCCAGGTGGCTCCATGGTAAGGAACCCGCCTGCCAATGCAGGAGATACAGAGACGCAGGTTCAATCCCTGAGTGGGGAAGATCCCCTGGAGAAGGAAATGGCAACCCTCTCCTGTATTCTTGTATGGGAAATCCTGTGGACAGAGAATCCTGGTGGGCTACAGTCCATGGGGTCACAAAGAGTCAGACACAACTGAGTGATAATAGTACACAACATATGTAAAACAGATGAACAGTGAAGACCTGCTGTACAGCACCGGGAATTGTCCTCAGTATCTTGTAATAATCTATAACGGACAACGATCTAAGGACTATGTATAAATACACATCTATATATACATTTATAACTGAGTCACTTTGCCATGCACCTGAAACTGATGCAACATTGTATATCAACTATATTACAATAAAAAAATTTTAAATAAAAGTGATGATCAAAAAACAAAACAAAAGCCTGCCCATTATTGAGTGTTTCCTATGAGCTAGGTACACGGCTAGCTAGCTGCTTTACACGCATTATTTCAGGTTATGCTAGTTGCAAAATTTGAGATAGGTAAATGGCTAGATCAAGAAGGAGGAAACCTTCCCCTACTGGTGAGTGGCAGAACCGGATTGGCCCGAGTCTACACTTGGTGCTCCTAGCACGCCGGGTAGAACTCGCTTTTCAAGTGTGGCCCTGAACAGGGCCTCCCAGTGGAAGGAGCTAGGAATACAGAAATTCAGGCCAACAGGTCCAGTCTGAATCTGAACATGACCCCCCAGGAATTCACAAGCTGGCCAAGTTTTGAGAAGCCCTCTCTGAACTGTATTTCAAGACAAGAGGTAAGTGGATAAACAAGATCTGAGGAAGAGAAATCCTAACAAAGCTCTTTGAGGGCTGTGAAACCTAACAGCCATGATTTGGTACAGCCAGCAGCAGTCTAATACATTCTGTTCAGCCATTGGGCTGAAGCATCGCTAACTAAATGACCTCTCCCAAACTTTTAATGTTACCATGAAACAGAGTCAGCCCACTTCCTGTAGAAAGCTATTGATCTGTGTAGAGAAGAAAAAGGTTTTGAGCAATTTGATTAAAAAAAAAGTTTTTACCCGAGAGGTAAAGTGACTGACAGTAACACCCATAGGCCTTGCATTAGTTACAGGTTTTCACTCAGTCTGTCTTCTTCTTCTTTTTTTTTTTTTTAAGAGCATGTTGCTGAGAAAGAATAAAATGCAGAGACTAATGACTCTGGCAAAGATCCTTCTCATTCATCGATTGCCACCTGGGCTGGGTTTTTGGATGTGTGTCCTGGTAGACGTTCAGACTACCAAAAATGAAACTATGCATAATACATGGGGCAAAAAAAATGCTATAAAATTAAAAAGGTAATAAATTTAAAATCAGTAACGCTAAAGTGCTTCCTTGTAGTGTACACTTTGTGTATTACCCAGAGCAGGGCCATGAGATGACCGCTGATGTAGGAATAAAATATAAGAATTCATTCCCACCGCAATTCATAGCTGTATAGGAGCAAGCAAAAAACACAAAAATGCCTCGGACTGCACTAGGAGTGAAAGTTTGGCTGCACGTGCTGTAGTGGACAGGAAAACAAGTTGGCAAATCAGGTAAAATGTTTTTGCAGATTTAATCCACTCTGCAACTGGAGTTTTTGGGTCCTTCCCAGGAGGAAGCAAAGCTACATTAACTGGGATTAAAATAGATGACCAGGCACACTGTCCCCCTCGGTCTTAATCCCTCCTGAGCGAGGTGGGGTGGGAAGGAGGCAGGTGAAGAGGGAGGGAGGCAGGATGGGGGACAGCTGGGGACCAGCTGAAATCAAAGGGCAGCCTGAAGACAGTAGGGGGGAGGCAGGGGACCTGGTCAATTTCTAGCAGCGCTGGGTTTTCTCTGGCCTGGAAAAGAGAAAGAAACAGCTGTGTTTTGAGCCTGGGTCCCCTGTTTAAACCCCAGGACTGGCCATAGCTCATTTGTTCCCTAATGAAATCCAGAGTGGACACTTTTTATATTGAGCATTCTCAATAATCTCCTGTCCAGCAAATAAAATTCCACATCTGGCCCTGCCGAGAAGCCCGATACATCATTTACAAAAACGCAGGGATACTGTGAAGATTGATTCAGCCAGTAAGAGGCTGTTTTCAAATCTTTCCTGAGTTGAAGCTGAGGCTTTACTTAGAACAGCCCAAACACTTGAAAAGGAGGACTTTTTTTCCTCTGAGAGGATCCACAATTTTTCTTGTTTGTCCTGTAGACTTAACTCAGCATACTGAATAGTATTTCTCTAAATGTTTTAATTTTATTAAGCATGTGTTCTGCAGACACTTCCTTTTTAGGTTGTTTACTTATTGTTTACAGGTAGAGCAGCTGCTTTGTGGTTCAGTCCCTAAGTCAGGTCTGACTCTTTGCAACCCTTTGGACTATACTACATCAGGCTTCCCTGTCCTTCACCATCTCCTGGAGCTTGTTCAAACTCATGTCCATCGAGTCAGTGATGCCATCCAACCATCTCATCCTCTGTCATCCCCTTCTCCTCCTGCCCTCAATCTTTCCCAGCATCAGAGTCTTTTCCATTGAGTTGACACTTCGCATCAGATGGTCAAAGTATTGAAGCTTCAGCATCAGTGCTTCCAATGAATATTCAGGGCTGATTTCCTTTAGAATTGACTGGTTTGATCTCCTTGCTGTCCAGGGACTGTCAAGAGTCTTCTCCAACACCACAGCTCAAAAACATCATTTCTTCAGCACTCAGCCTCCTTTATGGTCCCCCTCTCACATCTGTACATGACTACTGGAAAAACCATTGCTTAAGCCATTTGCTTTGACTATATGGATCTTTGGTGCAGCTGCTTGATTTGCTTTAAAGCCCTAGAAACCAGGGCAGGAAGTACCTAGGGCAGGAGCCCTGGGGCATTAAGGCCTCTCTGTGCCAATTTTCTCATGGATCCGCAGGTCAGATGTCTGGGTCGGCTGGTGTCTCTGCTCCAGGTCTCATAAACTCAAGGACCGGGGGTCCACCGGGCTCCTAACTGAAGGCCCTGGAGGAGAATCTTCTTCCTCATCAATCAGGATGCTGGCAGAATCGAGGTCCCTGCTGTTGTGGTACTGACGCCCCTGCTTCACTGCTGGTGGTCAGCTGGACTTGCTCTGCATTCCTAGAGGTTTTTCCCTAGGTCCTGTTGTGCAAGCCCCTACCTCAGAGCCAGTAACAGGACCCCAGATTCTGCCCGCTCTTGGCCTCTCCCGGACCCCCACTCCAGCCGCCTCTCTCTGTGTCTAGCTGGAGAGAGGACACTTAAGGACTCATGTCGCTAGGTGAAGCCCACCTGAGAAATGCAAGACCATTTAACTATTTTAAGGTTCTTAGTCTTGATTACATCTGAGAAACCTCTTTCGCCATGTGATACATCATACTCAGGTTCCAGGAATCAGAGCGTGGGCATTACGGGGGTGAGAGTGTTTAAGGGTATTATTCTGCTTACCTTCAGTCTTGGAATAAGCCAGGTAATAAACTGTTGTGCACCATGAAGGTTGGGGCTACCTCTGGGTACCCCCTACCTTTGGGGCTGTCTTGAAGAAAGATCTCCCAGCAAAGATTCTTTTTTTCTGGATTCATTGTATTACTAGAACTGTACATATTTTATCTTTAAAACAGCAAAATATCTTGCCTTTATGTTTAATACTATGCATCTATGCTTGTATAATATTATGCATCTAGTAGGAAATGGCAACCCACTCCAGTATTCTTGCCTGGAGAATCCTGGGGACAACGGAGCCTGGTGGGCTGCCGTCTATGGGGTCGCACAGAGTTGGACACGACTGAAGCGACTTAGCAGCAACAGCAGCAGTACTATGTTTTGTGTGTGTATTCTTTTCTTAAAATAAGAAAATCCAGGAGTTATATTATGATCCTAGCTTTTTAAATTAAAAACTTGAAATTTAGAAAGGATGAATAAGTAGTGTAAGTTTTCACTGTAAATGCATATAGAGACAGCCCCTGAATGCAGACAGTCTTAACGTCTATCTAGAGTTTACTATGTTGTATCAACTTGCACAGAAATGTTATTCACAGAAGTCATGACGTAGTGAAGTCATAAAAAAATAAAGTCGTGGGAAAAAAATACCTCCTCGTGTAGTTCTCCATGTTTTACCAACATACAAAAATGTCTCTCTCAAATTTGGTAAAAATTGAAATAAATGAAATGAATTTTAAAAATACTAAAAATGTTTTTTCCAGATTATAAAGTTTAAGCAATTTTTTAAAAAGAAGGAGGAATTCTGTACATTCTCTAAACTTTATCTACTGAAACCATCTTTCTAAGTTCATAAGGTAAAAATTTAATACCAAGCACTAACTTTTTTTTCTGGATTTTTCATCTTCTTGGTTATTTTCAGGAGACTAGAGTTCGATCCCTGGGTGGGGAAGATCCCCTGGAGGAGGGAATGGCTACCCGCTCCAGGATTCTTGCCTGGAAAATTCCATGAACAGAGAAGCCTGTTGAGCTATAGTCCATGAGGTTGTAAACAGTCAGACATGACTGAGCAACTAACACTTTCACTTTCAGAGTGACTTCTAATACATCAATCGATGTCAATAAAACACAAGTCAAACAGACAAATGCAAGTGTATTTTAAACCAAAATTAATAGGAAAACAAACAATAGACAAATTCTAAGTTTTTTTTTTTTTTGTAACGTCTGTTAGCCAATATTATTATTCAAATGGCTAATCACCAACAAAATATATTTTGTGAAAAGCTTGGGACAGTCAGGAGTCATCCTAGAAGGAAGGATATGAAATCTGTGTCATGGGTATTTCTCTGTAACTACTCAGCCTCCAAATGTCAGATTAAAATATTGATAAATGAAGAAATCCGTCTTGGCTAATACTGCGCCCTCAGGAAGGGAAATAGCCTTTTATACAATCTAACCTAAGGTACTCAAAACAAGCACTTACGCAAAGAATTTGTTTTGAATGAGACTTTTTCAGTTTTCAAAGATCTTCATGAACATTCATTTTAAAAAAATCTTTCCTAATGAGAAAATGTAGATTAGATACCTGTATTTTTAGAGAGCACAAAACCTTCTTGTTTAAGTATCCAGTAAATAGTTGATATAGGATTAGAAATTTGTTATCGACAGTAATTAGTTCTGTACAAAAGATTTCACATAAAATGTGTCAGAAATCATACTGAGGGGAAACGTAATAAGACAAGAATAAGAAAAGGTGATTTACAAACCATTTGCAGGTTAGATAAAATCTCTTCCCGGAAGAATTTAGTTCCTCTAATTAATATCATAAAATAGTAAGAACCAGAGTAATATGAGCTTTAGCTATCATTTTAAATAATTAAAATTAAATGGAATGAATAATAATTAATTTAAGATAAATTTGCACTGAAACTGTCAGGGTTTGGGATAAGGAAAGAGAAGGGAGGGAGTTAAGATTGGGGAAAGACTAGGAACAGAGCTGCCTAACTAGGCACCAGACCCTCCAAGTCAGCCTACACTTAGCGAGCAGATGAACACAAAACATAAAAGTGTCTCTGACTACAGTTTTAAGTGAAATAAGTATAGAAGAAAAGACTGCTCTTCAAATAAATCTGACATGACGCAGGGAGAGAATAAACACTGATTTGAATATATATGTATATATATATTTTTTTTACTAGAAGAAAGTGCTCAGTTGAGTCTGACTCTTTGTGGCCTCCTGGCCTGTAGCCCACCAGGCTCCTCTGCCCATGGGATTTCCCAGGCAAGAATACTGGAGTGGCTTGCCTTTTCCTCCTCCAGAGGATCTTCCCAACCCAGGGATCAAACCTGAGTCTTCTTTGTCTCTTGCATCGGCAGGTGGATCTTTGAAAGTAGGTATCACTGGTGAAGAGACCTGGTTGCTGGGAAAGAACTGGAACAAGAGACCATCCCATAAGCAACAGTGGAAAAGTGGTAAAAGGCGTTGTGAGTTGAAAGAATGTGTAATGAGATGGATGACTCTTTGAAAACCCACTGTGTCTCCATGCCATGCATTTTCCCCACCATAAACTCAAGAAATATGTTAGTACTTCCAAGAATTACTTACCTTATAAAATCACAGTAAGTTTTTGACAGTGATGAAAGCAGGAGAATCCTACAGGGATCTTCCCAACTGTGTTATTTCACTCTGGAGCAGATGTCAATGTGCTAAGTCTGTTCTTTGCCAAAGTCACAGTTTTTATAGCAGGCAATTTTTTAAAAATCTTTTGATTCTCTATAAAATATTGGTATGTTTTATTTAATGAAGCCTTAATTTTTGAATTATTTGGTGCATTATACTAGGCAGATATTATGCAGTTTTGTATGTTGATGTGTCTTCCATAGAATATAACATAAAGAAAAAAATTACAAAAACAGTTGTGATATGACCACCCTATATTTAGCTCATTGTAGCCATATGTATATCAGACATATTTTTCATTAGAATGAAAAATCAATGAAGGCAAAGATATTGTTTGTTTGGTTCATCTATAACCTGGAACTATACCCAGCTTATAGCCTGTTGATGGTACCTGTGATTTCGTCATTGAAAAAGCCAAACATAAAATAAGTGACAATATGTGAAAATTTTATATACATAAAATAAGTGCTTTTAAAATTTGTAATAAAATTACAAATGGAATTTTACAGTAACCATAGCAAATTATGAAGTCATCTAAGACCTTCAAGCCAACACTAAGCCCCAAAACGCTTGCTATTCACCTGGACGGACAGCACCCTGTCATACTTTTGGAGATCAAATGAACACTTGTAGAAAAATGCATACAAGTTTAAGCTGGATTTTACTCATTATTCTTCCTTTTCTGTTTCATTCCATAAATACTTACTAATATATACTCCAGTTAATAAAGTTGGTAAAGAATTCACCTGCCAATGCAGGAGATGTGAGTTTGATCCCTGGGTCGGGAAGATCCCCAGGAATAGCAACCTACTCTAGTATTCTTGCCTGGAAAGTTTCAAGGACAGAGGAGCCCTGTGGGCTACAATCCATGGGGTCGCATAGAGCTGGACACTACTGAGCACATACAGGTATTCCAAAAATATATACAAAAGGATAAGCTATGGTCCCTGATGACAAGGTGATTGGTTTCTAGAGGGATAGAATAAGCATATATTAATAAATAATTAATGACAATAACAAGAGATGAAGGTAAAAATCAAGATATGCATCAAGCATTGTGGGAACATGGAGAAAATCTGGGCTAAGCCCAGGTGAAGATTTCACTGCAAAGCCTAGTTTGAGCAGGTGTTCAAGGATGAGTAAGAAGCCAAGTGACAGAGAAGGGCCTTCCAGGCTAAGAGATTAAATGATGTGATTTCAAAAGAAAATGAACAGTGAAAACAGCTCTTTTGCCTTCCTTCTGTTTGCCCATTTCTGTCCTCCTTTAACCGCTAAAAAGCCTAATTATAGGAACGAGATCACTAGGCAGTTGGACCCAATTCCTGACTTACGCTCCCCTGAATACACACTATGCCTTTCTTAACCTCGTCATTCTTCTCCTAGATTAAAAGAAGCAAGAAGAAGAAATTAAGTGGTGAAAGAATGACGAGCTCTCTACCCCTAAGTGCCCCTTTAGCAATCCATTTCCTTCTCCGGTGGATCTTCCTGACCCAAGAATTGAACTCGGGTCTCCTGCATTGCAGGCAGATTCTTTACTGGCTGAGCTATAAGAGAAGCCCTGCTTTTGAGTGGCGAGCCCCCAAACCTGAGCTCACTTACAGCAACAGCGTGCCCTAGACACCTTGCCCTGGGTGAGACCTGGTCCTGGGACATGAGGGAGGAAACAGAAGGGGACACTTCTCTGAAAACAGTATGTCCCTCAGGAAGGCATTTATTTGACTAATGAGAGCTTTAAAAACAGGGGTGTTTTTCTCACATAAAAACATGTTAGAGTTGGCGCATTCTGGTGTTACTTAGCCAAATCCTGATTTTGAGCTAGCATCTCTGTATTCCCTTGGCCTTAGCCCTTCCCTTGTGTCTGTGAGATGACTGTCCACTGCATGAGTCAAAGCTTAAATGGAAGAAGATGTGACTGCCGTCAGAAGCGGAAAACTCTGCCAGAAGCTCCCAGTTTTGTTTTTTTTTCCTAAATATATTACATGACTGGAGAAGGAAATGGCAACCCACTCCAGTATTCCTGCCTGGAGAATCCCACGAGCAGAGGAGCCAGGCGAGCTCCATAGCGGAAAGTTGAGTCCGTGGGGTGCAAAGAGTCGGACACGACTGAGCAACTAAAAACACACACCACACACACATTATATGACAGAAAAGCCTCTTCCAGATGCCTCATAAAATCAGGTTCTGTAGACAAAGAAGAGAGGGTCCCCAGGTGGCACAGTGGTAAAGAAACTGCCAGACACAGGACACCATGGTTCAATCCCTGGGTCCGGAAGATCCCCTGGAGGAGGAAATGGCAACCCACTCCAGTATTCTTGCCTGGAAAATTCCAGACAGAGAATCCTGGTGGGCTTCATTCCATGGGGTCTCAAGGAGTTAAACACAGCTGAGCACCTGAGCAAGCAGACAAAGAAGACAGTGAGGGACTGAGGTGGGCAATAAACAATGCTTGTCACCAGTAGCTGGAAGGACAGACTGTGCATGATTTGCCATGCTGAATATATAGGGCTTTATCAAGTAGTGAGTGAATACCCATCAAAACATGTGTGTAGGATAGCACTATGACAAGAGAGAAGATCTCAGTAACTTTTTAAAGCCACTTAGATGAATATTTCACTGTACTTATCAACATTTCTTAGTATTTGTGACCCTGATTGGTTAGGAATAAGTGGCGGTGATGGTAGAGTTAATTTTGGATAGGGCTCTATGAAGACTGTTTTGTTGTTACCATGTCGCTAAGTCCTCTCTGACTCGTGACCCCGTGGACTGAAGCATGCCAGCCTCCGCCGTTCTTCACTATCTCCTGGAGTTTGTTCAAGTTCATGTCCATTGAGTCAGTGGTGCTATCTAACCATGTCATCCTCTGCTGACCCCTTCTACTTTTTCCTCCAGTCTTTTCCCAGCATCAGGGTCTTTTCCAGTGAGTTGGCTCTTTGTATCAGGTGGCCAAAGGATTGGAGTGTCAACTTCAGCATCAGTCCTTCCAATCTGTGAAGATGCTGATGGTCAACCATGATTGGAAGACACCACTGCTTATTCTGACTGAGACCAGGCTGGGTCACCTTCAGATACTGGCATGAATTACAGAAGGACTTCATTATTCATTAGAACCAGAAAGTCAGTTCTACTGAGAATGACTTAAGGGGGCCAATTAGGCCAGGAGAGATAAACAACCCCATTCCATCCACAGTGCTTCATGCTGATCTTGGAGCAAGCAACAGTAAGATAATATATTCACTGCACCCCTGGAACTTAATGGAAAAGGCTCATCATTGCTCTTATTCCACTAAATGCAATTCTTGAAATGATTTTTAATTCTCTCCATTTACTTGAAGTAGTTTATTGGATTGTACAAGATGAACAAGGCAAAAATTAATATCTCAGTTTCTTGAGAAAGGATTTGGAGTTACTTAGACATTTTACAGGATTTTTTGTTGATTTCCTGTTTCTTTTTTTTTTCATTCTAAAATTAAATGATATTTTAAATTTTACTTTATTCAAGTATATTTGATATATGCATGCTAAGTTGCTCAGTCATGTCCAACTCTTTGCAACCCCATGGACTGCAGTCTGCTAGGCTCCTCTGGGGATTCTCCAGCCGAGAATACTGGAAGGGGTTGCCCTGCTCTCCTCCAGGGCATCTTCCCATCCTAGGTATTGAACCTGCATCTCTTATGTCTCCTGCATTGGCAGATGGATTCTTTACCAGTGTTAATTTCTACTGTACAGCAAAGTGATTCAGTTACACATAAATATTGATATATACATACTTTTAAAATTCTTTTCCATATGGTTTACCACAAAACATTGAATAGATTACCCTGTGCTATACCATAGGACCTTGTTGTTTATCCATTCTATATACAATATAAAATTAAATGGTATTGATACTGCCTCTATGAATGCTAGCTATTATCATCAAAGGGTGAGGAAATAGAGGTAAATCAAGAATGGATATTTACCTTGTAAACAATGACAATCAGAATACATTTTAATATAGTACTCCTTTTTGGTGATAGTTTTACTATAACATAACTCAACTATGCTAATTGTTTGTAAATAAACTATTTTACTATCCTGGGTTATGTGCTTTTGACATTACATTTATAAGAGAAAAGTTTGGGGTTTTGATCGCTATCTTGAAGTTTTAATTTTTAAAAAGGCTTTCAGGAACATTGTTTGATTTGAAGCTGATATGACTCACGTTTGAATAGTATACATAAAGTAACACGGAATCAAGGGGCCTGCCACTCTAGGCCATGCTCATATTCTGTGCGCATATGAATGTTCTCTTCCACAATTTTGCTGATGGATGATAAATTAAAGAGAGATTTACATTGTCAATTAAGTTGGAATTTACTATGAATAAATCATAAAAATGGAACCAGGAAAATGACTTTTAAATTCTGAATTTGCCTTTCATATCTGGCAGGAGTTGGTTTGGAGGTAGGAAGGACTCCTGCTGTGGAAAATACTTCCCTAGAGGACAATATGGTTTCAAGTGCCCTTCCAAAGCCGATTTCTTTTTTTAAAAAAACTTTTAATTGTTTTATAGTGGACTGTAATTGATTAACAACTATATCTGGAATATAGTTGTAATAGTTTCAGGTGTACAGCAAAGCAGTTCTGTTAAAAATAAAGGGGCTTCCTTGGTGGCTCAGAAAGTAAAGAATCTGCCTGCCATGCAGGAGACCTGGGTTCACTCCCTGGGTCAGGAAGATCCCCTTGGAAAAAAGAATGGCTACTCACTCCAGTATTCTTGCCTGGGAAATCTCATGGACAGAGGAGCCTGGCAGGCTATAGTCCATGGGGTCACAAAGAGTTGGACATGGCTTTTATTGACTATGCCATATATACATACTTTTAAAATTCTTTTCCATATGGTTTATCACAAAACATTGAATAGAGTACCCTGTGCTATACCATAGGACCTTGTTGTTTATCCATTCTATATACAATATAAAATTAAATGATATTGATACTGCCTCTATGAATGCTAGCTATTATCATCAAAGGGTGAGGAAATAGAGGTAAATCAAGAATGGATATTTACCATTGACTGTGTGTGGATCACAATAAACTGTGGAAAATTCTGAAAGAGATGGGAATACCAGACCATCTGATCTGTCTCTTGAGAAACCTGTATGCAGGTCAGGAAGCAACAGTTAGAACTGGACATGGAACAACAGACTGGTTCCAAATAGGAAAAGGAATACGTCAAGGCTGTATATTGTCACCCTGCTTATTTAACTTATATGCAGAGTACATCATGAGAAATGCTGGGCTGGAAGAAACACAAGCTGGAATCAAGATTGCCGGGAGAAATATCAATAATCTCAGATATGCGGATGACACCACCCTTATGGCAGAAAGTGAAGAAGAACTAAAGAGCCTCTTGATGAAGGTGAAAGAGGAGAGTGAAAAAGTTGGCTTAAAGCTCAACGTTCAGAAAACTAAGATCATGGCATCTGGTCCCATCACTTCATGGGAAATGCATGGGGAAACAGTGGAAACAGTGTCAGACTTTATTTTGGAGGGCTCCAAAATCACTGCTGATGGTGACTGCAGCCATGAAATTAAAAGACGCTTACTCCTTGGAAGGAAGGTTATGACCAACCTAGATAGCATATTTAAAAGCAGAGACATTACTTTGCCAACAAAGGTCCGTCTAGAGTCAAGGCTATGGTTTTTCCAGTAGTCATGTATGGATATGAGAGTTGGACGATGAAGAAAACTGAGCACCAAAGAATTGATGCTTTTGTACTGTGGTGTTGGAGAAGACTCTTGAGAGTCCCTCGGACTGCAAGGAGATCCAATCAGTCCATCCTAAAGGAGATCAGTCTTGGGTGTTCATTGGAAGGACTGATGTTGTAGCTGAAACTCCAATACTTTGGCCACCTCATGAGAAGAGTTGACTCATTGGAAAAGACCCTAATGCTGGGAAGGATTGGGGACAGGAAGAGAAGGGGACGACAGAGGATGAGATGGTTGGATAGCATCACTGACTCGATGGACATGGGTTTGGGTAAACTCTGGGAGTTGGTGATGGACAGGGAGGCCTGGCGTGCTGCGATTCATGGGATCGTAAAGAGTCGGACAGGACTGAGCAACTGAACTGAACCGAACTGAATGATATAGATATATATGTATCTACATGTATCTATCTTTTTTAAGTTATTTTCCCATTTAGGTTGTTACATAACATGGAGCAGAGTTCCCTGTACTATATAAGTAGGTCCTTGTTGGTTTTTCATTTTAAATATAGCAGTGTGTATGTGTCAGTCTCAAACTCCCTAACTTGTAAACAAGCATGTTTCTGATACAGTCGATACTCCTACCAACCTTATGTTATGCACCCAGGAGAACTTAATGCAGTGAGATAATCTAATGAATCAGGCTTCACTCCTCTCACTAATGTTGACAACTGGGTAATACCCCACCAAACTGCCTACATTCTATTTCAGGAGAAATCAGTTCAAAGACATGGTCTCTTTTCTGAGCTATGCAGTGATCATGTGGCTGAGGTCTGATTAATGGAAGGGAGGAAAGTAACGGTCTCCTAACCAAACTGGAAACAAGTCAGAAGTTTGTCAACAGATAATGGATAAACAATTGTGGAACTCTCATATCATGGAAGATGACTCAGCACTGAGAGAATTAACAATTAATAAATACAGCAAACTAGATGCATCTCGAAATAGTCCTGCTGAGCGAAGTCCACAGAAAAGAGTGCATGCTGTATTATCCCATTAAAATGAAGCTCTTGAAAGTACAAACTAACCTCTAGTGACATAAAGCAGATCAGAGGCTTCCTAGGGAGAGGGTGGTATTACAAAGTACCAGGGGAAACTTTGGGAATAATAGCGAGGTCCTTTATCTTGATTATAATGTTGTCTCCATAGGCTTACATATGTGTCAACTTTACCGCATGGTACACTTTAAATATATGTCAAGTGTCAAGGGTACCTCACTGTAGCTATTTAAGAAGAGCTATGACATTAAAAAAAACTAAGTTCATGACATCCAGTTCCATCATGTCACGACAAATAGAAAGGGAAGAAGTGGAAGCAGTGACAGACTTTATTTTCTTGGGCTCCAAAATCACTGCAGATAGTGACTGCTGCAGCCATGAAATTAAAAGATGCTTGTTCCTTGGAAAGAAAGCTATGACAAACCTACGCAGCTTATTAAAAAGCAGAGACATCACTTTGCCAACAAAGGTCCATATAGTCAAAACTATGCTTTTTCCAGTAGTCATATATGGATGTGAGAGCTGAACCATAAAGAAGGTTGAGTGCTGAGGAATTAACACTTTCAAACTGTGGTTCTGGAGAAGACTCTTGAGAGTCCCTTGGACTGCAAGGAGATCAAGCCAGTCAATCCTAAAGGAAATAAACTCTGAATATTCATTGGAAAGACTAATGCTGAAGCTCCAATACTTTGGCCACCTGATGCAAAGTGTTGACTCACTGGAAAAGACCCTGATACTGGGAAAGATCAAGGGTTAGAGAAGACGGTGACAGAGGATGAGATGGTTGGATAGCATCATTGACTTAAGGAACATGAATCTGAGAAACCTCCAGGAGATGATAGAGGACAGAGAAACCTGCATGCTGCAGTCCCTGAAGTCTCAAAGAGTCAACATGACCGAACAACTGAACAACAGCAACAATGAACCAGAGTAAGTGTGTAGTCGCTCAGTCGTGTCTGACTCTTTGCGATCCTATGGACTGCATGTAGTCCGCTAGGCTCCTCTGTCCATGGGATTTTCCAGGCAAGAATACTGGAGTGGGTTGCAATTTCCTTCTCCAACCAGAGTAAGGGGCAGGTTAAACATGCATCCTTGGTATTTAAAACACAAATTTGGGGTATGAAGATGCATACATGGGTGCTAAATGTTTGAAAATTACTTTTGAAACTATGGTGGTCTAAAAGACTTTCCTGGCCGTCCAGTGGTTAGGACTTTGTTTTTCTAATGCAGGGAGTATGGGTTCAATTCCTGGCCTGGGAACTAAGATCCCACATGCCTCACAGCCAAAAAATCAAAAAATATAAAGCAGCAGCAATATTTTAAAAAATTTAAAAAAGGCTTTAAAAAATGTTCCGCACCAAAATAAATAAAAATAAAACTATACTGATCTGCACCTCTTTATCATATCAAGCCCAGGTTCCTTATTCTCTTTTAGATTTTATGGACCAACACTTCTTTCCAACACACATATAGCCTACATTTTAGCCACACTATGCTACTCACCATGCCCTATGTAGATGATGTAACTTCATGCCTTTATTGTGTTCATATCCTTCCCTGTGTTTAAGCTGCTTTTCTCTAGCTTCCTCTGCTCAGAGGAACTTCCCATTCCTTCTGGTGCTTTCCAAGTCATGTCTAGTTGTTTTTTTAAAGTTTTAGTTCCAATAGCACTTAGTAGACATGGAGTGTAGAATTTATTACATGATCTTAGGCCAAGGATATTTTCATTTAGCCTGTGTGTCCCTCCACTAGACTGGTCTACAGCAGCTGCCGGGGATCCTCAAACAACCTGTGGATAAACAGTCAATGAATGCATCATCTTATTAAAGATTTTAATAAAAGAGAAATTACTTTTGGCAAGATGCATGTGACAGGCACTTCAAATCAAGTATTTGTAAATGTCATGACAACTCCACAAAATAAATGTTACCATCCATTTTTTGGTTTAAGGAATGGAGGTTCAGAAAAATAAACGATGTTCCTAAAACCATGGTCAGAACTGAAAGCCAAGTTTTGCTCCTGATTCCAAGTCTACACGGTGAGGGTGGCGAAAGGATCTTCCTCTGTGTTCTGATCCAATGACTTTTCAATCCATGCTCCCTTCCGTCAGCGGCCTTCTTACACAGTTTATATTCTGGAGTCAGATTTCTTCGTCGCCAGCTCTCAACTTTTTTCTTCAGAACATTCCATATTTGTTTTTGGAGGGAGGCACATGCTCAGACATCAGCATGGTTTTCTCCTAACACTGCCCTCAACCCACATGTAGGCGTACCTTCAAAAGACCCCATTGTTCTGAGCACTTTCAAGTTATATGTATCTGTCTTCACTATTAAAGTATACTTGGAACAAAAACATGCAAACTATTCGCCAGAGACTTGGGACACTGGGAAAAGATGTCTGCACATCCCCTTACGAGGATCATTTAAAGACATATCTAAGCTCTTACTGAGGCAACAGATGTTGGGTGCTGAGTTAAAAGGGTAGCATTAACTGAGTGATCATTACATGAGGTTTTTGCGGGAAGATGGCAACAAGAAGGTTATGCAAGGTAAATCCAAATGATCTAAAACAACCATGGGATCGCAGAACCTGTAAAAGAGGGGTGTCTTCAGCATCATTCCAGCTACTCAAGCTGGAAACCAGAACTCATGTGGGACTTTTTCCTCTCCCTCATCCTCCACACCCTCCTTCAGCAAATCCTGCAGACACTGCCTCCAAAACACATCTGGACCTATTCTCTCCTCTGTTCCCACGCAAGCCCACCACCCCTGCCAAGCTATGCTCCTGTGTCTCCTGGCACAGCCGTGATCTTCTGCTGGAGTAGGCAATTTCGCTCTCAAAGCCTTCCCTCCTATCTCCACCTGGAAGTCCTTTCAAACCAAATCAGATTAAGGACCGCCTGCTTGAACCTCCAAAGGCTTCCTATCAAGCGTGGGATGAAATCTCAACCCTCTCCCAGGTCTCACGAGGTCTTCTGTGGTCTGGCCCTGCTGGACTCCAGACCGCATCTCCTCCGAGCCTGGCAGGATCATCTGAGCATCTGCTTAAATGTTCTAAGAGCGGGCACTGTTCTTGCTTGTGGTGGCAGCACTTCAGGCTTTGCTGACTTCACAGCCCCTTGCTCTGTCCAGCCGTTCATCTGATGACTTTTTAGGCGCTTGTGTTGTCCACCTCTGCTCTAGTTGATTCCGAATTCTACCAGGATAAGGCATCTGCATCCTTTCTTTAGCCATTATGAGGATTTCCTTGACCCTCATTCTAGACAAGGCCCATCCCGGTGTCCAGGAGCCTAGAAAAGAGGGACTCAAACACCCCTGAGCTCCTCTCTGGGGGTCCACTCTGCTCCTTGGGCCCAACTTCTCCAGGCTCTGGTGCCTATCTCTGGCTTTGATTTCAGTGTTCAGAGTGATATCACAGCTTCCTAACTGGCAAGATTTCCTTGACACTGACTGGCCTTGAATTTCCAAGTATAACTTTCTCTAGAACTTCCAGACCCTGGTCTCCTCTGTCTTGTTGACCTTTTCAAGATACTACTCCTCTCCTTGAAACCACTTCACTTTTTAGGTAACAATTTGTTCTAATATCCTCAGACATACATAGAACTCTACCTATGAGTATAATTATTTTAACTCTTAAAAGTTATTGTTATAATTGCTTTTTGTTGCTCAGTCATGTCTGACTCTTTTTTCGATCCCATGGACTACAGCCCACAGGACTCCTCTGTCCATGGGATTTTCCAGGCAAGAATACAGGAGTGGGTTGCCATTTCCTTTTCCAGGGGATCTTCCCAGCCCAGGGATTGAACCCAGGTCTCCTGCATTGCAGGCAGATTCTTTACCAGCTGAGCCACAAGGGAAGGATTAACTCATCATTAATGATTTGTTTAAGAATAGAAAATTCTTTCCATTATGTTTTGGACTAAGGTGAAAAAAAAGCCTTAGAATTTTAAAAAGTAACAATCAATCTCAAAGCCAGTTACTTTTCAAAAGTCTTCCAGAAACTTGAGACAGTCTGAAAAATTCAACAGGAATTGCCCAGAATCTACAATACTGGAATAACTTAGTTCTATCTGTATTAGTTTAATCTCTTCTTCAAGTGAAACCTGATGCAAAGTTCAGACTGTCTGCCATACCCAGCCTCCAAGCCATCTCATGCTTGTACGACATCTCTATTAAGATTATAAATTCCCAGAGCACAGTATCCCCTTAGGTAATTTATTCCAATACATTCGTAGGTTTGATCTCAGCTGTCACTCAAAATGACCAAGAAGATTTCCAAAATTAAAAATTAGAACTCAATTAATCTTCCACATAACGTCAACATGTTTCATATTTCCTTTAGTGAGCCAAGATATTTTGGAAGGTGACATCATGTCTGCGAAAATGTCACACCCGGCAGGAAAGATTCTTTGACTAATTAGAGTAGCCCTTTGAGGTGATACTGTGCAGAGAAAGTGCTGAAAATGTGTCCTTGTCCAAAAAGGGCCAGAGAGGTTCACTTTGCTCCCACGTTACACAAGATTTGAGGTCCTTTGCTCAAGAACTCACAGTCTCATGGAATTTCTCTGTCTGGGGGGACATAGGACACGTAGACTATAGAAATGGTTATCTTCCTGCTTTCCAGGACATTATTTCAGGGACAACAGAGTAAGAAGGGAGATGACTAACTACAGATCGAGGACAGCAAACATAAAGTGCAGCAAGTGGTTGGTATCATTGTTGGAAAGTCTAATGAATTCCCCATTCATTGCAGTCATAGAGGCTAAGCACAAACCAGCATTTCCTTTCATGAAAATTTTTCCTAGGAGAAGGCTGCAGAGAACTGTTGCTTAGATGCAGCTAAAAAGGCAGGCTTCTCAAATCTCAATAAAATATTATTATATATTGTGGCTTATTAAAACATTTATCAGTTCTTGGCTACAAAATATTATGTTTATCAGAAAGATATTAAACAGCATAAATATTTTGTTAAAGACTTTGCTTCGTGTTCATTTCATTGCTAAAATAAACTTGAAATAAAGACAAAGGTTAATATAGGAAATCTTTTTTTTTCTCTCAGAACCATTTTGCTCTACAGGAATACTGCCAAAAAAAAAAAAATGTCTTCCAATCTCTAGGTCCACTTCATTCTTTTAAGGAAATACATTTGTTAAAATAGTGTGTAGTTTGTATTTTGAGAAGCTTACATAATTTATAAAATATATGTCGTGTTTCCTGCTTAGTTATCTCATCCTTTTATGTTAATACAAACAGATTCCTTTGTGGATCACTTTCAAATTTATTTCCACTGATGTACAGGGACTCTGCACAAGCATGTCCCAAGCTTCTAGCTGCCCACCAGTATCTAAGCATGCCGCCTCCCCCAGCCCCTCCACGCATGGTGCTCACAGCCCAGCTCAGCACAGTCCTTCTCAAGCCTGCTTCTCTCTAACTTCTTGCCACATCTCCTTTCCTAAACCCACGTTCCACATCCTGTCAACCTTAATTCTAACTTCACAATGTCTCTCTTGTAGCCATCTTCCTCCTTCTTGTTTCCACATCAGTTTCTTTAAAACAAAACAAAACAAAACGTTGGGTTGATTTACAATGCTGTTAATTTCTTCTGTACACCAAAGTGACCCGGTTACATACACATTCATATTCTTTTTTCATATTCCCCTCCATCATGGTTTATTACAGGATATTGAACATAGTTCCCTGCACCCTAACGTAGGACCTTGTTTATGCATCCTATATATAAAAGTTGACATCTGCTAACCCCAACCTTGCAATCCTTCCCTCCCCCAACCACCCTCCCTTGGCAACCACAAGGCTGTTCTCTATGTCTGTGCATCTGTTTTTGTTTCATAGTTATGTTTATTTATATTTTATTTTAGATTCCCCATGTAAGTGACATCACATGGTATTTATCTGCTTTAATCTTCTAGTTCATGTTTATCTCTGATATTGATTCTGAGAGTATTTATCTCGCTGTCTCACTAACTCTCAGTTCAGTTCAGTCGCTCAGTCATGTCTGACTCTTTGTGACCCTATGGACTGCAGCACGCCAGGCCTCCCTGTCCATTGCCAACTCCAAGAGTTTACTCAGACTCATGTCCATGGAGTCGGTGATGCCATCCAACCATCTCATCCTCTGTCATCCCCTTCTCCTCCCACCTTCAATCTTTCCCAGCATCAGTTCAGTTCAGTTCAGTTGCTCAGTTGTGTCCAACTCTTTGCGACCCCGTGAACTGCAGCACGCCAGGCCTCCCAGTCCATCACCAACTCCCGGAGTCCACCCAAACCCATGTCCATTGAGTCGGTGATGCCATCCAACCATCTCATCCTCTGTCGTCCCCTTCTCCTCCTGCCCTCAACCTTTCCCCGCATCAGGGTCTTTTCAAATGAGTCAGCTCTTCACATGAGGTGGCCTAAGTATTAGAGTTTCAGCTTCAGCATCAGTCCTTCCAATGAACACCCAGGACTGATCTCCTTTAGGATGGACTGGTTGGATCTCCTTGCAGTCCAAGGGACTCTCAAGAGTCTTCTCCAACACCACAGTTCAAAAGCATCAATTCTTTGGCACTCAGCTTTCTTTATAGTCCAACTCTCACATCCATACATGATCACTGGAAAAACCATAGCCTTGACTAGACAACTTTTGTTGGCAAAGTAATGTCTCTGGTTTTTAATATGCTGTCTAGGTTGGTCATAACTTTCCTTCCAAGGAGCAAGCGCCTTTTAATTTCACAGCTTTTAATTTCACTAACTCTATCATCTTCCTCTTCTAGTCAATCCTATCTGTCACTTCACATTCATTTTCAAAATGCAGAACTGCTCTCCCTCATCTGTGTGGAGCTATTCTCTGGTGACCCACGTGCTAACAGTCGCAGTCCAAGTTCCCATCTGCAGCTTCTCAGGCTTTGTGT
Organism: Okapia johnstoni; assembly: GCA_024291935.2. NCBI lineage: Eukaryota > Metazoa > Chordata > Mammalia > Artiodactyla > Giraffidae > Okapia > Okapia johnstoni. The sequence goes on along the minus strand of CM044321.1, from coordinate 5,038,283 downwards.
AACTGGACTTTGTAGGCTATTTCCCACTCTTGCCTTTCAAGTGTTTGAAGCCGCTGCTTCTCACACTCTACTCTCCTGCCTCCGTGTGTTGACTCTGATACGGTCACTGCCTAAACGCCCCCTCATCATCTGTAGGTATGCTGACTCTCCAGACCCTTCAGGCCCTGCATAAATGCCACCTTTTTCCTCACCTTCCAGGATTGTCTGGCTCTCTTTTCTGAACTGAAATATCAATTGAATGGTACTACTCTGTCATTTTGGGCTTCTCGGGTGGCTCAGTGGCCAAGAAACACCTGCCAATGCAGGAGATGTGGGTTTAATCCCCGGGTGAGGAAGATCTCCTGGAGAAGGAAATGGCAACCCACTCCAGTATGCTTGCCTGGGAAATCCCATGGACAGAGGAGCCTGGCGGGCTACAGTCCACGCAGTCGTAAGGTAGGACACGACTGAAGCGACTTAGCACGCATGCACACGTGCCCCCACCGCATGTCATTTAACATACTCCATCCGGTGCCATCGTCATTTCTGTATGAACTTCATCTTCCTCCCACCAGCGTCCAAACTTGAAAGATAGTGTCTTATTAATTTTCAGGCCCCATGTGTCTTAGAAACCAAAATAGTTCATTACATTAAAGACAGTTTAGTTCATATTTTAGTCCATTTTTTATCTCTAAAGGGGAATGATAAATATCTTTTCATCAAGAAAGAAGTTGATTCTTTGGTTTGTCTTATCAGAAATATCCAGTCAGTTGAAATAAAAATACTTGCAGTGCGTTAACTGATCCAGGGCAGCCATGACAAATAGAAAACCTACTGATAACATTCACATAACATTCAGGGTTAAGGGATGTGCTGAGACTTCCCTTTACTTCCCATGCCAGAACGTTAAATGTTTCACAAGGTATGACCTTAAAATCGCAAGATTGATTCCACAAGCCAACTATGAAAATTGGAATCATCTTTAATGGGTATGTATCAAGTGATACCAACACATCATAACCACTGTGATTAAGAGCATTATGTGAAGGATGAAAATACATCGGATAGAAACATTTAGCCATATGGGAAGGAAATGAAGTACTAATATATATATATGGGCTTACATAAATCATATCATAATAGAATCGAAGTGGATTCTAACAAGGATTACCAATCCTCCTCTCAGCTAAGACACTATGCTTCCCCCACACCTGACGAATCAGTACCCACCTCCTCTGGCATATTTTTAACAGAAGCTAACAACCCCTTAGCCATTCTTCATGTCATCTATACAGCTTAAACAGTTGTTAATGCCATTTTCACATATTTGAAAACTGGTCAAATTGTTTGTTGTCCCAAGTCCTGTATATCTAAAGAAAAAAATATTCCAGTGTACATGTGTGCATGCTAAGTCACTGTAGTCATGTCCAACTCTGTATGACTCCATGGACTGTAGCCCACCAGGCTCCTCTGTCCATGAAATTCTCCAGGCAAGAACACTGGAGTGGGTTACCATTCCCTTCTCCGGGGGATCTTCTTGACGTAGGGACGGAGCCCTAGTCTCCCGCATTGCAGGTGGATTCTTTACCATATGAGCCACCAGGGAAGCCCTCTTCAATAGTTATTAGATACCTCTTCCATGTTACATACCATCCTTGTCAGTACCGTCTGACACACTCCGTTTTGCTTATTCATTTAGCACTAATTTACTGAGGCATTGTCCAAGCAAGCATTAGGGTCTAAGCTGAGAAGGATACAAAGACATACAAGGAGATTTACTTATAAAGTAGCCTTCTTTATTTCTATGTCATTATTCCATTATATTTGCACTGGGAATCTCAGATCATTTGTTTCCATCTGGACATCTGCAGGTATGACAGCCAACATTGAATTATGTGGGTCTGAGAATTTTTCCAAAAATGTGCTGTTGGTCAAAAGTTCCAAGGAAAACTAATATTGTATGTAAATTCCCAATGCAAGGTTTAAGCAAGTCCAATTCACTTAAACAAAGAATACATTGCTTGGTCTATGCGTGTGGCTTGTATAGAAAGCAAATACACAAAGGCTATCTTATAATATTTGTTTTACAAATGATAAGGTTAAAAAAAAAAAATCTGTGCCATGTGTTCATTGCTGACTTTGATTTGACCACCTGTACTGTGAGAGTGTGTCCAACAGTTGGCAAAAAGAGTCAGTCTGAGCATAAGAAAACATCCAAGTGTGGCTAGATTTTGCACGGAAAGGGACTTATTCCAAGGATCACATAATATGATATGGGTACCCACTCTTGGGGATGGAAACTAGTTATATATTCTAGCTTTTACTATTTTTTTAAGCCAAAGCAGAGATGTGATGAGTCCCACTCATAAAAATTCAGGAGGATACATATATATATTTTTTAACAGATGTGGTGGCCTGCTATTTCAAACAGCTGAATGAGACAAACTTGGAAGTCTAAACCCGGCTCCTTGACTGCCTCTCCGAAGCCAACCATATGAATGATTTTAATTACCCTGTATCAGTGGGGCCATAGGACGATAATCTGGGTGTTACCATAATTTCAGCTGCCACCGCTAGCTTCCCGGACACAGGTGTCTGCAAGCGAGGTTCTGAACTTGAAACTTGAAGCCGCCTGATGGTGAAGCCTCTGTTTGGACCCTTTCATGAAAAGTTCAAGGTCTAGTTTCTCTGCCACCTCCAATGCAGGCATGCCCTTCACCTTCTCCCCACTACAACATTGACAGGAGAGACTGATAAACTCATAAAACGGTATTAATGATTTATTACACTTCCTGCACCTCTTGCATTTTTATTGGGGTCAAATGTGTAAAACATTCCTGACTTGGGGTGGAATTTCAGGCATGATTGGCAAGCAGATTGCCATCTGGGTTCCCTTCATGAGACCCCACAAACAGCTCCCCATTTTGCCTCCAGGTAAGGTAATCTCCACAGCTCTGGAGATGACTGTCATCCTCTATGATTCATAAGATAAAGACAGTTATTTTAGGGACTTCCCTGGTGGTCCAATGGTTAAGATTCCACACTATCGCTGCAGGGAACTCAGGTTCGATTCCTGGTCAAGGAACTGAGATCCCACGTGCCTCAGGGAATAGTCATAAAACAAACAAAAAACCAAGTTATTTGAGATGTTTAGGATTCAAGTATGGATGACTAGACATAGATAAAATTACTCCATAGTGTGCCTACCATGAAAATATCCCCATTCCTCCCAAAGAAATGTGCTGGCTGTTACATTCTTGGCAATCCCATGGATTGTAGCCCACCAGGCTTCTCTGTCCATAGGATTTTTTAGGTAAGAATACTGGAGTGGATTGCCATTTCCTCCTCCAGGAGATCTTCCCAACCCAGGGATAGAATCCACGTCTCCTGCGTTTCCTGCATTGGCAGGTGGATTCTTTACCACTGTGCCCCTTGGGAAGCCCACCTATATGTGTATGTGTGTATATACCTATATGTAAACACACACATGTACAACCTCATGGACTGTAGCCACCCAGGCTCCATCCATGGGATTCTCCAGGCAAGAATACTAAGTGGGTAGCCATTCCCTTCCTCAGGGAATCTTCCTGACTCAGAGATCAAACCCACATCTCCCAAGTCTCCTGGACTGAAGGCAGGTTCTTTACCTGCTGAGCCATTGGAAAAGATATGTATACACACACACACACACACACACACACACACACACACACACACACACACACACACACATGTTCTTTTCCCTTACAGATTATTACAAGATAATGAGTATAGTCCCTTGTGCTGCACAGCAAGTCCTTGTTGTTTACTATTTTATGTATTTTATCTATCAGTTCAGTTCAGTCACTCAGTCGTGTCTGACTCTTTGCGGCCACATGGACTGCAGCATACCAGACTTCCCTGTCCATCGCCAGCTCCCGGAGCTTACTCAAACTCATGTCCATCAAGCCAGTGATGCCATCCAACCATCTCTTCCTCTGTTGTGCCCTTCTCCTCCTGCCTTCACACTTTCCCAGCATCAAGGTCTTTTCCAATGAGTCAGCTCTTCGCATATATATTTTATATACAGCAGTGCGTATATGTTAACCCTCCGCCAGCCCATCATAGGCCTTTTCTTGACCATCTACTAAAATAACACTTGAGTCTCACTTGTGCCCCAACTTCCCTTCGACTTCTTCACAGCCAGCCCTTCACGTTGCCAGATGTGGTTGTATACTCTCCCCCAGTAGAACTTGAAAACAGGAACCACGACTTTGCCCACTGGCTTTAAGGCCCATGACAGTGTCCAACACATAGTAGGTGCTTAATAGGGTTGATTAATGAAATAATGCATGAAACAGCCGCCCCCATCTGTGTAAATCATGCATAATTTCATTTTTTAATCCCGTTTACTGATCTTGTAAGTAAGTATTTGGGCTGGCCAAAAAGTTTGTTCATAGTTTTATTAAGATGATTCGGAAAGCCTAAGGGAGCTTTTTAGCCAAGCCAATATCACTAATACCAACCTCAGAAAGGTTAGCAGAATTGCCCAGGGAATAAACAACCAAGTGGTGGAAGAGTGCTGTACAGGTAGGTTTGCCAGCCCCACAGGCTGGGCTCTGGGCCATCCGATGCTGCTGACTAATGTGGAGAGGAGGAACACCACCTGACATCTCTGCAAATCCAAGTGTCTCTGGTAAAACGAAAACGCCCTTCTGTTTATGAGGAGTGTGGATAGGAACCTCCAAAGGCAGGCTGAAAATCATCTGAAATTATCGGTTGTCTCTGAACATCCGTAGAGTCCTGGGTCCAAGTCGATTTACAGCCTCCCAAGTAAGAGAAATACCACTTAAATTCAGGGAGTCTTAGGAGCTCGCTCCTTTTGAAAGACAAAAAAATAAAACTGATAGCAAAAGAGAATGTGAGGCAGGAAAAAGAAAAAAAAAAAAAGCACTTCCCCTTTCCAGACACGCTGAAACAGAACTGTCAAATGCAGGAAAATCTTGTAAAGTTTTCCTCCGCTGTAGGCCATTGAATAGAAATGTAATAAACTCTGACCCATAAAAAGTCATGTAAACATTATAACCCGGTTTTACTAGCCCTTTAAGCACGGGGAGCCATTGATCTAAAACAGCTTGGGTCTCCTAAGTTCCCAAAGCCTTAGCGAGCATCCAACCTCCAACATGGGTGTTCGAAGGCCTCCGGCACTGAAAGCCAAAAATAGGAGGGAGCTAGAAAATTGCAGCTATTTAGCTATTTGCCCCAGGCAGATGTGTGATATTTCCAAGAGCAAAACACCCGGAAGGAAAGCTCCTGAGGAAAAGCTTCTTTGTAGCACCTACCGCCATGGAATTATTTAATGTGCAGTGTCCACAACTGAAATAAATATCTTCATGGACCTCAGCTGCCATGTTTCACTGTCCCTAAAAATCATACCAAGAAAGTTTTTCATGCAGTAAAAGTAGTCATATCACTGCCTTAGGACAGATCAGCTCTGACTCTTTCCCTGCGGCTAAAAAGCTTAACTGTATGAAATATAAATGTGGAAACATTCAAGGGAGATTTTTACAGGTGTCAACACGAATGCTCATTCCATTACCCATCTGTGGAATGCTAGTTAAGCCTGCCTTGAAAATATATTTTTCTTCTTTTTTCCTAGAATCCAAAAGAAAGCAGGGAGAACAAGGGGAGACCTGGGTAGGACGCCTAGTAAGCTGATTGTCACATTGCTCTAGCTTCCTAACTTTTTTTTTAAATTTTAAAAAGCACTTTATCATTCTGATTTTTTAATGTAAATATTTTAAAATTTTTTTACGATATCTTGTTGTTTTCTGCCATACAACAGCGCAAATCAGCCATTATCTTGTTTATAATTGTCCTTGCAAGGAAGTTAGCGTCCCTGAGTCAGTCTCTGTTGCCAAGTAGGTGGTCATCCTGGTGGAGGCTAAGAGTATTTCTAGAATGAGGGCTTAGCTAGTTGATGAGCAGTTGGAGGGAGATATATCCTCAGGGGAGCATCTTTGCCTGGCTTTGCTGGGCAACCCTCTGGGGGCCTCCTTGGCACTCACCTGTTTTGCTGATAGCATCACGTCATGGATGCACACAGTGACTTAGTTCAGTACAGTTCAGCAAACGTCCTTTTACTAACTGTCTGTAAAGAACCAAGGACAGCATGGAATGATGATAAGTGGCACAGGCTCTAGGTTTTAGGAGTGTTCCAGGGAGCCACTGGGGTCTGCTTGCTAAGAGATGTCTGGGTGTGTTGGAGCTCACATTCCTGATATGGGAGGCAGACTGGCCAAAATGCTGGCCAAGTAAGTGCTCAGAGCAAAAGGCCATTAAGTAGAAAAAGGAAAGATAACTAAGAATGGAGCAGACAAATTTCACTTATAATTTGTGAGAATATTCTCTAATTCTGAGACAGACATCAAGGTTTTTGCTTTATGTACACGTTTTACTAAATATGTGTATGCATACATTTCTTAATTGGGACACTAGCTCTCCCGAGGCAGGATTCAGGGTTCAGAATTTTTTTTTTTTTTAAGTAGTAGAAACTTGAACGCATCATGGAATTAGCAACCTGCCTCATTGGATTTGAAGGGAAAACATTTTTTCCACCTCCTGGAATACCAAGAGCAGCCCCTGGGGCTTAACCAGAAACAAAGATCATAACTTGTATATGTATAGTCACTGTGGATCATGCACATAAACTGATGCACTGGATCTTCAGAATAATCCCGGGAAACTGACCGGTTAAAGTGTTATCTCCATTTATTTGATATGCAGAAACTGAGGTGAAGTTATAGAGTAAGGCCAGTCCTCAAACTGACTGTTCTCTCCACCCCTCTTTTCCCTTCTCTTTTTGTGATTGTTTCTGCAAAGAGATCATTCATTTTTTTTAAATGGTCAGAGCCAGTCATTCAGGAAAACTAGCGGAGGCAATGCAGACAGGGCACAACGGCGAGCTTCCTTGTGTGTGCGTTTCGAGTGAGCACTGGGCTGGGATTCCAAAGTCTGCAAGAAGCCAGAGGTTGCTTAATGACAGTTCTTTTATCCAGTCTTGGGGTGAGAGGTGATGGCGGAACATGGAATGGGTCTGTTTTGGATGGACACTTGATCTTCTGGCCTCCGTCCTAGAGGAGAGAAGGGGCTAGCGGCGTCCAGGAGGAAACACAGAGAAGATGGATCTGTGTGACTGATCAAATGCAGTTTGGCAGAGGGGTGTTTTGGCCAGTGACCACATCTGTTGCCATTAAAAAGTCCTCAACAAATCATGTACATCAGACATTTCAGATGAGTGGCTTGAAATTAGATTTAAATGGAAACATTTTTTCACACATTGTGTTTCCAATTCATTACGCATCCGGTATCGTTTTTCAAGTTCATTGGTTTGACAGTTGGCTAGAAAGAAAAATCTCAATCTTTCCCGAGAGTTGGCCCCAAAGATGAGGTGCCCCCCCGCCGATTACTGAGGACAGCTGGGTAGATGTTCCGTGAATTCCATCACTGTCAGTGGGAAATCAGTGGTCACGATGAGCTCCCAGCAAGTGGTAAGAAGTGAATTTCTCTCCTTCCCTCTGGAACGTGCGTGTTAACAGATTAAAGCGGGCAGTTTATCAATGGTCCAGAAAGAGAGGTGCAGAAGAAGCTGATGGCCCCCGGCCTGCCCTCTTCATGTCTGGTGTCTTGAAAGGACCCAGAGAAGGTTGCCAGCTCAGTCTTGGCTGCAAAAAGGGAGGAAAAACTAAGGGCGGACACCAACCGAGTGTTTAAAAGGTGGCCGACACTGCTCTGGAGGCTTTACATGGATTACCGTCAAGGCATCTATAGGTCCTCCCCTTTAGAGAGAAATCCTGGTAATGTCCAAATTACTATGTGCAATTCTCTGTGTAGACAGAGAACCAGTTGTGTAAGGCTGTGTGGGCTACCATCCCATCAGATGGTTTCAAGAGAAATTTTAGGAATTCATTTCTAATTAGGGATTCATAACATGTCAGATGTCTGTCCAGGTTTAAAGTGCTGACTAGAATAATGAAAAGTTTCACAGCTTACTGTAGAGTAAGCGACCACCTCAACCCTAGAAAGTAGCATCAGAGTAAGATAAATAAGACTACTGATGGAGGAATACATCTCACATAGAAGCGAAAGACCCAAAGTCAGGGGGTTTCTCATTCACTTCAATCATGTCCAACTCTCTGTGATCCTATGGACTGTAGCCCTCCAGGGTCCTCTGTCCATGGGGTTCTCCAGGCAAGAATACTGGAGTGGGTTGCCATGCCCACCTCCAGGGGATCTTCCTGAACCAGGGATCCAACCTGTGTCTTTTATGTCTCCTGGATTGGCAGGCAGATTCTCTACCACCAGCACCACCTCACCCGGACCCCAAAATATATAAGACTCTTGATGGAAGAATCCATTTCACTTAAGAGAAAAAAGACACAAAGTTGGGGGATTCTAGCAGGCCTGAGGCTGGTGATCCGGGTCAGAGGATGTCTCTGGGAGCATGCAGGAAGGGCTGATGATGTCCCATTAATTTCACAGTATCCTAAAGTTGTTGTGCTCAGAGACACACTTTGGATAAACAGGCAGTGACTCTTGCAAGTTGTTCCTAACCTGCTTCAGGGGCCCAGGAAGCTTCGATCTTATGGCAAGCCTTCCTAATTGAAGGGCAGTTGCTGCACCCTGGGGACTTTCCTGGTGGCTCAGCAGTTAAGAATCTGCCTGCCAATATAAGAGATGCAGGTTCTATCCTCCCTGGGTTGGGAAGATCCCCTGGATAAGGGAATGGAAAGCTACTCCAGTATTCTTGCCTGGAGAATCCCACGGACAGAGGAGCCTGGTGGGCTACAGTCCATGGGGTCGCAAAGAGTCGGAGAGGACTGAGCAACTAAACCACAACTGCACAGAGTGGCTGGATGTTGGTGAGCACCTGGATAAGCCCAGGCTGCATCTCATTCTGCAGAACGAGACCCCAGAATATCCCAGGTGGGCCCCGGGGAGATGGGCCCCGGGGAGATAGGAGCTTTCACACTGGCCTGTCCCTCTGGAGCCCTGCAGCAGAAAGGAATCCCCGGAGCCAGCAGAAACCTGAAAACGCGGCTCCCGCAACCTGAGAGCAGCCCGGCATCGCCTCCCACACAGTGCTCATCAGAAACGGAAGCCCACGAGCACTCTGCCAAAGCCTGCCGCCCCTCCCGCCTCCCACTCCCCCCGCACCCCCCTGATCCCGCAGCGTGAGGCTCCAGGTTGCTCCTACCCACAGTGTTCCCAGCCAAGACCCAGCCGTTTCATCTCCTGTGGATGAACTGTTCCTTGGTTTTGGCAGCTTAGCAAACTAGGTTCGTGTAATGCAGGAGGGGCTCCATCAGAACCACTTGGAGCATGTGGAGAACAGACGCTAGTGGTAAAGAAGCTGCCTACCAATGCAGGAGATGTAAGAGACGTGTGTTCAATCCCTGGGTCAGGAAGATCCCCTGGAGAAGGACATGGCAACCCACTCCAGTATTATTGCCTGGAAAGTTCCGTGGACAGAGGAGCCCGGCAGGCTACAGTTCATGGGGTTGCAAAGAGTTGGACACAACTGAGCACATTATAATTTTAATTAACTAATAATAAGGATGATACTGTCTTCTACTGATACAGAGTCCCCTGGAGGAACCTGGCGGGCTACAGTCCATGGGATTGCAAAGAGTCAGACACACCTGCAGTGACTTAGCCACCGTCCACACTGACCTGCCTCTGTTACTGGAAGAAGACCTCTAGGGTCCAAGATTGCCCAGGCTTGTCAGGAGACTTCTCTCCACATGGGACACTACCGCGCAGACACTAAATCAGAACAGACTGAGGCATCCTCACCGCCGTAAATCTCCGGAACAAAAGAAAGAACTTGAGACACCTTCATTGCCTTCTGCTCCTTTGGTGGGAAAAACCTCATGTGTAAGAAGTAAATTAGGCTGAGTCAAGACTGAGTGAGGTGTTTGTTGCTTGTTTTTCCAGCTTCTATGTTAGAAACAAATTCCTCTGATGCTTGGCAATTTCTTTCTTTTGTTTCTCTGTGTGTAGGCTGGTGAGGTTTTGTTTTTGTTGTGCTAAGAAGTTTCGAAGAAATGAAAAACTCTGGAGTATCAGATTTTAAGGTATAAAGTCTGGCACACGAGACACCAAACGCTTTTGTTTTTGGTGCCACACTGTGTTTTGGGAATCTGTAATGACGTTCTCAGGGACAGCTCTGGAAGAAAAGAGTAAACCAGGAGAATCCTTTTAAAATTTCCATTCAGTTCTTAGAGTCGGGCTGTCTTCCTAGGCGTCATCCCTCTCTTTATTCTCCTTCCCAGTTACCTGGAGCCTCATGCTGGTGTTCAGCTCCTTAAGGTCCCCTAAGAGGAGTCCAGGCTGGATGTTCAGTCTTCCCCACCCCCTTCCTGTTTCTCATTCTGTGATCCGAGAGGAGGTGGTTAAGCACACTTACACCAGAGAAAAATCAACTGAGACGATTCATTTACCAGGGAAATCTGTATCAATAGAAGACAGTGTCATTCTCATTATTAGTTAATTAAAATGGTACTCAGTCATGTCTGACTCTTTGCAACCCCAGGAACTATAGCACCCCCAGGCTCCTCTGTCCACAGAGTTTTCCTGGCAACAATACTGGAGTGGGTTGCCATTCCAGGGGATCTTCCCGACCCAGGGATCGAACCCACATTGCTGCAGCGGGTTCTTTAGCACTAGCGCCACCCGGGAAGCGATGAAATATCTCGACAGGAATTCGCGGAAGGGCCGAGTCCTCCACAAGCATATCAGAGGATGAAGATGAGAGCCTTTTCCAGGGTTCTGCGTGGTTCTTCTTCCCATCACTTCATATTCCATTCCAACAAAAAATGTCCCTGGCTTTTACAAAAATCAAGCTCATAATTCTGGCAGTTTGGATTAGAAGACTTTATTAACCATTCTGCATTTATAGGAACTGATTCCTACCACAGAAAAAGCAAATCTTTATAAGAGCGGCATCCAAGCCTTCCAGTCAAATAAGAACATTAATACCTATTTCACCTCTTTTCGAATATTTCATTCCTACTCTATTGCTTTTCAAGCTATATAATTCAGCAGTAAAGTACAATTGGCTTAGGGAACAGTTTCCATACAGATATGTCGCTGACACACACCGTACCAAAATGATCATAATAAAGTAGATGGTATTTTAAGCTTTTATTATACACTTGCATTACATTTGGCTTGGCTGTCGTATAAAAGGTATGAAGTATTAACTGCATTTATCATGCATTTTTCACATTGAATATTATTTCATAAGAAATCATATCACATTAGGTCAAACCAATGGTTTTTGCCCAACTGGTGTTCTATTTGGACATGCACTGAGATATTTATAAAGACTCATAGGAAGGGAAAACATAACAGGTCTTGGAAAACTACACTGTATCAGAGATTCCATCTCTGCTAACACCTTGGGTGGGCTGGCACAGAATACAAATTGAGCTATTAAATCCGGAAAGTTTTGAAGAAAATCCAGAATGAATTCAAGGTATTCAGACTGGCTTCAGATTGCTTTCAAAAATGAAGAAAGAAACATTTAAATAAGTTAAATATCATTTGATGAATGAACTGATGTGATGTAAATATTTCAAAAATGAAAAAAAAATTAGATCATAGAACTTATTTCCACTCAATACAACTCACTTGCTAATTTTAATTAACATTGTGTACACCAAAAGACATTGACCAATATAATCTATTATATACTAATATAGTCTGTTATATAAAATAATATAGGGGTTCTTGTAGCTGTTAGACAACAGACTCTAAAGTCTTATGGGCCAGAAAAAATATTCAAAGGTCAACAGTAGTGGAAAACAAAAGAAAATTGATGGAAAATAGATTTATTTTTTCCAAGAGTTTCCTTTCCATTTGAGGAGGTATACTCAGTCATGTCCAACTCTTTGCAACACCATGGATTGTAGCATGCCAGGTTTCTCCTCTGTCCATGGGATTATCCAGGCAAGAATACTGGAGTGGGTTACTGTTTCCTCCTCCAGGGGATCTTCCCAACACAGGTATCAAACCTGAGTCACCCGCAGCTCCTGCATTGCAGGCAGATTTTTTACCTCTGAGCCATTGGGGAAGCCTGAGGAGGTATGAAGGAGAAAAAACAATGTTGTTTGTTTTAGGACTTAAAAAAAAAAAAAATCTCAGTTATGAGAGCACCATAACCATGCTACCATTAAAGAATATTTAAAATCTATTTCTAATACCTTCCTGACTGTGCTTGGGCCTTTGGGAGCTGATGTTTCTTCTGTTCTTCTCTAGTCTGGTAACCAGTTGGGGAATTAAGATTATAAGAGGCAAAAGAACAGTACAGCGGGCGTCACCCAGCCAGAGGACAAATGAGAAAGCTCATCCGGATGCCTCCCTGGGGACTCTGTCTTCTCTGAGCCCAGACAGACCCACAGATCCCACTGCCCCATCTTCCAATCTTCCGCCCCACTTCCGACACCCTTCAGCTTCGCCCACCTGTCTCCTTGCTGCTAAACGCGGCTGAAGGACAAACTATCGTCCAGGTGTCTGTTCTGAAGGCCCAAGGAGAAACGCTTGCCAGCAGCTTGGACACTTGTGGAATGAGAAAGGCTTCAGAACTGTGCTCAGAAGGACACACGCTCCCCCCTGGACAGTTAATGCGGTTTCCTGGGGGTGATTCCAGGATGGCGGTTCCCATTTCCATCACGTCAGTGGCACCTGACAAAGGCGGGCTGCACACACGCTACACAACCACACTCAGAGAGCCCCCTACCCGAAACCTCCTGGGAGGTAGAGCAGGTTACAGATGAGAGTCTAGGGCATGGGGCCCAGGTATCTGAGATCCCAGCCGAAAGGGGATTTTATACTTTTTTACATACGAGGCTCCTACCTGTGATTCCTTTGAACCACAAGCGAAAACGACTGCAAACCAAACATCCTCTCCAGGCCTCAGAGGAAGAGTGGAGCACAGCGCGGCGATGCGGAGTGGACCCCTGGGCACTGCAGGCAAGCACTTCCGGGTGCATCTCGGCGCCGGCGCGTGTGAGCGTGTGGTTTCCAGGTGCCGCTTCTGTAGGAGCTGCAAACCACCCTCCGCCTCTGAACAAAGAAATGAGTACGAGTGGCTGAGGACAGGGACTCGGGTGCCCACAGGCTCCCCAGCAGGTGAGGCCTCTCCTGGGCTGGACTCGGAGCTCGGCCACACAGCAGAAGCGGGGCAGGTCCAGAGATAGAGGGTGCACCCATCTCTGGTCATTAGCACCCTGTGCCTTGGGCGGGTGTGTGTGTTAGTCACTCAGCCGTGTCCAGCTCTTTGCAACCTCATGGACTGTAGCCTGCTAGGCTCCTCTGTCCATGGGATTCTCCAGGCAAGAGTACTGGAGTGGGTTGCAATGCCCTTCACCAGGGGATCTTCCCAACCCAGAGATTGAACCTGGGTCTTTTGCATTGCTGGCAGATTCTTCACTATCTGAGCCACCAGGGGCCCAGGTATTAAAATTTTTCTTCAGGTAAATGCTGTTTGGGGAAGTTATCTTTTTTCTTGGCCAACCTACAAAGGAGAAAATCAGTGCATCTAGTTCACAAATGAAGAAGTAGCTAAAATCTAACCCCTTGGCCAATGGATGTCACATGTGCACACCTCACCTTCTTTATTTGTCAGTAGACATCAGGTTGCTTCCATGTCCTTGCTATTGTAAATAGTGCTGCTATGAACATTGCAGTGCATCTATCTTTTTGAATTAGTGTTTTTTCCAGTTATATGCCCAGGAGTAGGATTGCTAGTGGAGAAGGGCATGGCAACCACTCCAGTACTCTTGCCTGAAGAATCCCAATGGACAGAGGAGACTGGCGGGCTACAGCCCATGGGGTCGCAAAGAGTCGGACATGACTGAGTGACTAAGCACAGCACAGGATTGCTAGATCAAATGGCAATTCTAGTTTTAGTTTTTTGAGAACCCTTCATGCTGTTTTCTATAATGGCCATACAAATTTGCATTCCCACCCAAAGTGTAGGAGGGTTCCCTTTTCCACAGTGCTTTCCGGCATTTGTGCCATTTGTAAACTTTTTCATGATGGTCATTCTGTTTGGTGTGAGGTTGTATCTCACCATAGTTTTGACTTTCTTTTTGCCTTTATTTCTACAACCTAATCAGGCAGGTGGCTTTTGACATTTTTTATATTTATTTTTGGCTATCCCCTAAAGCTTTGAGTATTTTTGCTAACTGTAGCAGGACCAAAAACCCAAGGTGAATTCCAATCCTCTTTGGTTATTGAATAGTGCAATAGTATATTAATTTTGTTAATAATATATCTATTTAAGCAAAGAAAAATAGCTTTTCTGAATGTTTTTTCGTGCCCTACTGACAATTATCTTTCTAAAATCTTGTTATTTGTCAGCAGGTCTCAGGTCAATTTGGAAATAGGTGAGTTTGCAACTCGTTTCTCTTACGAAGTGGTTTTCTCATTGCACATTCCTTGGCTTTGATGTAAGAGGACTTTGAAGCCAGAATAAATACCTTCTTGATAATGGTGTTGAGCTCCATTCCCACCCGAATAGAAATTTCAGAATATTTGAGCCGAAGGTCCCCAACTTTTCCTCAAGCAGTTTGGGCAAAAGATCATTAAATCCTAAAACAAGCCTCAACAAAAAGATGTATTTTGTTTGCTTCCCTGACCTGGCTGTTTATTGGCCTTCACTCAGTTCCAGCATAAACACTTGAGTCACAGGGATTCTGTGGGTGTGTCACATGCCTCTTTACCCTGCCGCCTCTGCAGTCCCATGCCTTCTTTGTTCTAGCAGCCAGAACGCCCACCATCAGCATGTGTCTAACCTCAGAATGCATGCACAGCAGAGGTTTGGGGGTAAGTCCTTTATAAGTTTCATGCCTGTCATCCTGAAGTCATCAGCCAGTGTAATTAAGTGGCCATGTCATGGGGTCAGGCAGCATCATCTTCTCTGGCCAAAAACACTTAGAACCCTCGTGTGGCAGTTTATGATACTTCTGCCTGGCCAACTACCAGAAAACCAACTCTCTTAACTCATCCCGGCCATGCTCTGAAAAGCTTATCTCTGTCTTTTTAACAGCATCTTTTCATTGGTGGAGTATCACACACCTGCAGGAAGCACCTCACCAATGACATTGGTTGAAATTACTGAGGCTGGTTTTCTGTGATGTCCAGGAATTGTGGCTTTCTCCATAACCCTCTTGGTGTGACTTTAACTATAACCATGATGGAGTGATTGGGCTTCCCAGGTGGCACTAGTGGTAAAAAATCTACCTGCCAGTGCAGGAGATGCAAGAGATGTGGGTTCAGTCTCTGGGTTGGGAAGATCCCCTGGAGGAAGTCATGGAAACCCACTCCAGTATTCTTGCCTGGAAAATTCCATGGACAGAAGAACCTGGTGGACTACAATTCATGGGGCTGCAGAGTCAGATATGACTGAGCGAGCAAGCGTGACAGAGTGACTCCTGAAAACCCAGCAACATCAGGCCATATTTCAATTATCTGTGTATGCTTAGCAAGAGCGTTTAAGCAATTCGCATGTTCTTATTAAACCAGATGAAAAACTGGTTTTACCTAGGCAGTCCATAGGGAAAGCCTCCTCCAGAGTTTCCTTGCAGATCGCTTCTGAAAGGGAGATAAGGACAAAGAACTGCTGTAGTCTTGTAACCTAAAACCTACAAAACCTCTCATTTGTATTCCTACACAACTATAACTAGACGGCATCTTATCTTTAGCTGGTTGACTTTCAATAGTCCACTTAAGTATTTAGATTCAAGGCAGTGATTGAAAAAATATTTTATTAATGAGAATAAAATTAGTATGCTAAAATATAAATAAAAGACATAAGAAAAGTAAGTCAATCCCAGACTCTCCAGACTTGATCAGCTCTCCTGACACCTTGACTTAAGCCTCATCAAATTTATTTTGGACTTTTAGCTGCCAAAACTGTAAGAAAATAAATTTGTATTGCTTTAAGTGACATTTGTCATAACTTGTTACATCAATAAAGGGAAGTCAGTTCAGACTCCTCTGCCCAATAACTTATTCATGAGAGCTTGCTTTAATTTGCTACCTTGTCAACACTTAATATTTTCTGTCTTTTTTCCTGCTAGCCATTCTTGTGAATATATATTTCACTGTAGTCTTAATGTGCATTTTTCTGATTAAGAATGAAATTTAACAGTGCTTATTACATATCTAATGGCCAATTCGATTTCCTCTTTTATGAAGTGGTCACTTATGCTTTTTACCCATTGTTAAAAAGCTATCTTTTCTCACTTATTGATTTTTCTCATAGATGTTTTTGTATGCTCAGCTCTGAGTCATGTCCAACTCTTTAAAACCCCATGGACCATAGTCCACCAGGCTCCTCCGTCCATGGGATCCTCCAGGCAAGAATACTGAAGTGGGTTGCCACATCCTCCTCCAGGGATCTTCCTGACCCAGAGTTTGAACTTGCATCTCCTGCATTGCAGGCAGATTCCTTACTGCTGAGCCATCAGGGAAGCCCTTTTCTCAGAGGTAAGATTTGCCATTTCTATACATTAACCTTTCTTGGATATATAAATATGGATGTGGATTTGAATCTATATATTGATACAGATATAGACTTAGCTCTCATTACACAGATAATCACTCTCATATATTTTGAGGAACAGAACTTAACTCTGATGTAGTGATTTTTTATCCAGCTACCCCTTAAGATTATGAAGATTAATAAGTTGGTCTCCTTCCTTGAGATCATGAAGATATGCTTTTATATTATATTCTGAGAGTTTTAGTGATTTTGTTACATGTATGCTTTTCATACAGCTGGAATTGAACTTGGCTTTGTTGTCAGATGTGTCAATTTCATCTTGCTTTATACAAGTACTCAATTTTCTCATCACTATTTGTTGAAAATCCAGTTGCCTTCCACTTCTGCAGCACCATTTCTATTTCTTCCATTAACCTAATTATATATCCCTGCCTCTACACTACATTGCCTTTATTACTACAGTTTCATAATAATTGTTGATATTTGCTAACCTGAGTCCTCCCCCTTGGTTCTTCTGTTTCTTGAATACCTTAGCTGTTCTTAGCCTTTTGCAATTTTCTGTAAATTTTGAATTTAGCTTATTAAATTCTGCCATAAACTTCTTTAGATTTTCATTGGTTTACCCTATGTATTTCAGTTTGAGAAATTTGATATCTTTAAGACACTGAGCCTATCCAGCTTGTATAGATATGGACTATATTTCCATGCACTTAAGCCATTGTTAATGGCTATCAATGAGACTTAATAATTTATTTTATAAATACTCTTATTGCGGCAACTTTCAATTCCATTGTTGGATTTCTTCCTTTATGATATGTATCTGTGAACTACAGCAAATGGTACCTTTGTTTTTAAAAATCAGTAGCATTCATCGAAATTTTACAGATATTTGAATAAAATTCTGTGATTGTATGCTGAATTTTAAACAGTAAATTCCTACCATAAAGCTTGTAGTGGGTTCCAGAACTGCAATCACATCAAAGGCAGGTTGTTGTTTAGTTGCTAAGTTGTGTCAGACTCTTCTGTGACCCCATGAGCCTGGGTAGCCCATCAGGCTCTTCTATCCATGGGATTCTACAGGCAAGAATACTGGG
Organism: Okapia johnstoni; assembly: GCA_024291935.2. Classification (NCBI taxonomy): domain Eukaryota; kingdom Metazoa; phylum Chordata; class Mammalia; order Artiodactyla; family Giraffidae; genus Okapia; species Okapia johnstoni. Next base: position 5,020,658 of record CM044321.1, on the reverse strand, counting down.
GTGGGTTGGCATTTTCTCCTCCTGGGGATCTTCCTGACCCAGGGATTGAACCAGTGTCTCCTGCATTAAAGGCAGATTCTTTACCACTGTGTCACCTACTGTGAGGTTAATCAAGTGACTGATGGAGCTTGAAAAGCCAGTAGTTCTGAAAGTCAAAGGCCAGAGGACTGGAAGCCAGTTGTCTGTTGCATTTTATCTGAATTTGCTTTAGTACTGGGACTCACTGTATCAAAGAAACACTGCAAAAGTTTTCACAGACCAAGTAATAAATGGGCATCAGTTTACATACACTCAAGCAAAATAAACTCATGATTTTGAATTCTAATTTTCACACATAGCTAAAGAAATGTAAGCTTCAAAAATAACAACATTCCATTTTTTTCACCTGACAATGATAAATAGTGGCAAGAGTGTAGAAAAACAAACCTTCTCGTACATGGAGTTCTATAAATTGGTATAAACTTTCTAAGGAGCAATTTAGCAATTCCTATCAAAATTTAATATGCTTGTACCTGATGTCCCCCAAATTCTACTATTGGAAAGTTACACCTTCGATAGAGCTCCACATATGCACAAGGAATGCAAATGAAGAGGTTCAGTGCCGCTAAAATGTTCAATCTCCCTAAGTAACCACCAGCCAAAAGATACAGGTCATGATATGTCCATGTGAGGCATGTTACATCCTTGAGTAAGGCCGAAGTAAAAAGCAGTGAGCATAGTATGTTCCCATGCATGTGTACTCAGTCACTTGGTCATGTTCGACTCTGTGCGACCCCATGGACTGTAGCCCACCAGGCTCCTCTGTCCGTGGGGATTCCCCAGGCAAGAATACTGGAGTGGGTTGCCATTTCCTCCTCCAGGGAATCTTCCCCACCCAGGGACTGAACCCACAGCTCTAGTACATCATGAGAAATGCCAGGCTGGATGAAGCACAAGCTGGAATCAAGATTGCCAGGAGAAATATCAATAACCTCAGATATGCAAATAACACTACCCTTATGGCAGAAAGCAAAGAAGAATTAAAGAGCCTCTTGATGAAAGTGAAAGAGGAGAGTGAAAAAGTTGGCTTAAAACTCAACATTCACAAAACTTGAGATCATGGCATCTGGTCCCATCACTTCACGGCAAATAGAAGGGGAAACAGTGGAAACAGTGACAGACTTTATTTTGGGGGGCTCCCAAATCATTGCAGATGGTGACTGCAGCCATGAAATTAAAAGACGCTTGCTCCTTGGAAGAAAAGCTATGACCAACCTAGACAGCATATTAAAAAGCAGAGACATTACTTTGTTGACAAATGTCGGTCTAGTCAAGGCTATGGTTTTCCCAGTAGTTATGTATGGATGTGAGAGTTGGACTATAAAGAAAGCTGAGAGCCAAAGAATCGATGCTTTTGAACTGTGGTGTTGGAGAAGACTCTTGAGAGTCCCTTGGACTGCAAGGAGATCCAACCAGTCTATCCTAAAGGATGTCAACCCTGAATATTCATTGGAAGGACTGATGTTGAAGCTGAAATTCTAATACTTTGGCCACCTGATGTGAAGAACTGACTCACTGGAAAAGACCCTGATGCTGGGAAAGACTGAAGGTGGGAGGAGAAGGGGATGACAGAAGATGAAATGGTTGGATGACATCACTGACTCAATGGACATGAGTTTGTGCAAGCTCTGGGAGTTGGTGATGGACAGGGAAGCCTGGCATGCTGCAGTCCATGGGGTCGCAAAGAGTTGGACATGACTGAGTGACAGAACTGAACTGATATACATAAAGCATTAATTTATTATATATAATAATATATTGTAGTGTTTGATATATTCTAGGTATAAGTATGGTGAATATATTCAAATCTGTGACTTGACTTTTTACTTTTTTCATGTAGTCTCTAATTTTACTGTAGTTCTAAATTTTAATGAGCTTAATCAATCAGTCTTTTGCTACACGCATGTAATTTGTGACTTCTATGTTGAGGTCACAATGTTTTTTTCCTGTGTTTAAAATCTTTGAGTTTCGCATCTAACTCTCGTCCGATGGACTTACAGCGGTGCATAGTGTGAGGGGGCTGTTGTCCTTTAGTCAATTTATAATTTGCGTTGTTTCAAATCAGTAACTTCCAAAACTGATACTTTCTTGAGTATCATTTCTACTTTTCTACTAGAACCACCTAGCTCAGCCTCCGCTCAACATTTTGGACCAGATAAACCTTTGTTATGGAGGCGTCTAACCTGTTCCTTGTAGGGTGTTTACCCACTAGATGCCAGCAGCACCCCCTGCCTGAGATGTGACAACCAAAATGCTTCCGGACGTGTATCTGCATGTGTGTGCGCATGCATGCGTGTATAGAACTGCCCGTCTTGCAAACTGGTGAATTCTAACTGAACATTCTGCCAGCTTTTAAAACCCACTGGTCCTAAACTAAATTCATACCTGGCAGCCCACTCGAGTATTCTTGCCTGGAGAATTCCATGGACAGAGAAGCCGGGCTACAGTTCCTGGGGTCACAGAGAGTCGGACATGACTGAGTGACTGACCCTTTCTTCCACTTTCTCCCAAACATCTCCTCACTCACTTTCTAATTTCTATCAGTGGCTCTCATACTTTCTTAGTTTTTGAAGCTCTAAACCTCCACACCATTCCCACCTGCCTCAGCCTCCTTCCCCATCCTCCATACCTGACCAATCACTAAGACACACAGCATCGCCTTCATCCCCTGCCATTTCCTGTTTCCCTGGTTCTGGCCTCCACTCCCTCACCCCGACTTAAAGATTCTTCTGTTCTCCCCGTCTCATCTATCCTCTCCAAGGAGGCTGGACAAAGCGTTCGCAAAGACAGCTCGTACTACATCCCTGCTGTTACTGGAACCTTTAGCAGCTCCTGTCATGGACCCAATTAAGTAGGAATTGCTCACCCTTGCATTTCAGGGCCTCCTCCATACGGCACCACCTCCCTTTCCAGCCTCATTTCACACGTCTCCTCTACAAGTACCAACACGGTTGCTCACTGCTCATCCAAATGGTCTGTGCATATGGCCTGATGTCTTTTACTCATGCTGTTACTTCAGTTGGCAAGTCCTCCTCCACAATTTTCCCTTTGAAAAGTCTCCTCTTCTTTCAAGGCCAGTCTGAAATCCCACACTGCTCACACACACAAAAAATCATTTTCCTGTTGATCCAACAGAATGTGCTCACTTCCCCTCTGAGTCCCTTTAACAGTTCATATGCAGCTCTTATGTCACTCACACATGATCACCTGATGCCATGGTCTTAGCATCTTCCCTCATAGATTGCAACCTTCTTGGTGGCACAGATTTGGTCATATGTTTCATACACCCTAGAGCACCCAGCACTGCTGAACGTATTTTAGGTGTTCTTAACTCCCTATTTACCAGGAGAATTTTTGCAGAAACTAACGCTCATGGCCACCTGATGCCATGGTCTTAGCATCTTCCCTCATAGATTGCAACCTTCTTGGTGGCACAGAGCTTAGGATAGTACTTTATAATGCAGGAAGTTCAAGAAAATTGTCTTGTTGACTGACTGACCGACCGAATAAATGAACCCATATCAGAAACTCAGTCCATTTTAGTTATCAGTTAGGACAGTAAGAAGCCGACGTGTAAAATGCCACCAATGAGAAACTCTATGAATTCTGCAAGGCCTGAGTACCTGACATCACTGAGAAGAGAGAGGATCTGAATCAGTCAATTTTTCTATTTATTGCCACTTGTCAGTTTTACGTTTGAAAAATTCTAAACTCCCTTGTATATTTTCCTGGTTCAGTCTACAGGATATTCAGGAACCAATTTCACTCTTTCTGTATTGAAGGTATCAAGGTATCATGATGAAAATAAATTCCCACCTGGGTTTTAGCTGATGCCCACGGACACCACGAAAGCACAGCCCTGGGTTTGAGAAGCACCAGAAAGACTGCAGTTCCTTTCCTTCCTGCTTTGCCAGCAGCTGCTACTGCCCATGCTCTTGAGTCATCACTTGGATGCAGGAGAGAAGTGAGGTATTAGGGAGGAAGAGCTGAGTGATGACTCAAGAGCATTGTTGGGGCACAACAGGAGAGTAAATGGGTCAAATGGCCACCTATTCGGACAATTCTTTATCAACAGATCCCGAGATCACTATATTTCCATGTCTGAAAAGACAACATCTAGGCTTCCTAAGAGGTGATTCCCTGTGCATCAGTGGCTTTGTTAATGTATTTTCTGCATTTGAGCTCTGGTCCTGGGTCTTAAAATTGCTAACGACCTGATCACCAGAGGTGGTTGCACCAATGGTCACCCATTTGCCATTAGAGAAAGAGGGCTCAGGTGCCATCAATGGAGATTATTTTATGTTTCTGATTTGTGGCTAATCCAAATAAATGACTTTCCTGGTGGCTCAGATGGTAAAGAAAGTGCTTGCCATGCAGGAGACCAAGGTTTGATCCCTGGGTCAAGAAGATCCCCTGGAGAAGGGAATGGCAACCCACTGTAGTATTCTTGCCTCGAGAATCCCAAGGACAGAGTAGCCTGACAGGCTATAGTCCATGGTGTCACAAAGAGGGGGACATGACTAAGCGACTAACACTCACTTTCTCAAGAAACCGGAAGGGAAAAATAGAAGAGCAAGCCTCAAATTCTACAAGCCCCAACTGAAAGGATATTGAAGATAAAAGACAGGATGTTATAATTAAAAACTCTTTAAAATAGTATAGGAAGGTGAACAGATTGGATAAAATCAAGATTCTATCAAGGAAAATAAGACAGAGAAAAATAAATAATTGAGGTTAGGCATAAATAAAAGGTGGTGTGCTTAACAAAATGATTTGCTTGTTAATGAAAGGAAATATCGGTTTAGAGGAAAGAATCTGTCCAAAAGAAGAACCCAGCAAAGTGGAGGATGGAAGTTGTCATGACAACTCCTGGTGTCCGAGAAGCAGTAACAGCACGTTCTCTGTGGCAGGTGCAAGACAAAACACTTTACGTGAATCAGATTGCTTAACCTTCACAGTAACTTTTGAGCTAGTTGCAAACATTTTACCTATTTAGAGATGAGGAAAGCTGATGACTGTTATCTATGGCCACAAGAATGCTGCATACAAGCACCACAAAATCTCACTGTCTAGGACCACAATCACATGCTAGGAGCAAGCAGGTTTACGCTGATCTGGCCTGAGGTCCGCACAACTGCACCTGCTCAGGTGTATATGATTGGATGTGGGTAAGCTTGTCCCCTGGCTTCGATGGTAGGCTAGCTGATAGTTGCTCTAGGAGGGTCTCAGCTGACTCTGGCAGCTCAGATGTGGGCCACACACACCATCCTCCAGAAGGCTACATCAGGTGGGTCCTCCTCAAGTCAGTGGCAGAGAATAAGATGGCAGATAGGCGTGTGGAGGAGCTCCTCGAGTCCCCATGCCATCCCAGTGGTCAAAGAAAGCCCCCCGGCCAGGCCCAGTATCAAAGTGGGCAGCCTTGGTCAGGTGACCTTTCCAAGGGTGTGGTGAGAGGGTGGGGTGAAAAATGGGCCCTTGATACACTCCATCTCCCTGCAGAAGAGATCAGCAAGTCACTTGCTAAAGGTCACCAACTGCTAGGAACCTGGATTCTGACTACACCTGATTCTGGTGCCTGCCTTTCAAGGGTCCCTAGGGGGACACAGAGAGTCCAAGATGTATCAGATCTGGACCACCTGCAGGCTGGTGGACAAACAAGGTGCCCAAGAAAGTAAGGAGATGCCGCGATTTTAGTTTATGTGTTTGATCCTTGGTGGTGGTGGTCTAGTCCCTAAGTTGTGTCTGACTCTTTTGCGACCCTCTGGGCTCTACCCCCTCAGGCTCCTCTCTCCATGGGATTCTCCAGGAAAGAATCCTGGACTGGGTTGCCCTTTCCTTCTCCAGGGGAGCTTCCCAACCCAGAGATCGAACCTGTGTCTCCTGCTTTGCAGGCAGATTCTTTACCGCTGAAGCTTCTTTTTTTTTTAAGAAGTGTGTTTTTTTGTTTTTTCTATGTGGATGGATGACTTTTAAAGTCTTTATTGGATTTATTACAATACTGCTCCTGTTGTCTGTTCGGAATGTTGTTGGCCGTGAAGCATGGGGGATTTCAGGTCCCTGACCAGGGATGGAACCAGCTCCTCCTGCATTGGAAGGCGAGGTCTTTACCACCGGACCACCAGGGAAGTCCTGAAGCTGTGCTTCTAAAGAGATGAGGTAGACAGTCCAATTTGTTTAAAAGGAAAAGAAAGCAAAACCAAGGGAACCACCGTAGGGACAAAGCCCCCGAGAGTACAGCTTTTGAAGCTCGTGATTCTGAGTTTGGGAGAAGACCAGAGGCATCTGGCTAGAGGGGTAAAGCATTTTACAGAAGGAATAAAAGGAGAAATGAGATGAAGGTAAAGGGTGGAAATATTCCTTGACAGCATTTACATTTCAAGTCTTATTGGTTTTTGTGTTCAGCTATTTTTTAATAAATCTTTTTTCCTGGAGTTATAATTGATGGGTAAAATTGTAGGACATTTAAAGTGTGCAATGTAATTACTTGATATACATACACGATAATGTGAAAAAACTTCCCCCTCCTGTTGAATTAACGTTGGATTTTGTTTTTTGAAGCTGGGTAAGACAATCGCAAAAGTGTGCGTTATGTAAACAGCTTTCCTAAAACAAAATGCTATACAATGGACCTGAGATTTGCTAACAAAATGTACCTCACACATTAAAAAGCCCTTTATGAATCTGGAGAATGGTTCCTAATAGCAGAATGAACCATTTTTCTTGAATGAACTAGAGCAGCCAGTTAACCTTCTGAGTTACTTTCTGTTTCTAGGATTTCACATGCCTTTGAAGGAAACAAGATAGCTAAGGTAAATAAATATATTCGGGGACTACCTTCTTAAAAGTAATCCTGATTGTCCATTAGAGCGGTGTCAGTGCTGAGTAAAATTAAAAGCAAACAAAGAGATCTGTAGTGCTAATTCATCTAAAATAGATCCTTCATGAAGGCACCTCCATGAGGTTATTACCACCCACGTTCAGATTCAACAGAGAAGAAAGTCGACAGGTAACATTTTTCATAGCTGATGAGTGACTCCGAATTTAATTTTATCCTGTGGCTAACTTTGAGCTCCGCGTCTCATCTGACAGAAGCACTTTCCTCGCAGGGAGCATCAGAATGTCCCCGGGACTTTCCAGGGCAGCAGTTCCACCATCACTTGTCAGTGTCACCTGTTGGCTCTGCTGGCTGACTTTCTGCCTTCACAGCCTGCTGTTTCCTTATCGGTAAGTTCAAGGCCACACAGGAAAGCTGTATTCTTTTTTCTTAGAGGCGATGGTTCAGGCTGGAAGGGAAGCCTGCCCATTTGTGGGTAAACACTTAGGAAAGCTGTGTGGACCACAGGAGACCCAGGGCATCTCTTGCCACCATGTCAACATCTGCAATAAGCTTGTTCAGACTTATCTCTGTCACATTACCATTAGCAACCATGGTAGCAATAGTAATTTTTAAGATTTTTTTTTTTTTTTTCTGAATTTAGCATTTTACCCACATTATCTTGTTTAATTCGCACAACAGCCCTTCCAGAAGCCATCATTACGGGTGTTTTTCAAGCAAGGAAACTGACATTGAAAAAGGTCGAACAATTGTTCGGTTCACCAACCCAGACACTGGCAGAGTTTGCCGGTCATTCTTAGCTGAGGTTCTCTCTCCTTTGTGAATCTTTCCCTTTTCTTGTTCTTTACCTTATCTTGGGAAGATAAAGCACAATGCAAAGAGGGTTCAAATCCTCCAGCTTTTTCATGGTTCTGTATTCACCTTGACAATCTTTAAAGAATCAAACAAACTCCTTGTGTAGTAGAGTCTGGAAGACCGAGGACTCAGTTCTGAATGGATTTGACTGACTGTGTGATCTTCAGAAGGTCACTTACCCTTGCCCAGCTGGTGTTCGCATTTCTAAGGACGAGGTTACTACCTTTGCACAGCCCACTTCTCAGGCTATTTCAGGAGGCCCAAGGAAGATGAAGTAGCAGAGAGTATTCTGCAAACTGTAAGGCGATGCACACAAGCTATTGTGATTTCTGCCTTGATGAAACCTCGCAACAGCTGTATCATGCTATATTTCTAAAAAGGACACAGAGTGGGGCGGTCAGGCTAATATTATTCCACCTTTAACTAGATTACCCTCCCGTTGACCCTCCGCTCCTTTCCCAGGCATGTTGCTGATTTATCTTTTAAAAGCAAAACACTGGGTTCTGTCTTCTTCCCTTCTTCAGCTGCACTTGCCACTCTGTGCTGTCCTCCTGCGCGTTCTCTGCAAGATGCAAGGAATGGGAACCAAGCGCAAACACCACCAATTAACACAGGCTTACGTCTCTCACAAGTGATGCGCCCCCTCCTTCCCCAGAGCTCAAAAGAGGTGAGTTTTCTCCCCTAAATGTCTCTAAGCCCTGTGCAAAGATCCAGTTCTGTGATGCAGAGATTCTGAACTTAGAAAGCTGTGACTCTTTAAATGATCGAGCTTTTAAAAAATGATTAGTGATAGCCCAAGGATGTCACCTAGAGAGGCTGCATAATCTGTTTACCTAAAGCTACCTTGTTGAGAAACTGTCTTTAACCTAATCCAAACTGGGAGAGAAGTGGTTTTCCCTCTCTAGAGAAACAGTCCTGGGCCCTGCAACTGCGTGGGTTAAGCTGGGATGGTCCCATTTCTAGCTCTGAAAGTCTCACATCCGGGAAAAGCCCTCAGCCTTGAGGATACGGGCTGGCCTGTGACCCCAGCACTGGAGCCCTTTGTCCCTCTGTTTCACCAGCTCCAAGTACAGCTTTCACTTACTGGTTATTTGCATGACGTCTTTTCTTTTTAAAACAGCATTAAAAAAAAATAAAAAAAAACTCGGTATTTTTGCCCTTTCACAAAATACTGTCCCCCAGAAGCTGGGGGTGCATTTCACACGGACAGAACAAGCCCCAGGGCTCCTTGGTGTCCTTCCCTGAGTCCCTCTGGGTCCTGGCGGCAGATTTTGTAATCAAGCCTCTTGGTGAAGGTTCGGCTGGTTTTCATGTGTGTAGCTCTCCCCGAACAATAAAGCAGAAATGTTTGTCATCCATAAAGTACAGCTGCAAGGAGCGCGTGGGAGTGATAACTGGATGACACCCAGGGAAAGGGAAAAACATGAGATGGGGGGAAAAGCTTTTCAGGGAGGGTGAGGGGATGAGGCGTATTGTGGAAGGCAAGCCAGCAGCCCACGGAGGACGGACTCCAACACAATGCCTGGCCTCCGGCCCCCTGGGCTCCGCGGCGGCGGCAGCTGGCATCCTCCCTGGGTACCAGCCCGGGCAGGTTCCAGCAGCATCCGCGGCCCGCGCCACACCTCGCTGGCCAGCTCCCCGCCCCGGCTCGCATTGGCAGCGGCAGCTAGCCTGAGGGGGGACCACATTTCTGTTTCCAAGTGGGCCACCGCGCTCGAGGAGGCCAGCCGCCTTTAACCCCTCAAGAAGACCCTCTGACAGTGGCCCTTTGATGCTGGGGCACTCAGCGCGCCCGCGACAGGCAGCTGTCAAGACTGCGCCTCTAGCAGAAAGACGGGGCAACAGGGATCGCGCTGAAAGAAACACCACTCACGTTTGATCCGCTTTTCCCCTCCTCGTCCTTCCTGCTCTCAGATTCCTCTCCACAATGGGAGAACTCAGGAGCTGCGGTAAACAAAGCAGCATTGATTCGCCCTCCTCTCGGCCCCGTGGGGTCCTCTTTCTTAGCGACTGCTCCAGGAAAATCCCAAAGGCTTCAAAACCTTGCCACTAGCTGTCTAAGCTTTTCACAGAACAGCCCCAGACCATCCAAGCTCACGGCAAAGATCAGGTCGCTGTATTTTCAACTGGTGTGAGGTGTGTGCATGTGAATAGCGTGGGTTATTCTTCACCAAATCAGCGGAGGGTGCCAAGGGCCAGACTCTAGGGATGAAGGGCTCCGGCCACCTTAACTCTGGAAAAAGGCCTGAAGCAAAACCTGGAGGCCCTGGTCTGTCTCTCGAGGAGGGCAATTTAAACAAGTGGCACTGGGGTTTGCAGAACAGGAGTCATAAAGTTAAAGGAAGAAAGGGGGGGTGATATTTGATTTCATCCTGCTAAGTCATCTTTTCTAAAGAAGACCAAACACGCTCACAGCCGTAGGGAGGAGAGACCTCTGTGCCCCCACGGAGGTACTGAGCTTTGGTGGTCTTGGACAGTCAAGTCTTGGGTCCCCAGCCCTTCCAACAGAGCATAGAAAAGCCCTGCAACAAGTAGAGGGAAGACAGTCTGTGTGGCTCATGGAAGGTTCTAGAAAACTCACCTCCTAGGGCATGTGCCTTCTGTTGTTGTTGCTCAGAAGCTAGGTTGTGTCTGATCTTTGCAACCCCATGAACTGCAGCACACAAGGCTTCCCTGTCCTTCACTATCCCCCAGAGCTTGCTCAAACTCACCTCCAACCATCTCATCCTCTGGCACCTGCTTCTCTTCCTGCCTTCAATCTTTCCCAGCATCAGAGCTTTGCTGGTGGCTCAGAAGATAAACAATCTGCCTGCGATGCAGGAGACCTGGGCTCGATCCCTGGGTGGAGAAGATTCCTTGGAGAAAGGAATGGCAACCCACTCCGATATTCTTGCCTGGGAAATCCCATGGGCAGAGGAGCCTGGCGGGCTACAGTCCATGGGGTTGCAAAGAGTCAGACACGACTGAGAGACTAACACATGCGCCCACCGCAGAAGCATAAATGTTGACCAAGGCTCAGGACACTCTTCTCACAGCCGGGGGTGTAATTTTGTCCCCAGACCGGGGTTTCTCAGCCTGGCACCCTTGGCATTTTGGACTGCATCCCTCAGGGACTGTCCACTCTGGCTGCACTAACCAAGTGCCACAGACTGCGGGGCTTAAACAGCACATTTATCCCCCACGGTTCTGGAGGCTGAAGTTCAAGTTCAAGGCACCAACAGACTTGCTCCTGGTGATTGCTTCCAGGTTTGCAGTCCACCGTCTTTTTGCTGTGTCCTCATGCAGCACAGAGAGATCCTCTCCTGTCTCTTCCTGTAAGGCATTGATCTTGTTCACAAGGGTGGAGCCCTCATGGCCTAATGAAAAGCTCCCAAAGGCCTCATCTCCAAATACCATTACCTCGGGATGTAAACGTCAACTTCAACTGGGGCTGGGGACACATTCAGTACATAACACGGTCCTCTAGAGAGAGCAAATCAATGGGATGTAGATATAGAGAGACTAGATATTGCAATATAGAGAGATAAAACGTATGGAAAGATTATGTATAGTTATAGCATTGCTGCTGTTGTTTAGTCTCTATGCTGTGTCCAACTCTTTGGAAGCCCATGGACCGTAGCCTGACAGGCTCCTCTGTTCATGGGATTTTCCAGGCAAGAATACTGAAGTGGGTTGCCATTTCCTTCTCCAGGGGTCTTCCAGACCCAGGGATTGAACCTGAGTCTCTTGCATCTCCTGCACTGGCAGTAGAGATATATATAAAACTAGGAAACATACATATTTTCTCCCAGTATTCCCACCCATTTCCATTCTGGGAAGACTTTTTTGCTCTTAAGACCTTCAGCTGCCCTGATGACTCCCACACTGACCTGATGACTTCACACCTGATGATTCCCACACCTGATGACTCCTGATGGAGGGTAATCCACTTTCAAGTCAACTGATTATTGATTGTGGATGTTAACTACATCCACAAAACACCTCCATAACCACACCTAGCATCTGGTCCAGTGATCAGGTTCTGAAGCCTCGCCAAGTAGATACCTACGAAGGATCATCGCCGAGACCAGCTGGTAATCCTTTTTCGAGGGGGCTGTTCTGTGCATTGTAGGATGTTGAGTAGAATTCCTGACTTCTCACTAGATGCCAGCCAGCACCACTTCCTCTAGATCTGCTGAACAGCAATGCCTCCAGGTATTACAGACAGTCTTGAAAGAACCACTTTCATATAAATACATATACTTTTTTGTATTTTTGGCTGTGCTGGGTCTTTGTCGCTGTGTAGGCACTCTCTCCATTGCTGTGCTTGGACCTCCCATCGCAGACTCTTCTCTTGTCGTGGGGCACACGGGCTCTAGAGCACAGCTCAGGAGTTGTGGCGCATGGGCTTAGTTGCTCCAGGGCATGTGGGATCTTCCAGGGTCAGGAACTGAACCCATATATCCTGCACTGGCAAGCAGATTCTTTACCCATTGAGCTGCTAGGAACGTCCCGGAAGCACTTCCCTAAGCCACAGGGTAAAGACCTTGGCTTCATGTGTCCATCCCCTACAAACAGCTCTGTGTTCTCCAAAGCTGGATATAGAGAACCCAAAGAGTAACACTTGTGTCCCCAGAGCCTCATCTTTTCACTCTGATGCTATCTCAACACACTGAAGGTTAAGGAGCTTAATTAATATTCTTAGAGTAGGCTGGACAGCTAACACCTCTGATGGGAGCTGTCTCACAATGAATAGAATATGACAGAGTTCTCTGTTCAGGTGCTGTCTAGTACTCTTACTGGAGTGAATGACTTTTCTCCTAAAACATGGAATTAAAAGTGAAATAATAATGTAGCCAGATAAGTTTGTCCCAGAAGTCTCAGTTAACCCATTCAAACTGGGCAATGCAGTTGAAAAAGGGTGTCTCCACCAAAAATTCTGGATGAACTTAATATCACAATTTTGATATTCCATTGAACAGAATATTTTTACTTACTGAAGATGTAAAAATAGCGTTGAGCTTGATATAGATGAAGGCAATTTGACAAACACTCATTTATCCTAAATTATAGATCTTTTTTCCTTTTTTTGGTGCATTGCTATTAAGAGATTTTTATATGTACCCTAGGAATATATTTAAAAAAATTGTCCTGTGCTCTTGCAACCATCTGGTATGAAATAACACATGGATGGCAAACTATTTTAAGCACTGAATGCATTATCTATAACCAAGCATGATTATCTACCACATTGTTAATTTCCTGCTGTGCTGGTGTAATTCTGGTATGTTCTTGGTTGTGTATGACCATATAGTACCTTACAAGAAGCTCCCATACATTAAAAAGAAAAAAAAAAGTAGAGTTCTTTAATAGTACTTTAACCACAAAGTTCTGGATTGAGACATGCATACCCCATAAGGCTAGTAAACCATCGTTTGTAAGTGACATGTGCATATTTGCTTAGTTGCTTCAAGAAGGCAAAAAAACACATCCAGTTTGGAATTTTGACCCAGTAAGCATCATGGCAGGATATGGAAATTTCTCCTTGGCATTCTTTTTTATCCATTAAAAAAGTATATAACTTTTTTTTACTGGTCTTTTAAAAGGAAGACATCTTCTGTCTGATTTACAGTGTGGTCAGCGAAGAACCAGACACTGAATGTGATTATTGTAAAGTGCCCCAGACACTGGTATTCCTGGGCCAATAAACTGTTCCTTTTGCTAATTAAGGAATTTACATTCTAACAAACTACGCTCCTGCTCCTGCTCAGTCGCTAAATCCTGTCCAACTCTTTGCAACCCCATGGATTGTAGCCCACCAGGCTCCTCTATCCCTGAGATTTCCCAGGCAAGAATACTGGAGTGGGTGGCCATTTCCTTCTCCAGGGGATCCTCCCTACCCAGGGATCGAACCAGCTTCTCCTGCATTGGCAGGCGAGTTCTTTACCACTGAGCCATCAGGGAAGCCTCCTGACAAACTATACTTTTCATAAAATTTAGCTGAAACATTTAACCTCATGCCCTTCCACTCCCCACCTACCCAAAAAGCAGGCTGTGACTCATTTTGCATGAGCCACATGATGGCATGTATTTTTCCCCTAAGGAAGCAAATAACCTTTTGTGATATGTTTGTGAATTCATCATAGCTTGATAGTGAAAGGAAAACATATGGATTAGTGGCTTCTCATTGGCATTCCCACATCCCTCTCAAAAGAACCATGAAGAGTAGATACAGTTATTGCCACCGTCAGCAGAGAAACTGGGGCTTGTCAAGGAATGGACCAGTCACAAGAGATTTGAAAACTTATCTGATGATCAAACCTGTCATCTTGACAATCATTAGGTATGCTCTGCAGCTCTTTAAGATGTTTGAGTAGTGAGTGAGCTCTGGACAGTTTTACCCTCACAGCCCCAGTATTCTTCCAGTCTGGGCCAGAGGACATTGAAAGTCACTCTGCCTAACAGATTAAGGTATTAAGTATCTATTATTAAAGGTCTCAAAATGACAAGAGACCATGATAGCTTGGAGAGATACATACAGAAGAGACAGTGTGAATTAAAGTGTCTTTCCCAAGGAGCCTGAGAAACATGAACCCATTCCTGGTCAATAGACCTTATCTGACTTGCTTTTTTAAGCAGACAGCCCACTCTGAGCTGTTTTACAGAATACAGTGAGTGTTTACCTGGACACGGGTTTATTAAGATGAGTCACTGAATTACAAGGCATACAGACGAAGGAAAATCCGAGTCGTTACTACACCCGTTCAAGTGCACCCCACTCTCTCATTCACGCACATGTGCTAACCCAACAATTTCAATCCTGTCTCTCATTTTAAAGCCTTACTCATACACTCACACACATGACCACACCAGCACCATGAGTGCTGGAAACTTCTTTGTTCTCCTCCTTGTTGGGTTTCTACCATTCCGCCAGTTCCTGGCATTTAATGTAAATTCAGTAACTATTTACCAAATGAATTCATTAACAGTGGACCCAGAGGTGAATCAGTCAGTTTTATGGAGATTTAAGATGCTTCCTAAGATGACTGTTAAACCTACGTTTCAAAGAATTGATAGATTGAAAAGAATTGATCCTTTGAAAATATCAGACAAGTGTACTTAAGATTTATCGCTGCCTCGAGGAGAGACTAAAACAGATTAGACTCGTTACATGAATGCAAGGATAAATGGAAATATGTGGGAAGGATTATTCATACAGCATGAGTTCTCCTGAGCGGGTTGCACCATAGGCCCAGACCTACCTCATAAATGAAGAGTTGGCTGAAGTAAAAGGAAAGATAAGGAAAGCCTTGTAGTCCTTCCAGTTTCCCCACCGCTGCCTCACCGTCACCTACTGTGTCACACATAATTGGCTTAGGAGACATGGAAGGGGAGAGGTTCTAATTACAGAGCAGGTAATGATGCAAAAAATAATGACTCCAGAGCCTCTTGCATTGTGTGGTTTCCATTTTACAGTTTTAATAAAGAGAATGTGATGTTCATCACAGCCACATCCAAATTCCTTCAAGATGATAGAAACGTACCACAACCTGACATGCCAGAATTTCGCTCGGCCAGCCTGTGTACCTGTGCTCCCGCTGAACCCCTGGCCTCTCCCTTCCCTGCCATGGATTTCTTCTCTGTTTTAAGCTATGTCAACCATCTCATTGCATTTTTGGTTCTTAAGCATACAGTTCTCTGACTTTATTTGTTTCCTCCCAATCCTTTATTACTTCCAAAATATTATTACCCACCCAATTTTCTCTATTTGTCATCTTCCAACTAGTTCATGGTTCCTGTGTGCCTTGCCAGTGTCCTAGTGGGTACAGATTCTAAGACTGTACCTCTTCGACAAATTCCTGCAAGTCATATTCCTTTCATAAGGTTTTATGTGATAATGAAGTCATTAATTCTGAAGCCGTCTTATTTTTCCCTCCATTGCCTCTTTTTCTCTTAATGTCCCTGCCTCTAAGCTCAAATATCCCTAGTGGCCTTGTAAGTATTCTTTTTCCCCCGAGTGTCTTATTGTTCAGAACATCACCCTGAAAAGAAGAGCTCAACTTCCCTCTGGCTCCGTGCTCCCGCTCAAGACTGAGCAAGAAGTAGGAGTGAACAAACACAGGAGATATTCAATTTATCAGGAACTTTCTGGCAAAGGACCCATGGTCTGAGACAGTGAGAGTATAGAATTCCTCTCTGAGGACCTTTAGAGTTGGGAAAAAAACTCAAAATATCTGGAATAATTTATGTGGGATGCAGTGGAGCAGCAAAAACCTGGAGATGCCGTCTCTATTTTCCCAGCTTTCTAGAGAAGTGTTGCAAGACACAGCGCGTTCTTACTACAGAACACCCACTGATGATACAGGTCTCAAACTCACTTTTTTGTAAAAAAATAAAAATTTCAGTCTGCCCGGAAATTGAATGGGAGATAAGGTACCTCATGTTTTCTCAAACTGGACATTTCCTATAAGGATGAATATTTTGTGAAGTAATGATTCCAGGGCTCTAGGTCTGAGAGCCCTACTTCTTTTCTGCTTCATTCCCCACAAACTCATCAATAAGCCAGGTCCCTCTTCCCAAAACTATCCTGCTGGATAAAACTTCCACAGTCAAATGACACTCTGATTCAGAAAATATATGAAAATATACACTGCTTAATGTTAAAATAAAAAGCATTTTTGTTCTTTATATGAGTGCATTCTAAATCTTAGGGTCTTGGTGAACTCCAAAAGCTAGTGTGCTGAAATGCTGAATCACACTCTTTAGGAAGAGCCAGATACAAGCTTTAGAAAGCCTCCCTGCTCGCTCATGGCTTTCCTGATGGCTCAGACCATAAAGAATCTGCCTGCAATGTGGAGCTGCATCTCTGGAAATGTCATCAGGAACCCCTTCAGTTGCTCTACCACGACTCTTAGAAGTGAGGAAGGTCTCCTTTGGAGGGAGAAGACTTCCGTGGCTTCTTTAAAAGGCGAAGCGTGTACTGTGGACTTGAACACTTACAGTTCACTTCTGAAACACCTCTCTAGCTACAAGCATATACCCAGGTTGCATCAAAAGAACTGAAAAGGACCATCTCTCTAACTGACTTCCTGCAAAGCAAAAAGTGTTGGGCTTTATTTATAAACCCTAAATTCCCTTTGTAAGCCAGAGTCTTTCTCAGCACCACTAGTTGAGAAAAATATGACTTTAGTCTTTAATTATGAATTAACCTGGCATGGGAACTCACTTGCTTTTTATGACTGAAATAAAGGTAGCTAAATTTTTATTGCCTTAATTGTTCTAGAATAGTAGCCAGTACAAAATAGCATGAAATATAATTTTCTAGATTGTACTCCCATCCTTTGATTGATTGTGCTCAGGTCTGAGACATTTCAAAAGTGCTTCTTTATTGCTTATTTCACTGATTTCCATTTTGGGTTACAAATTAGAACACCCCCACCCCCCCACCCCCCACACACACATAGCATATGTTTGTGTAATTATAATTTCTTGGTCCATAATCTCAAAATAATTTTCTAATTTGAATCAGAAGCTACTAAATTCAAAACTAAGGAGGGTGGTGGAAAAAGGAAATTAAAATTGTTTGAGCCTTTCCATTCAATGCAAAGTGAGGATTTGGAGGGCAAGTCAGGTGTGTTCAAGTAAAATGCATGTAACAGCAAAGTTTGCCCTCTAGGTATACAGCTGTAAGAATTTTTCCAAGTCCACTGTAGCATAACCAGCCCCACAGTTAAGATCTAGAAGGTTCTCTCATATCCTTTTACCCCTCTCCCCAGCCTCTGCTCTTGGTAAACACTGATCTGTTTCCTGTTCCATAGATTTGCCTTTTCCAGGAGGTCGGTATAAATGAAGTAGCAGGATTTAGCCTTTGAAGCATGCGTGGTATCAGAAGAAACAGGGGTGTTTGACAAACTCTGGGAATCACAGGCGGCAGAGAAAGGAGATTCTGGAAAGGAAACTAAACAGTAGTGGACAGATAAGTGGAGTGCAAACATTTTATCATTTAAACAAAGGGAGGTGGACATGGCAAGAAGAATGGAAGGAACAGAGACTGTGACAGAGAATGAGATAAAATAGTGGGAAAGGAGAGGGAGAGAGGGGGATGGAGATGGGGGAAGAAGGCAGAGGGTGGGGGGCAAACCCCCATTTCCCAATGTAGGCAAATCTTTCACAAGTTACATTTCTCCCTTTCTCTGAACACCCATGACATGTTCCTTGTCTTTTTTATGGTTCCCAGGTAGCCTCAACTAAATTATGGAGTCCCCCTCTGTGTGTTGACCCTCACTAACAGCCATGTGAATCAGAGTTGGGATGATTCATCTGCTCAATCAGACTCTAAAGTCCTAAATGGCAAGATTTTTAAAAATTTGCCTTTGTATCCAGTATAATGCTAGCACAAGTCCCAGTAGGAGGATGCTTAGCAATGCTTATCACCTGTCTGAATAAATGAATTGACCAATTAAAGGTGCAGACAGAAAGCCTGCTTTAAAAAGCAAGCTTGCACCAGATTTTCATAGTCCATGTCATTATAAATGTATATAGAAGATGGATGGAGAAGTTGTGATATCTATGTATAATGGAATAATATTTAGCCATGAAAAATGAGGAAATCCTACCATTTGAGCACAAGTACCTTGAGTACCTTGAAAGCATTATGCTAAGTGAAGTAAGTTGGAGAAAGACAGATACTGCATGATCTCTTTATATATGGAATCTAAAACAAAAGCAAACAATCTCAGAGAAAAAGAGCAGACTTGTGGTTGCCAGAGGCAGGGTTTGGGGAGAAAAGGGAATTGGACAAATTTGGACATAAAGGTACAAACTTCCAGTCATATAGGGATGCAGTGTGCAATTAACACTGCTTAACAATACACGAGAGAAGCACTAAGAGTTTAAACCCTGAGACTTCTCACCACAAGGAGAATTTTCAATCTTTTTTTCTTTTCTTTTATATTGTATCTATGAGATGATGGATGTTAGCTGGACATATTGCAGTGATCACTTCGAAATATACTTAAATCAAACTATCATGCTGTACACCTGAAACCTATAGAGTGCTGCAGGTCAATTACTTCTCAATAAAACAATGGGAAACAACATTTCACATTTCTCAAACCCTCCATGTTGCTTAATCTTTCTCCTCTTGGTCAATTTCTGTCTCATGTAAACATTCAATAACTGTCAAATCAGAACACAGTAGAGAGGGATAAATACCACACATAGATAAGTACACCTCTGAGAAAATTGAATCGTTATGGTTTGTGGACTATGAAATTATGTACCACCACCAGGCATATGCCACAGAGCTCCATGCAATGCCTTTCCAATAAGGCGTCATTAACTTCCAGAACTCGGTGAATGGAGCCCACTGCAGATGGCCATTTGTTTTGATGTTCTCCAATTACATTGTATTATTGATGCATTCATGGAAGTGATGCCACTGGCTTACCATCCGGTAGCCAGGCGCTAGAGGCTTCAGCTCATAGATGGCTGCATGTCATGGGCTTGGAGTGATACGTCTGCAAGCCGAGGGACACTGAAATTGACAGCAGCCACCAGAAGCTGGAACGAGGCAAGGAAGGAATCTCCAACCTCTCCTCCTTCAAAGAGAGCGAGACCCTGCTGACACCTTGATGTCAGACTTCTAGCCCCCAGAACTATGATAAAATACGTTCCTGTTGTGCTAAGCCACCCAGTTTGTGGTACTTTGCTACTGCAGATCTAAGAAACGAAGAGAATTCACAGAAAAGCACCAAAATCATGATGTGACCATCCACACAGTGGTGGAACCACTGAAGGAACAACTGCTACAATTGTAGCAATATTGTATCAATCACATATCAAAGAAAGCATCTCAGCTTTTAGACAAGAGGGAAAAATCCCACAAACAGGATGGCATGTATCTTAGCATAATTTTTCACTGGTGAAATCAGCACTATTCATGAAAGAGTTCCAGAGCCCACTGCCTTGACATGAGGTGTAAGAGCCAGCAGGCTGGTAAGTGCATGCAGTCTCATGCCTGGAGCTGATCTGGGCCATGTTTTAAATCCCCATCCCCTGTCGCCTTCTCTGTCCCCTGCCCCCACTCACCACTTTGCCCCTACTCACCTCATCTTCCTCCTGCTTCCCCGCTACCAACTACAAAGAGAAGACTTTTTCTGATCTTCCTAGAAGTTTGGTCAACCCTGCCAGATACAATTGCATTCATCTCAGAACTAGCTTTCATGCCAAGGGCTTGTCAGAATGTGTAAGACAGAATGGAGGTGCCTCTGCACTTACGAATATCTCCATGACATTTTTATTTTTATTTTTCTCCTGCTTGCTAATAATGCCTTCCCTTTGGGAGGATTTCCATCTGATAACTGCTTTAATCATCATTACCCATGCTATGGAGAAGGAAATGGCAACCCACTCCAGTCTTCTTGCCTGGGAAATCCCATGGACAGAGGAACCTGGTGGGCTCCAGTCCACGGGGTCGCAAGAGTCAGACACAGCCTAGCAACAAAACCACCACCACCACCACCCATGCCATAGGAAGATGAACACAAAATGTGGCTGCGATAGAAACACTCAGTCTGTAGTCACAAATACTTGTGGCCCCTACCACATACAAGTCAAATTGCTGGGGGCTTCCCTGACCTTTGCTGAATGACCGAAGTCAGGGGTCAGTTCACAGAGGCAATCAGAACTTCACAGATGCTGCACTCCTGTAGTTGAGATCACCTACTTTTCCTTTCCTTCCCCTCCCAATTGCCTGACTCTTCAGCTTTTTAAGTTTTGGTTTTTTTTTTAATGTGGACCATTTAAGTCACACTGTTTGTACTTTGTTCTAGGGGGCCTAGGAAACAATACACTTCCCAGCGTTTCTGATGCTATTTAGGCTTCAGCATAAAATGGTGCTAAGCCCTTGGTTATCAAGCAAATGATAAGACTAATGATTGATGACTTCAAGGCTGTTCACCTCCTCTTCATCCTTGGTATTGAAATGAGACCAAATTGACTCTTGCCATTCTCTTGCTTCCCTGGGGGCTCAGCCATAAAGAATCCACCTGCCAACACAGGAGCCTCAGGAGCCGAGGGGTGTTGGGTTCGTTCCCTGGTTGGGGACGATCCCCCTAGAGAAGAGCCTGGTAACCCACTCCAGGATTCCCGCCTGGAGAATCCGCTGGCGGGCTACAGTCCACAGGGTCACAAAGAGTCAGACACGACTGAAGTGACTCAGCAGACAGGCAGGTCATTCTCTTGCTCAAAATACTGGACGATTATCACCTAAGTTTAGAACAGAGTCCAAAATCTTGAGCTTGAGTCTCTTAGGACCCACTCTTGCTCTTCAAATGCACCTCTTACTGCACTGCCTCGGACCCTTTCCTGAACACTGGAATCTCCCCACCCTTGACCCCCAAAGCCGTCTGCTCTCTGGGACTTGACCCCACAATGTCCCTCATCAGAACTGCCCTTTTTCTCCCATCTCCACTGGTCAGATCCGGTTCACATGCCATTGCCTGAGTGATGGCTTTTATAATCTACTTTTCCAAACAAGCCTTTTCATCTCTCTGCTTCATAAGACTGTATGTATACATACTGGTATCATAATATGCTCTGTGTTATAGTAAATTGTGTACATTTGCCATCTCAATTAGATTCCAAACTCCTTAAGGCTTTTCATTTTTGCACATGCTGTCTTATCTTGCATAGAAACTGGCATATCACATAGTATTTGTTAGGTTGAAATGGGAAAAAAAAAATGTGGGTTGTCTCTGTAAGATTCGATACCTACATGTTAGTGAAGTAGCATCTATCCTCTTTATGAAAAGATACTCACTGACATTTTCCCACTCAGGTCAAGTCTTTCCAGTAAGTAACCAAGCAATAGATCACTCATGAGAGAAAGCAATACTCACACAGCTGTTTGTCTTTAGTAACATGATCATTCTGGAGGCATCCATTCCCCAAACACCTAAGATATACATAGCTCTTCCTTTTTAGCAAATTATCAGAAATGTTCACCTAAAAATAGAGAATGGGATATCTCATATGCTAAGCTCTATAGAAACCTTGGAATTCTTTCATGAACATCATGAACACACGATGGACACAATCTGATACTTGTTTTTGTGACTAACGGCAACAATTCAATAAGGCTAGATATCGATTGACTAGTAGAATGCCATTTTATAGAATTCTTTTATTTCTTTAAGAATTTCAAGCTTTCTGTATTATTGCGTGTAGCTGATGAACTGGACTTGATAGACTTCCTCCTGAAGTTGTACTTTTGCTTCTGGGTTTAGGAGTTTATGCTGGCTCAGCTCATGGGCACTATATTTCAAATGCTCAAAGTAAAAGATTCTCATACAAGAAGTACTTTATTATCTTTCTGGAAAGGATGAACATTGAAAATAACTGTGTAAAAAAAAATAAATAAAATAAAATAACTGTGTGCAAAATTCACACGATGACTAGGTAAGGTTGAGGAATAAGCATTGACAAATATGCTTTCAAAAATAAACTCTTGAATTAGCACTTTTATTATGAAACCTAGTGCCCAATATGAACCAAATAACATTATCTGCAAAACTAAAAATGAATTTCCAAAACAAAAAGGCAATCTAACATAAGTCATGCAAATTCTAGAAACATGAAATGGTATGTGAAAAGGAACATTTGTCCTGGTTTGCTGTAATAAAACCATGGACTATAAATTATGACCAATTCAGAATGGCTCTGAAGTCAGTTTTTAATTACTGAGTGATCTGACCTAAAATTTCTGTAGTTCTTCCTTTTCAACATCTGCATGTATCAGTTTAGAATTGCATCTATGCTTACAAATTTAGAACTGCACTCTATTTCTGCCTAACACTTATTTCCAAGGAAATTAAAATTTGGGGCATATCCTACATCACTCTTTCCACCAGCACTCCCAATAGACTATATAATATTAGGAGTTTAGCCTTTAATGTTGACCCTCTTGAAATTGAAAAGTGAAAGTGTTAATCTCTCAGTTGTGTCCAACTCTTTGTGACCCCATGGACTGTAGCCTGCCAGGCTCCTCTGTCCATGGGATTTCCCAGGCAAGAATACTGGAGTGCATTGCCATGCCCTCCTCCAGGGGATATTCCCCACCCAAGGATGGAACCCAGGACTCCTGCATCAAAGGCAGATTCTTTACTGTCTGAACCATCAGGCCACTACTATTGTTTTTCTAAAGCACTGTAAACATCCTACACCTAAATCCTTTGTTATACATTCTCATGTTACTCAGAGACAAAACAGCGACAAAAAAATATCAGCATCAGGCCTCCCCCTCCCCCACCTGAATCCCACCCCACGTTAGGGACTCAGAAAAGAATCAAATCCCAGTACTTCCAGTGGAGTCACACCTGTCTTCTTCAAGATATCTTAGAGTTGCAGTGTGGACATGGTTTTGCTTCAGGTGTACAGTCTTTGCAAAATACATCTTATTTATTCCAGTTGACTAACCTAAGGATCAAACAATATCATAGCTTTAGAGCATCAAACTTAACTATTTAATTTCATCCCTTTTGTGATGATTTCCAACTTTAGTTTTCATCATTATCATCACAAGATGTTGATGTTCGTAGGAAGGTAGTAAAAGAGGGAAATATTGGTTAGATTTGAAATATGTCCAGCCAGCAGGATAAATGCTAATGCCTCAAAGCCTTATCTACCTATGGGGTTAGTTTCTAGAGATATTGAATGCTTGGTTCCAGTTTTCTTAAATAATGGACTATTGGCTTTACAGAATCCTGGGAACATACTTGTTCAACCTCTACCCATATCCATCAAGTTTTTCTGTCCCAAGGAGTGTTTGAGAAACAAAGCAGAAACTAGGCATCCATCGTCTCTTGAGAAGCTTAGGGCTAATAGAAGGATTAAAGTAGAAATAGATGCAGATATTATTACAGTCATAATGATGCTTAAAGGAAATTACTGTTCAAAAATGGTTTTAGTATAAACATTCTTTGTGGATCGTATTGATCTGCAAAGATTAGTGATCTTGCCGACGAGCTGTTGTAAGAGCCGGAAGGGCCATCCTCATCACTAAGTATTTTATATGCATGTTGATGTTGTTTAGTCACCAAGTCGTGTCCAACTCTTTGCAACCCCACACACCGTGGCCCACCAGGCTCCCCTGTCCATGGGATTTCCCAAGCAAGAATACTGGAGTGGATTGCCATTTCATCCTCCAGGGGATCTTCCTGACCCAGGGATGGAACGGGCGTCTCCTGCATTGGCAGGTGGGTTCTTTACCGCTGAGCTAGCAGGGAAGGGTTCCCTTGATATGTTAAGACAAAAAAAGAAAAATCAGCGCCATGCTTCTTCAGCTTTGCTGTAAACACAAAAATTTCTGCTGCCCATCTTTTCTACTTTTTCTTTTCAGTGAGAATAAAAATATATCTTTTTAACAAAATAAAAAGCATCGAAGTGTAAGATAACCAAATTATCTGAAAATAAATCAAAATGAAAAGAATGAAAAGCATACAAATTACTGAAAATTAGAAGTAAATAAACTGCTTTGCAAATACTGGGAGTTCAGATGAACAAAACAGAATTGGTATCCTGAAATGAACATATGGTGTCTTACCCTTTAATAAATTAGTGTTAGTATCAACAGCAAAAAAGAGAGTGGATGCTTACTCAAAATCAAAGCCAAACTACACACTAGAAAAAATACTCAGAGCAGCACAAAAAAAGACTAAGAATTTGCTGTTGTCACTGTTGTTCAGATGGGAAAAATAGTTAAGTGTCAACCTAAGCACCTCTTAAATAGTACCTGAAAGTGAAGTGAAAGTGAAAGTTGCTCAGTCCTGTCTGACTCAACTCTTTGCAACCCCAAGGACTATACAATCAATGGAATTCTCCAGGCCAGAATACTGGAGTGGGTAGCCATTCCCTTCTCCAGGGGATCTTCCCAACCCAGGGATCGAACCCAGGTCTCCTTCATTGCAGGCAGATTCTTTACCAGCTGAGCCACCAGGGAAGCCCCTAAATAGTACATGTGAAAAGTATTATTGGGTTAGATACAATATATATATAATCTAGGTAAATAACAGAATTACAGAATTTTCCCTTTCTTGAAGAATCCTCTTTTCACAAAAACATCATTAAATGAGTTCAAGAAAATAGCACACAGAGTTTTAACAGAGAAACCTCAGGATTCATTAAATCTCTCCTATATTTAAGGCCTATAACCAAGTAGATATAATCCCAAACAGAATAGGGACTCCATCAGCTACCTCACACACACACAAAAAATAATAATTTATGGGAAAATGTATCTCAACACCATGGTTCAGTTCAGTTCAGTTCAGTTGCTCAGTCATGTTCAATTCTCTGCGACCCCATGGACTGTAGCACCCCAGGCTGCCCTGTCCATCACCAACTCCCGGAATTTACTCAAACTCATGTCCATTGAGTCGGTGATGCCATTCAACCATCTCATCCTCTGTTGTCCCCTTCTCCTCCTGACTTCAGTCTTTCCCAGCATCAGGGTCGTTTCCAATGAGTAAGTTCTTTGCATCAGGTGGCCAAAGTACTGGAGTTTCAGTTTCAGCATCAGTCCTTCCAATGAATACTCAGGACTGATCTCCTTTAGGATGGACTGGTTGGATCTCCTTGCAGTCCAAGGGGCTCTTCAAGAGTCTTCTCCAACACCACAGTTCAGAAACATCAATTCTTTGGGGCTCAGCTTTCTTTATAGGCCAGCTCTCACATACATACATGACTACTGGTTTCTCTCAAGGAAATTTAGGAAACACAAGAAAATATCAGTCATATGCCTTTTCTGCTATAAACATGCTTAATTGTGCTGATCTCTGAATCTAGATCTGCACCTCTCTAAAAATATGAAAACTGTTATGTACAAATGCTACCAAGAAACTAGTAGGGAGTAGGAATAGAACTGAAAATATGTACATGTGTGTACACAGAGGTGAGTTTTACTTTAAAGTAAGAAGCATTATATATATGTATTTTTTCTTTTTCTTCTATTTAAACTACTTTATTAAGATATGATTGACACATATAAAGCTGTACAAATTTAACATGTCCAACTTGAGAATTTGGAGACAAGTTTCTCTCCCTCTTAGTCGCTCAGTCATGTCTGATTCTTTGTGACCTCATGGACTGTAGCCCTCCAGGCTCCTCTGTCCATGGGATTTCCCAGGCAGGAATACTGGAGTTGGTTGCCATTTCCTTCTCCAGGGAATCTTCCTGACTCAGGGACTGAACCTGAGTCTCCTGCTCGGCAGGTGAATTCTTTGCTACTGGGCCACCTGGGAAGCCCCATAGAAGCAGTGCAAGGTTAAATCTTAGTTCCCATATGTACTGGCTCTTGGTCCTTAAAGAAACTATATAAACCTCCTTCAGGAACTTCACTCTCTCTGTCAGTAAAATTTAAATAAGATATCATTATGTCAGTATCATAAGGTTATCATATGGATCAGTTAAAAAAACATGTTTTATGACATAAACACCAGATACATATTAGTATTAAAAGTTTAAATATTGTGATATATATATATCCATGCCATATATATATATATGTATCTCATAAATGATTGGATCATCCAAAAGTAATGATGAAAGGAAATGGGCTTTTTTTGAGCCTTGCAAAGGAATAACAGACTGCAGCACTGGGGATATGCATGACCTTGTGAAAGCACATAGAAGAAAAAGCCAAAACATACTTTGAAGAATCCAGAATCAGAAGCAGACCTAATCCTTCCATCATTTCATTTTGTCAATGAAAATGGACTAAACATGGCAAACATGTCTTATCAGTACTAGCCACTGTTTTTAGTGATTATGGTATTAAAAGCAGCAGTAATAGAGGTATTAACGAGGTAGGGGTGACAAATAAAAAAAGAGGCTCATGTTCAAATGTGTAAACACGTATCAATACTAACATAATCTGATCGAAATTTGAAGCAAGTTAATAGTTGCAAATCTATACTATAAACAAAAACTATGACTTTACACATGAATAAAGGAAAATCAGTGTCAGTTAAGTTGGAAAATGTAGGAAAAGTTGGAAAATGTAGCTTCAAAATCTTAAAGTGACCTGGTCAACGAGATCTGAGCACACACTATGTACAACTCTGTTCTGAATATAGGAAGACCACAACTTAGATAAGAAATAACATCCAGTTCTGGCAAAGAGGAAGGGAAAAGACACTCGCACATATTTCTGGTGAATAAGTGAATGATTATATCTTTAAAAAATTTCTGGAAATATCATTTTTAACTAAAAATACACATAACTTTTGACTTGGTGGTTGCCCTTTTGAAAGCTGATCTCCAGAGAAAAGCCCAAAGAAAGATACATGTGTAAGGATATTTATTGTAGTATTTTTATATAGTAGAAAGACAGCAGCAACTATGACAGATCTGGGAAAATCTGATATCCAACATCATGGAAATAGATAACAAGCTTGAACATTAAGAATAATGAGCCAGGTCTATATATGCTAACCTGGAAGGAAGTCCATGATATATTGCTAAATGGAAAAAGGAAGTGGGAGAGATCTGAGGAATTGTTTGAGCATCTGATTATTAACTGTTGCTTTAGAAAGCTTTTTATTATATGCAGTAGCTGCTTGATTTTTTAATTGGATAAAAGCAAACAGTTTTGAAAAATGGCATAGAAAGTATCGTGATGACTTTGAGTTTGCATTCAAGTAACTTAAAATAAGTAAGATAGACTTTTGAATAGTTCACTCAAAGACCAGTTGAAAAGGAAGAGCCCTTCATAGGAAGCATCTCATGTGAGCAAAGCACATAGAAACACCATGGGAAGCCGTGGAATGATTAAAAGTAAACCAGAAAGGATTTAGGTAGAATGGGTGAAACTGGTTGTACCCTTCCAAGAATATTCTAGAGGCTGGGAACTGTTGACGAGGTGAAATTAAACTGGATTATGAGATTTCTTGCTTCCAATTTGTTCTGACCCATTGATCGGCTCTGATCAACATACCACTGGTTCACACCCAACTTGAATTTTGGGGACTCACTAGCCCATTGAAATGCCTGATTATAGAACATTTTGTTGAAATTTTGTACATGTAGCTTCAGAGTGTTAAAATGACCTGGAGGGGCATGTATCTTTTTGAACTAATCTTTTTGTTTTTGTTTTCAGATGTATACTCAGGAGTGAAATTGCTGGCTCATATAGTAGTTCTATTTTCAGTTTCCTGACATGCACCCCAATGTCCCCAGCAGCATCATTATAATTGCCAAGATATAGAAGCAATCTAAGTGTCCAAGGATAGGTGAATGGATAAAGAAGATGTGATACCTACATTATATATTAATACAGTGGAACACTACTCAACTCTAAATTTTTTTTTTTGACTATCTAAGCAACATGGATAGATTTATAGGACTTTATTCTAAGTAAGTCAGTTCAGTTCAGTTCGGTCACTCAGTCGTGTCTGACTCTTTGCAACCCCATGAACCGCAGCATGCCAGGCCTCCCTGTCCATCACCAACTCCCGGAGTCCACCCAAACCCATGTCCACTGAGGCAGTGATGCCATCCAACCATCTCATCCTCTGTTGTCCCCTTCTCCTCCTGCCCTCAATCTTTCCCTGCATCAAGGTCTTTTCAAATGAGTCAGCTCTTCGCATCAGGTGGCCAAAGTATTGAAGTTTCAGCTTCAACATCAGTCCTTCCAATGAACACCCAGGACTGATCTCCTTTAGGATGGACTGGTTGGATCTTCTTGCAGTCCAAGGGACTCTCAAGAGTCTTCTCCAACACCACAGTTCAAAAGCATCAATTCTGCAGCGCTCAGCTTTCTTCCATCCAACTCTTACATCCACACATGACCACTGGAAAAACCATAGCCTTGACTAGACGGACCTTTGTTGACAGAGTAATGTCTCTGCTTTTCAATATGCTGTCTAGGTTGGTCATAACTTTCCTTCCAAGGAGTAAGCATCTTTTAATTTCATGGTTGTAATCACCATCAGCAGTGATTTTGGAGCCCTCCAAAATAAAGTCTGACAAAGACAAATATTCTATCATAACTCTTATATGTATAATCTAAAAAAATAAAATACAACAAACTAGTGAATATGTAATAACAATGAAGAAGAAGATCCACAGATACAAACTAGTGGTTGCCGGTGGGGAGAGAAAAAGGGGGTGGTAATATAGAGGGAAAGAGACTAAGAGGTACAAACTGTTAGGTGTAAAGTAAGCTGCAAGGATGCGTTGTACAACATGGGGAATACAGCCAATATTTTATAATAACTGTGCACGCGTGTGTGCTACGTTTCTTCAGTAGTGTCCGACTCTGCAGCCCCATGGACTCTAACCTGCCAGGTTCACCTGTCCATGGGACTCTCCAGGCAAGAATACTGGAGTGGGAAGCCATGCCCTCTTCCAGGGGGTCTTCCTGACCCAGGGATCGAACCCACTTCTCCTATGTCTCCTGTATTGGCAGGCGGGTTCTTTACCACTAGCACCACCTGGGAAGCCCTATAACATCTATAAAAGGAATATAACCTTTAATGGCTATAGGGGTGCACCTATAACTTATGTAATATTGCCCATCAACTATAATTCAATAGAAATACTATAAAAAATAAAATAGCCTAGGAGAGAATAAAGACATTAACACATCTAAATAAATTTTGCTGAGCTGTATTCTAGATATGTTGAAAAAACAATTCACCAGTAGAAAAAAAAAAAAAAAAAAGGTCATTACCAGTCCATCTTGAAAATCCCAGGACTCAGCTACACATGGCACATGTGTGGGGATCACAGTGTAGCACTATGCAAGCTAATCTGTGTATGATCTCTGTCTCAAGTAACAGAATAGCTGTCTTTGTGAGGTTCTGATTTCCAAAATTACCCCCATGCAGACCTGAACATCATTCAGAAAATGGCTTAGCATCTTCAAAATTGCTTTCACAGAAACAGATGGCAATAATAAACACCCAGGGACCTTCCATGACACCTCCGAAAATCTTTTCCATAGTTTGGGGTGGGATTTTCTTGTTCTGGTTCACGGAACTTTCTTCTGGACCAAGGAAACAAGCTTAGTGATTAAAGCAGGAAGTCATGACAAATAAAGCATTTTTTATTTGTATTTCAATCCCCCGTTTGTGACAAAGTTGGTGATCAATCACTTCGGTTCAGTTCAGTAACTCAGTTGTGTCCAACTTTGCAACCCCATGGACTGCAGCACGCCAGGCCTCCCTGTCCATCACCAACTCCCGGAATTTACTCAAACTCATGTCCATTGAGTTGGTGATGCCATCCAACCATCTCATCCTCTGTCATCCCCTTCTCCTCCTGCCTTCATCTTTCCCAGTATCACAGTCTGTTCCAATGAGTCAGGTCTTCACATCAGGTGGCCAAAATATTGGAGCTTCAGCTTCAGCATCAGTCCTTCTGAAGAATATTCAGGGTTGATTTCCTTTAGGATGGACTGGTTGGATCTCCTTGCAGTCCAAGGGACTCTCAAGAGTCTTCTCCAACTCCACAGTTCAAAAGCATCAATTCTTCAGTGCTCAGCTTTCTTTATAGTCCAACTCTCACATCCATACATGACTACTAGAAAAACCACAGCTTCGACTAGACCAACCTTTGTCAGCAACATAATGTCTCTGCTTTTTAATATGCTACCTAGGTTGGTCATAGCTTTTCTTCCAAAGAGCAAGCATCTTTTAATTTTATGGCTGCAGTCACCATCTGCAGTGATGTTGGAGCCCAAAAATATAAAGTCTGTCACTGTTTCCATTGCTTCATTCCAGTGCTTTCATCCAGCCCGGCATTCCACATGATATACTGTATATAAGCTAAATAAGCAGGATGACAATATACAACCTTGACATACTCCTTTCCAGATTTGGAACCAGCCCATTGGTCCATGTCCAGTTCTAATGGTTGCTTCTTGACCTGCATACAGATTTCTCAGGAGGCAGGTAAAGTGGTCTGGCATTCCCATCTCTTTAAGAATTTTCCAGAGTTTGTTTTGATCCACACAGTCAAAGGCTTTGCCATAATAAAGCAGAAGTAGATGTTTTTCTGGAACTTTCTTGCTTTTTCTATGATCCAATGGATGTTGGCAATTTGATCCTAAAAGATGATGCTGTTAAAGTCCTGCACTCAATATGCCAGCAAATTTGGAAAACTCAGCAGTGGCCACAGGACTGGAAAAGGTCAGTTTTCATTCCAATCCCAAAGAAAAGCAGTGATGATCAACAAATATTTTATAAACAGTAAGTGAACTTTATAATGAAAATCTCTGGGCTTTCTTGGGGACTCAGTGATATGGAATCTGCCTGCCAATGCAACAAATACGGGTTCCATCCCTGATCCAGGAAGATCCCACATGCCGTGGAGCAAGTAAGCCTGTGTGCTAGAGCCAAGGAGCCACAGCTGCTGAGCCCACGCACTGCAGCTACTGAAGCCATTAAGCCCTAGAGCCCGTGCTCTGCAACAAGAGAAGCCTGCAAACCACAACTGGAGAGTAGCCCCAGCTCTCCACAACTAGAAAAGCCGGGGCAGCAGCAGAAACCCAGCACAGCCCAAAAATAAAAATACATAATAATTTATTTTTAAAAAAGAAAGAAAACCTCTGAAGCATAGACACCTTTCAAAGATACAACAAAAATGTGGAATACTAAAACCAAAAAAACCCCAAAAAGTCTATTTAAAAAAAATTAGAAGAAATAACTTGTACCTGTGTGATAGTAAACAAGGGCTTCCCAGGTGGCACTAGTGGTAAAGAAACCCCCTGCCAATGCAGGAGACATACGAGATGTGGGTTCGATCCCTGAATCAGGAAGATCCCCTGGAAAAGGGCGTGGCAACCCACTCCAGTATTCTTGCCTGGAGAATCCCATGGACAGAGGAGCCTGGGGGACTACAGTCCATTGGGTTGCAAAACGTTGGACAGGACTGAAGTGACTTAGCAATATCAAACAATTTGGGAATACCTCTAAGACCTGGTAGCAACAGGCAATAATTATTTGTGTAGTGACTTCATAAATTAACTCACTTGTCAAAAGCTATATTTTTCATATTTTACACTTTAAGCCAATAATCAGATGACTAACATTTAAGACTTCCTAAATTTGTTAATCACTTACTTCTAAACAATAGAAGGTGTGAGATAGTCTACAGCGATCAGAAGAATTGGGGCTTTGAAATCTGTAAAACTTGGTCACATATTTTGGTTCTGAATTTTGTATGACATTGGGCAAGCTCTTTACCTTCAGTTCAGTTCAGTCAGTCAGTCGTGTCCACCTCTTTGCAACCCCAGGGACTGAACCACACCAGGCCTAACTGTCCATCACCAACTCCCAGAGTTTACTCAAACTCATGTCCATTGAGTTGATGATGCCATCCAACAATCTCATCCTCTGTCATCCCCTACTCCTCCTGCCTTATCTTCCTAAACCATAATTTCTTCTTCAATAAGTGGGATGAGTTACTCTCATCTTGCACGTCTTCATTTCATCTCAGACAATGTCAAAATTGTGTGTGTAGACTGACACATCAAATACAACATACAGCAATGGAGCAAAAACAGAGTTCAGGCTGGGTGACCTTAAAACAGAAGATTTATAAACCTCCTGCAAGTGCTCACCTATACCAGAATCAGAATCTCTAGGCGGTAACACTTCGTTTCCTAAGTTCCTTGAGTTAATCCAATGCACATCCACCAAACATTTGAGGACCACTGCCTGGGGGGAGGACAGTCATATATATGTTAGAGTCTTCTCTACTATTTAAAGCGCTTTCAAACATGTTCACTTTATCCAGCTTTTATAAGGCAGGGAGTTAATGGCGTGAATCTGAGCAAACTCCAGGAGATAGTGAAGGGCAGGGAAGGCTGGGGTGCTTAGTCCATGGGGTCGCAAAGGGTAGGACGTGACTGAGGGACTGAACAACAACAGGGAGTTATGCATCCATTCATTTGCCTATTGGGCTTCCCTGGTGGCTCAGCTGGTAAAGAAACCACATGCAGTGCGGGAGACCTGGATTCAATCCCTGGGTTGGGAAGATCCCCTTTAGGAGGGCATGGCAACCCACTCCAGTATTCTTGCCTGGATAATCCTCGTGGACCGAGGAGCCTGGCAGGCTACAGTCCATGGGGTCGAAAGAGTTGGACTGCGCGACTAAGCACATTCATTTATGAAACCACAGGGATTGTCAGGCATTGTGTCAGCTGCTGAGGGTAGAATGGCAAATGAGACCAGACATCCCTTGGTCATAGAGCATGCAGTTTGTGTAACAGGACTTGCTCAAACATTAACTTGAATAAATCTAAAATCACATCATGCTACATGTTAGGGAGTAGACACTCGTCACTATGAAATAGTCATCCTGGTCGAATCGGCAGAGAAACTGGCAGAGAGGTCCACGGACACTTTAAAGCAGCCTCATCAATTGTGACCAGACACAGTCAAATGCTGGATTTCCTTTCTGATGAGCATCCTACCATCAGGGAAGCTTTTCTTATCAAACCCTGGCTTCAGTGTGTGCAGATAACAGAGCAGCAAGTTGCCCAGAGACCCCGTGCCATGAGCTGACCTTGAACTGCTGAGATCTAGGAGTCCCAGGACAGAAGCAGAGATCCCACGGTTGCCCCGAGACAGAGCTTCAAAGCTGCGTCAGGGCCGAGAGGACAGAGAAGCACAGAGTGGCCGGCTGGCCTCCCACAGAACAACCAGACGGTATTCTCAAACACCCACACTTAACTGCAGGGAGACGCGCCCTCTGTGAGAAATTTCGGAGGATAAAATTGTGAGGCTTACCTTTGTACACATCCTTAGACCCAGAAATTCCCCTTCTAGGAACTAAATTTTCAAGCATATGCTCAAAAAAAAAAAAAAAAAATCAACTTTTACTGAGTATTTTATTTTAAAAGGTTAAGAAATCTGAAAGTTAAATGTCTAATAGTGAGCATTTAAGTAAGTATGATCTAGCCATAAACTGCACCCCACTCCAGTACTCTTGCCTGGAAAATCCCATGGACGGCGGAGCCTGGTAGGCTGCAGTCCATGGGGTCGCTGAGAGTCGGACATGACTGAGCGACTTCACTTTCACTTTTCACTTTCACGCATTGGAGAAGGAAATGGCAACCCACTCCAGTGTTATTGCCTGGAGAATCCCAGGGACCGGGGGAGCCTGGTGGGCTTCCATCTATGGGGTCGCACAGAGTTGGCCACGACTGAAGCAACTTAGCAGCAGCAGCAGCAGCCATAAACTGGAGAATGTGCAGCTATTTTAAAAAAAATCATAGGGTGTTTTGAGATATAACAAGCTCACCGCATGAGAATAAATGGAAAAATGTATATTGTTTGTTGTGGATTTATATCAACAGAAGCACAACAGTTCTGTGTGTGTCTCTTGCAGATATGTACAGGTACATACAAATAGACACAGGTAGTGAGCAACTCCACAATTTTGTTTTATTTCATCCTGTTCCCCTTCCCTATGAACATGCATCTATAAGAAGAAGGAGGGAAAAGCCAGGCGTTTGTAAATAGAACAGAGTTTCTTCTGAAGAACCATGTATCTTCTGGCTGACCCAAAGTCTCAGGGACTAAGACCAACACAGCAAGAAGCTTCTCAAAGAACAGTGGCATCAATGAAACTGTGCATACGTGCAAAGTCGCTTCAGTCGTGTCTGACTCTTTGCGACCCTAGGGACTATAGCCCACCAGGCTCCTCTGTCCATGGGATTCTCCATGCAAGAATACTGGAGTGTTGCCATTTCCTCCTCCAGGGGATCTTCCGGACCCAGGGATTGAACCAGCATCTCTTAGGTCTCCTGCATTGACAGGCAGGCTTCCTATCACTAGCACCATCTGGGAAGCCCAGCAATGAAATTAACCAGGACTAATTTTCACATGTGAGAAGGGAGTAAGAACGCAGAGTAACAAGATGTCTTTGAAAAAAGAGGGCATTTCTTTCAGAAACCCAGGAGCAAAGGACATATATTACCGCATTCATAGATCATTAGGCTATTTTAAACTGCTGAAAAATCTTAGTATTGGCACAAAATGGTCATAATAATACAGACATATTTGTTAGGGTAGAATAAATCTGATCCTTAAGCTACACCTGGACTTTAGCTCGGGATTTCTTTAAAGACTTCTGTCTCTCTCCATCTTTTCATTTAAAGTAGCTCACTGCTGTCCTGCATACCTTCTTAATTGGGAGAGTTGGATTATGAAGATATACTGCTACATTCTCTTATATGAAGCCAATATGGAGTATCATGACATCACAAAACACAACTTAAGATCCAAGATTCATAAAGGAAGTCCCTCTGGGAGCCCTCAGGTGGTGACAGGTTGACAAGGCAGTGTCTGCACTTGCGGTCGCCTAATGGAGTGACGTAGTACAGTTCACGCCGCGTCTCTGAGCCCCCCGGATGCGGAGGGGAGACACACAGCTTGCCCTTCCAGCTGGTGGCCATCTGCCTAAGTGACAAGTGCCAGATGGGGAGAAGAGACTGAAATGGGGATCAAACATTAAGTAAAAGAGGATTTCTTGGAAAGCAGCCTTGACATCGATTATTCATATGACATTCTAATGTCTTGGAAGTTTCCATCTGAAATATTTGCCTAGGAATAAAAAAGAAGACAGATACATTCCTGGATGAGGATGTCTAGCTGTGCTAGACATGAAATGCTTTGTGCTTCCTGCAGAGAACACGCTGAACTGATTTATCAATGTACTCATTCCATTCAAACTTCCAACTCAGATCAAAGATTCAATAGTTGTTTTTTTGTTTTTTTAATCTCCCTCCCCACAGCCCACAGGAGAGGGAGCACGGTGACTCTCCCCTAATCTCATTCCCAGTTTCTGTTTGTGGCTGAATTCCCCAAAGCTGGTCTCAAATGGACCTCTCACCTGTGGATCGTCTAACACTGGGGATGAGGGATAAGCCAAGGAAAGGATGAAAAACGGTGAGAGCAGGGAGATCCCCCGCCTTCCTCTCAACTTCATCAGAAACCTAAAACCACTCATGTGGTAAAGAGATAAATTCTTTTAAACATGATGGGAGCTGCCTCACCTCTCACCAATTTTCAAGCCATGATTGGGAAGAAAAGCAGGTCATAGAAGAGACCAGAGTAAATAAAAATAGCCTCTTTGCTACCTTCTGCTGATCTCATTTGGAATTACAAGAAAAAAAAAAGTTTTTACTCTAGATCATCACACTTTTCTTTTTGATTTTGACGTTTAGGACAAAGCTGTAAACTCAAATAGCATTTAACTAAAAAGAATGGAAATAATGGACTTCCTTGGTGGCTCAGTGGTTAAGAATCCACCTGCCAATGCAGGACATGAAAGTTTGATCCCTGGGTTTGGAAGATCCCCTGAAGAAGGAAATGGCAAGCCATTCTGTATTCTTGCCCGGGAAATCCCATGGGCAGAGAAGCCTGGTGGGCTACAGTCCACGGGGTCACAAAAGAGTTGGACACAACATAGTGACTAAACAGCAGCAACAGACAGCAGTTGAAATCATAGTGGAGACCATGCTCACAATTTCTAAGAAAAATAGTAAATAATAGGAAAAAAAGTCGAGGAGGCAAGCGTTGAAGTTTTCTGTTAGAGAAGTGTAAATTTTGGATAAAAATATAAAAAGTCATTTTTTTTATTACCATCCAACTTTCTAAGCAAATCCAGATCAATCATGTTACATGAACACGGACTTAAAAGTGGAGTTAAGAACAGAAGTCAGAGCTAAAGAAACTAATTGACAACCATGGATGGTCTTTGATTATCTTTGTCTTTGTCAAAGACTTTGTCAAAGTCTTCTTTATCAGAAAAAAAGCAAGGGAGCTGCTTCTTGCCAGACCCTAGCAAATGCATTTCCGACCTGAAAGGTTATCTCCGGGACAAGTGCATCGGGAGCTTTATGCTCTTCAGCAGTTGTCTCTGCCGTGATGTCCGCTGATACAGTGGTTTGCAGACGTGGTTTTCGTTTAGTCCCCTTTGAATCCATTACCCCATCTGGGTCTATCCAAACACAGGCTGTATCTAAGCCAGCAGTGCAGAGGTGCAATGAAAACCGACACTTCCAAATCCTCCAATTTGACTTCTGACAATCCTCCAACACTTTTCTCAAGTGTTCGATTTGGTTTCAACGTAATTGCTAAAAGAAGCTCCAAGATATTTTCATATATTTCCATTTTTATAATTTATGCCTGTGGCTCATTTTTCATTTGTTTTATAGCTTCTTGTCTTTTCTAGTGTTTTTATGGTGGAAGTGCACACGAGCCCCAAATGGATATACTACAATCCATTTTTGTGAAGGTTTTTTTCCCAAGGAGCTACATCCAAACATTAGCATTCATCTAAGTTTTAAATTCCACCATAGGAAAGGAAGTTCACTTTTGACTCAATGTTCAAGTGTCAGATTTACTTCTATGAAAATAATGGATATCAGAACGCCCTGGAAATCTCTTACAGTTCCTACCGAAACATAAATTATCCATTGTTTATCACACGAAATATACTGGATTGAAAGTATATACAGATGTCTATGTAGCATTGCAAAGTTAAGAAATAAGAACAACAAAAAGGCAAGAGTAATTTTATAGATGGCCAGCTTGTTTGATGTACACCAATTTGAACGGACAGAGGTCAGACGGCATTGTCTATTAAGCAATCGTTCTCTGCATCCGTGGACACAGACACATTCTGTGTGTTCTACAGCAAGAGGAAGAAGTGATGAAATGATGACATCATCCCCATGTAGCTTTCTTGTTTTCATCAGAATACAGTTGTTTTTACAATGCTGTATTAGTTTCTGCTGCACAACAAAGAGAAGAGATGGTTAGATAGCATCACCGACTCAATGGACATGAGTTTGAGCAAACTCCAGGAGACAGTGAAGGACAGGGAAGCCTGGTGCGCTGCCGTCCATGGGGTCACAGAATCAGATACGACTTAGCAAGTGAACAGCAACATACGTATATACCCCCATCCCGCCCTTCTAGGTCATCACAGCTGAGCTCCCTGTGCTTTACAGCAGGTTCCCTCCAGCCAGCTGGTTTACACGTGGTGGTGTATGTATATATATATGTCAGTCTCAGTCCCCCAATTCACACTATCCCCTCCTCCCCATCCCCTTGTCCACACGTCCATTCCCTACACCTGTATCTCTGAAAGCCCTGAAAACATGTTCATCTGTACCATTTTCTATATTCCACATATACGTGTTAATATATGAGATTTGTGTTTCTCTTTCTGACTTACTGAGATGGATAAATTAAAAAACCAGCAACTGATCTGACAGTTTCCAAGTCCTCAAAACAACACACTTCCAAGGGGGTTAACCAAAAAGCATGGAAAGTTGATGCATCTGTCTTTCTTTGCTTGATACACTCTTGGGCCTTTTATTTTTCCTTTCTACCTTTGGAGGAGGGAGACATTTTCACACACACACACACACACACACACACACACACACACACACACACACACAAGGGATTCACATGGAAAATACACATTTGGGTGCAATTGCTTGACTTGCCACTTTAACTTTGCAGATGCTGTAGACTTGTATGGATTCTGAGTCTCAACATCAGCTGGCTTTACCTCACTTTGAATCACCTGGGTGACTGTTGTTTGGCATGTCACATTTTCTCAAGTGCTGTGCTTTAGAGAAATATTTCCTATTTTGTAGCCAAAAAATTCTGTCAGGAATATTGTCAAGTTTCTGGTGGATCTTCTAACGCCAAGACTAGCTCTTATTTCAGACGGTAGCTGCTACAAATTCTTGGTGGATGTAGATAATATGGTACTTTCAGTCTTTGGACAATTTCTTCCAGGTTTTGCAAAGATTGTTACGGTTTCAAAGCTGCCCCCATTTCTGAAATCTTCACACAGTGCTGAGGAACACAATCTTGGGTTTCAGAAAAGCCCAAGCGTTCACAATTCACGACTTAGAGTCTTCATTCTACCACTTTCTTACCTAGATGATTTGAATCAAGATACCACACTTTTCCTGGCTCAGTTTCCTTATCTGAAAAATGGTGATTCCATGAGAAAATTCATGTAAAGTGCCTAGAACAATGTCTGGCTCATTAAATCCTCCTTAATAATAATATTAATAACCTCCCAACCATAAACCCTATCATCAAGGTCTCTCCGACAGCTTATATGAGTGTCTTATAAAGTACAATTAATATTCAGGGAGGGCAAGTTAGAAGACATTGTCTGATTAGCTTCCCTCCTACACATCTATAGAATAATCCGGGAGTGAAGCTGACAGTGATAATACCAAACAATTAACCACGGCAGGTGCAACATAAAGGTCCTTTTAAGATATGGCAATAAACTAAGAATCTTCTTATCCTCTGTAAAAACACTATGCAGTTCTAGCAGTGCCCAATTAAATTTCATCACCAAATAAACAAATGTAAAACAGGAGAGCTGGTTCATTGATCAATGTTGGTCAATAGTCAGGTAATGTTCCCTACCCTCATTAACTCTTGGCACAGTCAAATTTGCAATGAAACCACCCTTCTAAACGTCTCAAATTCCCACCCCACCCTCACGGTAGTACAGAGAGCCTTTCAGCACCGATCATGGCAAGCTTCCAGTTTCTCTTTCTTATATTCTTTCTCCCATTATCACACTTGGAATGCTATGACAGAGAACCAGTTCCATTTAAAGAGCTTGTATTTAACTATGTAATAGTTCAGGTATAAGCCACTGGAGAAAGTACAGAAGCAAAGTACCTTGATTTAAATACAGGTTATGCAAAAATTCTAATATACAAGAACCCACATACCAAAGTGTTGATAAAATAGAGGTAAACACGTAATGCTTAAAACTCTATACCAAAAAATATGAGCACGATTGAGATTAACAAATAACCCAGAAAGACTGGGTACAATATTCTTTCTGTAGCTCGATATACAGAGCTTGCTGTTGTTCAGTCGCTCGGTTGTGTCCAATTCTTCTGAGACCCCAAAGACGTCAGCCCACCAGGCTCCTCCTTCCATGGGATCTCCCAGGCAAGAATACTGGAGTGGGTTGCCGTTTCCATTACAGGAAATCTTCCAGAGGGAACAAACCTGCATCTCCTGCATTGCAGGTGGGTTCTTTACCACTGAGCCAATGGGGAAATCCCAAAGAGCTTATATAAACCAGTAAAAGAAAAAAAAAATTCCATAGGAAAAAAAGGATTAGAAAACAAACATTTTTAAAAAGCCATTCTGTTAGAAAAATGAGAAGCACAAAAGGCCAATAAGTAGATAAAAAATAGATTTTTAAAAATCCCTATATTAAGTCAAAATAATAAAATAGAGCAGTGTTTATTTATCTAATAGATACAATGTAATTAAAAGGATTGACTAGTATTATTAAGGGTGCGTGGAAAAAGACCTACATAAGTTGCACGACCTTTTGAACAATCATAGCATTTAAATAAATTTTTAATCATGCAACTTATAAATTAGAAAGTTTCTTAAGATGTACAAGGATGTTCAGAATGTTAATTATAATCCTAAAAAATCTTAAGGCACTATTAAGTCTATAATTAAGCAGCTTGTTTAAAAAAGTGCAACCATGAAAACTGGTCATGTAAAATATATTTATTAAATATATAAAATAATTTAAACTGTCATTGTTAATAGAAAATGAAATTACAAGATCAGGATTTATATATGGGTAAACAAAGACTTATAATAATGAATGCCAAGGATGTGATTATTTTAGGATCAGGAAATTTGGAATAATATTTTTAAAATAATATTTTATGTTGCTTACATTTTACTATGAATATGTGCTATTTTAAGATGAGCAAAGTTAAAGCTAGTTTTATTTTGAAACAAAGTTGTGCTTCTTCCCCAGGAACTGTTGTAATGCTCCAAAAGTTTGAGCTACTTGCAGCTAGAATTTTCAGAGGAAAAAAATTGCCCCAGCTTAGATTTTTGCAGCATGGACTTCTCTAGGATTGCAGTTTGAGTTTGGCAAAGTTGAGTTTAAGGATCGTGAAGAAATGTGAAAGGCGAAGAAAAAGTGGCTCAGAGTGAGACCAGCGCTGGGTCAGGGTGGAACAGCAAACGGAGGTGGGGTGGTCCTCGAGGGCGGTGTCATCCTATAACCACGGCCTGTCCCCTTGCTGGGGAACCCACTGGACAAGCGGGAAGCTCAGAAGGAAAGCAAGGGAAGAAGGCCAAGAATGAACAAACTCTATGCTCCAGACTCGTTTAATCTCCGTTCAGAATCATGTCTGAGCTCTGGTGACATCTCCACTTAGGGGACCGACTGTGC
Source organism: Okapia johnstoni (assembly GCA_024291935.2). Lineage (NCBI taxonomy): Eukaryota > Metazoa > Chordata > Mammalia > Artiodactyla > Giraffidae > Okapia > Okapia johnstoni. Next base: position 4,979,671 of record CM044321.1, on the reverse strand, counting down.
CATCCGAACCCGCAGCCTCGCGTGTGCATCTTTCACGCTCTAACTTACCGCCTTACCTCTGACGCCTCACACCGAGAACCCAGTGGTCAGGTCCTTCAGCCTCTCCTCAACCCCCAGCCTAATACACAGCCCTGTCCATTGCAGAGGAAGAAGATATCCCGGTTCTGTCCATCTCTTTCCATCCCTGCTCTTATCCCGCTTTCACTGCATCGACAATACCCGGCCGGGACAGTCTTCCTTTGTGACGCAGCCGCCGCAGCAGCCATCCGCCTGACTCCGCCTTCATGACGATGCACAGTCATGCTGTGAAAGCAGAGTATGACTCTGCATTCTCACACCACCCCACAGACAAGCTTGGCTCTGATAGACAGAGACTCATCTGTGATTGTCAGGCAGGGATCTCTGGGAGCTAGGGAAACACGGCGAGAGGGAATCCTTTCTGTCCCAGTCAAGTTCACATTTACATGTGTCACGCGCTACTTTTCAGCTGCTGTTTCCTGGTTCAAGTAGTTCTAAATGGTGATTCACCAGGCACTGCCGTTGACATAGCCATGGCGATTTTTTAATATTCTTCCTAGGTTTGATTTTTCACTCGTATTTATTATTCTACAATAGTACAGAATTGGTAGATGCAGGTTCAACCTTATTGCATGAAAAGAACCCCTATGTCCTAAACAGTATGTACACATCTTATTCTTGTAAAAAATCAACAAAACGTATTTCTGCATCTACCATACAATATTTATAATTTAGCTCAAATTGTCCCAAGATCAGAATGGCATGCAGATAAGGAAATTATCCAACTCATAATTAAAGGTACTTGTTTACTTGTTTTGCTTTTCAACAATTAAAACCAATCTCTTATTTCATATTCACTTTGGAAGGGCAGAGAAAGGAAAGGTGAGAGGATTTATTTTTTATTAATGATTTTCTTTTTGAGGATTAGATTTTATTGTATTTACATCTCTCTTTATTTCCTTGTTGTTGTTTCTTTTTTTAATATTTATTTTTCTGTTTGGTTGGATTGGGTCCTAGTTGTGGCACATGGGCTTGGTTGCCCTGCTGCTTGTGGGACATTTCCCAACCAGGCATCAAACCTGTGTCCCCCACATTGGAAGGTGGATTCTTAACCACTGCACTGTCAGGGAAGTTCTAAGAGAAATATTTATTGCATATTTTTAGTGGGTGAGTATCTACACATGGACATCATATGCACATTCTTCAAGTATTCCAATAACATGGCAAAATAAGAATTCTTATTCATATCCTAAAGATAGTGAAACTCAGGCTCAAAGAGGATAAAAATTAAAAACAAAAAAAAGTCCACCTAGTGGGTAGAACACCCACTCACCCTCTTGAAATGTCCAATAGCAGCAACACACGGCAGTCCATGACCTCAGGCTTTTTCTCACAAGAAACATAGATTCACCACCTTTCTCTACTCTTTGCACCCTCCTGAATTAAAATTACAAAGCGCATTCACATTAAAAAAGTCCAACAGCTTTTTAATGCTGTAATGATAAATCAGCATAATTTATTCTTGAGAAAAAGAAAATATGCATCCTATAGCCCAGAAGAGTTGGTTCCAGGCAGGGCGATGGATGGTCTGACAGTTTCACTGGAGGTTAGAAGGGACAGCTGTGTTCCACGTAAAATTGCTGACCTTTCTGAACTTTCCATCAACAAGATTTTCTCATCCTCCCATTATTGCTGTCCGACAATTAATCAACAGCTGTTGAAACATTATAAGCATGCTTGTAATTTGGGGTAAAATTAATGATTGTCTATCTATTAAAATGCTGAGGGAGGCTGTGTTTTCTAGCCCCAGTGTGAACTTGCTGATTTATTCTCCAAATCAATTACCCTCCTGAACTCCCCCGCCTCCTGCCTGTTGGCTAAGAGCATCGCACAGCCCACAGTCCTCCGAAGAAAGCCCGTGACAGACACAAGACTGGGTAGGCTTGCCTGATCACGTGCTTCTATAGATCACAGAAACCTGTTAGCCGAGTAAAGAAAAGCGCACTTAGAAGGAGTGGCACTCCTGTTTGTCTTGCATCCTAGTTATCTGAGAGTAAATTTTTAGAAATCATGGTCATATCCAAACACCATATCATGAATACTATAAAATCAAGGTCTTGAACAGCAAAGAATAAGTACTATGTATTCATATAATACTATGGTTTCATATAACCAAAACAAAGCTGATGAAAGCACTTTGCATGGGTTCAGTCTTCCCTGGCTTGTATTTGCAAAGTGTTTCATGATTTACTTCATCTCTGGACCTCTTGTGGAGAAGGAAATGGCAACCCACTCCAGTGTTCATGCCTAGAGATTCCCATGGACAGAGGAGCCTGGAGGGTTACAGTCCGTGGGGTTGCAAAGAGTCAGACATGACTGAAGCAACTATGCATTGACCTAGCACATGAGCACTTCCAAATGTCCAGCAGAGACTTGATTCCAGTGAAGTGGACGTCTCACCAATGGTGGTGGACTAAGTCCAGGGGCGGTGGACTAAGTCCAGGGGCAGTGGTCTAAGTCCAGGGGCAATGGACTGAGTTCAATCAGGTCAAGATTTGGGATCCGGCTTTGCTCCCCAACACTTTTGGACCCAATTTAATTTATCCACTGAGTCGGGAAGAGAAACTCCTACCCTCTGCGCCTTCAGGCTCATTTTAGGAAAAGTCCTGGACTATTTCAGACGATTGCTAGTGTTGCTTTGTACCTTTTCACAGGTATGCCAGGTCATAGTCATCAAGGAATAACTCGAGTCCTTAAACTTAAACTTGGAAAAGCAGGCTTGGGGCAGAGAGACAGATATGAATCACCACTGTTCTGTCTGCACTGCTTTCCACACACTATTGCACTAATATTGCTTTTCATTTGCTACACAGACCATATTTATTTATTTTTCTATATAATACACATTTTCAAAAATTGGAATATAATTGCTTTACCATGTTGCACTAGTCTCTGCTGTACAATGAAGTGAATCAGCTGTATATATACATATATCCCCTCCCTCCTGAGTCTCCCTCCCAGCCCCAGCCCACCCCTCTAGGTCATCACGGAGCACCTAGCTGAGCTCCCTGTGGTATACAGTAGGCTCCTACTAGCTGTCTATTTTATGGGGCTTCCCTGATGGCTCAGCTGGTAAAGAATCCACCTGCAATGCAGGAGACCCTGGTTCAATATCTGTTTTACACATGCGTGTGTGCCAAGTCACTTCAGTCAAAATGTCTGGCTCTTTGGGACCTATGGACTGTAGCTTGCCAGGCTGCTGTGTCCATGGGGTTCTCCAGGCACTTTACACGTGGTAGTGTATATAGGCCATCGTTACTCTCCACGCTCATCCCACTCTCTCCTTCCCCACCTCCATGTCCACATGTCCATTTTCTACATCTGTGTCTCTATTCTTGCCTTGGAAATAGGTTCATCTGTACCATTTTTCTAGAAGTTGCAGGATACTAAATTAATGCATAAATATCTCTTGCATTCCTATACACTAGCAATGAAAGAGCAGAAAGAAAAATTAAGGAAACAGTCTCATTTACCATCACAACAAAAAGAATAAAATACCTAGGAATAAACCTATCCAAGGAGGCAAAAGACCAGCACTATGATTGTTGTTGCTCATTCGCTCAGTTGTGTCCAACTCTTTGCAACCCTGTGGACCATAGCCCACCAGGCTCCTCTCTCCTTGGGGTTCTCCAGGCAAGAATACTGGAGTGGGCTGCCATTTCTTCTGCCGGGGATCTTCCTGACCCAGGGGTCACACTCGCATCTCCTGTGTCTCCTGGGTTGGCAGGCATGTTCTTTACCACTGAGCCACCAGGGAAGCACTATCAGTTGGTATTGAATCAAGTAACAGCAAGTAACCGGTTGCCACATTTCCAGCCAAACAGCTTATGCGTAGGCACACTTCAAATCACTTACCCAGATAATTACCCACAAGGCAACTGTCAGTGAAACTACTGCTGTTCAGACATCAGCTCTCCTGCCCACCTAAGTTGATAAGGCCATTGTACCTATTTGTATTTTGCATATAAGAAGAAAAAAGATATAAAAAAATACCAGCATCAGAATTTTTTTGCAAAAATAGGAGAAGCCTTTGCTATGAGGATATGAAACACATAATTCAGAGTGAATAAAGATTTTAATTATATAACGTGCTATAGATTTCCGTTCTCTGCATGAAACGCTCAGGTTCTCAGTCTGAGCGGTCTTGCTCCACTTTTCTTCAAAGCACAGTAACAGGAACTTTCATGGTGGCCCAGTGGTTAAGACTTTGCCGTCCGATGCAGGGGGCATGGGTTCAATCCTTACTCTAGGACCTAGCATCCCATATGACTTGTGGCCAAAAAATCAAAACATGAAACAGAAGCAATGTTGTAAAAAATACAATAAAGACTTTAAAAATGGTCCACATCAAATAAAAACTTCAAAAAGTACAGTAACAAAATATTTCTCTCTTCCACAAGGAAGTACTATTTTTTCTATAAACTACATCTAATATATTAGTAATAATGGCGTGCCACTTTAAACAAATTACAAACTAATGTTAGTGTTCTTACCAATGGTACACCAAACAATAACTCCCTGCAGACCAATTTGCATACAAAATGTAACATTTACAGCCAAGTTGCAATTAGCACTTTATTATGGAACCCTCTGATTGTAATATACTGCAAACTACTTATACTTGCTACAAGGATTTTCATTTATTAAAAATTACACTATTAGATTTACCATTACAACAAACCAACCTGCATTCAATTACTAACCAACTCAAAGACCAAGAGTCATTGTTTTTACTTAAGAAGTGAGAAAATACAGGGCATCACCCCCTCCTTCGTATGACCGTGGAAAACAGACAAGATGGATATGGCTGAGCAATTTTGTATTTAAATTGCAATTATAGTGATACCACAGTCATGCACAAACCCCAATGTAAATAAAATCCTATACCAAAACAGCAAGCATGGAGAAATAAATTTGACTCGCCACAATCAAAAAAGCACAGGTGAAGAATATCATCTGCCTTTCAAGGTATGTGGCTGTCCTGTGTGTGCTCAGTCATGGCAAACTCTTTGTGACCCTTTGGACTGTAGCCCACCAAGCTCCTCTGTCCATGGGATTTCCCAGGCAAGAGTGCTGGAGTGGGTGGCCACTTCCTCCTCCAGGGGATCTTCTCAATCCAGGGATTGAACCCAAGTCTCCTGTGTCTTCTGCATTGCAGGAGGATTCTTGACTGGTGAGCCACTGGGGAAGCCCATTCAAAGTATAGGGTTGACTAATTATTAATTTTGGATATGTTGAATTTCCTCCAAAGCATTTACAAAACTAGACTATAAATAATGTCACTGTATTGATGAACTTATTTGTAGAGCAGGAAGAGAGATGCAGAGATGTAGAGAATGGACTTGCGGACCCAGCAGGAGGAGGGGAGAGGGGGACAAATTGGGAGAGTACCACTGACATATAAACACCACGGTGGGTAAAATAGATGGCTAGTGGGAAGCTGCTGTTTAGCACAGAGAGCTCAGCTCAGTGCTCGGGGATGACCTAGAGGGGTGGGAGGGAGGCTCAGGAGGGAGTGATATATGTATACTTACGGCTGATTCATGCTGTTACACAGCAGAAACCAATGCAAAATTGTAAAGCAATCACACTCCAATGAAAAAATTAGAAATTTTAAAAAAATGTCACCAGTATTTCCACATACTTCACTATTTAAAGATTAAAGTCAGACTGTCTGATTTTTCTCACTATTCTCCCAAGATTCATTTTTTCAGATATTCTCCATTTTAAACAGTGGAAGCTCAGATCTTAATAGTAATTCACATTCTAGTAATTCTTCATTCTAGTTTTAAAAAAAACTAGATTTCTCACATGTTCTAATTTGCTTCTTATGAAAGAGAGCTTGTGAGTTTTATGAGCACTCATTTGTTGCCTAAAATGGCAATTATACCCTTCAAATTAACTTTAGGTGAATTATTTTTTATGCTTCGCCTCCATGTAAAAAAATAAACTGAAGTGGACTCGCTTACATTTATGGTTTGGTTTATATAATAAAGTGACAGCGCAGTTTGATTTATTAAGATATTCCAAACACTGAGAAAAGCCACAGAGATGGTTGCATAAACTGATGTGCACATCCATCTCGTGTGTGTGCACACATACATACACACATGCTCACACATTTCATTTGAATGAATCTCAGAGACGACATCGCACGTGCAAACCAAAATTCCGTTCAACAATGATCTCAGAGTCTTTAAGCATCTATTAACAATCAATGTTCCATTCTTCTTTCTCCTCGTTGCAGTTTGCCTCTTTATGCATGAAATAATGACATAGTCCCCCAATCTTTCTTATTCTTCCCCAGAATAATTTTCCCCCTATTTCAAATATTATTAGTCAAAATACGTGAGTAAGCGGTGGCAGATGAGAGATATCCTGCAATAGCAAATTCTATAAAAACTGGAGTCAGATTCTGTTCTTAGAGAACCACTAAGATTTATAGTTGCCATCAGCCCAAGAAATAGAGCCTGCGCAAGAGGGAACACGCTCCCCGGCTGTTTTCACAGTGACCATACCACTGCAAACAGGGATGATGGCTTCCTGTGAGGAACGGTTAACACCGACTTCAAAGTACGTTCTCTGCTTTCTTGCGGATTTGGGTCATGACCTTAGGCAAGTCATCGAACTGCTTTGTGACTCAACTTCTCATATGCTCAGTTGGCAGAAATCCCATCTGACATCTTCCTAACAGCCGCGCAATGAATATTACAGAGATAATGTGAGTGAAGACACGCTGTATTCCAGAGTCAAGAGAATGACGTTTCTACCCCGTGTTAGCACACACTTACTAGGATGAAACGGACAGAAGCCAGCTTATCTATCAAGACTTGGGAAATGAGGCACTTTCAACTTCCCAAGCGAAAAGAAACCTTGTTTTGTTTTTGTTTTTTTTTTCATTAATCCAAGTTCTGTGGTGCAGCATTTATATTCAATAAGGTAGTCCCTTACTGTTGAAAGTCATATCCATCAACAATCTCAAAGTGAGGAGCTCAGTCATGTCCAACTCTTTGCGAGCCCATGGACTGTAGCCCACCAGGCTCCTCTGTTCATGGGATTCCCCAGGCAAGAATACCGGAGTGGGTTGCCATTTCCTTCTCCAGGGGATCTTCCCGATCCAGAAATTGAACCTGAGTCCCCTGAGTCTCCTGCATTGGCAGGTGGATTTTTTACCACTAGTACCACCTGGGAAGTCCCATTTATTCGCAAGAGAGGTCAATTCTATATGAATAAAATACTGTGAAAATTATCACTTAAAAAATCTTTCATGGAGCTCTCATAATTATCAAAATGTAAGAAATTCAAGATTTTCCTTAGGGATGGTTCTTTTCTCCCTATTTTGTTGTTCATATTTACTACAGCAGAATAGAATGAGAAAAATGTGTGAGCACTCAGCTCATCACACCATGGTTATTGGTATCCGGCTGAAAAACTGGTGGCCAAGTCATCTCAGAATTCTCCCAGGGGCTTTCTGATTTCCTGGGGTGCCTGGAGCACTTAATAAGATACTGTCTTCACCAAATCTATGCCTTCCTCTATAGAAAAGTGGAGGGGATCTTTGTACAAGACTAAAGATTCTCAACTGACTTTGTCACTGGTAGTCATCAAAAATAGTCATGGTTTGATTAAACTTATAACTTTTACACAGCAAGTGAAATCATAAACAAAACAAAAAACAAACTACGGACTCAGAGAAAATATTTGCAAATGATGCGGCTGACAAGGGCTTAACTTCCAAAACATACAAAGGGCTCATACAATTTAATCTCAAGAAAGCAAACAATCCAATCAAAAAATGGGCAGAAGACCTAAATAGACATTTCTCCAAAGAAGACATACAGATGGCCAACATGCACATGGAAAGATGCTCCATATTACTAAATACTGGAGAAACGGCAATAAAAACAGTGAGGTATCACCTCACATCAGTCAGAACGCTGCTGCTGCTGCTGCTAAGTCACTTCAGTCGTGTCCGACTCTGTGCGACCCCATGGACTGTAGCCTACCAGGCTCCTCCGTCCATGGGATTTTCTAGGCCAGAGTACTGGAGTGGGGTGCCATTGCCTTCTCCGCTAGTCAGAATGGCCATCATCAAAAAGTCCACGAATAATAAATGCCAGAGAGGGTGTGGAGAAAAGGGAATCCTCCTACACTGTTAGTGAGAATGTAAATTGGTACAGCTGCTATGGAGAACAGTATAGATGCTCCATAAAAAACTAAAAATAGAGCTACCATATGATCCAGCAATCCCACTCCTGGGCATATATCTGAAAAAAAACAAAAGCTCTAATTTGTAAAGATACAGGCACAGCGATGTTCACAGAAGCACTATTCACAACAGCCAAGATAGGGAAGCAACCTAAGCATCCATCAACAGATGAATGGATAAAGACACACACACACACACACACACACACACACACACACACACACACGCACGCACGCACACTGGAATATTACTCAGCTATATAAAATAAAAAAATAAGGCTATTTGCAGCAACATGGATGGACCTAGAGGTCATCACACTAAGTGAAGTCAGTCAGTGAAAAACAAGTATTTTATAGCATCACTTTTATGTGAATCAAAAAATTATACGAATGAACTTATTTATAAAACAGAAACAGATTCACATACATAAAGCACATTTATTGCTACCAAAGGAGAAACAGGAGGGGGTGGGATTAATTAGGAGTATAGGATTAATTATAGGATAAGTATAGGATTAACTATAGGATAAGTATAGGTTTAACTATAGGATTAACTATCAGTATAGGATTAACTATACTGATACACTATAACTATACAGATATACACTACTATATATAAAATAGGTAACAAGGACCTACTGTATAGCACAGAGAAATATATTCAATATCTTGCATTGTTCAGTCACTAACTCATGCCCAACTCTGCAACCCCTTGGATGGCAGCAAACCAGGCTTCCCTGTCCTTCACTATCTCTCAGAGTTTGTTCAAGCTCATGTCCATTGAGTCAATGGTGCCATCCAAGCATCTCATCCTCTGTCACCCACTTCTCTTCCTGCCCTCAATCTTTCCCAGCATCTGAGGCTTTTCCAATGAGTCACCTCTTCACATCAGATGGCCAAAGTATTGGAGCTTCAGGCTCAGCATCAGTCCTTCCAATGAATTTTCAGGATTGATTTCCTTTAGGATTAACTGGTTTGATCTCCTTGCTGTCCAAGGGACTCTCAGGAGTTTTCTCCAGCACTGTAGTTTGAAAGCATCAATTCTTTGATGCTCAACCTTCTTAATGGTCCAAATCTCACATCCATAGATGACTACTGGAAAAACCATAGCTTTGACTATACAGACCTCTGTCAGCAAAGTGATGTCTCTGCTTCTTAATATACTGTCTAGGTTTGCCATAGCTTTTTTTCCAAAGAGTAAAACTTTATTGCAAGTAATTCTATGGTTTTCATTCTTTGCAACTCCAAAGATCCCATGCTGGATCACCAATATGAGTGGAAATCCCAAGTAGTAAATTATAAGCACATTCTCTTTCTGCTTTTACACATTTTCCAAATTTTCAGGAGTGCACACATTAGATTTACAATGTTTAAAATAAACCTTACCTTTAAAAAGGTGAATACTTGTTTGCATAAGCTGGGGTTTTCATTCCAAACCACATTAATATCATTTTGCTTCATTTTAGAAAAAATACAGCTAAGAAAAAATATGTGTATATATATATATATATATATTTCTATTAAGAAACGGAGTTTTTTCAGTAAAGTAAACTCAGGAGACGTTTAATTTACAATAAGAATTAAATTGTAATTTCATAGCGAATGTTGACAATTTTAAGAAAGAGAATGGTTAAGGGCAAATATAAAATGTCATAAGTGCAAACTTCTCACAAATAGGAATGTCTTCATCAGGAATGAGAGAAAGCACAGAGGCCCTAAAATCTCGCAAGTTCATCTGCAAGAGTGGACAAGCAGCCCAAATTCTTGGTTCATGTTGCCCGCCATGAGCAATTCAGGAAGAGCTTTATATCACCGTGTCAGTTTGTGCACAAGTGTGTACGTTTGGTCTGCATTATAGTCAATGTATGGAACCAGATTATTTTTCTCTTCTGTGACTGATCTCTTCTTTTGCTTGATTCAAAAGATATTACTCACTTCTGCCAACAAAGCCATTCTTCCAGCAACAGATGTTATGTCATAAAGAGAGACTTATGCATGCTAGTATAAATAACAAAGGTGTTAGCTGGAATTAAAGGGAGACATTTCCTGTTTATATATATCTCTCTTCAGTGATTACTGAGGGAGGGTAAAAATCCGCTATAAATAAATTTTATATAAACAACATGCTTAAGAAACATTGGAAAGTTTGACAGAGAAAGAAAATGTATCTGCAAATTAATGACTGTTTTGTTCACCCCGCATCGAGTTTACATGACGGCTACACATACAGAGAGTCTGAGTTCTTCATTAATCACCAGCTCCGAATTAAATCCCCATTGGAAGAGCGCACATGTGCTTCTGGGTGTCATTTTTATAAACACCAAGATGCCTTAACACCCTCCTGTGTTTTAGAATCAGTTATTGCTTCCAAACCTTCCCCTGGAACCACCAGTCCCAGATGGGAGGAGACGGTCTGCCCCTGGCTCGCCACCCAGGATACGCCTCTGCTGGCCTGCTGACGTCAGGTCACCCCGCTGCACGCAGGGAGGTGTTCGCTCAGCAGCTGCTGGAAGCTCAGCTTCTCCAACACCTGCTCTCTGACACTTCTAGAAGGTTATAGGGAAGCTCAATGGCCAACAGCTGTGGGGCCACCAGCTCTAGAATAACGTTTGCCCATGAATCCCCAGGGAGCCCATTCTAGGGATGGCATAGAAAACCAGACTTACCCATTTTTCACAGGTCCTCTTTCCAAACTGTTTCCCCAGCTATTGGGAAGTAGCAGAAGAGAGCAATGTAGTCTTAAAAAAAAAAAATCCATGAGTTCTACAAACAGAAGCATTCAAATTTCAGCTCTTCCCTGTGTGTATATGTGAGCCTGGGCAAGACTCCTGGCTTGCTTATGTCTCCATTTCCCCTCTTATGGTTTAGTTATGATGGTAACAACCCTATGGGGCAGGAACCATGAGCACTTAATGCATGAAAACTTGTAAAGGACTTGGAAAAGAGTCTAGCGTGGAGTATTTATTAAGCCAAAAATAAATAAATAAGGAGAGTTCATTGGGTCAACACCACTCTCTTGCACGTTCCTTAATTTTCAAAAACATGAGGATAATACTATTCTTCCTATTTTCTGATGATCTGAGGTATAAGAGGGTAATCCAACTGTCTATCAAAAACTAACAAGTCCCAAATTTTCTATATTGAGACTGAAACTGAAGGTGAAAAGTGAAAGTGAATGTCACTCGGTCGTGTTCGACTCTTTGTGACCCCATGGACTCTGCAGTCCATGGAATTCTCTAGGCCAGAATACTGGAGCGGGTAGCCTTTCCCTTCTCCAGGTGATCTTCCCAACCCATGGATTGAACTCAGGTCTCCCACATTGCAGGTGGATTCTTTACCAGCTGAGCCACAGGGAAGCCCAAGAATACTGGAGTGGGTAGACTATCCCTTCTCCAGGGGATCTTCCCAACCCAGGAATTGAACTGGGCTCTCCTGTATTGCAGGCAGATTCTTTACCAACTGAGCTATCCTATAACCCTTATTAAATAAAACTTAATAAATGCTCAGAACTACTCTCAAGCTACTAATGGAAATATTCAACAAGATTATTGGTTATGCACTTATATTCTTCCTCACTCCAAAATGGATTTCAGGAGGCTGATAAGAAGAACATCCAATAGTAAATAGATAAAGAAGAAGGAAATACTTGTCATTTCCAGATCTCACAGACACCCTGAAATCCATCCTAGGGGCCCATGACTACTCTTGGCTACAAACTCCTTTGGTGTCATATTACCAAGAAAGAAAAGAGAAAACTTTAAGGAGAAAGGTCATTAATGTGATTTCTTTTAATTGTGGGAATAATGTAACTGCTTTCAAAGACTGATCACCTACACATGCATGGGTATCTGTTAACAACTAGAATATAAAGGCGAAAAAAAAAGTTGATACACATCTGGAATACAGCCATCAATTCTGAGCAAGCAAAATTCAGAGGAACACATGTGAATATGTGTGCATATATCACTGATTTGATGGACATGAGTTTGAGCAAGCTCCAGGAGCTGGTAATGGACAGGGAAGCCTGGCATGCTGCAGTCCATGGGGTTGCAAAGAGTTGGACACGACTGAGCAAATGAACTGAACTGGTAAGCATTTGTCTAAATCTTCACTTATGATCTATCTACCAATCTTTATACTGATACATTTCTATGTATAAGACTCAGAAACTGGCATCACTGGAGAAAATCTAAATCTTTGTTGTGTAGGAAACAAAGAAGTAAAGAACCTAAAAATTATCTTCTTGGAGAGAAGACTGTGGGGGTTAAGAAGGTTTAAAGGAGAGAAAAAAATGATAAACATTTCTTCTGTTCTCCATAATTGTTTAAACCAGAAAGTGCAGGTGGAAGGTGAAAAGGCAGAACAATATAAAGAAGTCACAATTGTAAAAATGGGAAACAGTTATGGCTGGAGCCCAAACAACAAAAATTCTTAGTTGGCTGGGAAGTTGAAATTGATGACTTTTTAGTTTCCTTATAAATTCTCAAATTCTGATACACATTTTTTTCTTTCATATCACTAGAAGTTTAAAATCAGAAAACCAAAACTGGCAAACCAGAGAACAAAAATAAGACATTGATTAAACCAACAAGAAGTTTTAACTGTGCTGGTGGTTGTGGTGGTGGTTTAGTCTTTAAGTTGTGTCCATCTCTTGCGACCTGTGGACTGGGAACCTACCAGGCTCCTCTGTCCATGGGATTCTCCAGGCAAGAATACTGGAGTGGGTTGCCATGTCCTTCTCCAGGGGATCTTTCCAACCCAGGAATCGAACCCAGGCCTCCTGCATTGCAGGCAGATTCTTTACCAACTGAACTACCAGGGAAGCCCTTTTATTGTGTTACATGACACTAAAATAAACAAGAGTATGGCCGGAAAGATTAATTCATTGAGTTGAATGATATATAGGTGAAAGTAGAATTCTCATCTTTTAAGGAAAAGAAAAATGATGAACATACTGGATAGCACTAATATTCTTTCCATATTCTCACTTTTGTGTATTTTTATAAAGCTGCTGAATGTGAGGCACATAAACATGAAAGGGTCCTAACAGGTGTTTGACCATTGGATCTGCTACATATTTCAGTGCAATTTCCACATGTGGTGTGTCATGGCCTCAAGTTCAAGCGAGCCTCTGCCCAGCATTCCCCACTCCATTTTATCATGTGGTTGTTATTCACACTTTACTCCTTCCTCACTTTTCTAGGCTCTAGTCCCTCCCCAATACACACAAATAAATTTGTAACCCAACAGTCAAAATATGTATCCCATTAAGAGCCGTAGCATTTAGAAAGCCCTTTCCATTCTTTCTGTGTACCAAGAAGAAGGTCAATGAAATCTGTGACTATTTGCACTTTCTTGGAACTTAAGAATCACGAAAGGGTGCATGTAAAATGCAATCAATTATTAAAATGATTGCTGAGGATTTCAATTTAGTATCAAGGGATACTTACAGTTATTCTGATTCTTGATTTTCATGGAATCACCCTGAAGGTTAAAAAACCTTCCTTTGCTCTTACCAAATCTAGCCCTCCCTTTCACCTGTTTCTGAGAAAGATTCACAGAGACGAACGTCTGCTGTTGATTTGAGAGGGCACACTAACTCCAGGTAAGACAAACATGCCCTCAAATATAATCCCATCCTCATAAGCAGACCTGTATTACAGAATACTGTACTCAATTATATTTTGAATTTCATCAAAAAATCACACCAATGTGTTTTCTTTCATGTTACAGACGTATCCACATTCCATCTTTGACTTTGCCCTTGCACAACCAAGCCTAAAATATTTCCTACCTGGCCTAAGTCTGTGGACCCGTGATTTAGATAATCAGTATTTAAGATGCAAAATTCCAGTCTTCCAAAACATTAGGCCTTACCAAATAGGTTGAGAAGACAACACTGTTGCTCCTTATGACTGCACACTGAAAACCTATTCTGTTGGTTCTTTCACCCCCTCCTCCTGAGATAAAATAAATTAGGCTGGTCTCCTACTATTTCCTAACACTCAGGTAACAAATCTATTGGTTCTCATCGCAGTTAACTGTCTCATGCCCTTGATTGCAATCTTTCATCCCCTGGAATCAAAGACTTCAGAACTTCACCTGAGTTTGAGGCTTCTCTGTCCTCACCCCCCCTGCTCTGGGGCCAAGGGGGACTACGTCTCTGCTCACCCCTCCCCACTGCACCCCCAGCACGTCTCTGGTTGCTCAGTCGTCTCTGCCCTCCAAGGTGGAGGTGGGGTTGGGGGAGAATGAGCTCAAACCCTGCGTGTGGACGTCTGAGCACGTTTACCTCCTGGCCCTCCGCTTGGAATCTCTGCCTCTTTCCATCTCGCTGTCCTCCAAACCTCAGCATCAGATGCACTGAACTCCTTTTTTTTTTTTTTTTTTTCAGATAGTGAAGTGCAGTTTATTACACCGGCGGGCCCAAGGCAGAGTCTCCTCTTAGCCAAGGAACCCGACCAGCATTTGTGAAAATCTTTTATACCCCATGTGTACGTGTCTGAACCCACCACCCAATTTCCTTGTGACTTACATAAACAAAGGAAAGGTAAATACAATCACAATAACCCCATCATTCATGTGTTATGTGCTCAAACAATCAATAATCAATAAGCCTGAGGTTACATTCTAAACAGTCAATAATCAATAAGCCTGAGGTTACAGATAAAAATTTATGACCTGTCCGGAGGGGGTCTTATCCTTCTATTGTCATTTCCACAGGCACTAAGCACAGAGTTCAGAGTCCATTAGAGAGGTGGCCGAACATGATCAGCACGAACAAGCCTAAGATGGAGTCCAGGCCCTATGAATTCCTTCTTCATTCCCCCCTCTTGATGCTCCTAGTTTTTGTAACGAGCATCATTTATTGAGACACATTGTACTTTAGCCCTCTGGCCACCCACATGAGAGAACGCTATCAACCTCTGGGTTACAAAGTTCACAAGACATTGTAAGAACAGGGCCCACAAAGCATTATTATTAGAACTATTATGACAACAGTAACAATAGTTTTCCACCAATCTCCCTTTACCCGGACAGGACCGAAGTCCAAAAGGGAATATTTTCATCAGACATGGCTTTCACTTGATTTTGCATATCTTCCAAGGCAGTAGATACATTTTTAGACAGGTCAGGGATGTATACACAACATTCGACTTTAATTATGGCGCAAGTCCCTCCCTGGGCTGCTGTGAGTATGTCTAATGCCATCCTATTTTGAATTACTGCCCTCCTCATCTGAATTTGTTCTTCATTCAAGGCTTGAATGGCTTTTGTACTGTCTTAAGAGGGCCTGTTTAGTGAAATTAGTTAAGGCCTCCACCTTAATCATGATATCTGTTGTCCCTACAGAGGGTACAAACAAGGCAGCAAGATAGTCATACCACTGGAACACAGATCTTGTCCATCTTGCATGCAGATAGGGCAGGTTTACTGGAGGTTGTTGTAGGCTAGGCTTAATACTGCCATGGGCGAAAGCAAATCCCAGTGTGCAACGCCCTACCCAGCCAACTGGTAACCATGGCCATAAGTTAAGCCCACAGAGCCACTGGGTCCCGTTGGGGGCTACCCAACGGATTCCAGGATTATACTTCCAGTCGGAACCGGGCCACTGAACTGACTGATTGGGGTGATAGGTAACTTTTATGATTTGTTTACATTGTTCAGGAGACAAATAACCCATATATTTTAATTCTTTGGGGTCTAGGTGGCGGTCTCCAAATCCAACTTTGTGTTTTTTTTGTTCCCAGCAAATAGTAGCGGGAGCAATCAACTGTCCTTTCTCAGGAGTCATCCAGAAATATTCATCCCAGACCTGGTAGTATTGCTCAAGGTACCAGGAGGCTTGTCCCCCTTTTGTAAGGGAGCCCTTCTCTTTTTTATTTTTCATATATGAGGTATAAGCTCTTGTTACCTCCATAAGTCTAGTGTTCATATTAAATGTAACCCCATGTCCCTGGCCCATTGATGGCCTTTTCTTACACCAGGAGAGCAAAGGTTATGATTGGTGAGAGAAAGGAAAGTTCCCTTCTGTTGTTCGAAGAAGGAGCACAGTGGTATAAAGTCTCCATAACGAAGTGGTGACACCCACCAGGGGAGTCCGTCCATAACTGACAGGGGCATAGCCCCACATACCCAACAGTCGGAGGAGTTGTGGAAGTCCGCGTAGGAATGTGCCCATGAGATGAAGACGTTGTCCTGTGCAGAAACAGTGGTCAGGTTCAGAACTGCGTTGGTGAGGCCGAGTGGCAGGAGTCGTTTACCCAGCTCCATCCTAGAGAGGGCTTGTCTGGGACCTCGTTTTCTTCTTTCTCTTCAGAATAATCTTGGTTTCCCGAGGGTCAGTGGGGTCCTTCTGGGTGGTCCACTCGGCGTCTTCCAGGTCAGCGTGGTATGCCTTCTTCGCTCTGGTGTGATGGATCCAAGGAGCAATGCCTGCAACTTTAACTGCAGTAGGGGTGGTTAAAACAACAGTTTAAGGACTTTTCCATCAGGGGGCCAGTGAGTCATGTTTCCAGTCTTTCACCCATACCTGGTCCCCTGGTATAAACTCATGCATCTGCTCCCCCAAGGGGAACGGTATTCTTTCTTGCACAAACTTAGTTACTTGATTAATTACCTTACCTAGTTGTTCCATCTGCTGTGATATCACGTCTCCCCCTACCTGGAGTATATCAGTTGTTACCTGTCTTATTATGAGAGGAGGCCTCCCATACACAATTTTGTAGGGAGAATAGCCGTGGGACCGTGGGGTCATCCTGAGCTTGAGCAAGGCCATGGGAAGTAAATCTACCCAGGAACAGTCAGTTTCTATAATCCATTTAGAAAGTGTCTCCTTTAGTGTCCGGTTAGTTTGTTCTACCATTCCGGAACTCTGAGGCTGGTAGGCGGTGTGTAACTTCCATTTTATATTCATGGCTTTGCTTACTTGTTGTATCAGATCTGATATGAAGGCTGCTGCAAAGGTATTCTTCCCTCTGGCTCTTTGGCAGAACAGAGCCTTTGTTTAATTCCAGTGGTTCCTCCCCCCCTTGTCCAGGAGTACTTACCGGGAGTGGAGGGTAGAGTTTAGGGAACGTAGAGGCAGCATCCGGGGTGGTAGAGTCGGGTGGGCTCATTGTCCCTCCAGTTGAGGCTGGAGCCTGCCGAGTGGGCGGCTCTACAACCTGTGGAGCTGTTGGGACCGCTGAGGAGTCCGGGAGGCTTACCGGTCTCGAGCTGGTTCCTCCGGTTGGGCCTCCAGCGGCCGCAGTGATACTAGTTGGCGGGACCATCATCCAATACGGCGGCGGGGGAAGTTCATCTCTTTCAGGGTCTTGTAAAATTTCCTCCTCGTCCTTGGTTACCTTTTGGGCCATCAATATTTTTCCTGCCCCGCCATGAGCATAAAAACGGGCCCATTTAGGGGGTCTTGGGCTATTCCCAGCCAAGAGTCTATGTACAGGAACTGATTGGGGTGTCCGGGCTTTCCCGTAACTATAGCATAGACTGCCTTTATGAGATTTAAGTCCATAGTTCCCGTTGGTGGCCAGCCAACTCCCATGGAAGGCCATTCGACTTCACAAAGGGTATGGAGCTGGCCGGGTGTCATTTTCTTCCTATAGTCTCCATCGAAACCCTTTCTTAAAATTCTTAATCATATTCTCCAATACAGTGGCCTTAGATCCGCTTCCTCCCATTTTCTTACCTCTGGATTTCCCTGTCCCAGGGTCTTCCCGAGAAGCCAATCTACCTGTTTCCACTGGTAGGGGAGATGATGGGTCACACAGCAGATGGGTACCTCCTGGGGGAGGGCAGAATACGAGCACACGGAATTCAATATCTCCTTCCTAAAACCCTGTGGCAACCGTTCGGCACGTTCCCTAAGTCGGCGTGGACACACCTCCTGACTGGCCTTCTTAAACCCTAAGTTCCCTTTCTTCATCCCTGGCACAGCCATCAACCTGAGTGCCGAGTAGCTATTGTCGCCAACCTAAACCAGTTTCCTATGTGTCTCCCTTCTGGTCCCTCCCAGGGGGGTGATCAGGCCCCCTCTTCCACCCTACTGGGTGGGTTCCTCCCTACCTGAGCGCTCACTTACCTTGCTGCCGTTCACTACCTGCCAAAGCGAAGAAACCGGGCGTTGAAAGGCTGAGTTCTTCCAGAGGGGCGAGGCGCCTTCCCCCCTCTAGGAGATTCAAGCTACAAAGCCTCGGGGTGGCCTCAAATGAGACCTGTCTCCTCAAAGTGAGGAGCTTCCCGGCCAATGCACCAAATGTTATAGCCACGCATTCCGGGAAACAAGCTCACTCAGAAGGACGATGCAGATAGTGAAGCGCAGTTTATTACACCGGCGGGCCCAAGGCAGAGTCTCCTCTTAGCCAAGGACCTGCACTGAACTCCTTAAGTGTTCATCCTTTGAAGCCCAGCTCATCACTTCCTCTTGAAGCTCCAGCATCCCCCCAACCCTCACCGCCCGACTCCAGGGTGATCTGAGTCTCTGAGCTCTGCACCCGCTGGATTTGCTGCTGCCATTGGGCCCTGTGGAACTTCGTTACTTGCATCCGCTGTGCATGATCAAGTATTAATAACTGGCTGTCTTCTTGAGCCAAAAAAGCAGCTTTGGGAGATCATGGCCTCTCTAAGACTTGTCTTCACCACTGTGCCTAGTGTGAGTTGCACATCCGTTAGTGACCCACAGTTGGCAGTCGGACATGACTGAGTGACTTCACTTTCACTTTCACTTTAAGTGACCTTAAATTAGTTCTTTTGTCCTGCTGGCAGTGACAAGTCATGCAATGTTCCTACAAGCCACAGACATTCTAAAACCACCTGCAAGTAATTCCTGATGTTCTTAATTTTATGTCATCACCGAACTTGATTCTTATTTTAGATCAACTACTCGGAGAAAGCTAATCTTTATTGTCCCAAAAAAGAAAGTTTTGCTAATTTCCCAGTAATTTGCCTCTAAGGTATGTCTCTAGGTTATGTTATGCAGAAAAGTAATTATTGTGTACACTATTTCAATTATATTTAAATCTATACTCTGGGTTAAACTTATAAATTGAAAAGTCAGTTGAAATAAAGAAAATTTATTTGCCCCAAAAAATGAACTCTTAAAATATGTATGTGTGTATAACTATACTGATTTCAGTTTTAACTGTCCTTGTTTCTGAAAATTTCCTTTTCCGCCTCTACACACATGGGTAAGAAATAATCTTCCCAACAGTTTTCAATGAAAAGTTTTGCTTATTTTCCATGCAAGATGATGTGTTTTATCATGTTTTGGGGAAGAGATTGGTCACAACAACTAGAATCATTAAAAGAAAAAAAAACAAAACTAAACAGTCTGCATGAAGTGCTGTTTTCTTAGAAGAGTGGCCACTCAGGCCACAAGGAGCAATGCGTGAATGTGACCTTTTCCCCACTATTTTGCATGAACATCTAAACATATCCAGCTTCAATATCCACCTCTCATTATCTACTATTGGGTGGTCAGTGTCACTAATAGGATTTGATTTCACTGCATAAGATAATAATACAAGTATTTCAAGTGTAGTGGATACAGGGAATGAAGGTTTGATTATATGAACAGCACAGCTGGAGAATAAGAACTGCTCAAGTCTCACTGACTTTTTTGTACTATATTCTGACCAGCTTACAACACATTCCACATGTTGATTTCAGATTGGACAAAACCAGAGAAGACGGCTATATAGTAAAGTGAAAGTGAAGTCGCTCAGTCGTGTACGACTCTTCGCGACCCCATGGACTGTACAGGCTCCTCCATCCATGGAATTTTGTAGGCAAGGATACTGGAGTGGGTTGCCATTTCCTTCTCCAGGGGATCTTCCCGTCCCAGGGATTGAACCGGGTCTCCTGCACTGCAGGAGGCTATAATTTTAATAGAAGACTTTGCTCTGGGCTTCAAAATATATAAAGCAAAAACTCCTAGAGCTGCAATGAGATAAACAAAATCTCTCACTGTAATAGAGATTTGAATATTCTTCTCAGTAATGAATAGAACAACTATGTGTAATGGATATTGAAGATTTACCCAATTATATCAGTCAACTTGACCTCGTTGACATTTGTAGAACACTCTAGCCAACAGCATCAGAATACACATTCTTCCTTTTCTTTTTTTTTTTATATTGAGGTGTATCTGATTAACAATGTCATGATAATTTCAGGTGAACAATGAAGTGGCTCAGCCATACATATGCATGTACCCATTCCTTCCCAAACTCCCCTCCCATCCAGGCTGCCACGTAACACTGAGCAAAGCTATTATGCTATTACTGCATGTGCACAGTAGGCCCTTGTTGGTTGAATATATACTCTTTTTAAGTGTTTGCTAAGTGTTTACCAAGATAGATCACTTTCTGGGCTATAAAACATGTCTCATTGTACTTAAAAAGATTTAAATCATAAAGAGATAATTTAATTCCTTGTACCCAAAGTGAAAGTCAATAGTAGAAAGATATCTGAAGACCCTCTAGATATTTGAAAATACTTCCAAGATATCAAAAGTAAAATTAGAAAATATTATTGAACTGAGGAAAATAAATATAAGAATCTGAGATGACACAGATTTACTTAGGGAAAAATTTATAACAAAAATTATCATTTTAAGAAATGGGTGAATCTCAAATCAAGAGCTGAAGCCTCCATCTTCAACTAAAAAAATTAAAGAGAGCAAAATAGAGACAGTACTCAAAGTAAGCAGTGAAAGTAAAGATCAAAGTGGAAATTATTGAAATAGAAAACAGAAAACAAATACAGTAACTCAATGATACTGCAAGCTATTTCTTTGAGAAAAATCAGTCTTTGACAATCTGATCAGGAGAAAAGACAAACTACTAATATCAATATGGAAGAAAAGAGCTATCAGTATAGAATCTACATTTACTAGTGTTATAAGTAAATCTTACCTAACATTTATACCAATAAATTCAACAAACTAGATGAAATGGACTAATTCCTTGAAAAAGATAAACTACCAAAGCACATTATGCTCATTCTGTCTCATACTCACACAGATAAATTGGAGAATCCCATATCCATTAAAGAAATTAAATGTGTAATTAAATGTCTCCCCACAAAAAGAACTCCAAATCCAGGAGGCTTCACCAGTGAATTTGATCACATGCTTAAGAAGGAAACAACTCTAGCTTTACCCAAAACATTCCTGAATGGACAAGAGGAAGGAATTAAAATGGTACTTCCCAAGGAATTCTTTGAGACTATAATTGCCTTTATAAGAAAAAGATAAAGATATCACAAGAAAACAATAGGCAAAAACACCTCATGAACATATATGCCTAGATTCTAAACAAAATTTTAGCAAGTGGAATCCATCAAAACATTTAAAAGGATGATACATCTTGCCTGTGTTAGACAAGAATTCTAAGATGGTTCTTGAGATTCTTGTTCCCTGGTGCTTACGCCCTGTATAATCCCCTCTCCTTAAGTGGGGGCTAGGTCTGTGAATGTGCTGAGATTACAGTTCTTGAATAAGTAAATATGTATTAGCCATTTACCATCTGAGCCACCAGTGGCTGCTAATGCAGGAGACATGGGTTCAATCCCTGGGTCAGGAAAATTCCCCTGTTGAAAGTCATGGCAACTCACTCCAGTATTCTTTCATGGAGAATTCCCCTGACAGAGGAGCCTGGCAGGCTGCAGTCTGATGTTGCAAAGAGTTGGACATGACTGAGCAACTAACACATAACCATTTAATTGAGCCAGTTAACTTCTAGGTATTTACTTAAGAGAACTGTATGCATTTGACCCTATTAAAAAATGTGCACTAATGTTCACAGTGGCTTTACTTTTAATAGTCAAAAACTAGAACGAATCTAAATGTCCATCAGTAGGTGAATGGGTGCACAAACTGTGGTATGTCTGTAACAATGATACATGTGTGTGGGTGTGTGTGTATGTGTGTGCTCAGTTATGTTCAACTCTTTGTGACCCCATGGGTTGTAGCATGCCAGGCTCCTCTCTCTATGGAATTATCTAGGCAAGAATACTGGAGTGAGTTGCCATTTCCTCCTCCAGGGGATCTTCCCAACCGAGGGATCGAATTTGTATCGCATGCATCTCCTACATAGGCAGGCAGATTCTTTACCACTGAGCCACCTGGGAAGCCCGTACCACACAGTAAAAAGGTTCAACATGAATAAACTTTGAAAATATTATGCTAAGTGCAAGAAGCTAAGCACAAAAGATCACAAATTGTATGATTCCAGTTATGAGATGTCTAAAGTATGGAAATCCATAGAGACAAAAAGATTAGTGGCTGCTAAAGACTTGGGGCATGAGGGTAGAGAGTGACTGCAAACCGGTATGGGGCTACTTCGGGGGGTGATAAAAACAATCTAAAATTAGATCGTGGTGAGATTGCACATATTTGTAAAAGTACTGAAAATCACTGAATTGTATACTTTTAAATGGTGAATTGTACGATGTAAAAACCGTAATCTCAATGAAAGTGTTAATATTGCCTTCAGGAATTTTTATTGAAATTCAGACTATTTGAGAGCTTTGTTTGTACTCTTTTTTGTTTGCTTTTATTTCCCTATTGGGGGATAATTGCTTTACAACACTCTGTTGGCCTCTGCCATACATTAACATGAATCGGCCACAGGTACACATATGTCCCCTCCCTCTTGAACCTCCCTCTCATCTCCCACCCCACCCCACCCCTCTAGGTTGTCACGGAACACTGGGTTGAGTTCTCTGTGTCACACAGCAAATTCCCACTGGCTATCTATTTTACATATCACTTGTAATTTCTCATAGCCACCCATTGAGCAAAATGGATATCACAGTCCTTATTCGACAGATAAAAAAAAAAAGAATGCATTACTGTTTCTCTCAACATATCACCAACAGGTGAGTCAAGACTAGACCGTGAGAAAAGTCTACACTGATGTGCTTCTACCCACGTGGTATCATAGATGACTCGGTCCACATTCAGTGTTTAGTTTCATATGCAGTTCCACTGTTGCTTCAAAGCCATGCTGCCTGGAGATCTGCCCAGCTGATGGACTCAGCGACTCTTCCCTCCTGACTCCTGTTGACAGGTGTAAAATAATCAAATATCCAATGATGCTTGGAGTGGAGGAGAGGTCAGCCTAGGGTTCATTTAAGTATATTTGAATGGATCAATTAATGAGGCAGACCTAATATCTTGGACCCTACCAATTAAACGGCCGTTCCAGTTTCCAAGACTGTGTTATGGGACAGAAAATCCGAAACCTTAAGTCCAGATGGGTGGTCTGGAGCAAGGACCAGCTGTATAGAGAAAATGACAGAACAAAAAGAAACAACTAAGGTAGATAAGCCCGGGATGGCAAAAGTTACAGAATCAGGTCAATAAAATGTCAGCATTTCAGCACAGAAAAAGTACAAATTAGGAGCTTAGAAATAACTGAACTTGATTAAATTAGAAGACTACAGGATAAGACCACACACAGCAAGTAAAAAATAAACGCAGATCTAATTATTGTTCTTTCAAATTATTTAGAGAATCGTTATAACTGGAAACAAAAATTCCATGCTGACAGAGGTGACAAGATTCGTCAGGAACTGCCACCCTAACACAAAACCACAGAGTTAAATAGAGCTTCTATTTATCACCACCCTCCAAGACTATTATGAAGGCAAAACCTCAAGGCTGGAAAGAAATTAAGAACAAAGCAAGAAAAAGAAATAAATGAAGCTGGTCCCTCTACCTGAACCAAACAGAGAATAAAAAAGCAAGTTCTATGCCCCAAAGCTACGCACACGTAAGCCACTCATAAATGGTTCGGCTACTACTTTTCCAAGTATTTTGTTCTTAATTTAGGCACTTAGTAAAAACGGTGACATGTGCCTCTTTAAAATGGGGGAGGGGAAACATTCTGAACACTTTTAAATACTTGGATTATGTCTATTTCCGAAGCAGCTTCCTTTGCTTTCTTTATACAAATATTAGAATCAAGAAATATGTTTATATATAGGAAAGAAGAAAGGAAAAGTTTAGAATTTCCTCCTTGGATATAAACAAAAAGAAAATCCTTTGCTCTGGCTTACAGAGCCAAGAAGAACAAAAAGTGGATTGTTGTATTTGGGGAGAAGTAACGTCCCTGAATTTGAGAAAACCTGCAGCAGACGCCCACAGATTCGTTGTCATCGGATCGTGGACCTTGACTGAGGGCTTGCCCCGACCCTGAGTGGACAGAAAATTACCCGTTTCAAGAACACAAAATCATATTTAAAATCACACTCTACATTGTAATCAAGGCAACACAGAGGCCGGAGTTGAGGTATTTTTTTACATACTCCAATTAAGCCGTTTCCCAAACACTCTCCTCCCCTGCCTGGCTCTACACCTCGAAAGTGCCTCTGATTCAAGGCTCCATGTGAGACGCGCAGCCGAAGATTACCCACGAGCCACGTGCAAGCACCTCTCACAAATGAAAGCTGTGCTAGAAGAGACTGGACAAGAGGGAGGGTCGAGTGAGAATCACGGAGCTTTTCAACTTTCTCTAGAAAGTGAAGGCGGCGGACATGGCTCGTAAACTGAGCCGCGCGTTCTCCGGTGGAGACCAGGAGCTGCAAACAAACAGGAGCCCCGCGGGTGTAGGTCCAGATGGACTCAGGGAACGGGGAAGGGAGCCCAGCAGGTGCACAGGACCCAGCGAGCCGGCAGTTTAGGAGAGCATGACTCTGTTTGCTCTGCGCTCTACCTCGTGGTGAAGCCATTTAGATAAACAAGCCTAAAGCCTTCCTCATACATCACCCTTCCTCCGCTGCTCTTGGCTTGTGGTCTGAGCCCCATCCCTGGGTGTGACTAACTGAGAACATTCTTTCTGGTTGTTGTGTGTGGCGTTTCTCTCTCTTGGTGTGTGTGTGGGGGGGGGGGGTATTTCTGAGTTCTGGCCTGTATTAGATGGTGCCTGAGGAGGAAAACCATCGTGGATCTTACAGAATAAAGTCCCTATTTACTTGTCCGTGAATAAGTAGCTGCAAATGATTACATCTGCAGAGGGAATTTGCCACATTCTACCTGGTACAGGAATCATGTGTGAACTGTTAGAAGCCAGAGAGAGAGAAGAATTGAGTATTGCTTGTTTTAAAAAACAGCAACAATTCTTACAGTTACAGAATGTGGAAACTCTGATTGAGTATACTTCAATTATTGTAAGACATTACTGACAAATACTAAGAAATCTATGTTCTTATGGTAATCCCATACACAACTTGATTCATTGATTTGTTGATTTGTTTTATAACCATTTGATTTCTTGATAGGATACCTTTTTAAGTTCAAAAGAAGCTTGAAGAGAGGGTCAAGCATTATGTGGGAAAGATGGAATTAAGACTAGAAGGGTTAAATATAAGATGGGCTGGTTTGCAGGGATACACAGACAGTACTGCAGAGTCCCTCTCTAAGGAAGGACTCTTCGTGATACCAAATTCAGGGCTCTCATCTTGCTTCCTCTCCCATCACAGGAAGGACAGTTGACAGTGTGCCTGGAGGAGAGGCGGCCTCTTGAAAAGTACTGAGAAGCCTGGGCCTACTGGGGGAGAGCAAATTACTGTAAAATAAAGTTAATGAAGACTCGATAAGAAAGAGCTGAACTTTGATGAAGAGGGAGATCACAGAATGCCTTGACACTAATATAAAAAAGTGGGCGGGCAATTCAAGACTAATGGAGAAGACCACAAAGAGGGGAGATAGTCTGGGGAAAAGAGCACGTTCTCTGAATCACAACTGACAAGAGAGGAACCCCTGGCGAGGACGGACTGCAGCCGCAGGACCGCAGTGCACAGCAGATGCACTCTAGAGGGCATATAGCTGTGCTTAAGGGCAGACGTCCTCAATGCAGCATCCCTGATCCATGAGATGGCCATCGTCTACTAATCCTCCTGCTGTCTTCCCAACATTCCAATTACAGAAGTCTTCTGTATGTTACAAGTTACTGCTCAGAAAAGGTGTTCTCCACCTAATAGAATCAGATGCTACTAGTCTGCAGATCTAGTGCATTCTCTCAAGAATGTCAACCTAACAAAGCTTTTCCCTCTTGGAATGTGTTAGACTTCATGTTGGTACCAAACAAAAGTGCATATGGTGTAGCCAGAAACTTTCATTCATAAGAAATCTCAAGGCCAACTATTTTTATGAATATGCCAATAGATCCTAACCTGTGTGTCCGACTCTAAAGAAATTGTGGTAAATTAGGAAACGTGGCTATTAATAGAGCACGTGTGATGCTTTCTGCAGAAGCTGTGCCACAGAGAAAATAGAGGATTTACTAATCAGTCAATTATCTCCCATAAGAAAAATCTTTTTTTTTTCTTTTTTAATAAGCTTATACCCAACACCATCCTTCCCATCCCCGCCCCTTGCCCCTGCATCTGAACACACTGGCATGCGTGCATGCTCAGTCAGTCAGTCTTGTCCAACTCTTTGCAACCTCATGGACTGTAGCCTGCTAGGCTCCTCTGTCCATGGAATTCTCCAGGCAAGAGTACTGGAGTGGATTCCCATGCTTTCCTCCAGGGGATCTTCCTAACCCAGGGATCAAGCCCACATCTCCTGCGTCTCCTGCATTGCAAGCGGATTCTTAACCGCTGAGCCACTGCGGGAGCCACTGGGGAAGTCCTGAATGCACTGGCAAGGAGCTTGATTCCAGTGACTGCTGCAATTCCTCTCTGATTTCCTTAGATTCCAGAGGTCTGTGCATCACCAAGTACCAGAGACCGGTTTGGAAAGGGCTCTGACGCCACTCTTGTTATCACTGAGTCGCTAAGAGTCTCCCTCTGCCTGGCTCTCTAGATCTGGCAGCTGTATCACTTCTCAGCTCTATCACTTCACTCTATCACTTCTCATGATGGAGGCTCTGGAGGTCCTTGGAAAGCCTGCGAGGCTGTGCAGAGGCAGGGCTGCCAAACATATGGATCTCTTACCCCATGTGGGGTCCTGCACTCCCTCAGTCTACATAGGAGACCTCTACCTTTCCTCTCTCTCCATCCTGAGTGGGAACAGCTTCCTCTATTGACCATCAAAAGCATTTATCCCTAACTTCCTCTTCTCCGTCACTTTAATAAACCAGCTACAAAGATAGGAAGGGTGGTTGTATTTAAACAGTGTTGGCTTTGAGGTCTAAAAATTCTGAGATCAGAACAAAGCCCAAGTCCTCAGGAGTCTAGTTACCTTATGGATTTAACTTACGGATAAGGAGGGTGTGTGGAAGTTGTTGTACAGAGAGAAAATATGGGCAGGACAAGTTAGCTTATCAATAAATGACTCCCTACATTAGATCCTGCTCTGCCCAGTTATGCAACCCCAGAGAAGGCTCAGATCTTATCTGCTTCCCTGATGTCTTGTTTGTTTTAAGGAGGAATCAAAACCCCTGCACTTTCCTTGGGATATAATGTCTTTTGCTTCTGTGTTATTTACTCTGACTTTCTGGTTTAAAGTCTATGTAATTTTAATAGCATTAATTAGAAAGTCAATAGTGTATGAACCATGGGGAAGGACGATTGACTTTATATTCCCGCAATGGTTCTGATTATAAACTTAATCACTGAACTCTTACTGTGAGCTGGGCAGAGCGATCTCTTGAGTGTCTCTCCTGATCAAGACAGCTATGGTCCCTGCCCTCAGCACAGGGACAGTCCTCTGTGCTGCCCAAGTCAATCCACCTCCTACGCATCATGAAGCAGCCAGGAAAAAGAGCGAGGAATGACCATTGTAGGTCTCTTTGTAGAGATATTTTAATATCTCAAGTATTAACAAAAGTGAGACATGAAACTGATGCATGTTTTAAATAGACAGGAATACATTTCAAACCATATAAAGTTATATCTTTATAAGTGGAAGACAACATTACAGTAAAGGAAATGTGTATCAGAAAAGCACAACATTTAAAAAATAGCTGTATTAATAATAAGGTGAAAGTTGACAAATAATGTGAAGTTTGATGTTTGTGAATCCTTGCATTAAGTTGACATTCTTGCAACTTAATCTGCTCACAGTCTTCCAAGAAGTAAGATATAGGCCCGTTCTAATACAAGGTGTGGGAAAGCACTTAAAAATAATCAGAAATGGTTCGTGATGAGAGACTTCTGAAAGCAATTAAGAGAGGAAACTGCAGGATCAAAGCTTAGAGGGAAAAAATGTAGGGAGGGTCTGAGTGAAAAGGTGGTCTCACACATGAGGAGAGGGTGGTGTGTCAACACAGAGGGTAGGAAGGAACAGAAAGTTTGAAAGTCAGACAATTACTGCCCTGGGAGTTCGTGTTCCAAGGACCAGCTGCAATAGCAAACACATCAGAAATAAGATAGGACCAAAGAATCAGGAATAATTTCAACTCACATAAGCAGAGGATGAAATCAAAAAAGATGAATATTCCTACAGGTAGGAATTAGAAGAAAAATTAACACATAAGAAAAAGCTCATGAATTAAAGCAGGTAAAACAAATTCTCTGTCAGTTCAGGCAGATTTAGTTTGGCCCAAGCATGTATATATTTTGGGCCATAAAATAAAAGTACAACCTTTAAAGAGATTAAAACGATTTAAGGCTAAGTGAAAGACATACTCTGTGCTTATTTTTGTTTAAAAATTGTGCTATAATTTTGTATGAAGTTCCTCCAAATCTTCTAAAAATTTTGCTTGGAAAAGATGACCCAAAAATCACTTAATAGTTCCAAGGAAAAAAGGTTATAAATAATTAAGATAGCATTATATAAGTGTTTTATGGAATTAGCTCCAAATTAGCCTAGAGATTTTAAATATTTTTTCTTAGAATTCCACAGTATTTTAGAATACTGTATATATATATAATTTTAAAATAAATAATGTATATAGTACATATTCTGATTTTAATATTTGAATCATTTTTTAATATCTGATTACTATCCAACCGAAAATAAAGTATGCATTGTTCCCATTTCTCTGTGAAGTGGCAGTCTTCTAAGGCTATTCTGCTTCTCAGATCACTTAAGAGGTTTGTGTGTGTATGTGTGGGTGCTCAGTCGTGTCCAACTCTTTGCAACCCCGTGGACGGTAGCCCTCCAGGCTCCTCTGTCCATGGGATTTCCCAGGCAAGAATATTGGAGTAGGTTACCATTTCCTCCTCCAGGGGATCTTCTCTACCCAGGGATTGAACCCTCTCCTCCTGCACTGGCCAGCAGATTCTTTACCACTGCGCCACCTAGGAAGCCCCTGTTAAATAAGAGATTTGCTAATGCTAAGTCGCTTCAGTCATGTCTGACTCTGTGCGACCCCATAGACGGCAGCCCACCAGGCTCCCCCGTCCCCGGGATTCTCCAGGCAAGAACACTGGAGTGGGTTGCCATTTCCCTCTCCAATGCATGAAAGTGAAAAGTGAAAGTGAAGTCGCTCAGTCGTGTCCGACTCCTGGCGACCCCGTGGACTGCAGCCCACCAGGCTCCTCTGTCCATGGGATTTTTCAGGCAAGAGTCCAGATGAGCCAGAAACCTGTTGTTTATCATGATTAGTTATCATTTACTTGTAAGAAACCCTCATAATTCATTAAGTAGCAACCAAACTGGTGCATGTTCCATCAAAATAAACGCAGAATTAATGGAAGCCTGCATCTCCCTGAAGAAACAGAATTAGAACAGACACATATGCCAGCGTTTTCTACAAATACAGCGTCAGCAATCCCTTCTCTCTTTTTCAATCATAGTTTGAAAATTCAGCAGAAGAAAGAAAATTCTAGGGACCCTGGTGCTTTTTTTTTCCCCAGGGTGAGAGCAACAATCAATAAAGCGATAGTGCTCAGCTACATTTTACTACATGTTGCTTCTCATTCAAAAAGAGAACTGCATAAAGCTAATACCTGTATCAAGTAACTTTTATGTTACTATTTAAGACACCCCTTCCTTCAAGGCAAGAATAAAGAACAGGTCTGGGGATGCATGGATATTGAAAGAAGACATCCAACAGCAAATCAATAAGGCAGACACTGCTGACCTGTGAGAACAAAATGAGAATTCTGAGACACAGCATATTATATTGAAGTATTTTGTAAGATTGTTCGAACATATATGCTCAAGAAAGGATGATAAACCTAGGGTCAGTTTTTAAGCATTTCTTAAGCAGTCATGTAACTGATTTGAAACTTTCAAACTGAGCCATGTTCGGAATTACCATAACCTTAACTTGGATCAGAGTTAAGTGTATGTCTGAAACTTTTAAACATATATCAAACAATTCTAAGAATCGGCCTCGCCTATAAAATGAGCCTCAGTGGTAATTGTGCCTTGAAGCTCTGTATGGCCCAAATACCAATTTACTCTAAGGGGGCTATACAAAAAAAAAAAAAAAAATAGCAATAATGGTGGTTACTCTTCATCCATTTCTGTGTTTAAACACAGAGGAGAAATTTGTGGGGCAGCTAATATCCTTCCTAAGGCACATTCTACAGATCAACAGAGGACTTTGTGCCCTGGATCTTTTCATTCAGAGCCTTTCAGGAGCTGTGAATTCCCTTTAAAACACCTATCAGCATGAATAAACTGATAAAAGCAGACGCGTGAAATGCCTTTCACTTAACTAACAGGCATGACTCCAAGTTCTAGAACCCCTAGGACTTTCATCTGAAACCTAACCCAGGATGACGGTCCATATGGTTTGATAGAAGGTCCTTTCCTAATGTTACAAGATCTCTGCCCTATTGTGAAGTGCTAGTTAATGGAGAGCTTTGTCAGACATAATCCCTTCCTGTAAGTCTTTCAGATGAGCTCTTGTGAGTGTGGCATTCCATTTTGTACAAAGAAAAAAAAATCAGATTAATAAATCCATTTGGCCTCCTCAGAATATTTACTTATTTGTTCATTCATCAGCTGCCACTCTGGGGGACAAGAGGGTGACAAGGTATGCCCCACACCTTAGAAGCCTGGTAAAGACATCACGCCTATAGCCAGGTTTAAAAAAAAAATGTGGGGGAAAAACTAAAAGAACTGTAGGAAGATTCTGGCAAGTTGACAGTAGTGGAATGTCTCAACTATTGACAGGTCAAGGGGGTGAAAGCATTAGTAAAGACATAAAACTTGTGAAGTGAATAAAAAACTTCTGGGAAGGAATTTACCTAGAACCTTGCAGAGAAAATATGCATTTTTCTCAAGCACACATGGAATTTTGTCAGCTGTCAAACAAGTTCATAAGTCTCAGTAAAGGACTTCAGTCACAAACAAAAATAAGATAGCACCGATAATGTAAATTTAAAATCCCCGTACACTTGAAAAATCTGACACTTCTACATAATTGATAAAAACAGAATAAAAAGTAATAATGAACATACTTACTAACACTTGTAGGGTTCAAAGAAGTATTTCAATGGTTAGAGCTTTAAATTTTTATGACAGAAAAGAAATGATGCGATAGATATCTTAATAAAGCATATATGCAACACAGAGAACCAAGAAAAGCAAAAAATCTCGGCCTTTCAAGAAAACTAGTAAAATGGATAACCTTCTGGTGAGAATGGTAACTATTAACTTAAGGCAGAAATAGCCCATGCCATTAATGAAAAGAGAGATACAACCGCAGGTAGAGAGACTAAAAGGATAATAAGACTATTATGGACAAATCTATACCAACAAATTGGAAAATGGACTAAATGGACAAGTTATTAGAAAGATACATTTTTTCAAAATGGATTCAAGGAGAAATAGAAAGCCTGAAGCATTCTAGCTCATTTGAAAAACTTTCTTAAGTAATTTAAAATCTTTGCTCAAGAAAAAAACATTTGGCCTAAATGGTTTTATAGGATTTTTCCGTATTACCCTACTTTTCTATAAATTCTTCCAGAAAATAGGAGTCACTATAACCTGAGGCTTGTATCTGTTGTTTTGATCCCAAAGCAGACAGAACAGGGTGTGGTAAAAGTTCAGAATGGTCTCTCTTAGGAATATAGAAGAAAAATTCCTAAATAATGTATTAGTAAACCAAATTAAGCCATGAAATTAAAAAGAAAAAAAAAAGATAACCAAACTGAGTTTATACTGGGAAAGCAAAGAGGGAGGTTTTCAATAAGGGAAAAAATTAATATGATTCACATTAAGAGATCAAAGGAAAAACCACATATGTATCTCAATAGATGGAGAAACTCTATTTGATGCAATTGCACCCATTCTTGGCACAAAACTGTTACAAAATAAGAAATAAGAGATCTTTTAACAAGATAACTGCACCCACAAATAACCTGCAGCAAATATAATTCCTAACGATGAACATTTTGAAGCATTCCCTTTAAAGTCAGATTTCAAATGACATTGACTTCTGTAAATTAGAAGTCATCAGAAAGACAATGGAAGACAAATTGAGAGATAATTATAATATGCATAACCAGAAATATATATTAGTGTCTGTAATGTAGAAAAGATTCCAAAATATCGCTAAGAAAAAACAACCATAAAGAAATCCAATAGCAATGGACATGAACAACCATCCCTACAAATGGCCACCAAATACATATAAAAGATTCTCCAACATATTAGCAATCACTGAAACATAAGACAACGGGACACTATTCTACACCACTTAGTCTGCAAAACTTATGAAGTTTGACAGTATTAAGGTTCACAGTGTACAGATCAATGGAAATACTAGCAGTGTTGGAAGTAGGATTTACCAGCACTTGGGAACACAATTTGACTTACACTTTTAACTTTTACTTACCTTAGAACCCAGCAAGTTTTCAGAGAGAGAAACCCTTGCACACATGTATGAGACAGGTACATTCGTCTTTATGACCTTGAGAGCAAAGGAAAAAAAAGAGGGAACAACACAAAGATTTTTCAACTCTTCAATGGATAAGTTGGAGCATGTTCACATCCTCTGAAGTTTTACGTAATAACCGAAAGCCCAAGAAATCCATTGTTAAACATAATTTTTCTCCTCCTGGAAGTGCTAGCTCTGACCTGCAGGTGCAGGATAACAGATGGTCCGAAGGGAAACTTGAGCCTTGCTAATCAGAGTGTGGACAAAGGGAACACCAGGAGATCATCTCAGAGCTCAGTGAAAACGCAAAACCTCTGGTCTCATCTCAGACCTACTGGGTCATGGTCTATATTTAACAAGACTTTATGCACGTTACAATTTGAGGAAGTCCTGCCCTACAGTAGCTGTATTCATTATTCACTAGAGTATTAAAAAGCAGAGACATCACTTTGCCCACAAAGGTCCATATAGTCAAAGCTACGGTTTTTTCTAGGAGTCACGTACAGATGTGAGACTTGGACCATAAAGAAGGCTGAGCACCGAAGAATTGATGCCTTCAAACTGTGGTGCTGGAGGAGACTCCTGAAAGTTCCTTGGGCTGCAAGGAGTCAATCCTGAAGGAAATCAAACCCGAATATTCATTGGAAGGACTGATGCTGAAGCTGAAGCTCCAATTATTTGGCACCTGATGTGAAGAGCTGACTCATTGCAAAAGACCCTGATGCTGGGAAGGATTGAAGGCAAGAGGACAAGAGGGAGATAGAGGCTGAGATGGTTGGATGGCATCATGACTCAACGGACATGAGTTTGAACAAACTTTGGGAGATCGTGAAGGACAGGGAAGCCTGGAGTGCTGCAGGCCTTGGGGTCACGAGGAGCAGCTGAACAACAGCAACAACAATCTGCCACTTACACCTCCATGACACTGAAGTACTGCTTTCTTCAATTCTAACATTCATTCAAATACACGTGAATGTAGGACATACTTCTCAAGTTTCTGCTCTGTACCAGGCACTTAACAACTGCTAAGGACCCAAACAAAATACTCTTGGCCTTTAGTCTCAAAAGAGCTCACGGATTCATTTATAAACACACACACACATACACAGACTTGCACAAGTTTTATGATACGGTGTGACAAAATTGTTTTCTTTTATACTTTTCCTAATGTTACAGTAATTTTCATAGTGTTCATATAATTGTGCATATATCCATTTTAATCTCATCTTCGGTCTTACTTCCCTATGATAAATAGTGACCCCGACTTCTTTTATGCTCACTCAGTCGTGTCTGACTCTCTGCGACCCTATGGACTGTAGCCCACCAGGCTCCTCTGTCCATGGAATTTTCCAGGCAAGAATACTGAAGTGGATTGCCATATCCTTCTCCAGGGGATCTTCCCGACTCAGGGATCAAACCCATGTCTCTTGTGTCTCCTGCATTGGCAGGTGGATTCTTTACTGCTGTGCCACCTGGGAAGCTCCCTTCTAGGGATACAAAATACTCCCTTCTAGTAATACAAAACATGTGTACAAAGTTTGCATCACATCATATTCAAAAAATTGAGGCACTTGGTAATAACTAAGCTTTGGCACTCAAGCTTGGAATAGAGCATAATTTTTCATTGGATCTTCTGGCTGCCCCTGACCCATTTGACCTTTGAGTTGATTTCAGGATGAGTAGCTCTGGCACTCATTCAGACAATTTTTGAAAGAGGCCAGTAGTATTCCTATTAATAGTATAATATATATATTAGTGTGTGTGTGTGTGTGTGTGTGTGTGTGTGTGTGTGTGCTCAGTCATGTCTGACTCTTTGCGACCCCATGGACCATAGCCTGCCAGGCTCCTCTGTCCATGGAATTTTCCAGGCAAGAATACTAGAGTGAGTAGCCATTTCATTCTCCAGGGGATCTTGCCGACCCAGGATCAAAGTCACCATCTCACCACTGTGCCACCAGAGAAGTCCCATAATATATATTAATAATTACTCTTAAGAGTGTCTAGCATGTTTCCATTCTACATAGAAGTGTGCTGGCTCTAACAGTTACACATTCTCATGGATACAGTTGTGTTATGGTAGACTCAGCCCCCAGGAGTGTGTTACCACCTGTGACTTGCATGGTAAATGGTTCTCGGTAAGATTCTGAACCAAGAAATGCAAATATACCTCATTTTACACAGAAGCTGCATTTGTAGAAAACCCACCATTAGAGCCACATCTAAAATATAAGACATAAAAACAGAGTTTTAGGTTCAGATAATTTTAAGCAGATTTTTAAAACAAATAAGATTTATCAGATTATCTGACAAGACAAAAATTCGTGCAAAACTCTTGAGTAATTTTTTGGTGTGTAGTATGGACTTGACCTTCTCACGATGCCTAAATACCCTTGGCTTCTATCTGTCTGCATCAGGACCCCCCAGTTCATGGTGACAATAAAAATCCTATTGCCTCCATCCCACCCCCCACAAAATTCCTGAGAAGCAAAATCCTGCAGGAGGCAGCACATCCCCACCCAGACCACAGCTCTGCACACGGTTCCAGGGGGGAAGTCCGCACCTTTGACCCCGCATCGCCTTTGAAAAGAAGCCTATTGTTCCAGAGCCAGTAATAAATGGACATTTACTTCCATCGCATCTGTGTTTCCTTTTCCCTGAACCCACTGATGGGTTCCTACCAGCCAGCAAGGGCAGTGATTTTAAATATTTAGAAATTTTACAAGCCAACTAAAGTCACGTTGATAGTCTCGATCGACCACGGTGGGAATATTTAGACAACAGAAATTGGCAAATGCTACAGAAGTCAGGGCTTGCTGTTTTGTTGGGGGAGGGCCGGTGGGTAAATATTTAACAGTACTCCCAGATTTTATACGAAGGACCTTTGACAACTTCCTCTTAGGCGCACTTTTGCACAGTCAAGTTCAAGTTCCCTGTATTTGCAGCACAGACACTGACTCTTCTGACTGACAACACTGGGGGATATTACTCCAGATTGAGCCAGGCTGGTTTTCAATACTTGATGTCAGAAGCCACCAGACACCTGCTTGGCTTTCATGATCGAAAAACTTACCGTTCGTTTCAAGGTTTGAAAATTGACTGTTGCTTACTTTTTCAAGGCACTGATGAAGATCGACTTGTAAAAAAACACACACGCAGCTCCCATCATAGGCAGAAAAAAAGGTTTGTTTGTTTTTTTAATCTGTGAGCGGTGAGGAGGCTTTTCGATGAAGCTAGAACTTAAAAAGGGGGATGGACAGAGAGGCTGGAGAAGCTTCCTCCTGTGAGGTTGGCCCTGCAGCTTGAGTCCCAGCACCAGTGGCCGGCAGGGCATAGTCATATGCCCACGTAGCCGCTCAGGGTGATAATGAGACTTTGATTCCACAGAGCTGGTCTGACAGAGGCAATAAGGGGTTTGCTCAGAGACTCTGGGGCTGGGGCCCAGAAACCGGCACGCTGAGAGAGGAGAGGCCGGGACGCACCTGTCTCTCACCTTGACCACTGGAACAGCCAGGGGCTGGGCGGCATCGGGGCCCCTCTCACATGGGGCAGGCAGGAAAAGGGGCAGGTGAGAGGGAGCTGGAGGGGGCGGACAGGGTCCTCCCTCCCAGGGATGGGATCTGCCAGGCTGCCCGGGGGCATATGGTTGAAGACGCTTGTTGAAGCTGCTAGAAAGACCCTGATGCCGGGAAAGACGCAAGGCAGGAGAAGGGGGAGACAGAAGATGAGATGGTTGGATGGCATCGCTGACTCAATGGATATGAGTTTAAGCAAACTCCAGGAGATGGTGAAGGACAGGGAAGGATGGAGTGCTGCTGTCCACAGGGTTGCAAAGAGCCAGACACAACTTTGGGACTGAACAACAGCAGAAATAACCAAGACTGTATATCACAGGGAGCTCAACCTAGCGCGCTGCTATGACTCAGAGGGGTGGGGTGGGGGCAGTAGGGGGCAGTCTTAAGACGGAGGGGATATATGTAGACTTATGGCTGATTGGGGAAGACCCCCTGGAGAAGGAAATGCCTACCCACTTCAGGGTTCTTGCCTGGAAAATCCCATGGACAGAGGACCCTGGAGGGCTACAGTCCATGGGGTCACAAAGAGTCAGACACAACTTAGCAACTAAGCAACAATAACAATGGCTGATTCACGGTGTTATACAGCAGAAACCAACACAACATTGTAAAGCAATTATTCTCCAATTAAATTTTTTTAAAAAAGAAATATATCTAGTAAAAAAAAAATATTTACAGTGGTAGCAATAAAAATTAAAAAAAAAAAAAAAAACTAAGCCAAGTGAAAGCTATGAATTCAGCAGATACTGGAGTTCCATTTCAACCAGAAACACCCTTTACTGGGACTGTCTAGATACTCAGCTCTGCGTTTGTGAATTTCTGTTAAGCTAGTGGCTCCCTAACTGGAGTGCAGGGAACTGGTCCCTGGGACTCTTAAACAAAATGCAGATTCCTGAGCCTGAACCCCACGGTCTTCATGCTCAGAGCTGGGTGGGGTCTGTGGAGCTGAATTTTTTAACTTTTTTTGTTTGTTGTTTAGTCGTGTCTGACTTTTTGCGACCCCATGGACTGTAGCCCTCCAGGCTCCTCTGTTCATGGGATTGCCCAGGCAAGAATACTGGAGTGGGCTGCCATTTCCTTCTTCAGGAGATCTTCCCAAACCAGGCATTAAACCCACGTCTCCTGCATTGCAGGTGGATTCTTTACCACTGGGCCACTACCAGGGAAGCCCTCAAATTTCTAGCTACTCTGCCTCTAACGCATCAAACGTGATGGGCTAACCTCTTTATTTCTGAGCAAAAAAATAAAAAGATTGCTTCTATTCTTGAAGAAATTCACATTCCCATGATCCAATCAGGTTTGTACATTAATTCTGATGAAAACAGTTTGCACACTTCCCAACTGCTCTTCTCAAATAATTCTTAAGAATATCCTTTACGAGTGATTAAGTCAGATCTTAAAGGTTTAACATTTTGCAGAGAGAAATATTACCTGGGAGGAGGAGGGACCCGCACGAGTTCAATTAACAAAATGTTACAAATGATTTCCCTATGTGATGGGTAAGCCAGCAAATCCATTACAGCCAGGTTTGCTAACAAGGAATAAAATGAGCTAGATGCTTCACTATTTTGAAGGGTCTATTATTTTAGGTAGAACAAAATGTGACAAAGATGATGTAAACATGTGTTCCCACTCTGCATTCCTTACTCAGCACCACAGACCCACAAACCTGACCTTCAACTGCTA
The DNA here is from genome assembly GCA_024291935.2 of Okapia johnstoni. Taxonomy (NCBI): domain Eukaryota; kingdom Metazoa; phylum Chordata; class Mammalia; order Artiodactyla; family Giraffidae; genus Okapia; species Okapia johnstoni. The sequence goes on along the minus strand of CM044321.1, from coordinate 4,941,399 downwards.
TCTACACGACAATGACATAATCCAGTGACAAGGTCAAAAATGCTTTGTTCCTTTTTAACCTAAAACAATGGTTTATCTAGTCATTCATTCTCTCACTGAACAGATCAGCTCTGGCATTGTTTCAAAGCAGTAAGAGCAGAGTTGGAGCAGAAAAGCACTGTGTTCAGTGTGGAACTTGCAAACAACAAATTCACCAGAGTCATATAGAAGTCTATGTCTTGCACCAAAAAAAAAAAAAAAAAAAATAGATCCCCAGTATCAAGTTCATGAAGTCTTAATTTTTAATTCTGCTCTTCAATTTCCTAAAGCTATTTATGTCCAAGAAGATAAGATTTTTCCCCCCTAACTTTGAGACAAGTGAATTATTTAATTTTAGTATGAATGAGCTGTGTCCTTGACCAACAGTCACTAGGTAGAAGGAATAGCATGTAAAGTGTGGGAGGGCAGCTCCTAAGGACAGTGGATCCTTGTCCTAACTGAAATGTCAGTGGATAACTAGGTCATCATGATGATTACTGAAGGTATGAATTAAGTGACATTTTATGCCATGTATAACCATAATCTCAATATTCATTTTCTACTGCCTTGTATCCCAGGCACTTGAAACTGTATTTCATAACTTCACTAGAATCATACTCTGACTACCCAAAATAATTAAGACCACACAAAAGGTTTAATATTTGAAACATACTGAAGATGACTGTCATTAACTCAAACCGTCACTCTATCCATTTTTATGGCTATTGATCTTTACGCTCCCAGTGGCTTGGCAACTGCTTGCCTCAAGAAAATACATTAGCAGGTAAAATGTAGCTTAACAATAAGTAAAGAGGAAACTCAAGGATAGAGATTCTCAAAACTGCATTTAGAAGCGTGAGATTCACCCCGTAGGTTTTGAGAAGCCATTGTCTTTGGGGCAATGGTGAGTTTTATGGAGAAAAAGGAATGAGTAAGATTCCCTGGGATGAAGCACAGGTGGACTAAGAGTTAGGGTGAGGTACAGGGTGGGGGGGAAGGGGATGGATGGTCACATAAGATTCAAGGGCAGGGAGAGCTCAGGGACAAAAGAAGGAAAATGATGCAGTTCTCCAACCTGTCCCCAGGCTGAAAGAACTGCACCAAATGGATCTTTTCATGTTATCAGTGTCAGATGACTGCATTAATCAATGTGTCCTTATGGAAAGAATAGGGTGGTTGAAATGAGGGTTCCACAAAGGTGATGAAACCAAACAGGAAGAAAGTGTGGCGATCAGTGAAGGAAGGTCTGCAATCGTTGGGCAGGTGATATTGTTCAACTGAGTCACTGACTAAGTGAAGGAGAGGAGGAGGGGGAGGTGACTCTGAGGTTTGTAGCCTGGAAACCAGGTACCCAGCTGTATCCACAGGTGCTCATGAGATAGACACCCAATTCCAACTAACCACCGTAACCAAGATGAAGCTCTCTACAGATGAAACATCTATAAACATGTTGGTTTAGTCTCTCTGTCGAGTCCGACTCTTGCAACCCCATGGTCTGTAGCCTGCCAGGCTCCGCTGTCCATGGGATTTTCCAGGCAAGAATACTGCAGTGGCTTGCCATTTCTTACTCCAAAAAAATAAATAAATAAATAAGTGAAATTCACTCAGTTGTGTCCGACTCTTTGAGACCCCATGGACTATACAGTCCATGGAATTCCCCAGGCCAGAATACTGAAGTGGATAGCTTTTCTCTTCTCCAGAGGATCTTCCCAACCCAGGGATCGAGCCCAGGTCTCCCACGTTGCAGGCAACTTCAAAAGCAGAATGACTTTTCCTTAGTGATAAAAGTTAAATCCCAAACTTGCACATCTCTCCTACAGGAAGCATGTGTTCCATTGCTCTCTGGGCGCAGACCCAAGCCCTTGACAAGGTCTAAAGGGTGCAGCCTTGCTGTCATTTCTTTAGCCTCGCCACTCTGCTCCTTGCTGTCTAAATGTCAGCATCGCTGGTCTTCTGTCTGTTGCTCAAAATTGCTTTGCCAATTTCTCCGCCATGAACTTACCAGCAGCATCTACCCCAAACACTTCACCTGGTTACTTCTGGACCCGAACTCACTTCTTAGCTCCTGTTCTGGTCACTTGCTCAGAGAATTCTTCCTTGAGGCCCCACACCCTTGCCAGGTTCCTTGGAAATATTCTCATAGAACTCCATCCTCTCCTTGAGAATAACTTTTGTGACAACACTTTCAATGGGAATGTTATTCAGCGTTAGACTTTTAAAACCCACAGGAAAAGGGCTGTGTCTGTTTAGCGCTCCATCGATCCCCCGCCACGTAACATGTTGTGGTTCAATTGCCAAGTCATGTCCAACTCTTTGCAATCCCAATGACTGTAACCCACCAGGCTCCTCAGTCTTTGGAATTCTCCAGGCAAGAATACTGGAGTGGGTTGCCATTCCCTTCTCCAGGGGATCTTCCCCACCCAGGGATGGAACCTAGGGGGTGGGAAGGGGGTCTCCCACATTGTGGGTGGACTCTTTACTATCTGAGCCACCAGTGGCTCAGCACAAAATATAGTAGGTGCTCAATAAACTTTTTAAGTAAAGAGTGAATGAATGAATGAATTAAAAAAAAAAAAAAAGAGTATTGAGGAAGATATGCCTCCTATTACCATGAGTTCATCCTTGCCATTTGGGAAAAACCCTCCCCCAGACAACATCCCTCCACCGTATTAGACTAAGAAGCCTTGGCTCCTTGTCCTGACCGAGGCTTGGCGGGGCTACAAGAGACACTTTGGGAGCTGTCACTGGTTGCTGTCTTTGCTATCCAGAAGGAATTGTGCCAGCTTCGGGATGCCAGCTCTGATTAATTTTTCTTGATTCTGAGCTTCCCTTGGAGGAAGGAGGAAAGGGGTTTGTTGGTTCATCCTACCGCCGTGGAAGTGAAAATAAATAGTTTTCATTTATTAGAGATCACGTCTACCAAATAGCACTTAGAACTCTGCGATACTGTCTCATTATAACCTAACAGTGCAGTTTCCAGAGAAGCCATCACCCTCTCCTTCTTCATTTGGCTCCTACTATGACCACACAGCTTTTCAAAAACTCTTGACATTCTGGTTTCCAAAATCCACTTGGAACTCCATCAGAGCCCTGCCTCCCAGCGGTTCCAACTCTTGGTTTGAGAATTAAGGCATGAAACACATGGAAATACAATGTTCCAATCCATCTAATTAATGCATTAAGTCCCTCATTTGCATAGTACAAATTTCCCTTTATGCTTTCAGTTGCTTGGCAATTGCTTGCCTCAAGAAAATACATTAGCAGTTAAAATACCGCTTAACAATAAGAGAAACAACAAAGACATCAGACCTATTTCAAAGAGTGTTAGTTCAGAGAGGAAAGGGAAGATCCATCATGTAGAAGGATTTCAAATCTTAAAGTAGCTGAATCACCCAATTTTGGAAAATAATTTAACTATAGTAAGTAAAGTAACATACATTAGTTTGGCAGGCTGGAGGGACGTCAATTAAAGTCTGTAGCGCAGATGCTACCAGCAAAGCTGTGTACCATCTCCCCGAATGTATCTTCCTTATAAAGGGCACAGAGAGACTTTAAATCCCCCTAGACCTTACCAGCTAAGAGGACAAAGCCGACCTAATGCCAAAGTTACACCAGCGTCCCATTAGAACCCAAATTCTCCCCAACAGGGGTAAGATTTTTGAACCAGATTGAACAATGAACCAACAAAGAGCTATATAAACCATACTGATCACTGGAAAGAGGCAGATGGAGGGGCAACTTTGATCCTAAATTAATCTCAGCTTGTCTCAGAACGCCATGTGCTCTGCAGGCGGCTAGGGAGGGGCGTGGCTAGGTGGATGCCACTGCGCATGCTCCTCAGACAGCTGGCTTTGAGCCAGGGAGCGGATGTCCACCTCCAGCAGGCTCCTTCCTCCGTGTGTGCAAGAGACCTCCCGCCAAGAGTCAAGGCCGAAGCGGCAGCGTGACCTTTCCTATTCAGATTTTGAATATAAACAAACGCAAAGCAGCTTTAAGGTACACATGCCATTGCCCCTGGTAAATCAAGTGCTCCTAAACTGAGAAAATCCTACCCAGAACATTTCAAAATGCAGACCTGAAAACAGATGAGGAAAATGTTGAAAAGCAGCCTTCATGAGTCTTTCACATATTATCAACATTCAAAAAGATATTGACAATGCTGCGTTTTTGCAATGAAATTTATAGTGATACTTTTAAACAGCACATTAAAACACCCCCAGAAAACTTGATCCAATATCTATGGCCACTTGAAACTGGGAAGCAGAAATCTTGCCTGTCATCATGTTTCAGATGAGAGAACCGAATCGATTGATTATCCAAGATATCAAAGCAAGAAAGTGGCAGAGTCATGCCTCACCCATGGTTGTGCTTAGTCACTTCGATCATGTCCAACTCTTTGTGACCTCACGGACTGTAGCCCGCCAGGCTCCTCAGTCACTGGGATTCTCCAGGCAAGAATACTGGAGTGGGTTGCCATGCCCTCCTCCAGGGGCTCTTCCCTGATCCAGGGATCAAAGCAGCATCTCCTGCAGCTCCTGTATTGTAGGCAGATTCTTTACCTACTGAGCCACCTGGGAATCCCAATGGTTAAATCTCAAAAAAGTCAATGCTCACTGTGGTATTAGTGCCATCCTGTAGACCCAGAGCTCTTAGCACTGTCTTATTTATAACAAGAGCTTAGTATGTTTGTGCAGATAAATTAAGTTTTAAAAATTCCACATTGTATTTTTAGATGTCTCTTGTGCAGCGCTCAGTCATGTCAGACTCTGTGCAACCCTATGGACTATAGCCCTCCAGGCTCCTCTTGCCTGGAATTTCCCAGGCAAGAATACTGGAGTGGGTTGCCATTTCCTCCTCCAGAGGATCTTTCTGAGCCAGGAATCAAAACTGTATCTCCTGTGTCTCCTTCATGGGGAAGCAAATTCTTTTATCGACTGGGCCACCGGGGAAGCCCATCTCTTAGTTGTAGATTTTAGGGATCCTTTAGGCAGAAAAGAATGCCAGCAGAGCAGAGAGGCTGCCTTCCTTAATCTTCGGGCAAATCACTGTCCACAACCTGGGAACCCGCTATATTAGACTCAATGAAATGTGTTCATGGAAATAAAGCCAGTGTTCCCAGAAAAGTTTCATTTTTAAAAACAGGTGGTGTTTAACTGTAGACTCTGATTCACTGTTGCCAATAAAAGCCATGACAGAGTTATACCATTAGTCTAGATAAGTCTATGATTTTTAAAAATTACTTTTTAAAGCTGTAGGGTGGTTCATGGCCCAGTGATCAAAGCTCAAATGCTAGAAGAGCCTATGCTTATAAAGCCGATGGCTTGTATCAGTAAGAACTCACCTGGCACCATCTCTCTTTGCAAGGAGCAAAGTTTGGTGTGGTCATGTCCAGCTCTTTGTGATCCCATGAACTGTAGCCTGCCAGGGTTCTCTGTCCATGGAATTCTCTAGGCAAGAGTACTGGAGTGGGTTGCCAATTCCTTCTCCAGGGGATCTTCCCAACCCAGGGATTGAACCCAGGTCTCCTGTATTGCAGGCAGACTCTTTACCGTTTGAGCCACCAGGGAGGCCTTTGGTGTGGTAACGCTTGTAAATTATGAACAAGCTATTGTTTTGCAATGAAGTTGCTTGTTGTCAAGTTCAGCCAAAAGTCTGCAGCAATGTATAAGGAGTTGTTGGTTCTTGCCTTTTGAAGTCCTAGTTTCATTTTATACTCTTTATACTGTTTGTATCCGTCATTTCCTCCCTGCCCACTGCTCGATCATCTTACTTCATCTTATTCTTACATCTTACTCTCTCCTCTCTGCCTCCAGTTTCTCTTCTGCTGACTTTCTTCTGTTGGTCCACACACGTTCAAAACTTACTTTAACCCAGCCCTGTGTAGCACACACAGAATCTCACAGTCTTTACCATGTTGCTCTTCCTTTCAAACTTTCTTTTTTTAAGACTTATCCATGCTCCTTACCTCAACTTCCTCATTACCCCTACACTGCATACAGTCAGTACTTTGGCCTCAGTTCTACTGGGACACTCCAAGTCAAACAAGCCAGCAAAAGTCAAAGTCGCTCAGCTGTGTCCGACTCTGCAACCTCATGGACTATACAGTCCGTGAAATTCTCCAGGCCAGAATACTGGAGTGGGTAGCTTTTCCCTTCTCCAGGGGATCTTCCCAATGCAAAGACTGAACCCAGGTCTCCCACATTTCAGGTGGATTCTCCAGCTGAGCCACAAAGGAAGCCCTAAAACAAGCCAATGACTTCCCAATCAGCACAAAGACCACCACCCCATTCTCACCAGGCAAACCTCTCTCATTTTTTTAATACTCCCAAGCCCTGGCTCTCTTCTTTTCTCAGTCTTCTTTTATTGAGATTTTTACTATATGACTCAACTATGACCAGTTCGCAGATAACTCCCTGGTCCATGTCTCAAGTTCTCCTCTCTCCACACTCACATTCCCAGCTGTGGACTAGACAAGTTAGTTTCCAAATGAATCCTAAAAACGCACTCAAAATAGAACACAGCTGCCTCTTCTCCAAAATAAAGTGTTTTAACTATTCCACTCTTTAGTCAATGGCATCATCAACCAACCACCCAGGAAGCTGAAGTTAAGACTTGACAATCATCTTTGATGTATTGGTTTATTTCATACCCACATCCAATTGTACATGAAACCCTGCAACTTCCTCTGTGGAATTATACCCTCCTCTCTTTCTCCTCCATTGATAACCTCTCATAAGGCTCTCTTTCTTTTTTTAAATGTAGACCATCTTTTAAAAGTCTTTATTGAATTTGTTATAGCATTACTTCTGTTTTATGTTTTGGTTTTGTGGCGATGGGGCATGTGGGATCTCAGCTCTCCGAGCAGGGGTCAAACGGGAAGTCCCATGCAAGACTCTTTAAAATGTCCCACCTGGACTATTTCAGTGTGGTCTTCTGGATTATAGATCTCCTCCATCTTCTCTGCCTCTGATCTAGCCTAAACATCGCTTTCAAAAACCATGTTCCTAAACGAGAATCTGAGACTACCCTATGCTCACAGTTTCGATGACTCCCTACCAGGTAAGGAGTAAAGTACAAATGCCCAGCCCAGCACTCAAATATTTATCTGGGCTCTACCTATCTTTGGAGTATTGTTCTGCATTATACTTCCCACCTCAGAAACGCCTCTGTTGCCATAATACGCCCCTCCCTGCCCCGGAAGTGGCCTTGCTTTTCTCCTATCATCTTATACTAAGTGATCCCCTTTCTCTGCAATGCTTTTTGCTCTTTGTCCTTCTCTCTCTGTTTACCTGTTTTGGAACCAGCTCAAATTCCAGCTTTTCCAGAAGCCCTTCCAGATCTCCCAGTTGAAATCCATCTCTTCTTCTTCCTTTATGAATGCTCAAGGTCCCACAGCATTTTGAACTGAGATCTGTATGAACCTATGGAAACCTACATCAACCCTACAGAGTGTAGCCTACCAGGCTCTTATGTCCCTGGGATTTCCCAGGCAAGAATACTCGAGTGGGTTGCCATTTCTTTCTCCAGGGGATCTTCCTGACCCAGGGATTGAACTGGTGTCTCTTGCATTGGCAGGTGGATTCATTACCACTGAGAGTCACCTGGGTAGCCCCCACACACCACATACACTCCTTAAAAAGCAGGAACTCCTCAATGTTATGTAGCAGCCTGGATGGGAGGGGAGTTTGGGGGAGAATGGATACGTGTATATGTCTGGCTGAGTTGCTCTGCAGTGCACCCAACACTAGACAACATTATTAATAGGCTATACTCTGGTATAAAATGAAAAATTAAAAAACAACAATAGGGGTCTCTGTCTTATACTTTTATCACTCATGGCACCAGAGTATTTTTCAAAAGATCAGCTACTTAAGAACTTGACCATGAACCTTGCAAAATGCTTGCTTCTGCTGTGCCAATCCACATTCACTTGTCCTTATCATCCCCTCAGCCATCAGAAGCAGTAAAACCTGGACTCTGTACTTTGGTCTTTGCAGCTTTAGTTGCTTTTACAGTACCTGTTCCTTGGTCACATGTTTACCTGTGGTCAGCTGTTTTAGAATAAATTAAACATATTTCAGAACTCAGCCATCAAGTTGCCTGTGACATCCTCCTTGAAAAGCTCTTGAAACTTATGGACCCTTCCCACAGGCAAAGCACATAAGTAAATTCAAACATTTATATATAACTTCAGAAGGTTCACAGAAACACTCCCTCCCTTGAAACCCACTGATGGGACAACTAGGGCGACGTTGAAACTTGGTTAAAAGTCCTTGAACTAGGGGTACTCTTATAGCTATTAGAAATGTAAACGCAAAAAAGAAAAAAATTCTAAAGTCACTTAAAACATATATGACTATAAAAAATTAAACAGTTAGCATGATTGAGAGAGCTCTTGAAACATCAGGAGCTTTATAGCTCACCACTAGAGTTCTAAAAAGTTCAGGAAATTCTCTTTTAACCTTTGTTATAAAAAAGCATTTTGTAACTAGTAGACTACTTGGTTTCTAAGGTATTTTGTGAACTATCTGTGGGTAATTAGCTAATATTAGTTTTTAATTCTAGTTAGTTAGTATTTACATTAATTGAATGATTTCTAAATATATTTAAAATTCTTTAGATCTAAAAAAAACTAGAATGGTACCTAAAGCGCTTTTTTAGGAATGCCTTTGGAATATGAAGGATATAAGTAAAAAGAGTCATACCAACAGTAGCAAAAACCACTTAAAAATAATATTCTGTGATGTAATTTATTTATAATCTTGCCAACTTGTAAAAATTCTATTTAAGAAACTAGTTATTACACTCTATCAAACAAAAGCCTGAGGGTCCTGCTAGAATCTCTTTTTATTGTTTGTAAAATCCATTCCTCTGTTTGTTTACTGCCAAACCTCAAGATGGATGTTTTCAATTTCCCTTATGCATTCATTCGTTCATCTCATCGTTCTTTCAACATTTGTTGAAATCTTTCTGTGTCTTGAAACAGCACTAGGTTCTAGGAATACAAGGTTGAGGAAGATAAGGTAACTCATTTTCATGAAGTTTACTGTCTAGTAGGTAACAGACAAATAAAGAGCTATTTTAAAAGTACAGTAATTGCTATGAGATTACAAAAGGCTGGCTTCTGGGCTAGGCTGTGATGTTAGGGAGGGCCTCCTACAGCAAGTGGCACCCAGTGGAGAAGGAATCAGGTGAGTGATGGAGGGAGAACAGATTCCCTGGAACCACAGCTACAGGAGCAGGCTGAGATGAAAGGAAAGTTTCAGTGCACCTGCATCTGTGTAAGAGGGGGTGGGGAGTGAAGAGATTGGGAAACAGGCAGAAATCTGATCATGAGTATCTTATGAGTCATGTTCTGGAGCTTAGACTTTTTCCTAGAGGCAGTGAGGAACCTCTGAAGTGTTTTAACCCTGGAAGTCCTATGAGTTGATTTGTCATTTTAGAAAAATCACCCTGAATTCAGTGAAGAAAGGGGGTTGGGTGAGATGGACAGACAAGTTAGCCCACAGCTAGAGTCACCTCGGTGAGACAGCGATGGCCTAGAGGGCCCTTTAGGTGGACAGTCTGACCTTATAGTCGGGAGGCCTGGACAGTGCTCCAAAGAGTGATGTGTTTTAGTTCCAACGTTTCTCCAAGCTGATCCAAAAAGCCCGCTAGAGGAGCTGGACACCATGCTAAGTCTCCTGTATCCGTTGTTAGTGATGTAACTGATGAGTGTATGTTCTAGGAGATCACCAGTCCATCATGGTCTACTTTTGACCCTTCCAATTTTGAAACCCAATAGGCCATCTTACAGGGGGAGATGTCACATATCAGCCTACAAACAAATTCATCTAGTAGCCTTTCCCAGTAAAACAATCTCCACCTTGGCCCCTTATAATATTTCTTAATAAGCTTAGCCCAAATGTGTCTTCCACAGAGATTGTCTTGATCATGCTAATCAGACATGATTTCCCTTCCCCTTGAATTCTCTTTAGAACTTTGAGCCCTGTAGTAATCTCTCCTTTTCCAGATTATGATATAGTTTATTTAAGCTTTTTGATATACAAAAAATTAACATATTTAACATATATATGTATACATAAATATATATATGTATGCTAAGTCGCTTCAGGTGTGTCCAACTCTGTGACCCATGGATTATAACCCACCAGGTTCCTCTGTCCATGGGAGTCTCCAGGCAAGAATACTGGAGTGAGTGGCCATTCCTCCCCTCCAGGGGGTCTTCCCAGCCCAAGGATCGAACCCGTGTCTCTTACATCTCCTGCATTGGCAGGCAGGTTCTTTAGAACTAGTGCCGCCTGGGAAGTCCCACATAAATATGTATATATATATATATATATATATATATACATATTTATATATGGATATTATTGTAACCTATAACAGCATCACTGCTGTCAAGATGCAAAACAGATCACCTCCCAAAGTTTCCTTGTGTTCTTCTGTGGGTGCTTGTTATAGTATTTTGTGTCAAGAACACTTAGCAGATCTAGTCTCAACATATTTTAAAGTGCACAGGACTGTATTATTAGTTATACAGAGCTCCTTAAACCCTGAAACTTGTGTCCTGTGCTTTTTGGCCAAGAATAACTGATAACTACTTGGTTGATCCACTTAAACACACCACCCAAACTTTGTTTTTGCTTGGCTATGTCATGTGGCACATGAGATATTAGTTCCCTGACCAGGGATCAAACCCATGTCCCTGGCGCTGGAAGCACCTAGTCTTAACCACTAAACCATCAGGGAAGTTCCCCAAACTCACTTTTAAAACAGCCTACATCCCTTCTGTTAAATGTCATTTAAATTCCTGTGAGTTGATTGTTATATTTTGATTTGATCCATTTTTTTTAAATGTGTCATGTGACTGAAATATATACAGAATTCAGTAAGATATCAATAAATAAAAAGTAAGACAGCATGGATCTTGGCACATGAGGATGACAGTTGGGATGAACATTGGCTCAGAGAGGATCAGAGACTGGAGAACATGGTATTGTCACACGCAGAAGAAAACCATCTAATTTCTAGATTTTTTCTGCTGGGATGCTAAAGCATCACAATAAAGCAAACTGTACTCCGAGGGAAAAGAGAGGCAGAAAGGTAACAGGGTGCTTGCAAATAGCCCACTGTAGGCAAAGAAGAAAGGCCCTGAAAGGAAGCCCAGCGTCCTAACAGTTACGGGTGTAATATTTACCATATGTCCCATATGTTTTCAAATTGCAAAAGTGCAACTCTTTCCCACAGCCCATTTGCAAGTGGACCTGACAACCCCAGCCCGCAGAAATCAAAGACTGTAATCTACTATAAATTCTGCCACACTAGATGGAACGAATATCTGTCAGACTTTTTTACTTAAACTTCTCTTCCTTTAAGAGAGCAGCATCTGGCTCTAAACTGCACATTTAATTGAAAAATCCTTTAATAATAGCATTAATTTTCATCATTTTGCATTCCGGCCGGCTGTGACAGGGAACGAGGCTGCCAGACCGCTGGGAGGAGGGGCTGGGCCGGGGGAGGGGACAGCCGAGGTGAGGGTACAGAGGGCACCTTCTGCTTGCAGCCCAGCCTGCAGATAACATCAGGTGTTGGGGATGAGATATGATTAAGGAATAAAGGTTCCAGGGTGTTTTTTTTTTTTAATTGGTGATGCCTTTTAAACTGGACAATGCACTTGAAGCTTATCTCAAGCAACCCGGGCACTTGAGAATGATAACTTGGCAGCGATGACAATGGCCAAGGATCTGTATCCTTGGACCCTTGTCAGGCGTGGTTCCAGCCGAAGTTTTTAATGGTCTAACTTTTTGTGTTCATCTAACCCACTTCCCTGGTGGCTCAGATGGTGAAGAGTCTGTCTGCACTGCGGGAGACCCAGGTTCGATCTCTGGGTTGGGAAGATCCTTCCTGGAGAAGGAAATGGCAACCCACTCCAGTATTCTTGCCTGGAGAATCCCCATGGACAGAGGAGCCTGGTGGACTTCAGTCCACGGGGTCACAAAGAGTTGGACACAACTTAGTGACGAAACAACAACAAACCTCACGTCAGTGCATCTCTGTCTAAAGAATGCAGTCCCTTCCACGGAGAAGGTAGAAAGAGGGCCCGACTGGAGCAAATGGTCCCTAGATTCCCACTCCTCGACCCCGTCTCAGGTGGGGTTGAGGCAGTGTATGGAGCGGGGGACCTTGCCGGTCCTCTAGCAAGTTCTTCCCTGGAGTTTAGAGACAGACCCACCAAACATGTGAGCAACTAACCTGGAATCTGAGGCTGTCCCCAGGGTACGCTTAGGGGTGCATCTCAGTGGTACCCTTGGCATACCAGGGGCGTGGAAAGGGGTACAGATCAGCTGAATGGGGGTGGGAGGAGCACAGGAAGGGAAAAGGATTGAGGAAAAGACCCCCTTGAAGCACAGAAAAGAGAAAACCCTCTTTTGTGGGGCCTTGCCAGGGCCTGGAGAACGGCAGAAGATGAAAGGGCAAACTTTGCCCCTGGAAGGCTGGGGGCCGCACTTCTGTCTGAACCACACACACCCTGGGGTGGGGATTCCTTCCCTGTTGCCCTGACCGACCGCCTGTTACTCTGAGTTACAAGGCCTGTCCTCTCCCCGCCCCGCTCCTCCTGCTTTCAAATGGCCTAGATTTTTACTTCTCCATTTTCAGGAGCAAGGAGAAAGAACTTGGCTTCTTAGGGTTTCTAAGCAGATGATCTAATTTTAAAGTCCGTTTCCCTCAGCGGCAGAGCAAATCTACATGAAGGGTACTTGGAGAATATCTTATTTTTGTATTCAGTGCCTTTCAGAGGTTCCTTGTTGTTTTATTTAAAGCTGTGTTTGGTGCATTAGCAATGCATAACAATAACCGCTTAGCAAACACTGCAAAACGGAAACTCAAGTAGGTGGCCTCCAGGGTAAAAAAAAAAAAAAAAAAAAAAAAGAAAAAGGAAGAAAGAACACAAAGACAATTCTCTTGGACTCAAAGAAGTATTTTCCTAGCTATTATTTCACAGAAGTTTTCTAATACATAACCAGAAAAAAAAAGGGAAGGACTTTTGAAAAGTGGTCTGTGGTCTGACCTCTCTTCAAATTCAAAATTTTATTACCCAGTAATCATACTGCTCAAAAATCTCATTAGCTGTTTAAAAAAAAAAAAAAGAAAAGAAAATCACAAGAAAACCAGGCTCAGCTTGATGCTCAACTTCAGAAAAACTTTGAAGGCCCTTAAGTGACTAAGTGTTGACAGCGGAAGTCAGGCCACTTCCACCAGCCCATCCCCTCTTGATCACTGCTTCTCAGAACTCACTGTAAACCCTTTGGGCCATGATTTTCTCTCAAAGTCTTTGCAGTATCTAGAACAGCCCTTGGCACCTAAGAAGTGCTCAACAAATATTTGAATGGGAGAAGCGGGATTGTTTGGGGGAGACGGAATCAAAGTCACAAGATAAGCATGATACAGCTTCCTGGAAGATGTGAGAAAAATGTTTGTGTCAAGGTTTTCGATTTTGAATTAGATGACCTTGTTTTTAATCCCTCTCCATCAAATTCCTTTTCTTCCTTTCAGTTCCTTTTCTTCCCACCTCTCAAGTTGATAGTGTGAGCTAAGCTTATTTTCTTAAGAGCTGCACAAGTTCATATTCTAGCAAGAAAACAAGCATTTTCTTTCTAAAAATACCAAACGCTCAACGTAGACAAAATATCCTTGCATCTACACTCACAGAGAAAGTGAGGAAGGAGATCCTCTTGGCTGGCTGGAGGGGAACTGCTGACACAGGGTTCTAGAAATTCTGAGTTCTTGTCAGAGGCAGAAGCCTAAATCTAAGAGGGGCCCGGGGCAGGCAGGTGGGGACCGTTTAGACACAGCACAGCACAGGCAGACCAGGGAAGGCGCTCAGTAACCAAATGTGATGCGGGAGCCCAGCGTCCACTGCTGAGTCCTGTGGGCACAACCCTCAGGACTGATGGCAGAAGTTGATGTAAACAAGGTTGCCCATGGACCCTCCTCAAACTCCTTTAATACAGATCTGGAAAGGCAGGTTTTCTTGTTCAGTCACTCAGTCGTGTCCCACTCTTTGCAACCCCCATGGACTGCAGCATGCCAGGCCTCCCTGTCCATCACCATCTCCTGGAGTTTGCTCAAACTCATGTCCATCGAGTCGGTGATGCCATCCAACCATCTCATCCTCTGTCATCCCCTTCTCCTCCCACCTTCAATCTTTCCCAGCATCAGGGTCTTTTCCAATGAGTCAGTTCCTCATATCAGGTGGCCAAAGTATTGGAGCTTCAGCTTCAGCATCAGTCCTTCCAGTGAATATTCAGAGTCGATTTCCTTTAGGATGGACTAGGTTGGGAGAAGGAATCAAACTCTGAGGTCAACACATTCTGCTAGCTCTGGAAGAAGGGGCTCTGAAATTGTCTTATAGAAAATAAAGCCTTTTCTACCTAAGTTGAGTTCAGGAACCAAGAGTGACTCTAAGGACACATCATGTTTATTTCAAAGAATGCACAGATGGACTTTATGTGAATTTATAAAATGAGACTCCTTCTTTGAAGAAACATCATGCTTCTTTAGGTGATGATTTCTGCACACACATACCCCCCACCCCGACCACCTTAAACCGTCAGCACACCATGCAGGGCACACATGTCACCCCAACTCACCACCTCTAACAGAGCCATGACAGCGTCAGTCATCTCAGGGGTAGGGAACCCCTTCTCATCTCATCCAAGAACACTTCCAAGGCCTTCCCCTCAATGCATATGTTGACTTCATCTTGAGCCCAGCCACCATTTTGCACTTGGTTTTCTTGGGCATTCTTTCCCCATCATTGCCCTGCATCTAGCCCCAACCACGCCCTCTCCTCATACTTGAATTGCTATAACATTTTCATATCATTGACTTTTCAGTCCCTGGTCTCTACTCGCAAATTTATTTTTTTAATCATAGTTGCTGTGCAATATAAGTGAGAAGCTTCCTTAGTGGCTCAGTTGGTAAAGAATCTGCCTATAAAGCAGGAGACACAGGAGACTCGGGTTGAGAAGATCCCTTGGAAAAGGAAGTGGCAACCCACTCCAGTATTCTGACAGAGGGGCTTGGCAGGCTGCAATCCATGGGGTTGCAAGAGTGAGACACAACTTAGTGACTAAACCACCACTGTGAGTGAGAGGTGTATAATACAGAGCCACTACCAGTGAACCCCATGCACTCTGGAGCCCGTGGGACACAGCTAGAGAGTCCGCACGCCACAGTGACAGATTCCACAAGATACAGTGAAGATTCCTTGTCCAACAACCAAGACCCAACACAGTCAAATAAATAAATAAAACAAATTTTAAAAAATTAAAGAAAAAAGTCTCTGCATTTCCAATGCAAAGGGTGAGGGTTCGATCTCTGGCTGGGGAACTAAGATCCCACATGCTGCATGGCGTGGTCAGAAAAAAAATGCAAGAACATTTTAGTTCAATGAGGTAAGCATGTCAGTGAAATGATAAGTATGGAGCTATAAGCACCCAGGCACAAGGTGCATCACTGACCACCAGGGAGAGATCAGAAGTGGCTTTGTAGGGAGAGTTTCATCTTGAAAAAAAAAAAAATTGTAGCATACTGTGGTGGTGCTAGTGGTAAAGAACCTGCCTGCCAATGCAGGAGATGCAAGAGCCTGGGATGCGATCCCTGGGTCAGGAAGATCCCTTGGAGAAGGAAATGGCAACCCACTCCAGTATTCTTGCCTGGAAAATTAAAAAAAAAAAAAAAAAAAATTCCATGGGCAGAGGAGCTGATGGGCTACAGTCCATGGGGCTGCAGAGGGTAAAACATGACTGAGCGACTAAGCACACACACACACACACACACACACACACACACACACACACACAACACACGATGCACTTGACCAGGAGACAAACATCCCACTCCATGGGCACAGGTTAATTTCAACCGCCGTGGGAGCATGCTGCTGCTGCTGCTAAGGCACTTCAGTTGTGTCCAACTCTGTGCGACCCCATAGATGGCAGCCCACCAAGCTCTGCCATCCCTGGTATTTTCCAGGCAAGGACACTGGAGTGAGTTGCCATTTCCTTCTCCAATGCATGAAAGTAAAAAGTGAAAGTGAAGTCGCTCAGTCGTGTCCGACCCTTCACGATCCCATAGACTGTAGTCTACCAGGCTCCTCCATCCATGGGATTTTCCAGGCAAGAGTACTGGAGTGGGTTGCCATTGCCTTCTCCGGTGGGAGCATGGGAATCATAGAAATTCTAGGAAATGTGCCCCTAGTTTGGTCTAGCTTGAACTGAGACACCCACGTGAAGCAGTTAAGCTGTAATTAAAGGCAATAGTTACAAGTGGACATCTTCATGTGCCCCAGAAAGGATGAGGACTTAAGCCCAGTGTATCTTAAGCAGGAGAAGGATATTACCAGAGGTACCTTTCTGAAAGACCGTGGATGAGAGGAACAGACCCTCACAAACAAGTCACCAAGGAGGACACACCTGGGGGACAGACACACAGACAGCAGGGGTGGGAAGAGAGACGGCAAACACACGTTTCTTAGGAGGATGGATTATCTGACCTCGTGAGGCAAAGCCTGGCCAGGTGGAAGGAAAGAGGAACACGCGAGATTTCCAATTTGAATTCTGAGTAAGAGAGGGCTCCTTCCACTGAGTCGGGAAATACCTTCTCGGGTTGGAGGAAGTGCATGCTTTCAGGGTGGAAATGTCACTGCCCAGGTGGTGGTGGCCTTTGGGAAGTTGTCTAGACGTCATCTGGAGGGTAGGGGTGACTTTCAGACTCAAGGTACAGATTTGAAGTCGTCAGCAGAGAAGTGGCCGTCTCCGGGCTCCATGCAGCCCTCAGGCAGAGACTACGAAAACTCAAAACCTGACGGAGCATTAAGTGATGCTCAGGGTCCCGGCGACACTGGGACCCTGTGTGACTGAACAGGACCCAAGCTGATGAAGCACACCCTGCTGGGCAGGAGAAGGGAGACGGAACATGGAGACTCCGGGAACACTGGAGGCAAAGGCGGTGCTTTGGTAGATGAAGGGGGAAGGATGGTGGTGAACTCCCGCGACTTAAACAGGCTCTGAGGATCCATCACAAGTTGGCAGAAACCTTTACTGACTTAAGTATGGGTTTCTTCTCCCAAGAGATTTTGAAACAAAGCCTGCGTTAGACTATGCCATTTATTAAATCCCCAGTCAGAACAGGCATTAGACCCATGATCGGAGCCTCCCAGGAGAATCCAGTGGCTGGTACCATAACGGTGGCCTGAAGGCACAGAGAACGGAAGGCTGACTCTCTCCACGCGCTCGCATCTGGACCACCGAGGACCCAGGCCAGCAGCCGGGCTCACACACAGGGTCTGCAGGATGCGGAGAATTCACCTCCGTCCGAGATCTGGCCCTCAGCTTTACGAGTAGCAACTTGGGGGCAGAAGCACATTTTCCAAGCTCATTAGACTAGAGCATAAAGCAAGAAGAATGTCAATTTAATAATTTCAGAGGAATAAAACTGCCACACACCCCCAGCAGGACCAGTACATTCTGTCCCTATGGTTAAGCTACAGGAAAAACCAGCTTATAATCAGAGGCCTTCTCAACTGAGATACCAAGTATTACTGCATGGGGACACCATTGGTTGGTGTGTTCAGCTGTCTGTAATGAGGCAACTTACTCATTAGCTATGAGGATTTATTGATGCAGAAGCCAAAATACTTCGAAATGGCAGACCTATTGGGGGAAGCCAGACCAAGATCCGAATGTTTTATTGTAAACACAGACTCAAAACCACGCAGTTGGAAGAACTGAGTTTTTCACGGCATTCGGCAAAGAGGCACCAAGGTGTCCCTGCCCATAGAATCATTAGGACCACAACCCTTGAGGCTACTCGACCACGCTCACATCCATCAGTATTGCACCTGGGACACTAACCAGTGGACCTCAGCACTCAAAATTTCCTCAGCCTGTATTCTTCAGTTCAGTTCAGTCGCTCAGTCATGTCTGACTCTTTGCGACCCCATGGACTGCAGCACTCCAGGCCTTCCTGTCCATCACCAACTCCCAGAGTTTATTCAAACTCATGTCCATTGAGCTGGTGATGCGATCCAACCATCTCATCCTCTGTCATCCCCTTCTCCTCCCACCTTCAATCTTTCCCAGCATCAGGGTCTTTTCAAATGAGTCAGTTATTCACATCAGGAGGCCAAAGTATTGGAGTTTCAGCTTCAGCATCAGTCCTTCCAATGAATATTCAGGACTGATTTCCTTTAGGATGGACTGGTTGGATCTCCTTGCTGTCCAAGGGACTCTCAAGAGTCTTCTCCAACACCACAGTTCAAAAGCATCAATTCTTCAGCACTCAGCTTTCTTTATAGTCCAACTCTCACATCCATACATGACTACTTGAAAAACTATAGCTTTGACTAGATGGACCTTTGTTGGCAAAGTAATGTCTCTGCTTCTTAATAAGCTGTCTAGTTTGGTCATAACTTTTAACTATGAGTCTTTTAATTTCATGGCTGCAATCACCATCAGCAGTGATTTTGGAGCCCAAAAAAATAAAGGCTCTCACTGTTTCCACTGTTTCCCCATATATTTGCCATGAAGTGATGGGACCAGATGCCATGATCTTAGTTTTCTGAATGTTGAGCTTTAAGCCAACTTTTTCACTCTCCTCTTTCACTTTCATCAAGAGGCTTTTTAGTTCTTCTTCACTTTCTGCCATAAGGGTGGTGTCATCTGCATATCTGAGGTTATTGATATTTCTCCCGGCAATCTTGATTCCAGCTTGTGTTTCATCCAGCCCAGCGTTTCTCATGATGTACTCTGCATAGAAGTTAAATAAGCAGGGTGACAATATACAGCCTTGACGTACTCCTTTCCCGATTTGGGACCAGTCTGTTGCTCCATGTCCAGTACTAACTGTTGCTTTCTGATCTGCATACAGATTTCTCAAGAGCCAGGTCAAGATATTCCCATATCTTGAAGAATTTTCAAGAGTTTGTTGTGATCCACACAGTTAAAATCTTTGGCATAGTGAATGAAAATAAATAGGTGCTTTTCTGGAACTCTCCTGCGTTTCCAATGATCCAATGGATGTTGGCAATATGATCTCTGGTTCCTCTGCCTTTTCTAAATCCAGTTTGAACATTCACGTATTGCTGAAGCCTGGCTTGGAGAATTTTGAGCATTACTTTACTAGCGTGTGAGATGAGTGCAATTGTGCGGTAGTTTGAGCATTCTCTGGCATTGCCTTTCTTTGGGATTGGAAAGAAAACTGACCTTTTCCAGTCCTGTGGCCACTGCTGAGTTTGCCAAATTTGCTGGCATATTGAGTGCAGCACTTTCAGAGCATCATCTTTTAGGATTTGAAATGGCTCAACTGGAATTCCATCACCTCCACCAGCTTTGTTCTTAGTGATGCTTCCTAAGGCCTACTTGACTTTGCATTCCAGGATGTCTGGCTGTAGGTGAGTGATCACACCATCGTGATTATCTGGGTCATGAAGATCTTTTTTGTATAGCTCTTCTGTGTATTCTTGCCACTTCTTCTTAATATCTTCTACTTTTGTTAGGTCCATACTATTTCTGTCCTTTATTGTGCCCATCTTTGCATGAAACGTTCCCTTGGTATCTCTAATTTTCTTGAAGAGATTTCTAGTCTTTCCCATTCTATTGTTTTCCTCTACTTCTTTGCAATGCTTGCTGAGGAAGGCTTTCTTATCTTTCCTTGCTATTCTTTGGAACTCTGCATTCAAATGGGTATATCTTTCCTTTTCTCCTTTGCCTTTCGCTTCTCTTCTTTTCTTGGCTATTTGCAAGCCTTCCTCAGACAACCATTTTGTCTTTTTGCATTTCTTTTTCTTGGGGATGGTCTTGATCCCTGTCTCCTGTGTAATGTCATGAACGTCTGTCCACAGTTCATCAGGCACTTTGTCTATCAGATCTAATCCCTTGAATCTATTTGTCACTTCCACTGTATAGTCGTAAAGGATTTGATTTAAGTCATACCTGAATGGTCTAGTGGTTTTCCCTACTTTCTTCAATTTAAGTCTGAATTTGGCAATTTGGAGTTCATGATCTGAGCCACATTCAGCTCCCAGTCTTGTTTTTGCTGACTGTATAGTGCTTCTCCATCTTTGGCTGCAAAGAATATAATCAATCTGATTTCAGTGTCGACCATCTGGTGATGCCCATGTGTCCATTCTTCTCTTCAAAGGACACTAATAACATACCCATGTGAGACTCAGCCCATCAGACTCAGTTGTTCAATAGAAACACTTTACTCCAAATACAGAAATGAATTTAATCTAGTTTAAAGCTCCGTTCTACAGGCTCAGAAGTCCCACAGATTGTTTTGAAGTGAAATGTCAGTCACTTAGTCATGTCCAACTCTTTAGGACCCTATGGACTGTAGACTGCCAGCTTCCTCTGCCCATGGGATTCTCCAGGCAAGAATATTAGAGTGGGTTGCCATTCCCTTCTCCAGGGGATCTTCCCCCACCCAGGGATCGAACCTGGGTGTCCTGCATTGCAAGCAGATTCTTCACCATCTGAGCAACCAGGGAAGCCACAGTGGTCATTTTGAACACCTATACTTGGCTTAGTTAGATCTTGACACTGCAGCGAAACATTTAAAGGACAAGGTTATTCCCTCCTTTTCTAAGGGAAAGTGGGTGTGTTATGTCCCTTATGGCCAGAAGACTTAAGACATTCAGCACAGGAGTCAAGGTTCAAAGCCTTGTGTGTGGATCCCCGGCTGTATTCTTTCCTTGAAGCAGCTGTTGGCTCTGATTAGGTTTGCTAAGACAGTGGCTCCGTTTTTTCCAGTTCTGAGTCTGTGGTTCAGGAGGATTCTCTGCTCAAGGACCATGAGTATGAATAACTGGGAAGGGAATAGAAGAGAGAGTCTATTCTCAAGGGCTTGTTTAGCTTTCAGATCTGTATCCTCAAGTTCTGATTTAGATTCAAGTGCAGGTTCTGGCATTTTTGAATCATCAGTCGTATTTTAAGTTACACCCAGAGTAGAAGTGAGGGCCGTCCCTGGCAATCCATCGGGTAAGACTTCGCCCTCAAATGCAGGGGGTGCAGGTTTGAGCCCTGATTGGGGAGCTAAGACCCGATGAGCCTCCTGGCCAAAAAACCAAAACATGAAACAGAAGCAGTATTGCAACAAATTTGATAAAAAAGACTAAAAATGGTCCACATAAAAAAAAAAAAGTCTTAAAGAAAAAGAGCATAGAAGTGATCCTCAGAGCTATGATCAGCCTGCCCTTGGGCTTCTCTCTCTCCCTTCCGCATTATCCCAGGGGCTTTCAGGGATGATCCCCAGTCCACAGCATCAGCACCACCTGGGAACTTGTTAGAAACGGAAAGCCTTGGTCCCAACCCCCTTCCACTGAATCAAGCTTCAGGGCAGGACACGCTGGTGTGTCTCAGTCAGCCCTGCACGGTCATGGGTGCACATTCAAGTTTAAGAACCAGTGCCCTGGCCTCTGCATGTTTTACTAAGCATTAAGATTTTAATAAGAAAGATAAGGTCAATTACCATTTAGCTTTTAGATGAAGGTGTGGTTATCTTGAAGGATACTAGGTTACAGTTGGTTAAAATAATTTAACCAAGATAAGCTGCTTGCTTGCACTTAGAGGGTCCCTAACCCACATTATCTTAGGCAAAGTTAATATTCTAGAAAAGTCCCCCGACACTATTTGAAAAGGCTCAGACAATTTCCTGTGAAAATATATCAATGGGTTTAAAAGAGACCTGATTAGATTGATCAAACGAAATAATTTAACATCCTCCGATACCCCTTTTCAACATCCCTCCCCTGAAGCCTCAAATACGCTGATCCACATAGTTTTATGTAAAAGGTCAAACTCTGCATAAGCTTGCCAAGGATGACCATGAATGGTTGCATTTTCACCCACAGGAAGACAAAGGTCCTCAGAAAATCAGAAACACGAGTGACACCGAAAGCAGTAATTTAATACCATGTTAACTCATTCTGTGCGGTACAAGGTAGTGCTGCATCGCGGCAAAGACACGGTGCAAAGTATTCCCATATGATTTCAGGACTGTTAATATGAGAATTCCATATTTCATAACATCAGCAAACCAGATGAACCTCATCCACTTAAAGTACAGAACAGTGAAAAGAACAAATGTCTTGTGAAGAGTGGAAATGAGAACAATGTGTGTGAGGTTAAACAGTGGAAATAGGACGCGGATGCCGGGCATGAAGTCATTATTCCTGCAGCGCCGTTCCTGTATTTAGTTTACAAGCATGTCAGAGTGTGCAGTCCAGGCATATTTCAGAAAGGAAGCCCCCGTCTACATGACGTGTGGCCGCCGACAACGTGAACTCCATAAAAGGCTTAAGATTGAAACTTTGAAGAGAAAGCTTTTCTGCCCCGAGTATCCATACATGAGACATGCCTGTAACCCATTTAGACCACTGTGAGCTTTTAGGAATCAATTTTGTCTCCAACTGTGTGTTGGAGAAGACTGTTGAGAGTCCCTTGGACTGCAAGGAGATCCAACCAGTCCATCCTAAAGGAGATCAGTCCTGAATGTTCATCGGAAGGACTGATGCTGAAGCTGAAGCTCCAGTACTTTAGCCACCTGATGCGAAGAGCCAACTCATTGGAAAAGTCCTTGAGGGTGGGAAAGATAGAAGGCAGGAGGAGAAGGGGAGGCGATGGCAGGATAGCATCACTGACTCAATGGACATGAGTTTGAGCAAGCTCCAGGAGATGGCGAAGGACAGGGAAGCCTGGCGTGCTGCAGTCCATGGGGTCACCAACAGTGGGACATGACTGAGTGACTGAACAACAGCAACAACAATAACCTAAATTTCTATCTCATAATCCCTTTATTTAGAAAAGAAATGAAAGCAAGTTACGAAATTTAAAATTGCTACCACAATGTATCAGCAGTAAACTTGCTCTAATTTGATTTTTCCAATCTAGGTTGATCTCATTTTCTAGATATTTACTGTTTAGGTAAATGATGTATGAGATGCTGTGTTTAAGTTAAGAATTTGTTTTTTCCCCTCCTATGTGAGCTTTTGAAATAAATGATATGGAGGACCGTTAAGTACTCAGTCGTAGAGAGAGTATAACACTACATCATAAAAGTGGAAAAGTCTAGACTATCTGGTGGTATCACAGATTCAGGCCCTGGGGCTCAGGCAGGTAAGTGACTTATTCAAGCCCTCAGAGTTGGATAGTTAGATAGTTAGATCCAGGACTTGACCCTCAATCTAATGACCAAAGATAAGCCCATGCTGGGGCTTTTCAGGTGGCTCAGTGATAAAGAATCTACCTGCTTTTAATGCAGAAGACATTAAAAGGCGGTTCAATCTCTGAGAAGATCTCCTGGAGAAGGGAACAGCTACCCACTCCAGTATTCTTGCCTGGAAAATCCCATAGACAGAGAACCCTGGCGGGCTACAGTCCACGGGGTCACAAAAGAGAGAGACATGATTTAGGGACTAAAGAGCAGTAGCAGAAGCCCATGCTGTCCCCTCCATTGCAGATGCTTCGGGCAGAGCCAATGTTAGGAAGGGAAAGTTGGAGACTGTCTCTCTGCAGGATGCCTTCTGGAGGGTTCCATGGAGGTAGGTCTAGGCCAGCACTTAAGCATTAGGTAGTGTTACAGGCTGAACTAGCAGCTCAAGTCATAGTTTCTGCCAGCACATGTCTTGTTCATACCAGTTGAGGGACTGGGCCATCTCCAATCATGGCATCAGTGTTGGAGTCACTCACCCTGCACTCCTGAGCTGAGGTCTGATGGCTGGCCATGCCAGGTTCCTAGGCACTGGTTTAGATCGCAATGGGACCCTGCACCCCTTGGAGTTCTCCCCTCTGAGTGTTTGGGAACTTGCTCCCCGACTCCTGGACTGTAGGCAGCTTGTGACTTCAGGGCAGGATCATGACCATGATGCGGTCATCACGGAGAAGTATTTCCATGTTTGGAATTTCTGCTGAATCTTTTCCTAAGTCTTTTTTTTTTTTTTTGGAATATTGTCAATGGTGGACAATTTTCACACTTTATTTCTGGAAGGAGAAAAAAGACAATGACTGTTCAGAGCCAAGTGTGGTGAGGAGGGTGAGTGATCAAGCTGTGGAATGCTGCTCTGGTTGAAATGGGCACCATCCGCAAAGAAATATATGGATTGTTATTCGGCTCATAAACTGACTCTGAAAGCAATTCCCAGAGAAGATGTGAGTAATGCCGTTAGACAAATTCTAAATCTTAAGGAAGGTATTTGAAGAACAGTACTTATTTGCATGGATGAGTTTTGAGGCTTTGTTTGAAAAACTTCAGATTCTACCCACAAAGACATGCATGATATATTGACTATTTTAAACTCATTCATTTGTAGCCTCACTTCCCTTGGATAATTTCCATATACCTACCTGCTCAGCAAAACCAAAGGTTGACACCTTGAAGCATTAAAATAGGATTCAATATTGAACCAAGTAGTAGCTCTGTGCCAAAAAGATAGATTAAAAATATTGGTCTTACCCACTCCTATAAACCCAAGATTTATGACAAATCCAGGTCATGCTTTCCAAATCTGTGCTTCAGTAAATCCAAGTGCAAACATGTGACAACCCAGTCAATGATATTTACACAGGCTTTCCCACTGGTGATTTGTTAAGCTACATCGCACACTGAGGTTGGTAGAGTGAACTGATCAGCTTGTTGCTTCAGTAACAAATAAAGCCTGCCCTTCCACGGGGTTCCCTAGACCCTACCCGAGACCAGGGTCCAGGGAGCAGCCTCAGTGCTACCTGAGTCAGCCCTTCCCAAATTCTCCCTCCTGTGGGTTCCTAGGAGATCATCCTGAGGAGTAGGTGATGATGGGGTGAGAGCATGGAGACAGAGGTCAGTTGGAATATGATTAAAAATGTTAAGTCACCTGACTCGGCAAGGTATTAACAGCTACAAACCATACAACAGCTAAGTAAAGAAAGCTGTAGTATCTCCTTTCTAAGGAGGGGGCTTCCCTTGTGACTCAGCTGGTAAAGAATCTGCTTGCAATGCGGGAGACCTGGGTTCCATCCCTGGGTTGGAAAGATCCCCTGGAGAAGGAAAAGGCTACCCACTCCAGTATTCTGGCCTGGAGAATTCCAGGGACTGTATAGCCCATGGGGTCGCAAAGAGTCGGACACGACTGAGTGGATTTCACTTCACTTTCTAAGGTGAAGAACTTCAATAGGATCAGTTGGTTTCCTCAAAGTTCCTAAACTATTATTTAAACAGGCAGCGACGCCTTCTGCAGTTTATTTGTAATGTTTTTCTTTTAGGTTTCCATGCTTATTTTGCATACATTGGAACCGATCATCATTTAGTTTGGGTATACCTTCTCTTTTGACAGTGACGATACCCGCTTCTATTTTAAGAACTCTAAATTATATAATATGTAATTATAGATATGATTACATAACTTTATTAAAAATAATTGTATTCAAATGCTAATGAGACAAGCTCTATTTCTTCTGACTCATCAGCATTTATGTTGACTCATAAGTAAAGTCAAAACAATTCCCCAGTACTATTCTAGAGGGAAAATGAAAGTTAAAAAATCTACATTTCCAGTTAGAAAAAGCAACTTCCAAATCCACTCCCCTAAAAGGAAATAGTGCTCTAATTTGACTGTGACTTGTCTTCGCTCTTCCACACACAGGATTTAAAAGGAGAATTTTACATTTATGTACTCTGTTCAAAAGTTTATTCTTTTAGTTACTAAACATAAGTATTACGACAAAGAACTTGGTCAGTTTTTCCTGTGGATAAGATAGTAGAATGTCTCTTCATAAGCTTTAATTCTCATGAAATTAAGATTCAGTTGCATACCACTATCACATTGAATTGTGGGTTTTCCCTCTGTCTTTATACCTTACTTGGTCATCCTTTCAGTCTCTGAAAATCCTTTCCCAAAGATACTGCTGGTTTTAAACCTACACACTGATACAGAATTAAGAACAAACAAGAATGAGTTTACATCCTTAAGGAGAATATTATGTGGACTCTGACTGCAATTACCATGTATTTGCCGTAAAGATAAGAATATTCAGTTTTAAGATACGTGAAAGATTTTTTTAAATTATCTTCTCTCAGCTGTGCTGGGTCTTTCCTGGGGTATGCAGGCTCAGTAGTTGTGGCAAACGGGCTTATTTGCCCCGAGACACATGGGGACTTCCTGGACCAGGGGTCAAACCTGCATACCCTGCATTGGCAGGAGAATTCTTTACCCCTGGCTCAGCAAGGAAGTCCCCTTGAAACATTTTTAAACAGGCAAATCGGATAGACCTGCTGAGGTTTGCTGAACATGATTCAGCAGCTTGTGTTTCTCCAAGAGGCAGAGGGTACTTTTTCGGTTTTTAACATCCGATTATACATCTGCCATCTTTTGAGGCCTCAGTTCTATATTAAATGGCATACTCATTTTTAGGTTAAAATTTTTATATGATTTACTCATGCTTTTCATGTGCTTGTTAAAAAATGGGCTTTCGTTAATGGGAATAAAATAGTTAATGGGATAAAAGAGAACATTAAGAAGGGAGATGTGTCCACAGGTATGTAAAAGCATTTAATTCCATGTGGAATTTACATTATAGCGGCTCAAGTTAGATGTCTGCAGGACTGAACTGCAGGAGCAAAGGGGTTTCTGTGCAGTTTTCACCTTTTTTTTGACAGAGGCTTCAGAAGTCCTCTCTGAGTTTTTTAGGGTTAGATTTGAACCAGGGATCTGACTTGTATCACATCAGCTGGAATCAGTTTCAGGTCTTAGCAGTTGTCTTAGGAAGTGGGCCCTGGACAGAATAGTGCCCCTGATGGGCATCTTTTTGATGGGTTAAGAAAGATGCAGAGGAGTAGTAAACATTCGGGGCTCAGATGCAGAGGGGAGAGGGAGGACCCTCTATGAGGAAGGACACAGTTACTTGGCTGGTTAGAGACACACGTCACATGATGATCATCTTTCCCAGTGCCAATCCAAGAAAAGCTACGACTCATCACTGGGGAAGAGCCTAGAAAAGATAGGTGGAAAGTGAGAATCGTGCTCCGGCGTTCATCTCAATATTTTGGCTTTTTTCACTGCTGTTTTACTATTTCCTTGTCCCTTTATTTCCTTAAGGTACTTCTGACAAACTAGAAAAGGGTAGTTGTTCAATAGCCACACTCCCTTATATATGGACTAGGTATACAAGCACCTACTGTGCAGCACAGGAAACTGTATTCAATACATTGTAATAACCCATCATGGAAAAAGAACATGAAAAATACATGTGTAACTGAATCACTTTGCTGTACACCTGAAACTAATATAACATTGTAAGTCAACTATACTTCCAAAAAAATAAATATATATTCAACAGAACAAAATGGTTGGGGTGCCCTAACCACCCCCCCTTTCAAAGTCTTGTGCCAGGTCCACTCCCGATACAGAAGACAGACTGAGAGTTAAAGAGCCTCACAAATAAGACTCACCCACTGCGGTTCCAGAATTCTGATAACTAAGTGGACATCTTTGCTGTTGTTGTTGTTTAGTTGCTCAGTTGCATCCCGTTCTTGGTGACCCCATAGACTGTAGCCTGCCAGGCTCCTCTGTCCATGGGATTCTCCAGGCAAGAATACTGGAGTGGGCTGCCATGCCCTCCTCCAGGGGATCGTCTCCACCCGGGGATCGAACCCTCGTCTCCTGCACTGGCAGGCAGATTCTTTACCACTGAGCCACCGGGGAAGCCATAAGCGGATATCTCCTTGATCTATAAACAGACTCATCCACTGCGCTTCCTGTGTTCCAGTAACTGAGTATCTGCGACATCTGCGTGAGACCACGTGGAGGATTCATGCTTTGGCCACTGCTTCTCCAGGTCCCTTCTATCTCGTCTATCCTCTCCCTCCCCACCCCAACCAATTCTTTAAACCATATCCAAGCCACATGAAAGGATAGATTCCACCAGGCTTCGCTTCCTTCCTTCAACACCTCCACTAACTCACAATCAGAAACTAAAGAACCCCAGATTCCTCTTCTGTATCCTAGGCCAAATTCCAGTTTCGACTCACAGGTGGAGGCTACGTAGGCATCTTGATTTCTTCAGATCGTTTTCTGACCCAGCTTCGTTGGAAATGACTTAGAGGTAAAACCTGGGGCTGACCCTTTCACCCCGTGTGGCGGAGCCCTTCAGAAGTCGAAGGGAGAGTCTCTCCAGCAGTTTGCAGTGAGGCGTTCTCCTTAATTGTACTCTTTAAAATGTCTCCCTCAAGACTAATGGCTTCATAAATTGGAGTCTTTTCTTTCTTCGTTTATGCTTGCAATAAATAGTCTTCTCATTCTTTGAGGGAGAGCTTTTGAATAGCTAATGTTTGCAAAATAGTCCAAACCTGTTTATGTAAAAAAACATTCCAATGGCATGACATACAAGACAGTGTCTATGAAAAATTGATTTAAAAAATTAACTCTTCGATGACCTCTTTTAAGAAAACTAGGATACACAGATGAACTTTAATGAGTGACATTTGAAATGTGTGGAAAACTTTAGGATAAAACTAGGATAAATAGATGTATGGAGATGAACATAGAATGAGGTAGTTTGTCATAGAAACAAGAGTTCTACTGAATATGCTTGTTCAAACTGTATCTGACTCCCACCTCACTCACTCAAAAGGGCGGGGTTTCCCATCCCCAGTCACTGAGACACCATCTATAGGGACTTCGGGAGATGCTCTTCTCAGACCAAGCCTATCACTGGCAGCCTCACAGTCTTATCTGAAATCTCACTTGTTTTCAGGCAAAAAGCGCATAATAGCTATCAACTTTTGAGGGAACCGGAAGATTTGAGACATCACAAGCATTTGAATTTCAATTTCTCCATCTCCGGACTTGTGAAGCAGTAAAATAAAGCTTCCCACTGTAGTCCAGTCCACTGCAAAGTCAAGCCCCAAGTGGCTGAATGAAGATCTGAAAGGCTCGGAAAAAAATAAATGAAATAAAGCTTCCCACTGTAGTCCAGTCCACTGCAAAGTCAAGCCCCAAATGGCTGAATGAAGATCTGAAAGGCTTGGAAAAAAATAAATGAACTGCCTGCTTTTCATTATGCTTCCTTCTCAGGATGGAGATACATCTGGTTTTCTGATTACACTTTACCGTAGTAAAGAAAATTCTAGCCTAGCAGGTCAAACCAGCTGATGACTAGCCAGCTCCAATTACTGACCTGACCTGCTTCTAACCCCAGAAGCGGAGGGAAGGAGAAAGCCCTTTTCTCTCATTCTTAGGAACTGAGACATGGGCATAGAACGCTGTGGGGTTTGTTCCTTGATTAATTAAAGTTGCTTATTCAAATTGTGCTTTAGTACATGGTCTTTAATTATAAACAAAATAATGCCTGACTTCCTCCATAAAACACTCAAAGGCAAAGAGAAAGACTAGGACCCTTTTCTTCTTGTAATAAAAAAGACAACATAAACACAGTAACTTCAATATGGCATTTGGAACTTGATTTGTTCTATTTAATGAAGAAAAGATAATAGTACTTCTCAAAGGAGACAGCGTCTCCTAAGATAAGGCTTTTTTCAGGTTTTTCTAAACAGGCAGTCTAAAAGCCATTTCTAACTTCCAAATAAACTTCACTGTAGCTTTTGATGAGCTTTACTAAACAGTGCCTGTAGCCTTGCTTGTGTATTTTAAAATATGTTCATCTGCTCTAACTTTGACTCAAAAAAAGTCTTGCCATCACTTCCCAGTTTATGGAGGGATTACACAATAATTTAACATTGTTTCAGCCAAGCCTTTCAAAGTAATAGGAAAAATACCTACCTCCATGTTGAAAGCATGCTATTCAGGCCAATGGCTCACAGCAGGACATACACAAGCCCAATATTTCTATTTTTAGGTGACAATTTGAAATGTATTTTTTAGATGAAGGTAGCTCTGTTTGTTTGAACCAGATGAAGGTGCCAATACTCAACTTTTTGACCTATAAATATAATTTCAAATGGTTCTACCTAATTATAAAGAGAACCAAATATAATAAAGTCATTATTAAATGTATCTAAATAGTCATCTTTAGCATATTACCATAGGTGACTTTTGGAAACAGTTATTTTCCAACTGAAAAGGGTGATGAATTGCCGTGATCCCTTTAGCAGCACTTTGCAGCTTCCAGGATGTAATGCCTGATGATCTGAGGTGAAGCTGATGTAATAATAAAAGAAAGAAAATGGGCAGAATAAAGGTGATGCACTTGAATAAGCCCAAAACCATTCCTGCTCCTTGGCCCATGGAAAAATTGTCTTCCACAAAATAGGTCCCTGAACCCAGAAAGGCTGGGGAACACTGCTCTACTGCATCAAGATGTAAACACTCTGAAAAGTGTTCTCTGTAATACTTTATAAAATAAGCAACCTGATCCCTCCTTCTAGAAAGAGCACAGGTGTTCACTTTGATTTACATTTTGTATCATCCCTGTGAAGCAGGTTGTGCTTTGCCCATTTTACAGATGAATCAGCCAAGGAGAGATTGTGTACAAGGCAAGAGTTATTCTTTAGATCTGTTGTTATGGAGTCCACCCCTAAAGCCTGGATTTATTTTCTTCGGAGCATTTAAAAGGTGCCCAATAAATGAACACCGATGTTCTGGAAGCTTTTAATGACAGTAGATTTGAAACTGTCCATAGATGCTTGCTTTATAGGCTTTTAATTAAATCAAGCTAGTAAAAATACCAGATGTGTACATTCGTTTTATCATATCTAGATGGCTTCTCCCTCCTTTTTATTCTGTATTCCAGGGTGTATATTTCAGTTCAATTTCAAACCATTTTTGGCTGCCTGTTATGTACCCAGCACCTCCATGGCTGCTGTTAAGTATGAAGCATTACTGGGAAAAGGAGAACATGGTACTATGTATCTAGGATCTAGGAAGTCACTGGAAGGACATTAATAGAAATGTAATGAACCAAATAAGCATAACATCACAGGATGGATAACAAATCACTGTATTACAGAAAGCCATAGGATTCTTTTGGACAGCTGAGCGTGGCTCCTACTGGAAGACCCTCTCGGCAACCATTTCTCTCATTTTAGATAAAGATGCTTTAGCAGAAACTCTGATCAGAGTATTCCCACATCCAACCAAACATTTATAATTAAAAGCTTTCCACCCGCCAAGCAGGAAGTTCCTCTCTGGGATGGGTTCCTGCTTTTCATTCTGTTCACTCTGTTGTTACAACCAGCAACAACTTTTAAGAAAAAGTACCCTCAATCTTGCCTCCCGCCGCACAATTCAGAGCTTATGTCTTTGTCCCGTCACGTCCCTCTACGAAAAACAGACTGCACCCACACTTCTCAAACGCTTGTCTCTGAGGATGAACCGCTTTCCCGCCCGAGGTGCATCTAATCCAGAAGGAATGTTCCTTTCGTTGCATCGAAGCTGAAATGTTGAATGTTTTCAATCAAGCCGACATCCTTTCAGGGTCTCCGTATTTTGTCTAGCAGAGGTAGAGGGTTCAATCCAGTCTTAATTAACAATCATAATCTCAAAAATAACAATGTCAGCTATGGAAAGAAATCAGAGGAGAGAGCACCACTGGCCTTGCCCACACAGCAGATAAGCCTGCCCACGTAAATTCCAGCTTTGTTGTCGTTCTGTTGATAAGTCATGCCACCTCTTTGCCACCCCATGGACTGTAGCCCACCAGCTCCTCTGTCCCCATTTGAGTTTGCTCAAATTCCTGTCCAAATGAACTCAGCGAACAGATGAGGATGGGATTCGAACCTACGCATGCATGGCACAATGGATTAAGAGTCCATCGCCTTAACCACTGGGCCACCTCGTCACACAATTCCAGCTTAAAGCATTGCTATTTCCCCTCTAGCTCTCTCTCCATTTTCAGGCACGTATCCCTATAGAGTGCAGCACACTCACCACTCACATCTCCACTCTCCCTAGACCCTTCTTATCCCACTGTCATCCCACCCACCCCCTCCATCACCCTCAGAACTGCCCTCTTGGAGATGACCAGTGACCTCTACATCGCCCAGCTCAATGGGCTCTAAGCAAGCTGACGTCTATCATCTTCAGCACAGCATCTTTGTCACTAATATGAGGGCCTTTCCTGAAACGGTTCTAAGTGGACTCCAACTGCCTTAGTCTATTCAGGCTGCTACCACAGGACACCGTGGAATGAGACGCTTGTTTACAAGCTGCCTATAGTCCTGGAGACTGGAAGTCTGGGACCAACGTGCTGGCAGACTCAGTGTCTGGTGAGGACCTGCTTCCTTGTCCACAGATGCCTGTCTTCTCCATGTGTCCTCACACACCAGGGGACAGTGAGACTTCTCTGGGGTCTTTATAAGAACATGAATCCCATTCATAAGGATTTGCTCCCATGACCTAATCACCTCCCTAGTCTCTTGATTTTGTGACTGCACATGAAGTTTCCTCCACTAGAAAACTCAGCTCTCCTCACCTGTCAAGTGAGTTTCTACTCAGCATGTAAGCCTAGAATAAGAAGATACTTTGTTCAGGAAGTCTTACTTATAACCACACCTCTACCCTCTATGTGTGTGTTAGTGGTTCAGTCATGTCCAGCTCTTTGCAACCCCATGGACTCCAGCCTACCAGGCTCTTCAGTCCAAGGAATTCTCCAGACAAGAATACCGGAGTGGGTAGCCATTCCCCTCTCTAGGGCATCTTCGTGACCCAGGGATTGAATCCACCATTGCCAAGATCAAACGCTGCCTCCTCTAAGCTGTGAAGGCATGGTAAAGCAATAGCTCCATTTTGGTGCTTACTGAGTGGTAACTGCCCACGTTTTGCCTCTTCTAGACCAGGATTTCTCAATCTTGGCACCATTTTCATTTTGCACTTGTTAATCCTTTGTGGTGGAAGATGGTCCAGCCCATTATGAGACCTTTCACAGTATCCCTGATTGCTACTCACTAGACGCTTACCCTAATCCTGACAATCAAACATGTCTACAGACAGTGCCAAATGCACCCCGACCCTGAACAATCACCCTCAGTTGAGACCCTCTGCTCCGGGCTGCAGGATTCGCTTTAGGCAAAGCTCTCATCATCCTCATCAAGCATGAGATGTGGAAATGCAAGTAGTCAATGCATGTTTATTAAATGAAACCTATTGACCAGATGATGTCCTAAGCCTTATGAATCAACTATTTGAAGATAAATCTTGAAATGACACTAACTTAACTATGAATAGGTCATCCTTTGTGTATGGCATTGTGGACTCGTGAAAGGAAATGATTGTATCTTAGTTGATTCACAAAAGATGACTCAGTTTCTGCTCTGGAGATAATAACTCATTATATAAAATAATTACTTTATGAAAGTATTCTATTTATTTCAGTGGGAAAACAGGCAATTAAAATCAGGATAGGTCAGCATGTCGTTTCAATTTTTATACAAAGAAAAGAACATCTTTGCAGTATGTATCATGTTTCAATTGATACTTTCCCCTGCATTGTAACATTAAATCTGGCTAAAGGAGGAACTTGAGAGATAATGTAACACACTTGAAATACAGTCTAAATTACCTTACAACCAATCACTGGCAGTGACCCTTATGCTTTAAGATCTGCGCTTGATTAAAACTTGCATTTTAAACCTTAAATGAGGCCCACCAATTTCAAATCTCTTTCCTCCTCTTCCAAACCACACAACCAATTACATACGCATTTTCCTTCAAAAGCTTCATCTCTCAAAAGGATCCTGCCTGCCTTTATCCAAGGATTATGATGAGAGACAAAACATGAGCTTGATTCTCTTCTGAGAGAACTCCTAAATAATTAAAAGTTTCGCAAGTAAAGAATCTGTCCGTTAGTTTGGGACAAAGTTTGGCTTCAAGCAACTAACCAAATTAAATTAAAACCTAAAAGTAATTGGTCATAAGTGTGTATGTATTGAATCTTACCCCTGGTCTTTATTCTCCATAATCAATGATAAAATTCTTTTATGTCCTCTGAAATGGATTAACCAACTCAACAAGCCTGCCTCACTTTTCCCAGCTGTTCAACTGAAAGTTTTATGAAGACAAGTTCTGCATGGTCTGGTGGAACGCAGTAACAGGAAGCCTTCTAATTTTGAGGTTAGTTATGTACTACTTAGAGAAGACCAAAGCAGTCCCTGAGGCTGACAGAGTGTGCCTAGCTGTCAGGTGTCACATTTAAGGCATATCTTCTTCTCTCCTCTAAAGATTTTTTCAAATAATTTAGCATTTTTGATCATTTTGTGATCTTCTTGTCACCTTTAAGAATGCTTTAATTGATGTACGCTATTCAAAAAGTAGGAATCTTAAAGAGAGAAAGATCCCTTAGATTGCATAATTCTTCCAAAATAAATACACAACGGATACCAAAAGTAAAAAAATCTATAATAAATACCAACACACTTGAGAGGTAGCGTGTATTATCATCAAATGTAACAATCTGAAAGTTAGGACACACAGCAAAATGAAAAAGGATCTGAAGAAAATCGGATACAATGAACTGTTTGGTAAATTATCTCAGGTCTCGGTCCCTTAAAACATCCCTAGGTCAGTCTAGATTTTTCCCACAATCCCAGAACTCTTGTCCAGTTAACTATTTTACATTTTCTGTGGGAATAGATGATTCAAATTTCACACATCAAAAGTTAAACCCCCCAAAGGGCTAGTTAGAGAGTTTGAAATAGACATGTGCACACTGCTATATTTAAGTTGGACAACCAACAAGGACCTCCTGTATAGCACAGAGAACTCTGGTAGGTGGCAGCTTGGATGGGAGGGGAGTTTGGGGGAGAAAGGATACACTATATGTATCCTTTATACATATAATAAAGTCCCTTTGCTGTCCACCTGAAACTATCACAATACTGTTAATCAGTTATACCCCAATATAAAATAAAAAGTTAAAAATCAAAATTAAACCGCCGGCTTCCTCCTGCCATCTAAGAGTAACTCCTACTTCTCAGTGCATCCTTCATCTCAAGTGATTGGCAAGTACATGGTACAGTGGGCCCCACCAAGAAAAATTAGATCAGTTCTTTGATTTGTGAGAATATCCCTAGTCTTAGAAAATATACTGATATATTTAGGAGTAAACGGCCATACAAAAGTAACTTATGCTCCAGGGATTCAGGACACAAATGATATAGTTTATATATATGACCCTACAGACCCACACCAAGAGAGGGAGGAGAAGTGAAGCAAACGGGGTAAAATGGGAGCAAGCATCCCTTGAACTACACTTGCCCCTTTCTTGCAGTTTAAGGTTATTTCCTAGGGCAGTTTTTCTTTTTTCAAATGGTCTTATCACCCACTCTTCTCTCCCTCACCCACACTCAGGTCAGCAGGAAAGTCATGCTGACTCTAAATGAGATCCACAGGCTGGCCGTGTCTCCCCCTCCTCCACGCTGGCCTCCGGCCTGAGCCCCAGATCCCTGCTGCAAGAGCCTCCACCCCAGCCCCGACCTCCTGGCTTTGGGACCAGCCCCCAAAGGGCCTCGGTTCTCCGCTCACCACCTGCCCCCGCCTCACCTCACCATCCTGCTAAAGGCCCGACAACACCGGCGTGGCCCCTCCTCTCGCTGCCCTCCTCCTGTTTATTTGGCTTTGCTTTTTCTTTCTTCCTCAACTGTTCTTCCCCCAGGTGTCTGCACAGAAGACTCCAAGATCACAAGTCACCTCCATCAGCCTGGTTTCCTCTGAACGGCCTCTTCCCCTCACTCCTCTCTTATTTTTCTGGATCAGGGATGAGAACTCTTGTCCTTGGGGCCAGAGCCAATATTTTCAGCCACGTGGTCTCTGCACAGTCACTCAGCTCTGTCCTTGTAGTGAGGCACCCCTGGTGGCTCAGTGGTAATGAGTCTGCCTGCAATGCAAGAGACCCAGGTTCAATCCCTGGGAAGATCCCCTGGAGGAGGACATGGCAACCCACTCCTGTGTTCTTGCCTGGAGAACCCCATGGGGTTCTCCATGGGGTCACAAAAGAGTCGGACATGACTGAAGCGACTTGGCATGCACTCTGTGCATCAGAATACTTAGAGGACATCAATACCTTTGTACTGAATGAAGGAATCGATCGTGACAACAAGATCAGGGTAAGAATAGAGAAGGCTAAGCTGTGGTTGGTGAGAGGAGTCTCCAGGGAAAAGGACACCTGATGAGTGAAGTTGCTAGCAATCTTCACCAGTTACAGAAAATGGAGATGATAGTTCTGGGTGTGGTTGGTCAACCACCACCTGGAAGGCTTTGTTCCATCATCAATGCCCACACTTTTCAGGAAGTTATAACAGTGTCCAGGGCTTTAAGAGAAATACAGCCAAGACAGTGAAAGGCAGGAAACTTGGCATTTGAGGAAGAGTTGGAAAAACCTAAAGTGGAGGCATTGAGACTGCTTAGGCTAAGAAAGCAGAGAGTTAGAGTAACAGGCTCACAGTCTCCAAATACTTAGAGTTGTCAGATTGGAGGATTAAATTCTTCCCGTTGCTCCAGAAATCAAACCACCTTGTGAAAATTATAGAAAGGTTGATCTTAGTCTAATAGAAGGAAGAACTTTCTAAGGACTAGAGTCATCTGAAAACAAGATGAGTTGTCATCTGAAGACATGTGTTTCTCATCACCAGGATTGTTCAACTACCTGTCAGGGCAAGCCTGGGAGCACTTGGGCAGGAGGTCAAGATCTTCACCCAGTCAACCAAGGTTCCCCTAGACTGTGATCAGATAATTCTACAAGAAGTCTTAAGAAGAAAGCGCATCCAGAAGCAGAATTGATAAGCCAATATGGCAGCTCACAAGGCAACTGGAGATATTAGGCAGGGCTCCAGACTAGTCCAGTAGACAAGCCCAGAGGAAACCAGTTCCAATGAATCATCTTGAATTCAGACAAAGCACAAAAGACTTCGGGGCAAAAAAATCTTAGGACAAATAAGGATGATGGGTGAAAAGCCATGCTACAGAAAATATGAAGTCTTTCACATGTTAATTACATGTATGCATGCATGCTAAGTCAATTCAGTAGTGTCTAATTCTTTGTGACCCCATGGACTGTAACCCACCAGGCTCCTGTGTTCATAGGATTCTCCAGGCAAAAACACTGGAGTAGGTAGCCTATCCCTTCTCCAGGGCATCTTCCCAATCCAGGATCAAATCCACATCTCTTATGTCTTCCACACTGTCAGGCATGTTCTTTACCATTAGCACCACCTGTGACACCCAGGTATATGTATAGACAAAGAAAAAGGAAAAAGTGAATATTATTGACTTTCCCATCCTGCGTCACAGCCAAGGGAAGAGAAAGGAGAGACCCTCAGGATGTAGGCTTTTATGCTTGGCCTCCGATGAAGCCTCAGAGAAGGGCCGGAGGTAAGGCCAGGCCAGCCACCAGACCCACATCTGTGCAAGGCAGGTGCTTACAGCCCAGGCCCCCAGGAATCCAGCTCCACCTTAAAAGACCTGCTGGACAGTTTCCATCAATATCCCTGTGTCTTTGCAGAGACCTTTAACCTCTTCAGAAGCCTTGCTCTCACTTTCAAAGGTCAGAACCCCTCCTCCTGATCATATGCTCTTCCCACACCCCAGCATCCCCCAGCCTATGACAGAGAAGGTTCCTAAATGACTTGCCTCCAGTTTGTCTTCCCTGATCTATTCAGGCTACTGACACGTTTTTAACCCAACCATGCCATTCGCCAAGCCTCTGCTGTGTAACCCCCTGGATGCTTTGCTTGTGCTCTTTATTTGAAGCTCTGAGAGCATCTGACACTAGCAAAGCCTTCGCCTCTTTATGGAAACACTCTCTTCCTTTTTGCTTCGCTGAGAATTCCTTTTGGAGCTCTGTGTGTCAGACACTAAGTTAGCATTCAAAAACAGCTCTGGAGATGATGTATACTCCCTTCTCCAGGGGATCTTCCCAACCTAGGGATTGAACCCAGGTCTCCTACATTGCAGGAAGAATCTTAACCAGCTGAACCACCAGGGAAGCCCAAGAATACTGGAGGGGGTAGCTTATCCCTTCTCCAGGGGATCTTTCTGATCCAGGAATTGAACTGGGGATTTCATGCGTTGCAGGTGGATTCTTTACCAGCCGAGCTACCAGGGAATCCCAGCTGTATATATAATGAAATCAGTTCAGTTCAGTCACCCAGTCATGTCCAACTCTTTGCGACCCCAAGAATCGCAGCATGCCAGACCTCCCTGTCCATCACCAGCTCCCGGAGTTTACCCAAACCCATGTCCATCGAGTCAGTGATGCCATCCAGCCATCTTTTCTCAGTTACTTCATAACTGAAAAGCTCATAGAAAGGTCTAAAATGGACTTTTTTTCCCTCACAGTTTCTTTAAGCCACAAGAGTTGTGGACTAGCTCATCTCTAAATTATGACCGGCTATTGAAAGGGAAGTCACACAGAGGTTCAATACTTTAGGTCCACACGTTTCCTATTTTCCCCAAAGAGTATCTTAAGGACTTTCTCTCAAAGATCTCCTGAAATCCATAATATGCAAATTCAGCACATTATAAATACCCTCTCTGCCTTCAGGCAAGACAACACCTAAACCGTTATTAAAGACCTTCAGGAAAGACTTTGCCATCTCCTGGGTTTCAGTATTTAATAAACCTTCCCAACAGCCAGCTCTTAAGTCTAACTTAAATCCTGCTTCTTGGTGTTTCAGTTGAGAAATATCCTTCTAGGAAGGGATTTGAAATTTGGGAAATTACTCATCAGCATAGGTATCACTGCCAGAGATTAACCACACATGGAAATAACTGAAGCCTGATGCTTTTGAAAATAGAATCCCATTATTCACACTTTCTGCAGCCAAAGACAGAGCCACAAGATATTGTGGTAACCTATTTGGGGAGCCAATATGGCTCTTAGATTCAGCCGTGAGATGGAGCTCCCACCTCCAAGCTAACCTCAGTCCAGCCAGCATGATGCAGAGAAGCGATTACAATACAGAACTCTAGGCTCATTACTGCCTTTGATACCCTCAGGGTGGTAAGGACCTGCTTACACGTCTTTTCAGATGAATACTAGTAGGGATGGTTATTGACCACAAAGTCACTGGAATTTCTCCCGGGGACCCTTCAGAATCAGAGTGCAGCTCATCGCTTTGCTCTCCCTTCATCTAAAGGACCCTGTGCGAAGAATATCATTCTGTTTGCTTTCATGTCCCCTGATGCCGACTAGGTTAGTACCATCTGATGGTTGCTTTTCGTGGTGAGAAAATTCTTATCTGGATTTCATTTCAATCCCATGAAATTTTGAAAGATCTACTGTCTGTCAAACTGACCGTGCAGTGTGAACAATTACAAGGGCAAAAATAACATCTGCAAAGTTGGGTTCTACAGCTGTAATAACACGGAGCATTCTTATATACAGATCTTCCTTCTCTTATGATCAGGTTACATCCTGATAAATTCACTGTTAGTTGCAAATGTCTTAAGTCAAAAATGCATTGAATACACCTAACCTCACAAACATCATAGCTTAGCCCAGCCTACCTTAGACATGCTCAGAATATTTACATTAGCTTATCATTAGGCAAAATCATCTAAGACAATGGCTATTTTATAACAAAGTGTTGAATATCTTGTGTAAAGTATTGAACAGTGTGTGTGCTCAGTCTTAGTCATGTCCCACTCTTTTGTGACCCCATGGACTATAGAAGACCCAGCTCCTCTGTCCATGGAATTTCCCAGGCAAGAATACTGGAGTGGGTTGCTATTTCCTTCTCCAGGGGAATCTTCCTGACCCAAGGATCAAACCCACATCTCCTGGGTCTCCTGCACTGGCAGGTGGATTCTTTACCACCAAGCCACCTGGGAAGCCCATTGAACACTGTACTGAAAGTAAAAAGCCTGAGGGTTGTCAGGATCCAGAACGGTTCTAAGTATATCAGTTGTTTGCCCTTGTATTCGTGTGCCTTGCTACCTCTCTGCAGCATCACCAAGAGCCTTAAACTGCGAACTTTCAGCTGGGGAGAAAATCAAAGTTCAAAATTTGAAGTACAGTTTTTACTGCATGAGTATGGCTTTCACACTATAGGAAAGTTGAAGAATCCCAAGTCAAACCATCATATGTCTGGGACCGTCTTTATGGTCCTTTGAAAAGAGAGCTTTTACATATTTCCATGCCACATTGCAAAGAAAATTTGACAAATCCCTTCAGTAGGTGCTAAATACCATCAACATCTGAATCATCTTTAAATCATTTCCTTGACAATAGCTACATTTTGAATGCTACAAATTACTTGGCTAAAAGAGACAAGGAGAGTGCCAGCATGCTGATAAACTCGCAAACTCAAATGAAGTCGGTGTGTCTGTCCCTTCAGATACGCTCAGCAAGGGAATGGCGGAAACACCTTGGAAATGCTTCCAATTGTTTCTCTTGAAAATTTCCAAGACTGCTTACTAAGCAGACTTTCCTAGGCTGGAGGGGGCTACATACTTCTCTAGAGGAACATAGTGTTATTAAAAATGGTCTTCTGCCTGCCCCTCCCCAGGGCTCATCATCACTGCTGTGGTAGACAGAAGGATGCTCCCGCAAGGATGTCCTCATCCCTAGACCCTGGGGGACATGGTACCTTCCAAGTGAAAGGGACTTTGCAGATGTGTTTAAGTGAAGGGTCTCGAGATGAGGAAGTAACCTTGTATTATCTAGGTGGTCCCAACGTCATCACAGAGGCCCTTAGAGGGGAGAGGCAGGAGATGAAAGTCAGAGACGTGAGCATGGAAGCAGAGGTCAGATGGATCAGAAGGGGCCATGCATGAAGGGATGTTGGCAGCCTGTGAAGCAAAAAAAAAAAAGACTGATTTTTTTCTCTTTCAGCCTCCCAAAGGAGCACAGCTCGGCGGACACCTTGATTTTAGCTCACTAAGACTTCTTCCTCCAGCAGTGTAAGACAGTGGGGTTGTATTTTTCCAGCCACTAAGTTTGTGACAATTTGTGACAGCAGCAATAAGAAGCATCCAATTGGTCTGACATACAATGTGTTCTTACTTAGTATCACCTGATAAGGCACTTACTTTTGGCCATTTTGTCTTTCTTTTCTCCTTTCAATAAGCAAAAAAAAAAAAATCAATTATTGAATGCCTTCCATATGGTTGATACTCTGTACAGCAGAAGAATGTGTCAAATATGAGATGGGAACTGTTTCAAGGAACCAGTCTGAACTCAGGTTGGAAGATAATATATATATAGCAAGTCAACTCTGCAAGAAAAATGGAATAATAAAAGTAGCATTCGCATTAAGAAGAGAATATATAAATTCAAGAAAAGAAAAGGAAGAGAAACATATATTGCGTTTCTTCTCAGAATTACAATAGTTGGGGCTTCGCAGGTAGCATTAGTGGTAAAGAATCTGTCTGCCAAAGCAGGGGATGTAAGAGATACAGGTTCAGTCCCAGGGTGGGGGATATTCCCTGGAGGAAGGCGTGGCAATCCACTCCACTATTCTTGCTTGGAGAATCCCATGGACAGAGGAATTTGGTGGGCTACAGTTCATAGGGTCGCAAACAGTCTGGCATGACTGAAGCGACTTAGCACGCACCCACA
The DNA here is from genome assembly GCA_024291935.2 of Okapia johnstoni. Classification (NCBI taxonomy): domain Eukaryota; kingdom Metazoa; phylum Chordata; class Mammalia; order Artiodactyla; family Giraffidae; genus Okapia; species Okapia johnstoni. The sequence continues at coordinate 4,899,832 of CM044321.1, read as the reverse complement.
TTAGCTTTTTTTTTTTCAAGAAACCTAATCCTCCCTAATGGCTTATTTTGAGAATCAATGGATCATTTCGTGTCATCTTTAGTCATATGATGGAGAAGGAAACCGCAACCCACTCCAGTATCCTTGCCTGGAAAAATATCATGGACAGAGGAGCCTGGTGGGCTGCAGTCCATGGGGTCGCCAAGAGTCGGACACGAATGAGTGTCTTACACACACACACACTGTTCATAGAATCACAGCAACTAAACAACAACTGTTCATAGAATCAAAACGTACACCAGAAATTTATACAGACAGGGACTAAAAAACTTCCCTTCTTAGAGAATTAAAGGTTATCACATGATCTAGCTTTTCTTTTCAAGTTTTAACTCCCATTCTCTATTTAGCTGACTTGGTGTTCCGAGCTCTTAAGTCTCCCCATATTACCTAAGATGACAATTTCCCCCTCTTCCTGCACTTCCATAAACAAGAGGCACTAAGACAGGGTTTTATTCAGTGGCATTTCATTAAACTTTCTAAGGGAGCCATTAAGTTAAAACCTTCCACTTATCCAATAACTTAGAACTAACTTGGAAAAGAGACCTCCCTCCCCCAAATAACTGAACAGAACATAGTTTAGAGCAGATGTTGGCTACCTACAGATCCTGGGCCAAATGCACCATTTTTGTGTATGAAGGTTTATCAGGATGTACCACGCCATTTGTTTATGCACGTGATGGCTTCAGGCGACACACACACGCTGCCTCTTTCCACAGAGGCAGCGTATCGTACATGAGCACCTATATGATACTCCTATTTTTGCCTCACAGCCTATCAAACCTAAAATATTTACAACCGGGCCCTTGACAGAAAACACTGGCTGACCCCTGAATTAGAGGATTCACTTTGGAGTCAGACAGATCCATAAAGTCTAATTTCACCTCAACCGTTTATGAGTTATGTCATTTGGAGCTAAGGATTTAATCTCAGTGGGCCTCAGTTTTTCTTATTTGTAACACGGAGGTTTCAGCACCTACTTGAGAGGAGACTGAATTTTTCCAATCCTTAAATATGCACAAGACTTGATGCTCTTTCTAAATCAGGAGAATTAATTCTTCAGGGTCGTCGAGCTTTGACTATGCCTCTTTCCAATATTTACTGCAATTTTTTTCATTTCTCTGAGCACAGCCTTGGCTGTCACCAGTGAACAGAGTTGATTGGATTTAGAGTCAAAACAGCCTGGTCTGAAACCAGCTCTGCAACTTCCTGTTTTTGTTGCTGCTTAGTTGCTACATCGTGTCTGTTTCTTTACGACCCCGTGGTCCGTAGCCCGCCAGACTCCTCTGTCCATGGGATTACTGGAGTAGGTTGCCATTTCCCCCTCAAGGGGATTTTCTCGATCCAGGGGTCAAACTTCTGTGTCTCCTGCATCTCCTGAATTGGCAGGCAGAGTGTTTAGCACGGAGCCACCTGGGAGGCCCCTATGACTTCCCACTATAGTCATTTTAGACAAGTCTCTACGTATCCCTAACTTTCCGCTTTTCCGCCTGCAGAGTGAAGCTAAAATACTTAAATCATAGAATTGCTGTAAATATTAAATGAGAAATGAGATAACTTATATGGAAACACAAAAAAACATTATTTTGCATGTTTTTCATTAAAATAATTATGTGGTAAAAATGAAATGAGGCAAAAATGCAAACATACTCTGCAATTGCTGAAGACAATATAAACATCAGCCATTGGTGGGACTTCCCTGGCAGTCCAGTGGTGAAGACTCCAAGCTTCCGATGCAAGGGATGTGAGTTCAGTCCCTGGTTAGGGAACTAAAATACCACAGGCTACGTGGTGCAGCCAAAAGAGTATAAAGAATAAATAAATAATTAATTAATTAAGCAGCCATTTGTATGCAGCAATATATGAAACAAAATTGATCACATTTTAGTGTGACTCGAAAAGTCATATTAAAAGCCATCTAATTGCCATGGCTCATGACAGTATTTCTTATATGAGACAAAACATGGAAGGAACCCAAATGTTCATCAACTGGTAAATAGATAAATAATCGTGGTATTGCTGTTTTATGGAACACACCTGAACAATATAAAGAATGTGTTATTAAAACATGCAATAACTTGGATAGATCTCATAAACATCATGCTTGAATGAATGAAATTAAACACAAAGGGCTATGTGATAATTCACTTTGTATGCCAATTGGGTAGGCTATGGTGCCTAGCTGTTTGGTCAAAAACTCATACATATGTTGCCATGAATGTATTTTTTAGATGTGATTGACACTTAAATCAGTAGTCTTTGAATAAAGCAGATTGCCCTCCATACTATGAGTAGGCAATAGATGGGTGGTTCTCAGCCAATCATTTGAACACCTTAAGGGAAATGTCTGAGGTTTCCTGAAAAAAAAAAAAAGAGCTCTGTCTCCAGACTACCTTTGAACTCAAGACAGTGACATCAGATCTTCAACTTTTGCCAAAACGTCCAGCCTGCCCTCCTGCCTTGCAAATTTCAGACTTGCCCATCATGATAATCAAATGAGTCAACTCCTCAAAATAAAGCTCTAGATAAATCAGTTCAGTTCAGTTGCTCAGTCGTGTCCGACTCTTTGCGACCCCATGAATTGCAGCACGCCAGGCCTCTCTGTCCATCACCAACTCCTGGAGTCTACCCAAACCCATGTCCATCGAGATGGTGATGCCATCCAACCATCTCATCCTCTGTCATCCCCTTCTCCTCCCGCCCCCAATCCTACCCAGCATCAGGGTCTTTTCCAATGAGTCAACCCTTCGCATGAGGTGGCCAAAGTACTGGAGTTTCAGCTTCAACATCAGACCTTCCAATGAACACCCAGGATTGATCTCTTTTAGGATGGATTTATTGGATCTCCTTGCAGTCCAAGGGACTCTCAAGTCATCTCCAACACCACAGTTCAAAAGCATCAATTCTTCGGTGCTCAGCCTTCTTCACAGTCCAACTCTCACATCCATACATGACCACTGGAAAAACCATAGCCTTGACTAGACGAACTTTTGTTGGCAAAGTAATGTCTCTGCTTTTAAATATGCTATCTAAGTTGGCCATAACCTTCCTTCCAAGGAGTAAGCGTCTTTTAATTTCATGGCTGCAGTCACCATCAGCAGTGATTCTGGAGCCCAAAAAAATAAAGTCTGACACTGTTTCCACTGTTTCCCCATCTATTTCCCATGAAGTGATGGGACCAGATGCCATGATCTTAGTTTTCTGTACTGTTGAATAGATAAATAGGAGAGACAAATTCTATTGCTCCTCTTTCTCTGGCTGCCTATCCTAAAATTTCATTTATGAAATTATACAAAAAATAAAACAGTAGCAACAGAAAGCATATCAGTGCATATCAGTGATTTCCTGGAGCTGGGAGCATGAGAAATTCTTTAGGATAATGGAAAAGTTCTATATATTTGTAGTGGTGGTGATTACATGATTGTATAAATAAACAAAATATATCAAACTATAGATTGAAGGCAGGCAGAGAAGGGGATGACAGAGAATGAGATGGTTGGATGGCACCACTGACTCAATGGACATGAGTTTTAGCAAGTTCCAGGAGTTGATGATGGACAGGGAAGCCTGGCATGCTGCAGTCCATGCGGTTGCAAAGAGTCAGACATGACTGAGTGACTGAACTGAGTTGATTAAGCTGTATGTGCTGTGCTTAGTCATTCAGTCATGTCCAACTCTGTGACTCCATAGCCCACCAGGTTCCTCTGTCCATGGGGATTCCCCAGGCAAGAATATTGGAGTAGGTTGCCAAGCCCTCCTCCAGGGGATCTTCCCAACCAAAAGATTGAACCCAGGTCTCCTGGATTGCAGGTGGATTCTTTACCATCTGAGCCACCAGGGAAACCCAAGAATACTGGAGTGTGTAGTCTATCTCTTTTCCAGGAGATCTTCCCGACCCAGGAATTGAACCAAGGTCTCCTGCATTGCAAGTGGATTCTTTACCAGCATGTACCTAAAATGAGTGAATTGTATTGCATTTAAAATACAGTTCAATAGAGCTGGGAGGAAAAAGTCAGACTGCAAACCATGTAATAGGCCATAATATGACTGTCTCTTATATGTTATGTCATGAGTAAACTTCATTAAAAATTATGTTTTGTATAACTTCATTTTTTCGTGACTGACTGGGGTTCACTGAATGTGGATTACTGTCTAATACATTGAGATGTTCAAGGTGAGCAAACACTGACTAATACACCTGTCAGGCAGAAGTATGGGTAATTCACATATTCATTATTATGAACAAGTTAATTAAAGTCATAATATTAATAAATTGCATCTACTAAAGCCATTATTTTATTCGCTTCTGATTTATATACAGTCTCTCTCTTGAGTAAATGGGAATTTTTATGTGACAGTAAAAACTTAATAACTAATATATCAATCCACGGTAAACATCATCCAAAGGCAACTGTGATAAACATGAAGTCCCTACAGTATCAGAGAAGGACAACAGTATCAAAAAGAAAAGTGCTTATAACTTCAGATGAAGCCGGAGCATTATCAGTTCTGATGGGGATCCTTTGATCTCTGGCTCTGAAAGCATTTTACAGCAGCTCAGGAGTTATCATCAAGAAATCACACACTCAGGACAAAGCCCTTGACAAATATATGGCAGCAGCAAAGAAACAGCTAAAAGCCTTTGCTCTGAAGTTTCACCTCTGCTCACAGCTGCCCCTCTGTCTCAAAAACTCTACAATAAACAAATCAGTCTACCCTTGGAGTGCTACAGCTTGCCTAGCCATGAATCCACTCACGAGTGTCTCAGTGCAGCCATGAAGAACAATCACCCTATGAACCCAGACACCCCATGTCCTTCTGCTACCAAGACAGCTGGGACCTTGGTCTAATGTCGCTCCTGTGGTTGATTCAGAATACAAGAAAATCCCAGAAATGGAGAACTCTGTGTCTAAAAACACCTAGCCACGTAGCTTATGGCATTAAAGTCTGTCTTGTCATTAATGGAATGAGGGTGAAAACCTGGGTTTTAGAGACACACTGGAATGTTAATACCAATTGGGACACTTTGGAGCTGTTGAGCCTTAGACAAACTATGGATCTCTTGGAAACTCAGATTCTTAATTTGTAAAATAAGATTTATACCAACCACGCATCGCTATAAAGGTTCAAATCATGTTCGGGAAGGCTCTACTTCTAATTCCCAACTATTGAAAGGTCTCAACAAAAATGAGGGACAAGGCTGTTATTTCTAAAAAGCTAAACTGAGGGGAGTGGGGGCAGGTATTTGGTTCCTGAGACAATTGCCATCTCCTCCAATACCGTTGTCCCGGACATTACAGATCCTAATGGGTTCCAGCTAAAGCTATTTGAATATGAAGCCAGCGTTATGTGGAGATGTGCCATGTATGGTCTCCACTCTAAGGGGATCGACACGCATCTCCTGAAATGCAGCACTTTCTTTAAAACATACAACCAAGCATCTGCCTCTCAGCACTGATCTCCCAAAACTCCAAGTCTAACCTTTCACTTTCAAAGACGCTAAATCAATAGATGCCAACTAAACTTGTAACTGGACTTACTTGTAATTCAAAAAAAAGAAAACTCGAAAGGGTTGACAGGTGTCAGTAGGTGCTGACTGATTTTTAGGAGATATAGTTACAAAATGCGGGTGTCAATTTAAACTGCCTCTGCTGATGACCAACAGCAATTTCAGTTTCCTTAAAATACAATTGTCTCCCTTTCAACACTGCTGTGATTGTTCAGGGTTTCTGTACACCTCTCTTTTTCTGCAGGTCTTTTCCTCTATTGAACATGTCTCGACTCTCCAATCGATAACAGTTATGTCTTTTTCACACTGAAACCCACTTTTAGGAACTACCACTGTACCATTAGCACCCCTGAAATCTCTGTCTTCAACAGTGATGACTGGTTTGGCAATGTCCACCAATTAGGCATAAAGTCAAAGTGAAAGTTGCTCAGTTGTGTCCAACTTTTTGTGATCCCATGGACTGTAGTCCACCAGGCTCCTCTGTCCATGGGATTCTCCAGGCAAGAATACTGGAGTGAGTTGCCATTTCCTCCTCCAGGGGATCTTCCTGACCCAGGGATCAAACCTGCATCTCTTGTGTCTTCTGCATTGGCAGGCAGACTCTTTACCACTGTGCTACCTGGGAAGCCCCTAAAAGTCTGCACAATAGTGCACAAATATGAAGCTTATTAGCACATATATAGAGAAGGACATGGCACCCCATTCCAATATTCTTGCCTAGAGAATCCCATGGACAGAGAAGCCTGGTGGGCTGCTGTCCATAGGGTCGCACAGAGTGGGACACGACTGAAGCAACTTAGCAGCAACAGCACATATACATGTACAATAAGCTCTTTCAGGGTGAATGTATTATCTTTCTTTGGGTTCTGAGCACTAGCAAAACATCTGGCACAAAGTAAGTGCTCAGTTAGTACCTGATTAGAAGATGAGTAAATCCCATAGAAAAGAATGAAATAATGCCATTTGCAGCAACATGGATGGACTAGAGATCAGTGAAGCAACCCATCATAGAAATGAAAGACAAATATATGATATTACTTCTATGTGGAATCTAAAAATTGAGACAAATGAATCTATTTTCAAAACAGAAATAGACTCACAGACATAGAAAACAAACTAATGGTTAGCAAAGTGGAAGAGGGGGGTGGATAAATTAGGAGTTTGGGATTAACAGATATCCACTATTATATATGTAATAGATAAACAGCAAGGACCTACTGTATAGCACGAAGAACTATATTCAATATCATGTAATAACCTATAAGGGAGAAGAATCTGAAAAAGAATATACATGTCTATATGTATGGCTTCCCTTGTGGCTCAGCTGGTAAAGAATCTGCCTGCAACGTGGGAGATCTGGGTTCGATCCCTGGGTTGGGAAGATTCCCTGGCTTGGGAAGACCTACTCCAGTATTCTGGCCTGGAGAATTCCATGTCCTTGAGGTTGCAAACACTTGAACACAACTGAGCGACTTTCACTTTCATATATGTGTATGTGTGTGTGTGTGTGTGTGTGTGTGTGTGGAACTGAGTCACTCTGCTATATACCTGAAACTCTGTGAATCAACTATGTTAGCGGCTCAGTCGTGTTTGACTCTTTGTGATCCCATGGACTGTAGCCCGCCAGGCTCCTCTGTCCATGGGATTCTCCAGGCAAAAGTACTGGAGTGGGTTGCCATTCCCTTCTCTGGGGGATCTTCCTGACTCAGGGATGGAACCTGGACATTCTGCATTGCAGGCCGATTCTTTGCCAAATGAGCCACCAGGGAAGCCCCTGTAAATCAACTATATTTCAATAAAATTTTTTTAAAAGAATGAATAGGCCGTGTCTCACACAATATACTGAAGAATGACAGAAACAGAATAGCATCTTTTTTTTTTTTTCCTGTCAAAGGGAAAATGTCTGAGGAGGTGCAGTGGAAGAGCTTCTGAGAATGTGAACACTGTTTAGCTTGGTTCTTCTCTCCTATGAGTACAATTTCTCTAAAAAATCTCCTTGGGTCAGATAGAAGCACTAAAGCCTGTCTGTATCTGGGGTCAATAAACTAAGGATCTCTAAGTACAAATAATCAAAAAATAGCATTTGACAAAAGAACTGGGTATGTATGCCTATAGTTGCTCTCTTTGGGACCATGGTGGCTCAGATGGTAGAGAATCTGCCTGCAATGCAGATAACCTGGGTTCGTTCCCTAGTTTAGGAAGATCCCCTGGAGAAGGGAATGGCTACCTACTCCAGTATTCTTGCCTGGAGAATCCCGTGGACTGAAGAGCCTGGTGGGCTACAGTTCATGGGGTGACAAAGAGTTGGACACAACTGAATGACTAACACTTTCACACTTTGGGACCAAGAAAAACAATTGATTTGATCTTTGAAATGACAGTGATCTCGGGTGGCCTGCAATGGTTTGGAGCTTGGCTTGGGTTTCCAGCCAGAGACTGGGTTTGGTCCTGGCAGTGAAAGCACCAGATCCTAGCCACTAGCCCAGTGGTCAGTGACAAGGGCCCTGGCCTTTCAGCTTTGCAGGAAAGAATTCTTACAAAGACAGAAAGTAGTGAAATAAGGATAGTACTTATTAAAAGGAAAAAGAGTACAGTACATGTGGACAGACACATGGGCAGACTCAGGGCAAGAGAGTTGCACCCTCATGGCAGTTTGAATTAATTTTATGGGGCATTTCTTCCAGGTTTCCTTTGGCCATTTTGATTTACCCTGTTCACAGTCCATATTTGGTATATCTCAGTATCTTCCCACGTGTGCACATGCATTTCTTAGCCAATATGAAATTTACTTGAAAAGGCATCTGGGTAGGGAAAATCCCTTGACATGACTCCCTTTTGGCCTCCAAGGAGTCTTTTCCACCCATGTGTGGTCAAAGAGGTCTCTTGACTTCAGGAATAAGAAACATGTAGTCTGGGAAGAGACCAACCTCCTTCCTTAATTGTTCTCTTATTCTAGTCTTTGCGTTTCTATCCACAGGTAATGAATCTTCAATTGCTTTACCCTGGGGTAGGAGGTGCCCATCTGCCTCCTGCCTCAATGGTATTCATGACTTTCCTTCAAGGAATTATTCAGGGAAGTTTTCTAGAAGTTATTTGTGCAGTGAAATGCATATGTGCTGAAATACTATGAAATTTAGACACATCTTTATCCATTCAGGGAATATTTAGGTTGCTTTCATGCCCTACTGTAAATATTCCTGCAATGAACATTGGGATACATGTGAATTTTTGAATTACGGTTTTCTCATGGTATGTATCCAGTCACGGGATTGTTGGGTCATATGGTAGTTTTATTTTTCAGGTGGCCAAAACATTGGAGCTTCAGCATCAGCATCAGTCCAATATGTATTCAGAGTTGACTGTTCGGTTTTTGTTTTGGGGTTTTTTTTTTGAGTGAGGTGGATATAATTAGATGTGTCTAATGCTGCTGTTTTAATCCACACATATGCAATTGCTATTATGTCTTAGACTTAATGTCTCATATAGATAAGTCTACTCAAGGTTACCTCAAATGGAAAGAAAAAAACCAGCCATCACATCCCACCAGAACGGTGCATCTTTTATGTTGGGTCTCAGGCAGCTCCTCCCCTGTTGCCACATGAAATGATCCTGACAAATTCAAGAGATGGATCTGAAAACAGGTCAAATTCAAATTACTTTTGCCCAGGATCTTTGGTGTTTTAATCATTTCATCTCAAGAGCAAAGCATAAGTTTAAGTGCTAATAATGAGTAAAATTCTTTGTTTTTCTCTCTTTACACCCTACTTGTAATTATTGGTTTTACACATCTGTCCAACAAAAACTTGAAGGCTAATGGCAAAAGCCTTTATAAACACCAAGAGGTTTAGCATGTAGAACATGAATTTGAAAATGTTTACCTATGCAAATATTTGGGCGCAGAATTTTATTCTTGGCTTATGAACTATGTTATTTTTCCTAAGCGTGTTGCTACAGAAAACTGATATCCTGGGGGGACTGTTTACTTGGAAGAGGCTTAGGGGGTAAATTACATCATTTCAAGATGGCGATCAAATATTACTTTTACATTAAAAGAAGCTGAAGGATTTTACTTTAAACTTCTACCTAACTGTTCTTCTTTTTCTTTTTTAACAAATAAAAACTATCATTTTAAAGATGGACTATTATTATAACATGGGGTGCATTTCTCAATTTCGCTGACATCAGTGAACACAAAATGGAATGAAATTGCATATTCACTTGGGTCATTAAAAAAGTAAACTGTGTCATTTCAGTATTTACTCAATAAATGAATTGAATGATATCCACACACTCATTTTTGAAGGAGTTATTTGAATTTTCACTTTAGTGAAATAGAGTCCAAACCTCAAGCTCTGCTGGCCACAGGGAGATCCCAAGGTTGCCATGAAAATGCAGGTGGTAATAAATGTGCAGTAACGGGGGTCTCCCAGGGTCTGTTCTAAGATTCTCAAGTCTGCATTTCTCTGTCTTGACTGAAATACCCGAGGTACTTATGTTTTATTCTCAGACATCAATTTCATGCTCCCTGTGAATGTTAAAAAAAAAAAAAAGGTTTTCTGGTTGCATATGTAGTGTTTACCCACTCATACATGAAAATAAATACTTGAGATTCCATCTGTGAGTTCCCTTTTGGTTTCTGCCCAGTGGGGAACCTGCTCAACCAGTTTTACTAAATTCTTAGAAGAAGGTTTTGTGATACAAAGAAAGTATTGTTCAACCGGACAAGATAGGTAATTATGAGATAATGGATAAGTTTGTCTTTCACTGTGAAATCACAGAAAATAGAAATAAAATAGGTGATTACGGATTACAGAGGTTCTCTTACCAGGGAACTTATAAGAAAAACAAAGGAAGTGCACTTACCAAAAAGGGCATTCAAAAAAGTCTCCATTTGTAACTCAAGCTAATGAAAACAAGGAAATAGAGAGCTTAGGCTGACTTCCATCCCCAGCTCACACCGGGGTGTCTTCTGAACCTCTTCCCTCAGATGTTCCTCGGAGCCTATGGAAGGGAGAGAAGTTTAAACTGGGAATTCCCTTATTAGTTTCTGTCATGACCTTAATGCACTTTGAGTTACTCTCTGGTTAGTACATTTAATTTCCTCTCTGTAACTACACAGGTATGACCCTCGTAGAATAAGCTACCACAACTGAGATTCAATTATCACCAAAGGCAGAGATCTACTCTCACTGGAGTCTAAAGCATGGTGGTTTTCCTTCGCTACCAAATGCCATTGGCTACCCTAAAGGACATTTCTGAAAGGCTCTATCTTCATAAAGTTTGTTTCTAATATTAAGCTTTTTATGATGTTAATAAAATTTTATATTCGAGTGCTTTTTAACTTCAATGTTTATTGTTTCAAAAATAAGACCCAGAAAGCTAACTTCCGTAAAACTGCTACTGTGCTTTATGAGAACAGACCTACCAGCTTCTTTGCTGAGCACAAAGGGCAGGATCCCACTGGACACGAGGGGAAGGGGTTGGCCTCTGCGTTTCAGCACGTTCTTCTCTTCTCGCCCCACCCTTGTCTCCACTTGGCTGCCGCTGGGGCTTACCGGACTGGGGCACCGTCAAAGAGGGTTTGCCTTGAAGGCATTTGTGAGTTCTTTGGAGAAGCCTCCCCCATGAAGTTCTCACCTGATAGTCCCCTTACTGAGTCACCATTTCCCCCTGGCTGTTACTGAGGATGCCCCAGTGCAGTGGTGAAACACTTTTAAGCTCTTTCCATTGGCAGTCAATGCTCCCGGATGAGGATGCTACCACAGTGACCCTCATTCAGGTCCCTTTCCCATGGCTGACCTCTGCTCTTCCAGCTCCAGATAAAGCTGTAGCCCTTCACCGAAACCTGCTACATAATTTACTGGGCCCAGTACAAAGTGAACATGCAGAACCTCGTGTTCAAAACTTGTGAAGAATTTCAAGATGGCGGCAGTAGCGCGTCAAACCAAACGTCGACCCACATGAATGTGCGGCTCAGCTCTCCACTTGCCTCCAAACCGGCAGCCACAACCACCCACTGTCCTATGTCACAGGTCTTCACACCACCCCCGGAGGGTTTTCTTCTGAGTCCCACTCAGTAAGCAGAACCCAGGCAATGAAGGCGGCAAACACCAAGTACTAACTTTCTATAAGGAAAACGTCTTGAGTCTATCAACCTCACCCTTTGCTATCAGCTTCATTCTTTGCTACCTGAACCAGAAGTTGCCAAAAATCACCTGAGTCTGTGCTCTAGTGAATATCCAGCAAATCTTCCACTAACGGCATTGGATTTTTTTCTCTAGGAATCCACTCCTTCCACAACCCTCAGTCCATGTGCCTCAGGCTCACTGCGGAGCTCACAAAACTTACAGAAAGTTTTCATATAACTTTAATAATATACATAACTTTTCTTAAATATAATTTTTAATATTTTTAAAAATTGTTGTTCTGTCTTTAATAACTGCATTTTGGGAACAAGTAAAATATAAATGGAGAGAAAATTATTAGCAAAAACAATGCAAAGAATATTTAAAAGCTTGATCTTTCATTTCAAACTCATATGTTAAGCTGAAACTATAATACACCTTCTTCCACATTTTCTATCCATCAAAGATACTGATAGTTATATATTGTCTTTTCCTCATAAACATGAACACTTCCGCAAATGACAGCAAAGTTAAACCTTACAAATATCATTTAAAAGCCAGAGGAAGGCTGTCTCTAAAAGAAGGGCAACTTAGATGGCCTTCTGCTCTAGAAATTCTACTGCCCTAGCTACTCACAACTACAGTTTTACATTTGATTTTTGTTATTTAAAAGACAAAACTAGAGGTGACCATAGTGGTGGGAATAATATTTTAAATGCTCTGCAGCTGCATTTGTGAACTGCATGTTCTTTGAAGTATAGAATTAATAGTTAAACTATATACCTCAAAGAGGGCCCCTACAGGTGACCAGAGCATGCTAACTCTGCAATTTTAAAATGTGAACATTTCCAGAGGTATGCACACGTGGGTGCTGATAACATTTCCATCTGGGGCCTATTCCTCCTGCCAGCTGCTCATAGTCTTCTTTGAAGTCCAAAAAATTCTTGAGGGAAGATGGCGAGACATTTTTTCCAGGACAAGGGGCCAGGGACACTCTTGGCAAATTGCTCTAGAAACAAACAAAAACATTGTGAATCACAACTGTATGGTAATTTAAGTGCAACGTTTTCCCCATGAAAACACTCAAAGTCCCTAGATATGTCTATAGGTTCTCCCAACACAAGTAAAGTAAATTTCATGACTAAGATAATGGTTTTCTAAGAGATTTCTTGAAAGCATTGTGGTGGAGGTGGGGGAGAAGCAAGTGCTATAGGTTGAAAATAGTTTTGGTGGAGACATGAAAAAATGGGATACATTTAATGACGATGATAAGATTAATTATCAAGTGAAATCTCATGGTCTCTACCCACCAGGCCAGCCCACACAGACACAAATTACTGAGAGACCAGCTCCAAAATACACAAGTCTGAGCTGGTTACTCTCCTGTTTAAACCTCTCCATGAGATTTCCACCAACATCAGAAGAGGCCCAGTCTTCCTCCTGGTGTCCAACATTTATACAGCCTCATTTCCTGATATTTCTTGGCCCCTTCCACACATACATACCCCTCAACCCCCTGCAACACACACCAAAAGCTAGCCTGCTGAGAAAGTAAGAGGGTGCAGGAGCGCTGAGCAGTGGAAGCCAGTCCTGGGGGAAGGGAGAGGTTCAGGAAGGATCACTGAGGAAGTGATAGGCACATCAAGACCTGTGGGAGAAGTCCGAGTTGGCCAGGTGAAGAGAGAATAGCGGTGTCTGAGTAGAATGATACTATCATCTGGAGTAATGCATTAGAAGTGTTATGTCCTAACTGCTTTCACATTACAAGTAATATTGCATTTTATTAAGAATATGGTTTGGCTCACTCTATTCTGACAATAAAACACAAAGTAACTAGCTTTCAGTAATGACCATCACACATTTCAATGGAAAGATAGTGTAGAAAATTCTATTTGGTAACTTCAACTCTAATTTATAGCCTAGATACAAAACAGGAACCAGAAACACAGGGACAAAAATAAAAGCCGACTGATTCTGGGAGGAAACAGCAGCTAATGGGTCACCTCCCTGGCCTGGAGAAGGTTGCAGGGCCCCGGGAGCAGACGTGCCTCCCTGGGCAAAGACCTTCCTGAAACTGACTTGATTTTGATGAACTCCCAAAGCTGGAGAGCAGAAAGAGATCAAAGGTCTCGGCACATCAACGCCTCCCTTTCTGCACTTAGAGTCTCAGTGCAGCTCAAGCAGGAATCCAAACGGCCACATCACCAGCAGAAAAACAATTCTGTAACATTATTTTTGGAGCCCTTGGGGGAAAATATTTTCCGTGTTCAAACGAGTCAGGTCCAATAGCGATGGCGACGACACCAACACGACCCACAGCGAAAATGTATCTCAACCCATTAGCGAGAGGGTGCATCATCACAAGGGTAACAGGGAGCACGCACCCCCTTCCAAGATCCACCTCCTGCTCCTCATGGAAGAACACGGCCCCTTCCACTAACGCACTGCACAGGGTCAGAGGGGGAAGGCTCTGTGCTGCAGAAAGACAGAAGGAGAGAGAGACAAGCAAGAGTGTGAGCTCTCACCAGGCGTTAAGGGAAGATTGCACGGTGCTTCAGCAGAAATCTTTGCTTCCCAGGAGGCAGCAGTGGTAAAGAATTCGCTTGCCAGTCAGTGCAGGAGTTGCAGGAGCCACAGGAGATGGGGGTTCGATCCCTGCGTCAGGAACATCCCCTGGAGAAGGAGATGGCAAACCACTCCAGTGTTCCTGCCTGGAGAATCCCAAGGACAGAGGAGCCTGGCAGGCTACAGTCCACGGGGTCGCAGAGCCGGAAACAGCTGAGCACGCGCACAGGCATGTATGCAAAGATTGAAAAACAGTGTGCCCTACTAGAACCCTAAACATTTTGAATGCAAGTTGCCTGACTGCTTTTCCCCTTCTCTTTTTTCCTTTCTTTTTTCTTTTTAAATTACAGCCCTGAAATTTACCGAAGCTGAAGGCACTATCTTCCTGACAAGGTAAGATGACTTTTTTGGGGGGGTAGGGATGGAGTGTTGTCACTTCTCCAGCTCTGTTCATAGTTCTGACTGTGCTGATGGGAAACTACTGTGTCTGGAAGCCTGTAAATATATGCCATAAATGTGTCATTTCTACTTAGACTCTATAGGAATGCTGTTATCTCTTGGGAGAATAATATTACTATCATTACAGCGCACGTAAGCCAGCTGTGGTTTCTTAAATTAAAAATATATATTCACCAGGGTTTAAAGGAACATCCTCTGAGTGGCAGCAATTGCGTTCACCCTGCAGACAATTATTTAGACAACATTTAACCAGGTTTGACCACTCTTAAACTACTTGGCTAGTACCTAACACGACGAATTTCAAGGTTCCATATTGTTATCAGTAGGAAAAAAAGTGAACACACTGTGCTGGTTTTACATTACCAATAGTTATCATTTGATGAAGTGAAAATGACTAATGGGTGAAAAAGAATCGAATTATTCTTCTAGGCTTATTAAGTCACTTACGTGGGATTTCAATTTCCTCTGTGACTCCTTTCACTTTGGATTCGGGAAATGAGGAGTAATAGCAGATTTCAGTCTGTTTCCTTATTCAAACACAGTGGAATATTCCCAGTAAAATTCTTCAAATCCACTGACAATTAGCATATTATCTTGAAAATTTATTTTTAAATAGCAACCTCATAGTCTTCTCTGCTTTTTTTTTTTTAATGGATACTATCTTACTGTGTAACTGAGGTATGTATTTCATAAATAGGCACTTAAAAAAAAAAGACCCAGAACACATCACATTCTTTTTCAATCAAAATAGTGACAAGTTAGGGCAGAGAGAATGAGAGATAACCCCAGAAGGAGAAGGGAATTCTCCTTGTGCGTCCTAGTCATTGTCAATTGCAGGAAATTCCCCAAGGAA